>JASDFA010000012.1:6250000-6875000 GCA_035772735.1 Datura wrightii | reverse complement strand
CCAGATTTCGAGCTTCAGTGATAGCATCAACTTTATTTTCCCAAGATTTGGAAAGTATTTCAACCAGTCTGCTTGGCTTAATTATTTCACCCAGGCAATAAAGCTCATTAGTGATCGAAGTAAATCTGGTATGCATCTCCTGAATCGACTCTCCTTCCTTCATAGAAAACATTTCATATTGTGTGGTTTGCATGTCTACCTTGGATTGTTTAACCTGACTGTTCCCTTCATGAGCAGTTCTGAGGCAATCCCAGATTTCACTGGCAGATTCACAAGAAGAAATTCTATTATATTCATCCGGTCCTATCCCACACACCAACAACTTCTTAGCTTTGAAATTTTTCTCAATCTACTTCCTGTCACTGTCATTGTATTCCTTTCTGGTCTTGGAAACAGATGTAATAATCTCTCCTTCAGTAACAGTCTTCATGGGCACATATGGTCCATCTAGAATGATGTCCCACAATTCACTGTCTTCAGCCATGATAAAATCATGCATACGGGTTTTCCACCAACCATAGTATTGGCCATTGAAACGAGGAGGTCTTGTGGTAGACTGTCCTTTTTCCAAATTTGGTGGAGCAGCCATCCTTACACGATCCTTCCTAGGTGTTAACCTTTTAGGAAGAGCCTGCCTCTGATACTAATTGATAACTTAAAAAGAGTCCACCAAACAGTCGAGAAACCAGGTTCCTAGACTTATGCAACACAAATATAACAAATAGAATAAAGACAGAATAAAAGACCAGATATTCACCTGGAAAACTTCCTTGCTCAAGGAAAGAAAAAACCACGACCTACCTCCTAGGATTTAACAATATCTTCACTAAAACTCTGAGCAAAGAGTAATTACAGACTCAGACACTTCACGAGATTAACTCTTAATCCCACACCCACTTGAAGTAACTCTACTACAAGGTCTAATGTAACAACTCTAATGCACTTCCATAACTAGCTAACTCTAGCCAGCCATACACAGTTAACTCCAGCTATCACTCAACTAACTCTAGTTGAATCACTTCCCACAAGATGTAAGAACTATTACAAGAGAAAAATACCTACACAAGCTTCATGATGAAGAGTAGGCATACATTCAAAATCAACTATATATGTAAAATAAGGAGTAAAGGAATATTCAAGTTCTTCAATGAATCCCAACATTTTTGCTTTCAGAGAAAAGAGTCTTCACTTTTACTCCATGGCGGCAGCTGTGAAGAATATGAGAAAAGAGAAGCTTTTTTTTAAGATTTTCAAAAACTAGGTTTTGAAAAGGTGTCCAAGGTGAATAAATATGAGAGGACACAACTGAAGGTGAAATTCTATTGGTTAGTACACTGCCTCTTTGACACGTAGCGGTGCCCCTTTTTCCGCACAGCAGCAGTTCCACTCGCAGACATACAATAGTGCACTTTAACTGCTGTAACTTTTGTCTAGTGACAATCACACTCTTTATAAAACATCTGAACCAGGTCCCTTCATGGTTTGTCTATCATTAAAACAAGTGATTAGACAGGCTACAACAAGATTGCTACTCCACCCTCCAGCCGCAAGCGATAAGCCTGCCATGGTTGCTGAATTTAGCAATCAAAATTGTTATATCTCACATATCTTAACATTTATCTCATTAACCTCAAAATCTTAACATGGGGATGGCAACAAAGTAAACTAAAGTAGAGGCAGAAGCGAATTCAAGATTTAAAACTTATGAATTTCTACATCGACCTCAAGCTAATATATAGTAAATAACTGAGTTAAAGCAACTTTAACAAGTTGAACTGAACTCAAATGCGTTTTACAAGAATCATGTGTACATATGTCTAAATTCTACTCGTCACATATAAGGAGTAGGAGAGAGCTTTTGAAGAAAACTCCGTGATTTTGACCCAAAAAGGGACCGTATCACATCATATTAAGAGTATCTTTAAGTTGTTTTTAGACTAGCAAATGACATGCCTATAATAAAGGGGAATGTTATCCAGCCATCATTTTTCCTAGCAGAAGATGACTGCATTGTTACTTCATCAACATGACTAGCTGAATTTTCCATTGCTATGCTAGATGCAACTCTACTTGAGAGAAGAAACAAATGTTTGTTTCTACTTGCTATGATTTTTTAAAAAATAGCTATGAATATGATAGAAAGTACTCCCTCCTTCCCAGTTGTTATGTTTCGACTTCTCAGAAATCAAATTAAGTCAACTTTGACTAGTATTTTAGAAATATATTTTCTCATCGAATTAACATGAGAAAAGTTGTAACTTTTAGTACTTATTATATAGTTTTTAAGTATCTAAATTTTAAATATAATATATTAAGTTAATCTAATCTAATAAATTGACTTTCAAAAAGAAAAACACGATAACTAATTTGAAACGAAAGAAATATTATTTAAAGAACGAGTTGAATTTAATAATTAAATGAAGTCCAAATAAACAAAAGTTAAACGTACCTAAAGTCAGAATAAATAAAAGGAGGTGAATGAGAAAAATACTATAGGATATAAATGTATATCTGTTCTCAATAATATATGGAGGACTCAACATTAAGTATATACAAAGATGAACAGAAAGTCATCTCCTAAATATAGTGTAACTAAAATTTTTCAATAGAATGAATGGACAATGATTGAGAAAATATTCATGTCCGTTCTCTGTTACTTGCCAAGTGTACCAAACATATTTATTTTAAAATAGTTGTCAGTTTGAAAACACAAAAAATAATTGATTATTTTTTTCAACTCTACCTTTAGTATTTAAGTCACTATAAAATATGAAAAGAATGATTATTATATGTTTTAAAAAAGTACTCATCACTTAATAGAATTATATTAGTCAAATTATAATTTTTTTAATTTTTTCTTTAAAAATGTGTAAATCTTATTCTATCAAATAAAAAACACCTAAGAGAGTATTAGCTTAGAGTATTTTTTGAAAAATATTTTTCCTTAGTACTCTCATTTTTTTAGGGCACCATCTAGAGTGATTTAGAGAAAACAATCAAAATGGTCCTTAATATATGAGAGTTGCTTTAGTTTGATCTTTAATATATCTCATTAGATTGATATGGTCTTTAATGTATTATAAAAAATGCTTGATTTAGTTCTTTGCCCTAAATTTAACAGATTTATCTAAAAGACTTATTGTATAATTGTAATTTTACTTTTTACTTTATTTACTTTATATATATATATATATATATATATATATATTATATTTGTCTTCTAATTTTTCTTCATGCGGTTCAATATTTATCACAAATGTCATATTAACTTTTTCTAAAATCTATCTATATTGTCTATTTCTATTTTTCTATTAATATAATATAAATTGTAACAAAATATCTAGCTTAAAATAGTTGTACTTCATGTAAGGTGTATTGAATTTTTAGAAAAATCAACCAACTTCTAGAAAGTTCTAATGGCTTTCATACTTTGGAAGAGTAAAAAAAAAATTATATGTATATCCAATTTATGAAAATTTAACTATTTTTACTTTATCCATACATATTGAGAAATTTACAAAATAATAATAATAATAATAATAATAATAATAATAATAATTACTATTATTATTATTATTACTGTTATTATTATTATTATTATTTAATTATAATTAAATTCAATTATTATAACATATTAATTTAAAATTAACGTAAAAATTTATAAATTTTGAATCTTGAATCAGTGAATCCCTCAGAACCTTACGACACTTTGTGGGGAAGAAACATTGGCCCCTTCAGTAGTTGGACTTTTGCGAGATCAACGGCAAATTCTAAGCATCTTGCACGTTTTAACTATTTTGCCTCAGAGATGGAGTAAAAAATTATGCCAAATGCAGCATGAAGGCATTGCAAAGGGTGCACGTTTATGTTTGCATCTCACAAGAACTAGAACTTCTCGACCTATTTCACTAATTCATCTGCAGAATTTAGTTAAATATTTGATCAAACAAAATATTTTACTAAAGTAAACGTATTACTTTCACTTTAATTTCGTTATTAAGGATGTGCATTGTATGAACCAGAGTTATTTTTCATGCAAAATTGGCTTCTTACTTTTTTTAATATGCATTTTGATATATAAATATAAAATATTATTATAATAATAGTTTAATATTTTAAATATAATTACTAGGAGGGGAAGGGGGAATTGATGTCTTAAATAGAATTCATGTGAGCATTCAGATAAATCGATAAATATGTTCAAAGATAAATCCTCAGACATTAGAAAGAAATATTAAAATCGCACTCTGTGGTAGAAAACAAAAATGGACAAGAATAGCATTTCATGCCTAAAGCCTACTAGAAATTATTAACGGAGGGAACCAAAATACTATAATGTAAGTTTAATAAAAAAAATGAAGGTAAAGCATAACAATAGCTTCCATTAGATTGTACAGAATTATGACTACACAAAGAGATGGTAGAGTTGAGTTGGGTAAAGAGACTACCGACCTTTTGCAATGCAGTGCTCTAGGGCATTTGAGAGTCAAGTGCCTCAATAATGATGACCATAAACTAGAACAGAAATGAGGAGGCTCAAACGCCTGTTTTCCCATCCCATTAGCACCTTGCTTCTTCATCAGCAATGTAATAGTGATCTTTGCTTGTTCTTTTAAATTAAGTAATCACGTCGTCCTCCTCATCAACAGGTTCAAACAATACTGCATCAAATAAAAACAACGTAGGTTTTCCTAATTTATCTACCAACATACATGTCAATTTTAATTAGGTATAGAAAGTTCACTTTTATTTTCATGATATAATGCTTTTGATATGTAATGAAACTCCCTGGATCAAACCCTGTATTTATATTTAAAAAAACTTAGTGTGTGTGTGTGTATATATATATATATATATATATATGTATGTATGTATGTATTATATAGTGATTTCGAACTCAAAATGCATATCATCTTTCTTGTTGTGCCCCTTGATCAATAGCAATGTTGCTGCCCCTTGCGACCTCGTGAGCGGACGGAAGTGGCCACTTGACAAAGGAGTAGACAGTTGGGATAAACGGCCAACTAGAAAGTTAATCATCCAAATATGAAACCTCGTCATAATAACAATGTTGAGCGCCTGTAGGTGCTAGTTGAAAATGACAATTATTCGCCTAAGCAAGGTTATGGGCAAATAATTGTCGTTCCAGCTAGCACCTGTAGGCGAGAATAATTGTGGTTTCCATCTAGCAATTGCAGGCACTCGATGTTGTTATTACGATGAGGCTTCATATTTGGATAATTAACATTTCTAGTTGGCCGCTTATCAAGATTGTCTACTCCATTGTCAAGGGGCTGCTTCTGCCCGCTCACGAGGCCGCGAGGGGCAGCAACATTGTTGTTGATCATAGGGCATAATAAGAAAGATCATATACATTTTGAGTTTGAAATTATTATATAATACATATATGTGTGTGTGTGTGTGTGTGTGTGTGTGTGTATTAACTGAGTTTTTGAAATATAAATAAAGGGATTGAGCTAGAGTTTCATTACATACCAAAATCATTATATCATGAAACTCAAAGAATTTAATGATTTGAGAATTAAATGAAAACAAAAAATAAACTTTCAAAACTGAATTAAAACTGACATATATGATGGTAGATAAATTAGAAAAATTTATGTTTTTTTAATCCGAAGCTGTATTGTTTGAACCTGTTGATGAGGAGGATGACATGACTGCTTAATTTAAAGAACAAATAAACAACACTGTTACTGATGAAGAAATGAGGTGCTTATGGGATGGGAAAAGCAGGCATTTGAGAGTCAAGTGCCTCAACAATGACAAGTGTTGCTTAATTTGAAATAGGCTTAGAGCTTCCTCTACTTCGAGTTTCAAATCTGGATTTGATATCCGATTGAAAAATATTATTGAAATTCAAATTCTGATTTAAATAAGAGTACAAGAAAATGTGAAAGCAAATAACAAGTGCAAGAGAAAAGATATTACCGTTTCTCCACTAAGAAGAAGAAGACAAAATCTATAGATGGAGTTCCCAAAAATGGGCGAGCACGACTTGTGTATGACGAAAGTCACTTGATTTTTACCTAAAAATGGATGAGGTTTCTAATTTCGGGCAGCGTCTTGAAGGAGTGGGGAGGGGATCTGCTAGGGTTTTGTTTGAGAGGGAAATAAAAAGGAGGAAAAGGTTTTGCGGTAGAAAAGGAAAATGGGTCGGGTCTTGGGCTTTTGTTTGGGTATCGGTCAAATTGGGTTACTCCTCTAATTTGAAAAATTAGTAACAAATAGTTTAATGAAAAAATTACATAGGCACATAATATTACCAAATTAATTACCTATATTACCACTAATTTTATGTTTACTACAACTATTATTTTTTAATTACCTAATTTATTTGATAAGTATAAATAATTGTATAACAAATCCTAATTAAAATTGATCACTTAATAGCCGTAATTTTTATTGCGGTGTGTCGTATCATGTATCTTAAATTTACTCCTACATAAGCATGTATTTTTGTTCCTTCATAAACCTGCATGTTTTTTCCTTTTTCACAAATCACTATTATACTAAAATTACTCTCTTGTTATTCTCAAACATTCAATATATAAACCTGCATATTTTTTCTTATTCTTCACAAATCACCATTATGCTAAAATTACTCTCTCCCGTTATTCTCTAACATTCAAGATACAAAACACAATAGCTCACTGCTGGGTGTATCTTTTTCCCTTCATAATTCAACATTTTTTCTTTTTTTCATAACAATGTCTTCTATGGTTATTATGCTCCTCTACAATGGGAACTGAAATGTTGGCAATAATTTTGTTGTTGATGGAATAATCATTAGTACAGAAGCAAATTATTCTGAATTGGTATCCATAATTGCTACAACTTGGAATCGATACTAGCATCAAGAGGTTAGAAATAAAATTCAGAGTGAATGATCGATGTCCTCTGATAGAAATAAGGAACGATATGGGGTTGCGCGTGTATTTTAAAACAAAGAAAGCAAATAAAGATCTTGAAAGTTATCCCTTATGTGTTACAATGATTGATTATGCTTTAGTTGGTATGAACATGGATACAGATAGTATGAAAGATATGTCTATTCCAAGAGATGCACTATCCCCATTATCATTCTCATTGTATTAAGCTGAAAATAATTATGATTAATTTTATTTTTAAAAGAATAATCAAACACCTACAAATACAATTTAACATTGTATTCATCTTTGTAACAAAAGCTAAAAGTTCTATTTCTAGCAGTTTCAAAATTTCAAAATTATCACCTTTATAATTACTTTTATTGGGCTTGTGTGATGCATAATTGGTAATTTTTTTCTCAGAAAACACAAATTTACACCCTTTGTTCATAATTATTAACTTATACTATGATGGATATAGAAGGTAGGGGTAAAATTGTGTACACATCATTTTTTTCATATCTCACTTGTGGGATTTCACTGGGTTTGTTGTTATCCTTGTAGTATACTATGATGGATATACATTCTTCTTAAATTATGCTAACAAGTTGTATATCATTTACTGGGCACATCATTTGGTTTGTTGTCACGACCCGAGTTAACACCCTAGCCGTAACACGGGATAAGGAACTCCGAAAGGCTTCAAGTCGACCCATGGCATAATCATAGCATATTACTTATCTAAGAAGCAACCAACAACATGATTAAGCGGAAACTAACTACAAGAGTCAAATAGAAAATCCACAATCATAAATGTAACAACACTTTGATACAACGTTGAATCTATTTAGACAAGTCTGAAAGCCTTCTACGAAACTGATGAGTTGTTGGGACAAGCCTTCAACTAACTCCTAATTTCTAAAAACTGAAACATAAAGAAACTACGAAAATAAATCACGTCCTCTGGAAATAAGGACTCACCACTAGCGGCTGAGAAGAGGTAAAGTGTATCTAACCACGAGGCCGAGTTTGAAAACCTAAATCTATATCATGAAATGATATAGCACAAAAGGCGTGCGATCAGTACTTGAAATGTACTAAGCATGAGGGATAACATAAATAATTAAATAAATAAGTATATGATAAAGGATTTAATCAAATACATCAACATGACTGATTTAACATGCCACTACCCTCTTATGATTCACATACACACACACACACACACACACATATATACATGATACTTTCCTTTGAATCTCATTTTATACAACATCATTGAACATATGCGTAAGGGTCAAGTTCTGAACATTTAATAAGAGCCAAATATGAATTTAGCATCACACACTATACTGGATCACTACTGATAACTACGACTGATTATCATTATATTAAGTCTATTATAAATCTGAAATCTGGATCATACAGAACTGAGTTATGCTGATAACATTTTTAAGGGAGTCATCCTCTACTATGGGGAGTCCCAGCTAAACTGAGGAGTCACTCTCTACTATGGAGGAACCTGACTGAAGTAGGAATCTCTCTCTGCTATGGAGGGTCCCGAGTGAGCTAGGGAGTCTCTATCTACTATGGAGGATCCCGGCTGCACTAGGGAGTCTTTCTCTTCTATGGAGGATCCCGACAGAGCTTGGGAGTCTCTCTCTATTATGGAGGATCCCAGCTGAATTAGGGAGTCTCTTTCTTCTATGGAGGATCCCGACTGAATTAGGGAGTCTCTCTCTACTATGGAGGATCCCAACTGAACTAGGGAGTCTCTCTCTGCTATGGAGGATCTCGACGGAGCTAGGGAGTCTCTCTCTACTATGGAGGATTCCGACTTAGCTAGGGAGTCTCTCTCTCTCTGCTTGGAGGATCCCGACTGAACTAGAACATGAGGAGTACTGATCTGTCATCATCTATCTGATCCATGCTACTACATCTAGTCAGAAACATAAACATACACTGCTTTCATCATACAACATTCTTTTCGAAAGGATCGGGGCTACTTTCTACTAACATCAAGCCCAACATTCTGAAAATATCAATATCATGCTTTATCATCATAATTCGTGCTATCGTAAAGTCACATCAATACTTCTTCGAACATCTTACATTTAGTGAGTATTTATAGATTCACATTAAACATTGTACTTCCACCACATTAAGTTTCGGCTTCATACCATTCAACATATATCATAGACTCATTCATGATACATATATGCGATTCATACCTTAGCATGCATTCATTAATTCTTATATTTTGGATTTACGGGGAGCCATGTTCTTATGTCATACTTATACATTTACAACAAGGTTATGGAAAAAGCATACATTTTCATTTCATAAGACCTATTTGGAGATTTATTCAAATTCATAAGGAGGACACATTAATTAGGCCATTACTATATATTTACCTCATACCCAATCAAAAGCGTAAGGGACATGCATATTTTTACTTTCAATTATTCAAGCCCATAGACTCCAATTTCTTCTCAATTGTCAATGGTATATTCAAGTTCTTAGGGATATTCTTACAATCTTCACCTATTTAATCATGGATGCAAGTAATTATGATAATTGAGTGAACAATAATAAAACCTCATTCAAAGTTCAAGTCATTTTGTGAAGACATTCTAGAATCTCACGTTCCTCCTCATCTAACCCATAATTCAAGCGAAGCCAATTATTCTACCTCATAATTAATCTTATAATCATATTAGATCTTGGAATTTAGAGAAATATAGACAAAATCACCCATCACATAAACCTTAGATCATGCATTTTCTAGAATAGTTGAAATTGGGCATTTTAATCAAAATATATTTTGGGGCACAAGGATGAAAGATTAACCTTGTTGAAAGGCCCGCATACCTGGTAGAAGAAACCCACTCGAAATCACACCTTGAAGCTTTGATGAAAACCTTGGGAAAACCTTGATATTGAAAGGAGAGGAAAGTGAGTTGAGAAAAAAGAGGGTTTAGGCTTGAAAAACCCTTAAAAATGTCCCAAATAATACTTAAAATGACTCCACTTAAGAACTGGGAGCATCGGACTTTACCAAAATACCCTTGGAAAGAACTGGAAAATTGGCCCGATCTGAAACCACGACTTTCATGACGAGTCTTTATCTCCTCAAACGACTCATCGTCATGCCCGTTAGGTGCACTTGAAAAACATTACACAGCTTCAGCTCTTTCAACCCACGACCATCGTAACGAGTCGTTACCAGTTCTAACAACTCGTTGGACCCACTCATCAAGTATAATGGAATCACTTCACTGCTTCAGCTCCTCCTATATAATGACTGACGTGACGAGTCGTTGCCAGATCTAACGACTCGTCATACCCTTCCATCAACTACATTGTCTGAGACTTAATCAGGACCCTAGACTCCACCCAACGACCAACCTAACGAGTCGTTGCCAAGAAAAATGACTCGTCAGGTCATCCGTCACCACCTGACTTAACCAGACCTCAAAACTACTTTCGCACAGGTTTGACCACGACTCGTGGGGCCTCCTAACGAGTCATTCCCCAACTCGTTTTGCACAAAACTTCCCTTTTTCAGTCTGATCTCTTTCCTCAAGCCTAGAATCTGATCTTAGAAACATCCGGGGTGTTACAGTTTGCTGTCCACATTTATGTACTTGTAAAAGAAGGCAACCACAAGGAAATAAATGAAGTTTACTAATCCTAGGGTAAAATAGAGCCAGAATACATTGTCCATTCTCCATCATTGATATTGTTAGGAAACCATCCTGATTGTCTTTGAACCAGATCAATCAACACATTCCCCAAATAGAACGCGATGCCAATAAACAATGAAACATTGCAGTTGAGGTCTTCTTCAAGGATGTTGGTAATTCTTGATAATAAAACGCGATATGTCCTGGAAAATGGAATCCTTCTCCCGTTCCATTCAGATCTAGCTGTTGCAGTAGCTAGAAGACTGACATTGGGAAGATGACATCCTATTGTCCTTGGAAGTGGTGTCATCTAGAAACCCTTAGTCGCCTAGACTCAACCAACGCGGACACAACCATGCACACTATAGTTAGTGCATGGCCTATGCCAACGCGCTGGAGAGGGGTGAGAGAAAAGCTTGTGTATTTAACTAGGAAAGGGTTTAGTAGTCGGTCAATAATGGATATGGATATACAAGTAAATAACAATATGAAGACTAACATAGAACCTGTTGAGATCTCGAAATAAGGTCCCATGTGGCGATCCATTTTGAGAGCCTGAAATGTTAGCAGGCTCAGTTTCATGACTGGTTGTGTAGATATTAGTAAACCACTAGCCCATAGAGGGAAAAGGTTGATAAAGCTTTTCAAATCTTCTACTTGTTGCATTGTGCATAGTCTCCAGGAGTTACTAATCGAGCCATCTAGTTTGGTATCTCCCTCAGTAATGAAAGTTGCATAATTCAAGAACCTATACACTAGGACTTGATTAGCTAATAAATTTTCACTAATTCATCTGCAGAATTTAGTTAAATATACGTTCAAAAAAATATTTTACTAAAGTAAACGCACTACTTTCACTTTAATTTCTTTATGAAGGATGTGCTTTATGAATCGAAATTATTTTTTATGCAAAATTGGCTTCTTACTTTTTTTAATGTGCATTTCAGTATATGAATAAAAAAATTATTATAATAATATTTAAATATAATTTAAGCATTATTACGAGGAGGGGAGGGGGAACTGATGTCTTGAACAGAATTTATGTGAGCCTTCAAATAAATCGATAAATATGTTCAAAGGTAAATCTTCAGATATTAGAAAAAAATATTAATATGCACTCTGTGGTAGAAAATTAAAGTGGACAAGGATGGCATTTCATGCCTAAAGCCTACTAGAAATTATTAACACAGGGAACAAAAATATAATATGTAAGTTTCAAAAAAAATGGAGGCAAAGCATAGCAATATTTTGCATAAGATTATACAGAATTATGAACACACTACGAGATGCTAGAGTTGAGTTGGGTAGAGAGACTACCGACCTTCTGCAATGCAGTGCTCTAGGACATTTGAGAGTCAAGTGCCTCAACAATGATGATCATAAACTAGAACAGAAATGAGGAGGCTCAAACGCTTGTTTTCCCATCCCATCAACACCTCATTTCTTCATCGGCAATGTAACAGTGATCTTTGCTTATTCTTTTAAATTAAGCAGTTATGTCGTCCTCCTCATCAGTAGGTTCAAACAATACTGCTTTAGATCAAAATAACGTAGGTTTTTCTGATTTATCTACCAACATAAATGTCAGTTTTAATTAGGTTTAGAAAGTTAACTTTTATTTTTATTTAATTCTCGAACCATGAAACCCTTTGCGCTTCATGATATAATGTTTTTGATATGTAATGAATCTCCCTGGCTCATCCCTGTATTTATATTTTAAAAAAAACTCGATTAATAAACATATATATATATATATGTATTATATAGTGATTTTGAACTCAAAATGCATATGATCTTTCTTATTGTGCCCCTTGATCAATAGCAATGTTGCTGCCCCTTACAGTCTCGTGAGCAGGTAGAAGTGGCCACTTGACAAAGGAATAGACAGTCGTGATAAGCGGCCAACTAGAAATGTGAATCATCCAAATATGAAGCCTCATCGTAATAACAATATTGAGCGCCTGCAGGTGCTAGCTGAAAACGACATTTATTCGCCTAAACAAGGTTATGGGCGAATAATTGTGGTTTCCAGCTAGCACCTGCAGGCACTCGATGTTGTTATTACGATGAGGCTTCATATTTGGATGGTTAACATTTCTAGTTGGCCGCTTATCATGACTGTCTACTCCTTTGTCAAGTGGCCGTTTCTACCTGCTCACGAGACCGTAAGGGGCAGCAACATTGCTATTGATCAAGGGGTATAATAAGAAAGATCATATGCATTTTAAGTTTGAAATTATTATATAATACATACATATATATATATATATATATATATATATATATATATATATATATATATGTATGTATGTATTAACTGAGTTTTTTAAATATAAATACCGGGCTTGAGCCAGAGTTTCATTACATACCGAAATCATTATATCATGAAATGCAAAGAGTTTCATGATTTGAGAATTAAATGAAAACAAAAAAGTGAACTTTCTAAACAGAATTATAACTGACATATATGTTGGTAGATAAATTAGGAAAATCTACATTATTATGATCTGAAGTCATACTGTTTGAACCTATTGATGAGGAGGATGACATGGCTGCTTAATTTAAAGAACAAACAAACAACACTGTTACTGATGTGGAAATGAGGTGCTGATGGGATGGGAAAAGCAGACGTTTGAGAGTCAAGTGCCTCAACAATGACAAGTGTTGCTTAATTTGAAATAGGCTTAGAGCTTCCTCTACTTCAAGTTTCAAATCTGGATTTGATATTCGATTGAAAAATATTATTGAAATTCAAATTCTGATTTAAATAAGAGTACAAGAAAATGTGAAAGCAAATAACAAGTGCAAGAGAAAAGATATTACCGTTTTTCCACTAAGAAGAAGAAGACGAAATCTATAGATGGAGTTCCCAAAAATGGGCGAGCAAGACTTGTGTATGACGAAAGTCACTTGATTTTTACCTAAAAATAGATGAGGTTTCTAATTTCGGGCGGCATCTTGAAGGAGTGGGGAGGGGATCTGCTAGGGTTTTGTTTGAGAGGGAAATAAAAAGGAGGAAAAGGCTTTGCGGTAGAAAAGGAAAATGGGTCGGGTCTTGGGCTTTTGTTTGGGTATCGGTCAAATTGGGTTACTCCTCTAGTTTGAAAAATTATTAACAAATAGTTTAATGAAAAAATTACATAGGCACGCAATATTACCAAATTGATTACCTATATTACCACTAATTTTTATGTTTACTAAAACTATTACTTTTTAATTACCTAATTTATCTGAGAAGTATAAATAATTGTATAACAAATCCTAATTAAAATTGATCACTTAATAGCCGTAATTTTTATTGCGGTGTGTCGTATCATGTATCTTAAATTTACTCCTACAGAAGAATGTATTTTGTTCCTTCATAAATCTGCATGTTTTTTCTTTTTTCACAAATCACTATTATAATAAAATTACTCTCTAGTTATTCTCAAACATTCAATATATAAACCTGCATGTTTTTTCTTATTTCTTCACAAATCACCATTATGCTAAAATTACTCTCTCCCGTTATTCTCTAACATTCAAGATACAAAACACAATAGCTCACTGCTAGGTATATCTTTTTCCCTTCATAATTCAACATTTTTTCTTTTTTTTTCATAACAATGTCTTCTATGGTTATTATGCTCCTCTACAATGGGAACTGAAATGTTGGCAATTAATTTGTTGTTGATGGAATAATCATTAGTACAGAAGTAAGTTATTCTGAATTGGTATCCATAATTGCTACAACTTGGAATCTACACTAGCATCAAAAGGTTAGAAATAAAATTCAGAGTGAATGATCGATGTCCTCTGATAGAAATAAGGAACGATATGGAGTTGCACGTGTATTTAAACAAAGAAAGCAAATAAAGATCTTGAAAGTTATCCCTTATGTGTTACAATGATTGATTATGCTTTAGTTGGTATGAACATGGATACAAATAGTATGAAAGATGTGTCTATTCCAAGAGATGGACCGTTGCCTTATGGAAGGACTAACAATGTTTATGATTCATACAATGAAAATACATTTATTGAAATTGAAGAGTCTACTTTACAAAGTGAAATGGGAAACCACTTCCATCTTGCTGATGAAAACGTTGAAGTCATAACTGATATTATGCATAAAAATATAGCAGTAAAGCAAATTTTCTATACAAGATACAATAGTTTGTGTTATAAAGCGATGTGCCGTTATGAATCACTTTATGGAAGAGTAATTCGATCATGTAAAAAAGGTATGGATTATTATGATTTAGATTTCACTTTTATTTTTTTTCATTATATGCAAATTATAGTAATATTAGATCATGTCTTTCATTAAGAAAAAATTTTGTAGCTATATGCTTGAATGTACTTATTATCATTGTGAATGGTTATTTATGGCTTCAAAACTGGTGATTCAAAATTATTTAAGATTTGGACTTTCAATAACAAACACATATGTTCTTTGAAAAATTAGGCATACAAAAGCTCAAGCAACTGCTGATATGGTCGGGAGCTTAGTGATAGACAAGTTTACATATTCAAGCAAAATATACACATCAAAGGATATTAAATCAGACATAAAAAGAAAATATTGAATTAAATATGAGTTACACGCAGGCTTGGAGAGCAAAATAAAAAGCAGTTCAATACATGAGAGGTGATCTAGGTGAGTTTTATGTAAAGATTCCAAGTTACTTGTACATAATTAAGAAGACATATCCAAGATCAGTTGTTGGATTGCATAAATCAGAGGATGACAAATTTCTATATACAATTCGTGGCATTGTATTCTTCGCTATGTGGTTGGGAGTATTGTAGACCAGTAGTTGTTGTAGATAGTAAAGTATTGTAGACCAGTAGTTGTTGTAGATAGTAGTTTTCTTAAATCTACATACAAAGAGACATTGCTAATGGCTAGCACATTGGATGTTGCAGGTATGATGTTTATTGTTTATATATTAAAATCGTATTTGTTTTGTTTTATTTACGTACAATCACTTTATTTGACTAACTAAAAAAATTAAATTTTGTGGATTAAATTTTTTGTAGAATTATTAAAATATAATCACAATATGATAAAATTTGAAAACATTTCATTTTGTATTGTCTATGACTACTGTTTGTAATCTAATATATGTATTAAATTTTTTTGTTTACTTTTAAATTTAATAAGTGATCTATGGTTACTGTTTTTAATCTATAATTAATATATTTACTATTTGAAATATTTATTGTTTTGTTATTATGATTAATCAAGCAATATATTTTCACTTGCATATGCTATCGTCGATTCGGAGAATGATGCATCATGGACATGATTTTTTAAAAGATTTAGGAAAGGATATGGTGAAAGGCCACAAATATGTGTTGTTTTAGATGGACACGAATGTATAAACAAGGCAACATCTACTGTTTCTCCTCGAATTCCTCATTTTTTTTGCATGTGGCATTTGTGAAATAATATTAAAAAGAATTTCAGGAAAGGTGAGGTAGAAATTGCTCCATTATTTTTGCAATGATAAAGACATACAATATTGATGTTTTCAATCAATATATGGAAAGGATAGAAGGGATAGATCCAAGAGTTAAAGAGTACTTGATAAATATTGGTTATCACAAATGGTCTCGTGTGCATTCACCGGTTAATACAGGACATAGGATTTGACTTCCACTATAGCTGAATTATTAAATTCCACAACTAAGGCAACTCGATCGCTTCCAATTGTACCTCATACATAAGGACACTTATTGAGAGTTGGACTTGTGAAAATGGCATAGCTACTCAGGGAACATTCACACTTTTGGGGAATAAATACAACACAATTTTGTTGCACATAGTTTACATGAATGTTACTCATTTAATGTATTGTAATTGTTCATATTTCATAATACTTTATTAACTGTTTATAAATTGTAGGTCAGGAGCTCTTCTGATTACTTACATACAATTATTGATGGAGTAAAGCAAGATATAGTATATTTGCAAAATAAAACATGCCCATGTGGAAGATTTCAATTGGATGAGATGCCCTGTATACATGCTTTGACTGTGTTATCACAAGCATATTATAATAAATTGATTTTACAGAAATAAAAAGATAATATATTGTTAAGTGTAATCCCCGTTATCATTCTCAATCGTGTTTAGCTAAAAATAATTATTATTAATTTATTTTTAAAAAATAATTAAACACCTATAAATAGAATTTAATATTGTAATCAGCTTTGTAACAAAAACTAAAATTCCTATATCTAGAAGTTTCAATCTTTCAGAATTGTCACCTTTATAATTACTTTTATTGGGCCTGTGCTATGCATAACTGGTAATTTTTTTCACAAAAAACACAAATTTACACCCTTTGTACATAATTATTAACTTATATTATGATGTATATAGATGGTAGGGGTAAAGTTGTGTACACATCACTCTTCCCATACCTCACTTGTGGGATTTCACTGGGTTTGTTGTTGTCCTTATAGTATATTATTATGGATATACATGCTTCTTAAATTATGCTAACAAGTTGTACATCATTTAATGGGCACATCATTTGGTTTGCTGTCCATATTTATGTACTTGTAAAAGAAGGCAACCACAAGGAAATAAATGAAGTTTACTGAATCCTAGGGTACACAACAGAGCCAGAATACATTGTCCATTCTCCATCATTAATATTATCAGGCAATTATCCTCATTGTCTCTAATCCAGATAAATCAACACATTCCCTAGATAGAATGCGATGCCAATAAACAATGAAACATTGCAGTTGAGGTGTTCTTCAAGAATGTTGAAAATTATTGGTGATAAAACCCAATATGTCCTGGAAAATGGAATCCTTCTCCCATTCCATTCAGAGCTAGCTGTGGCAGTAGCTAGAAGACTGACAATGGGACGATGGCATCCTTTTGGCCTTGGAGATGGTGTGATCCAGCAACCCTCAGTCGCCTAGACCCAACCAAGGTGGACACAGCCATGCACACTATAGTTAGTGCATGGCCTATGCCAACACGCTGGAGAGGGGTGAGAGAAAAGCTTGTGTACTTAACTAGGAAAGGGTTTAGTAGTCGGCCAATAATGGATATGGCTATATAAGTAAATAACAATATGAAGACTAATATACAACCTGCTAAGATCTCGAAATGAGGTCCCATATAGCGATCCATTTTGAGAGCCTGAAGTTAGCAGGAACAATTTCATGACTAGTTGTGTAGATATTAGTAAACCACTAGCCCATAGAGGGAAAAGCTTGATCAAGCTTTTCAAATTTTCTACTTGATGCACTGTGCATAGACTCCAGGGCTTACTAATCGAGCCATCTGGTTTGGTTCTCACTCAGTAATGAAAGTTGCACAATTCAAGAACATGTACACCAGGACTTGATCAGCTAATCAATTTTTACTAATTCATCTGCAGAATTTAATTAAATATTTGATCAAATAAAATATTTTACTAAAGTAAATTTGCTACTTTCACTTTAATTTCTTTATTAAGGATGTGCTTTGTATGAACCGAAATTATTTTTTATGCAAAATTGGCTTCTTACTTTTTTTAATGTGCGTTTTAATATATAAATAAAAAAATTATTATAATAATACTTAAATATAATTTAAGCATTATTACCAGGAGGGGGAGGGGGGATTGATTTATTAAACATAATTCATGTGAGAGATAAATCGATAAATATGTTCGAAGGTAAATCCTCAGACATTAGAAAAAAATATTAATACGCACTCTGTGGTAGAAAACTAAAATGGATAAGGATAGCATTTCATGCCTAAAGCCTACTAGAAATTATTAACAGAGGGAACAAAAATATAATAGTGTAAGTTTTAAAAAAAATCGGAGGCAAAGCATAACAATATTTTGCATAAGATTGTACAAAATTATGAATACACTAAGAGATGCTAGAGTTGACTTGGGTAGAGAGACTACTGACCTTCTGCAATGTAATGCTCCAGGACATTTGAGAGTCAAGTGCCTCAACAATGATGACCATAAACTAGAACAGAAATGAGGAGGCTCAAACGCTTGTTTTCCATCCCATCAGCACCTGATTTCTTCATCAACAATGTAATAGTGATCTTTGCTTGTTCTTTTAAATTAAGCAGTCATATCGTCCTCCTCATTAACAGGTTCAAATAATACTGCTTCAGAACAAAACAACGAAGGTTTTTCTAATTTATCTACCAACATACAATTCAGTTTTAATTAAGTATAGAAAGTTCACCTTTATTTGCATTTAATTCCCGAACCATGAAACCCTTTGGGTTTCATGATATAATGCTTCCGATATGCAATGAAACTCCTTGGCTCATCCCAGTATTTATATTTTAAAAAAATTCAGTTAATAAACATATATATATATATATATATATATATATATATATAGTGATTTCTAACTCAAAATGCATATGATCTTTCTTACTGTGCCCCTTGATCAATAGCAATGTTGCTGCCCCTTGCAGCCTCGTGAACGGGTAGAAGCGACCACTTGACAAAGGAGTAGACAGTCGTAATAAGTGGCCAACTAGAAATATAAATGATCCAAATTTGAAGCCTCATCGTAATAACAACGTCGAGCGCCTGCAGATGCTATCTAAAAATGACATTCAGTCGCCCAAACAAGGTTATGGGCAAATAATTTTCATTTCCCGCTAGCACCTGCAGGCGCGAATAATTGGGGTTTTCAGCTAGCACCTGCAGGCGCTCGACGTTGTTATTACGATGAGGCTTCATATTTGGATGATTAACATTTCTAGTTGGCCGCTTATCACGACTGTATGCTCCTTTGTCAAGTGGCCGCTTCTGCCCACTCATGAGGCCCCGAGGGGCAGCAACATTACTATTGATCAAAGGGCATAGTAAGAAAGATCATATGCATTTTGAGTTTGAAATTATTATATAATACCTGAATTTTTTAATTATAAATACCGGAATTGAGCCAGAGTTTCATTACATATCAAAATCATTGTATCATGAAACTCAAAGAATTTCATGATTTGAGAATTAAATGAAAACAAAAAATGAATTTTCTAAACCAAATTAAAACTGACATATATGTTGGTAGATAAATTAGGAAAATCTACGTTGTTTTGATTCGAAGTTGTATTGTTTGAACCTGTTGATGAGGAGGATGAAATGGCTGCTTAATTTAAAGAACAAAAAAATATCATTGTTACTGATGAAGAAATGAGGTGCTTATGGGATGGGAAAAGCAGGCGTTTGAGAGTCAAGTGCCTCAACAATGACAAGTGTTTCTTAATTTGAAATAGGCTTTTGAGCCTCCTCTACTTTGAGTTTCAAATCTAGGTTTGATATCCGATTGAAAAATATTAATTGAAATTCAAATTCTGATTTAAATAAGAGTACAAGAAAATGTGAAAGCAAATAACAAGTGCAAGAGAGAAGATATTACCATTTCTCCACTAAGAAGAAGAAGACGAAATCTATAGATGGAGTTCCCCAAAATGGGCGAGCAAGACTTGTGTATGAAGAAAGTCACTTGATTTTTACCTAAAAATGGATGAGGTTTCTAATTTCGGGCGGCGTCTTGAAGGAGAGGGAGGAGATCTGCTAGGGTTTTGTTTGAGAGGGAAATAAAAAGGAGGAAAAGGCTTTTGGGTAGAAAAGGAAAACGAGTCGGGTCTTGGGCTTTTGTTTGGGTATCGGTCAAATTGGGTTACTCCTCTAATTTAATGGAAAAAATTACATGGGCACAAAATATTATCAAATTAATTACCTATATTAGCACTAATTTTATGTTCACTAAAACTATCATTTTTAAATTACATAATTTACCTGATAAGTATGAATAATTGTATAGCAAATCCTAATTAAAATTGATCACTTAATAACTGCAATTTTTATTGCGGTGTGCCGTATCATGTATCTTAAATTTACTCCTACAGAAGCGTGTATTTTTGTTCCTTCATAAACCTGCATGTTTTTTTCATCTTCACAAATCATCATTATGATAAAATTACTCTCCAGTTATTCTCTAACATTCAATATATAAACCTGCATGTCTTTTCTTATTCTTCTCAAATCACCATCATGCTAAAACTACTTTCTCCCGTTATTCTCTAACATTCAAGATACAAAACACAATAGCTCACTGTTGGGTGTATTTTTTTCCCTTCATAATTCAGTATTTTTTTTGCTTCATAACAATGTCTTCTATGGTTATTATGCTCCTCTACAATGGGCGCTAGAATGTTCGCAATAATTTTGTTGTTGATGGAATAATTATTAGTACAAAAGCACATTATTCTGAATTGGTATCCACAATTGCTACAACTTGGAATCGACACTATCATCAAGAGGTTAGAAATAATAATCAGAGTGAATGACCGATTTCCTCTGATAGAAATAAGGAACGATATGGGGTTGTGCGTGTATTTTAAAATAAAGAAAGCAAATAAGATCTTGAAAGTTATCCATTTTGTGTTACGATGATTGATTTTGCTTTAGTTGGTATGAACATGGATATAGATAGTATGAAAGATGTCTCTAATCTAAGAGATGGACTATTGCCATATGGAAGTACTAACAATATTCATGATTCATACAATGAAAATATATTTATTGGAATTGAAGAGTTTGTTTTACAAAGTGGAATGAAAAACCACTACAATCTTACTGAGGAAAACATCAAAGTCATAACTGATATTATGCATAAAAATATAGCAGTAAATCAAATTTTCTATACGAGCAAACAATAGTTAGTGTTATAAGCGATACGCCGTTATGAATCAATTTATGGAAGAGTACTACTTTGGTCATGTAAAAAAAGGTATGGATTATTATGATTTAGATTTCTCTTTTATTTCTTTTTAATAATATGCAAATTATAGTAATATTAGATCATGTCTTTAATTAATATATTTTTTTGTAGCTATATGGCTGAATGTATTGCTCATTATTGTGAATGGTTATTTAAAGCTTCAGATTTGGTGATTCCAAATTGTTTAAGACTCGAGCTTTCAATAACAAACACACATGTTCTTTGAAGAATAAGGCTTATACAAAAGCTCAAGCAACTGCCGATATGGTCCGGAGCTTACTGATAGACAAGTTTACATATTCAAGCACAATATATACACCAAAGGATATTAAATCAAACATGAATAGAAAAAATTGAATTAAATTTGAGTTACATGCAGGCTTGGCAAGCAAAACAAAAAGCAGTTCAATACATGAGGGGTGATCTAGGCGAGTCTGATGCAAAGATTCCAAGTTACTTGTACATAATTAAGAAGACACATCCAAGATCAGTCGTTGGATTGCATAAATCAGAAGATGAAAAATTTCTACATACATTCGTGGCATTGTATTCTTGGATACGTGGTTGGGAGTATTGTAGACCAATAATTGTTGTAGATAGTAATTTTCTTAAATCTACATACAAAGAGGCATTGCTAATGGCTAGCACATTGGATGTTGCAGGTATGATGGTTATTGTTTATATATTTAAATTGTATTTGTTTTGTTTTATTTACATACAAGCATTTTATTTGACTAACTAAAAAATTTAAATTTTATGGATTAAAATTTTGTTAGAATTATTACAATATAATGACAATATGATAAATTTTGAAAACATTTCTTTTTGTACCATCTAAGATTACTGTTTATAACCTAATATATGTATTAAATTTTTTGTTTACTTCTAAATTTAATAAGTAGTCTATGATTACTATTTTTAATCTATAATTAATTCATCTACTATTTGAAATATTTATTGTTTTGTTATTATGATTAATTAGGCAATTTATTTCCACTTGCATATGTTATTGCCGATTCAGAGAATAATGCATTATGGACATGATTTTTTGAAAGATTCAAGAAAGGGTATGGTCAAAGGCCACAAATGTGTGTTGTTTCAGATAGACACGAAAGTATAAATAAGGAAACATCTACTGTTTATTCTCGAATTCCTCATTTTTCTTGCATGTGGCATTTGTGAAATAATATTAAAAAGAATTTCAGGAAAAGTAAGGTAGAAATTTCTCCTTTATTTTTTGCAATGGCAAAGACATACAATATCGATGTTTTCAATCAATAAACGGCAAGGATCGAAGAGATAGATCCAAGAGTTAAAGAGTACTTGATTGTTGATATATAACAAGGGTTTTATTGAAGAACAAGAAAAGAAAGAATCAAAAAAGGCTAACTGAGAATTGAATACAATGATCTAGAATAGGGAAGGGGGTGCCTATATATAGGCATAAACTAAAATCCTAATGCCCATGGGAATAGGACTACCTAAAATCCTAATGCACATAGGACTACCTAAAATCCTAATGCCCATAGGACTACCTAAAATCCTAAGGCCCATTTGCTAATAATTATATGGGCTAACATTCCCCCTCAAACTCATAATGCGACAATAATAAGCATTGAGAGTTTGACACACAAGAAACGAAACCGAGACGTCGACTGAGCCTTCGTAAAAAGGTCAGCAATCTGCAAGGCTGATGGAACAAAAGGAAGCGATATAGTCTCGAGCTGGAGATGATGACGAAGTAGAGCACATTGAAGGAGTTCCAGTCCGAAAAGAAGAAGGAAACGTCCCAATATCACTGTGGAATATTTCGTCAAACATATCCTGCAATTCCACAAAGGTTTCTCCCTGATTTTCATTGGACTTATTTTGGCTCATCATAGCTGCCATTTCATTCAGGAAATCACCCATGCCATTTTCGTCATCATCATCACCAGAGTCATAAACTCCTACATCGTACAAAAACCTTTTGTTGGGATCCGATAGCACATAATATGCCTCTTGAATTGCCTGAAATTTCTTCTTCACCTCCTCCACGAACTTTGAATTCCCCGATGCTGAGCAGCGATCTGGATGCCATTTCAGTGCAAGTTTCTTGTAACCATTCCTAAGCTCTGTTTCTGTGCATTCCTTTTTCATCCCCAAAACTGCATAAAAATCATTGCTTTTGTCTTCTTCAGCAGCCATTCTTCAATACTCACACAAAAATCCGATCAACATAAACTTAAACCCAGAATATTTCCTGTCTTGTCGACGAATTAAATACAAAGCTCAGCCTTCAACAACAAATCCAATCTTGACAAAAGCAAAGTGAATACAACAAGATAAGCAACCCCAAAACAACGATAAGAACAAAATACCCTAGTCACAAAACAAACCAACAACGGCGTCCAAATCAAACCAAACCAACAACGACAATCATACAACGCCGTCCAAAGCAAACCAAACCAACAATGAATTTGCTACCAAGAAACCTTAGTTTCTTGGATCAAAGATATCATTGAAAGAATATCCCTGTTTGTCTCAACATCTACCCATCGATCTCCCACCCAATCCCTTGAGATTCTAAGATTCTTTTTATCTATATTCAAGAACATCCTCTCACCAGGAACATAAACTCGATATTCCTTTTCTGATTTGTCTGCGTCAACAATTATTCCTTCCCACCAACCATCACTCCACCAGGCATCAATAGGCGCTCCCACATCAAAGGCAAGATCTCCCGGATCACAAGGACGGTAAGCATGCAACTGAACTTAAAGTCAATGAGAATGATTGTAATAACAGCAGCAGCAGTGGCAACGACAAACATGACTTAGACTGCCACCTTAGCGATGATAATGATTCTTTCAACACAGACATTGACAACGAATTTAGCGGAAGCATCAAACACAGGAGAACATCAACTCGATCCACGAAAATTGGTGATTATTTACAAGTAGGGAAGAATCGATTTATTTTGGCTCTGATACCATGTTGATATATAACAAGGGTTTTATTGAAGAACAAGAAAAGAAAGAATCAAAAAAGGCTAACTGAGAATTGAATACAATGATCTAGAATGGGGAAGGGGGTGCCTATATATAGGCATAAACTAAAATCCTAATGCCCATAGGAATAGGACTACCTAAAATCCTAATGCCTATAGGACTACCTAAAATCCTAAGCCCATAGGACTACCTAAAATCCTAAGGCCCATTTGCTAACAATTATATGGGCTAACATTGATAAATGTTGGTAATCACAAATGGTCTCGAATGCATCCACCGGTTAATAGGACATAAACTTTGACTTTTAATATAGCTGAATCATTAAATTCCACAACTAAGGCAACTCGATCGCTTCCAATTGTACCTCTCCTTGAATACATAAGGACACTCATTGGGAGTTGGACTTGTGAAAATGGCATGGCTACTCCGGAACGTTCACACTTTTGGATAATAAGTACAACACAATTTTGTTGCACATAATTTACATATATGTTACTAATTTAATGTATAATTGTTCATATTTCACAGTATTTATTAATTGTTTATAAATTGTAGGTCAGGAGCTCTTCTGATTTCTTACATACAGTTATTGATGGAGTAAAGCGAGATATAGTATATTTGCAAAATAAAACATGCAGATGTGGAAGATTTCGATTGGATGAGATGCCCTGTGTACGTGCTTTGGTTGTGTTGGATCACAAGCATATTATAATAAATTGATTTTACAAAAATAAAAAGATAATGTATTATTAAGTGTAATCCCATTTATCATTCTCAATCATACTTAGCTAAAAATAATTATGATTAATAAGGTCAATATATCTTATATCTCTGTCTAGGTAAATATTCAATTTTCTTTTAAGAACATAATTATCAAAGTCATATTCAATTCAATTGTGTAAAATGACTATCTTCAAGGCATAACTTATCAAATTCTCATATTAACTCACAAGTAATCACAATAACATTTTGAATACTATCGCAAATAAAAAGATAACAATACACAAGAAATTTTGTGCAGTAGAATATTGACAAACTTTTTTGCCAATAATTTTTTTTCTTTAGATTTATGAGTAGCATTTTGTCAAGGATTATTTTAATTACTTTTCCATGAAATTTTAATTTATTTAGCGAGACTTTTAATATATATATATATATATATATATATAATAATTAAAATCAAAATGTTAGAAATTAAGGTTCGAACTAAGCCACTTAAATAATGGACTATCCCGTTTGAAACTGTTAGTTATTAATCAATATATTTATTTTTATTTTTATTTTAATATTTAAGCACACATGGTCCTTTAAGTTTGTTAAATTGGATATTTCTAACACAATTACTATAATATTCAGACTTAAAGTTTATTTAATTATAATATCATGCATCTCTAAGTGAATGGTTTTAAAAGCACAATTGATATTTTCTAAAATTTTGAGAAATTGCACTTTGAAAAGTACATTACATCTTAATTAATGATATATTTATGTTACAAGTAATCACTTGATTAGAACTATTTATATATTTTTAAAATAATTAAATATTTTAATATTAAATGAGAAACATTAAATTACTCATTTAATACATAATTAGTACATATAGACTATAGTTGGTTTCTCTTATAAGATTTTAAGATTTTTTTTGTTTAGATTTTTTGTTGTTGTGTCTCTGTAGTTACTTTTTCTTATTTTTGTTTAGTTTTGTTTAAATAAATAAAAGAACATTTGATTTAATTTGATGTTTATTCTAACTTTTGAGAATGTCCTAAATTTGAGATATAAGTTCCTCAATGTGTTCTCTAATTTTTGAAGCCACACTCATTTCAAAATTATTTTAATTTTTCAAATTCAAGTTTCAACTTTAAAGCTTCAAGCATCATTCATGGTGGAACTCGAGATTGAATCTAAAATTTTACTCAAAATCATATTAGATCTACACCAAATCATCCTAAATTTGAGATATAAACTCCCAAATATATTTTTAAATTTTTGAAACCACACTCAATCTGAAATTATTTTAATTTTTTAAAATCAAATTTCAATTTTAAAGCTTCAAAATTTCATCAATTGTCGAATTCGAGATTTTAATTTACAAAAAAATATTTGATAAATAAATAAAGAAGGAAGAATAAAGGAGAAGAAGAACGGAAATATTTTTTTTTTCTAAAAATAATTCATCAATGGTGGAATTTGAGGTTTTAATTTACAAAGAAAAAAATAGTAAATTGAAAAAAATAAATAATAAGAAATAAAGAAGAAGGAGGAGGAGGATAAGAGAAATAATTCTTTTTTCAATTAAAAAAATATTAAGTTTTGTAATATATTTGTTATATTTTGTAAATAAGAAAAATCTTGTTATGTTTAGTAATTTAAAATGTTAAGTAGTTGTGGGAAATAAATTTACCCCTAATAATTAAAAAGATAATTACACTCTTTATCAATTGGGGTAACAATACTATCAAAATTAACGCATGATTTACTTTCTTATCTAATTTGACCCACTTTGTATTATAACTTACATTTATTTATTTTGTTCCTTAACCCATGATTCTCTACTTATTTTCTCTCCTTCTCCCTCTCTCTTGTGTCATGACCCGAGTTTATACTCTAGACACGACACGGTGCTTAGAACTATGAATAGCCCCAAGCTAACCCATAGCTTAGCACAACCCTATGATGATTGAACTACTGTAAAAGAATCTTAAGCGGAAGCTGTTTATAAACAAATAACCAAATACTTTTATAAATAAAGAACATCTGATAAGATACTGAAATTTCAATCAAACACTGAAACTAACATACTATGTCTGAAAGCCTTCTAAAAGAAATTAACGAGTTTATGGGACAAAACCCAACTAACTCTAATGTCTGAAAAAACTGAAATCAAAGACTCCGGTTCTCGGAAGATGAGGACTCACCACTATCACTGTCACCAGTGAAACTAACTGTGGTGTTGAGGCTGGGTACCTGAGCCTTTATCATGAAACGATATAACACAACGAGAGTACGCGATCAGTACTTGAAATGTACTGAGTATGTGAGATGTAAATAAAATATAGGTATACTAGTAACTCACAAACTGAACTAAAATAACATGCAAAGACCCTATCTGAAATCATAAATACAATAAATAGTCTGACATATATGAGAATACTATATGAACTGATAAATTGAGTTAGAGTCATAAGCATATCCTGAAATCTGATAGACTGGACTGGACTGAGGACTCTGACTGTACGGTACTGTGGGGTGTCTATTAACCGACATATAACCACGTGAGCTAGACATGAAGTTCGACATTTACTCCCCATCGATAGGGCCCATTGTACCTTGCCAGTTTACAATGACTGAGTTGTGTGATCACTGACTATAGAACCCATTCAGGTCAAATCCTATGGTGGCACGAAGTTTTGGGAGCTTGGGTGTATTGAACCCCGATCCACTCGGTGCTAAGTACTAGTCTCAACTGAAGACACATAAATAACTATAGATATGTGTAACTGTCCTTTACTGATAACTCAACACTAATGTCCTAAGACTAAGTCAAGACTACTTATCTAGAAGTGCCATGAAAGTCTAAAGGACCTGATTTGGATGGTATTGAAATACTGGTAGTGCTGACACTACTGGGTATACTAAAATGTTACTGGAACTAAAGCATATGACATAATCATGCATATTTATGGAAGATCATGCTGTTGAAAGACATTATTAAATCACAAAGTCAAATATCAGTCATGTAAAAATCAAGAGTCTAGAGAGATATTTTATAAGTTGAAATCATCATCACAATTACAACATTGTACTGGTTCTGGAAACTCTCAAAGATTTAAGAGAATAGGGAAATTCAACATCTGAAAGAACACCCTAATCCATGATTGCTAGAAAACTTAAAAGAAAGCTAGGGTTGGTTCACTGGTTATTTTGGGGGCACAAGGGTGAAAGGAAGGTCCGAAAGATTAGAAAAGAATGAGGAGAGAGGGTCAACTACTCTCCTAAACCCCCTCCAACTAATTCCAATACGACATAGTTTAGGAGTTAGGAGTTAGGAGCTTAGGATTTTATAAGAATGTTCCTAAAAAGTTGTTTTAAAAATCTGTCCATCTAGTGGTACGACCCGTCCTACGGTTGTACCAGAATCATACGATCTGTACTAACATTCGTGGGTAGGGACCCTGCCCAACACCATTCTCTGAAGTTTTCCACGGGAGTCCACCGCGATAGGTGCAATCATACTACGGGTCATACCATGATCCGTGATTTCCAAAAAATCTCATGAACACTTCTTTGAAACTCATCTCATGACTGGTTAGTACGATGTGTACCATGGCGGTACAAATCGTGACATGCAATCATGATTTCCTTGTCGCCTCCAGTCGGACTCTCTGGACTTGTATCACTATTCATGATACGACTCTTATGAATCACTTGTGGTTTATTGGAAAATTTATGTTGTCCCTCAGAACCTCATCTCACGAGTCCTAGTACGATTTGTACCACCTCTTCACGAGTCATACTGTGAGTCGTACTGAGGACTTTTCTTCCCAGTGTTCTGCATGATCAAGTTTTAAATCTATAGGCTAGTCCTAGGAATTTCTAGGGTGTTGCACCTCGGCAATCAGTTCCCATGATTACCTAGCTATTTACTCTCCTTCTCCCTTTTCCTCTCCATCTGCAATCAGTTCTTGGCGACTCCATGCATGGAAGGAACCAAAAGGAATGTGTTTATTTCCTTTTTAAGACCGAAAATGTGAACAGAAAGCAGAAACTTCACAAGCGTTCATTGTTGAAGTTCGAAACTTCAAAGTTTGAAAATTGAATTTTCGTAAATAGGGTTCATTTTGAGTAGGTATTATTGTAAAAGATCGGGTACGCATTGAGAAGCCTAAATCTAAAATTTAAGATGATTTGATGTAGTTTTTAAAGTATTTTGGATGAACCCGATGCGTGGATTCAAGGAAGAAGATGAAATCAATTTTTTTCTTTAATAATAATATATAATATTATATAATAGTGTATATGGGTGCATAAACACTTCTTATAATTTATGTAATATTTGTATACTAAATGTATAATATTATATATTGAGTTTTAAATATTGTTGTTTAAAAAAAAATGAAGGCTTTATATAACATTGTATATCAAATTTTTTATTAACTGTTTTGAGAAAATAGCAAATTAAAAATTTAAAAATTTAGATATGTAATTGCAATATAATATTGTGGGCCGTATATATGCAGAATTATTCCAAAATTAAACACAAGCTCATTTCATTAAGGACCGAAGGTGCAATTTTATGTCAATTTATGGCAAATTAAGGTATGAACCAATTTCAGTAGAGAGAAACGAAGAAACAAACAAGTATCACCGGTGAGCCGTCGTCGGAGTCTCCTTCTCGCCGTCTGCTGGAAGAAGCAGTGAAATAGATTTATTTAAAAAAAAATGGTCTCATCAGCTATAGTAAACACATACCCACTCTCTAGCTATACTTTTGGCACAAAAGAGCCAAAAATGGAGAAAGATTCATCGGTCGCGGATCGCCTTGCTCGTATGAAAGTCAAGTACGTTCCTTTTTTTAACTTTTCTTTTGTCCTTGAATTTTTTCTCTGTCTTTGTACTGGGACAAAGAAATTCTATAAAACCCTAAAGAAAACCCTTTTGGGACTTACTACTGTTTTGATCGGGTTGGTTGTAAAATCTGCAATATTTTTTCTGTTCATTCGGACCCATCTTAATCTAATACTTAATAATTTGCCTTAACTAGTAAATTGGGCGTTTAGATAATACTTGAGTTGAAGTTGGAAAAAACAAGTTTTTGTTCAAGTTCCAACAAAAAGCTTGAGCAAGTGGGAAGTTGTTTTTGAACATGAATTTCACTTAAGAAAAGATGGTTTTGTGAAAGTTGTAGATTTGTGAATGGACCAGTATTTCACTTAAAATGCACCCTCTGACCAATATTTCAGTATTGCACTTGAAATTCAGAAAAGTTCAGTATCACACTATAGCATTTGCAAAAATATTAAAGTTCGGTATTCATGCCCAAACTGGTACTAAGGTTCTTTAATACTCAAGGTGTTCTACCTTTTCTACTAACAAACACCTAAGATAAGGTATTTTTGCAGCTACATGAAGGAGGGTATGAGGACAAGTGTTGAAGGAATTCTTTTGGTATGTTTCTCCATCGTTCATCTCAATTTTGTATGGTTCTTCTAATTCGCCTTAGCTGTAAATTCACTCCTTTTTGATATTACTATCACTTTTTCCAAGTCCCAAACCCCTGCTGCCTCCACCAAACAAAAAAAAAAGGAAGAAAAAACCTCTGGGGGTGGATCTATATGCTTGGTTATTCCCTAGATGCTGACTTATGTTCTGTGTCCGCATTTTGTTGCTAATTTATTAACTATCACTTATAAAGCAGACAACTTTTGTTTGCAAAACCTAGATGCCTGTGAATTTGACCTTAAAAAAGAAGAAGAAATAGAACAGTTAGGCTAATTGTAATGCAAACTATTGTACTGAAATTCCTTATTTAGGAATGGTGTCATAAGCTGTATTAATCTAATATATCTGTACCTTAATTTTCCTGTATGTTGTTCTTATGAAGTAGTGCTGATTTTTTTGCTTGTTGAGACATAGATTTACAGCATATATTTAGCCTTGTAATTTGCCTTCTAGACATGTTTATGTTTTTCATAATGTTATATTAATCATGGAAAAAGCAAATGTTCAAGACTCTATACCAGTGTGCTCACCCCATTGCTTAAAGCCACGTAGGAAGTTGAGGCGAGACATCCTCACTTTTTCAGTTTGAAGTGACTCAATGTTAAAGAAGCACTCACTCCAGATGTTGAAGTGCAACTCGAGGAAAGCGAGACATATCTCGTAATTTTCTGTTTTTTTACGAAGTGGACTCCTTGTCATGAAATGGAAACTTAAAAAAAAAAAAAAATAGAGAGCAGGCTGAATGAAAACAGAAGTAAGGACGAAAGTCAGAGTTTAAGCTGAGAGGCTCTTTTTGGCTTTAGACTAAAGCTTGGAGGCAACTGTTCTTCTTCTTCCTCCTCCTCCTTTCCTTTTTTGAAAATAGAGCCTGTCTCTTTTCTTTTTGTTATGTGCATTCTTCGCTTATTCTTCTTCGTGTTTCTCTTTCTGTGTAGACCATCTCTATACTCGTTTTTTGAAACTCCTTCATTTATAGATATGTTATATTATAGTATTTTTTCTGTTATGTGCCTTCTTCACCTATTCTTCTCCATGTTTCTCTTCTGTAAGACCATATCTCCTTTTTTTGAAACCCTTCATTTATAGGTATGTTATATTATAGTATTTCGAAAATTATATCAGAAAAAATGTAATGTGGGTCCTTAGCCCTTGTTAGTGAACACCTGTCTGGTAGCTTCACTTTTTGGTGAAGACATAATAACAACAGCAACAATCACGCCTCAATCCAAACCTGTTGAGGTTATTGCTTATATGAATCCTTACTATCCATGACACACATTTATTTTTCGTGAAGACATGAAACAGAATTGCCTTCTAGTGCCCCCATTCTTTATTAACTTATAACTACTGCTTATGACTTGTACTTTGGTGGGTCATGTAAAACACAGTTTTTCTAATAAAGCTTGTTTAATTGTCGCTTTAAGTAGTATATATTCATTATTATATAGTTGATAATTAAAGTTAGTGATAAATCAATAAATTAATTTGAATACATCTATCAATTGAAGTGACTGATCTCTTTTTCAATTTTTCTTAGTCTGATAAGTTGATTACTGTCTTACATGATTGATCAATTTCTTTTTGTTCCTTGTAATCTGAATATAATAGGCACATAACAATTTTTGCATTGATGAATTGTTTCTTTTTCTAGTAATAGCATGTAATTCAGTGTTATTAATGGATAAATCTGAAGAAAGAAAGACCTGGCTTGGGCTTATGAACAAAAAAGTCAATGTAGATAACATGAATCCAATCAGGTGTTATGGGTGATTTCAAAGATATCCAGTTTTAAGGCTGCTTTTACAATATATTGGTGTCTGTAAAGTAATTCAGAAATAGCGACAACTTATAAAGAGCACACTCTCGCTTCTTCTTTTTCTTCCTTTTATTGCACTTTTGCTTCTTCTTCTTCTTTTTCTTCTTTTGTTGCACTTTTACTTCTTCTTTGTACTTCCTATCCAACTCCATATAGTTCCAACTAGGGGTAAGGTTGCGTAGACCACCCTCCCAGATCTCACTTGTGGAATTACACTGGGCATATTGTTGTTGTAGTTGTTGTATCGAGCTCCAGGTAGATAGAAGGTGGTTTAGCTAGAACAACGACGAGCCTTAAACCCTCAGCAATTAATCTTGCTTTTTCCTTTCTAGGAATTGCATTGCACATATGGGTTTAAAATAGAGAATGATATTTAACCCGAAGGCATTTTTCTTGATAATTTGGATGTGCGAAAACATTCCGATAATTAGCAAAAAAGTCAATTGAATTGGTAAAGATGCCTTTGTCACGTTAGATCATGATGCAAATCTCAACCGGCAACGTGGGAGAACAATTTTAGGAAAATTTCCTGAAGTTTGAATTGAGTTCCTTGAAGCTCGTCTGGCTGTTTTCAGCTATTCTGCTGTTTTTTTTCTAAAAGTTATGGCTATTTATTTTTCAACTACTTTATAAACGTAGTTACATTCTAAACCACAGTTATAAAAATCTGCTACATGGTATTCATGTTTAATGTTTATTTGTTGATAAAGTTTCCAATGGTGGAATTAATTGTTACAAACAATACTAGAAGAGATAAAATTAGGAAGGAGGATATTCGGACAAGGGGGGAGGAACCTCCGTGGTGGACAAGATGCGAGGAGTGAGGTTGATGGTTCGAGCATGTGAAGACGAGGAGCATAGATGCCCAGTAAGGAAGTATGAGAGTGACAGTGATAGGTTTGAGGAGATGAACAGGTAGGTCGAGGAAGAGTTGAGAAGAGGTGATTAGACAAAACCATGACACATCTTTAGCTTATCGAGAACAGGACACTAGATAGGAGAGAGTGAATGTCGAGGATTATGATAGAAGGTTAGTAGGTAGTTGAGCGTTGTCTCTCTTTTCTATGGATGAACTTGGTGCTAGTTAGAAAACTTCATTTGCTTCCCCTTTCCCTTTTCAGTCTCACTACTATTATGTTAGTATATCGTATTCCTCTATTTTACTACTGCTGCTGTTCCTTTTTTACTCTGGTTATCTTTACTATTTTTTGTTGTCAATACTTACTATTCTTTAGTGTTTTTCAACATACCTTTTCACTCTTGTATTTCTCAAACTTGTTTGAAAATGCTTTTCTCGAGCCTGAGAATCTTATCGGAAACAACCTCTTTACCCCGTCCTCCTCAGACCTCATTTATAGATCACACTAGGTATGTTGTTATTATAGTACTTTACCGGGGTAGTGTCAGAACTTGTACAACATGCTGAAAGCTGGAAACCTGTTATGGAAGAGTTAAGAAAGTATGTTGAAATAATAATGAGATTAGATGAATCATCACATGCTTATTTTGATGATCAATGCCACCTTTTTCAAAATTTAAGAAAGTGGGTGATGAATTATTAGTACATATAACTATGTTGATGGACTTCTTGATATTTCTATGGCTATTAGACAAAAGGAAAAAGATGTCACCAGGTGAAAAGAAAAGGAACAGATGGATACTCATTTGGTGGCTTCCCTTTCCTTGTCTAATAGCCATTTGAAGTTCCAAAGGTTCATTGGCATGCTCACATCTTCATCAATCATTCTATTCTCTTGAAACAACAAACCTATATATCTAAATTATTTGCATTTTGGCACCGGAATCTTGTCTAGTCTCGACTCATCTTCGCTCTTCTCAATGTTGACCAACCTTGGCGTGCATGTATTCAGTTTTACTTCCACTTATCCTAAAACCCTTAGGAGTCATTTGATTTAAAAACAAGTTGTCCATTGATTGTAATACATGGATTAATAATGTAGGGATTGTAATGCAAAGATTATATTTTTATCAGGTATTTGATTCATTGCATTGAAAATGAGATATATGGTATATATGGTAGAAAACAGAGGAAAAAAATCGAAGAAAGAGGAGAACAGAAAATGAGTAGAAAATAGAGGAGAAAAGAAAATAGAAAAAAATTGAAAAGAGGAGAAGAGGAGAAGAGAAAATCGAAGAAAAAAAGAGAGAAGAGAAGAACTTAACTGAAACAATAGAATTGGAGAAAAAGAGTAGCAGCACGAAGAACCAAAGAAGATACGTAAGTCTCTTGTAATTTTTAAGAAAGACCTAAAAGTCTTGCTTTTTCGTAAAAGTGACACTTCACGCTCGCCTCGCTTCTTGCTTCTTTTGTTGAAGCGAGCGTTTTTTTCATCTCGCCTCGCTTTAGTGCCCTGAAGCACTTGCCCCCCCCCCCCCCCCCCCCCCCCCCCCCCCCCCCCCCCCCCCCCCCCCCCCCCGATATTATGACTTGCCAAATTTTGCAAAATGGTTGAATTGGACTTGTATTCCTGCATGCTATCTTTTAGTTTAGAAGATTTCTTTGAAATTTCTAGGGAAGAGGAAGAATCTCCATGTGATGTTAATTACACCGGAGAAAGCATATGATAGCATATTTGGTTATGCTAAATTTCAAAGTCGAGATTAATTTTTCAATGGGCCGCAAGTCTGGCATGAAGATTTTTGTTGCACCTTTATGCTGAGAGCTTGAATTAGAAAATTGGACAAAACAAAAAGTGGAATTTGATTATTGAGAAGGGGCTTGAAATATCAATGTGTATGATATTGACTGTTGGGCCTCTAAGGCCTAGAATATCCATTGGGTGAATGTCATATTAATGTGGATGTTAAGATAGATGTGTCATTAATATTATGCGAGCAGTAGTTTATTCTTCAGTTTTATTACTACTGTTGTTTTTTTTATTTTGGTTACCTTTACTATTTTTACTGTTGTTACTTTTCGTTCTTCAAATTTTTCATCACATCTTTTTACTCATGCATTTTTTTCAAGCATACCTGAAAAATGAAGTTCTTGAGCCGAGGATTTATTAGAAACAACATCTCTACCCTACAAAGGTAAGGGTAGGGTTTGCATACATCCCATCCTAGTGTTGTTAAAAAGCGCTCGCTTCAGCACTTAGGCGAGGCGAGGCGAGGGAAGGGTCAAGTGCTTCAGGGCACTAAAGCGAGGCGAGATGAAAAAAACGCTCGCTTCAACAAAAGAAGCGAGGCGAGCGTGAAGTGTCACTTTTACGAAAAAGTAAGACTTTTAGGTCTTTCTTAAAAATTACAAGAGACTTACGTATCTTCTTTGGTTCTTCGTACTGCTACTCTTTTTCTCCAATTCTATTGTTTCAGTTAAGTTCTTCTATTGTTTCAGTTAAGTTCTTCTCTTCTCTCTTTTTTTCTTCGATTTTCTCTTCTCCTCTTCTCCTCTTTTCAATTTTTTTCTATTTTCTTTTCTCCTGTATTTTCTACTCATTTTCTGTTCTCCTCTTTCTTCGATTTTTTTCCTCTGTTTTCTATTCCTTTCCCCCTCTTTTTTCAATTTTCTTCTCTTCTCTTCTCCTCTGTTAGTTTACTGTAACTTTCTTGTTCTCCATTTTCTTCTTTGTTTTGTTAATTTTTTTTAATTTTCCCTGTTTGCGTGTACAAATATTCAATTTAATTTTTTTTGTTTGTGATTGTATGTAGCTTTTTTATTCTTGTTCTAGTATCTATTATTTACTTTCCAATTTAAGAATTGAAAGATTTGTTTTATGTGTTATTTCTATTGAGTTCTTGGTTATTTATCTGTGCAAATTTAATATTTTCTATTTTTGTGTTAAATTCTGCTTTAGTTGAAAAAAGCGTGCGCTTCACTTCACTCTTGTCGCTTCGATGAAGTGAGCCCCGAGGGCTTTTTTCCGCTTCTCACTTTCCAAAACACTGCCCCATCCTCCCCAGACCCACTTGTGGGACTACACTGAGGTATGATAATGTTGTTTTAAAAGATTGATGTGTGGTTATACAAAACTGGACTAGGTTAGAAATGTTCAGTCAAATAGAGGACGCAAGTGACACATATAGAGGATTAATGAAAGAGTATCGCCTGAAATAATTTCAACATGTCCTAAGTAGACTTCGGGCTTGTGCCTTTGGATGCAATCCTATGATGATTGAAATTAGTAAGGTAGACAACAGAAATTGCTGCAAAAGACTCCTGAAATAAAGGTGGATTAGTTAAAAGCATGAAGGAAGTAAAGGATCTATAAATCGCTCATTTAATTGGGATTAAGGCTACGTTTTTATTACATTGACAGTAGGCTCAGAGTTATCTTGATATTCTTAGTCTAGTTGTAGATTTGCATGTCAAACTCAGTGCAGGGATAAATGTGAAGATTATTTCTAGTTTTGAAGAACCGACCTAATAGAGAATAATGATACATAGGATTTATATAATGGAACCTAACTGTTTTAGAATAATGATACATAAGATTTATATAATGAAACCCAACTGTTTCAGAATTGAGGGATAATTGATTGATTTAGAGAGTTATCTCCCATACTTCTGGAGTATTTTTGTACAGTTGGTAGAACTGGTGAACCATGTGAATTGGTTTTACTAAGAAATATGTAGGACAGATGGCTTGGGTACACCTTTTTTGTTGATCAAGCTTGTATTTACTTTGGTACTGACTCACCTTTTGAGTAGTTATTTCCTTGTTGAGACTGCCGATGATTTATGGTATTTCCTTCATAGTGATACTATTAACAGGTCTCAAGATTTGTTAATGGAAGGAGAGGAAAAAGATCAAGGTACTAGTAGCAGGTCTCAGGATGTTGTGTAATGGAAAAGAATGAATATATGGCCCATCAAACTAAGAATTTAGGGTGATTATCGGCTGCTTTCTTTTCCCCCAAATATCAAAAAAACTAGCTCGTACTATTTTAAAATTTGAAATTGTACAGTTTTTACATTTCATATAGATTCTGTAGAGATACATGGCATAGTGGGTACAGTATAGAAGATATGTGAAATTACTAATTTTGACACAAATGAAGCTGATTGGAGAAGTTTGGAGAAGTTTGTTTAACAAATGACACTCTGATCATTAAATATTCAAATATCACTAATTGTGTGTGAAACTCACCAGGTACAAGAACATAATCATCCTCACATTCTTCTTCTGCAAATTGGGAACACATTTTGCAAACTTCCAGGTGGACGCCTAAAGCCAGGAGAAAATGGTATGCTCTTGTTTTTATTTGTGACACACTGATTCTTATCATACTATCAAAAAATTAAATTCTTATCAGACTTTCTCTTTGTATTTCTGGTACGTCGTGAGTTTCTTGCTAAGTTTCTATGTTACTCTTCTTTCTCTTTGGTTATTTGCAGAAATCGAAGGTTTGAAAAGGAAACTCTCCAGCAAACTTGCAGCTAATTCTCCTGGCCTTCAGCCAGATTGGCAGGTAATTTTTGTGCCTCTTAAATTGTTTAATACTCCCTCAGTTTCAATTTGTTTGTCTTACTTTCTATTTTAGTTTATTTTAATAAGAATGTCTCTTTCCTAATTTGACAATTTTTTAATCTCAACATTCCACATGACATGTTTAAGAGTACAAGATTAACAGATATTTTGATACATTATACATATAAGACCACAAGATTTAAAAGTCTTCTTTACTTTCTTAAATTCCATGTCTAGTCAAACTAAGATTAACAAATTGAAACGGAATGTATAACTAATACATGGAAAACCATGGTATTAGCAATGCAAGAGTTTTTAATACATGCATTGACATGGTTAAAGACACAATTGCCCCTTAAAACCTTTTTCACATCTTTTCCACCGTATTTGTGGAGGGTATTAAACGGATTTTTTTTGGAAATTATGCAATGCATGTCATTTTTAATACACCAAACCAAACAGTTAATAAGAAATAATTTCAGCATAACTAATACAAACAACGAGATAGTGCTTTTTCAACTCTCTCAAAATGGAATCTATTCCAAACATATATGCCATGGTTCCTTACTTCGACAGGGTACAAATATCTAAATTTGATATTTTTAGATACTTTTTCAGCTACTAATACACCCTATTTAACACTCTACGAAACGACCCTTTAAATTGTCGAGAAATAGTGTGTAGGGACACAAGAAAAGAATAGGGAAGCCCTAGAAACTCACGAAGAGACACAAATGACCACAAGAAGACCAAAACCTTGATAGTATGACTCAAGAACAAGCAGTATATACACCTACACTAGACCAAGAACAAATAAGAGCCTCAACACCATATCAAAATATAGAAAGAAACACTAGGAGCCTACGAAAAGAATAGGGAAGCCTTAGAAACTCAAGAAGAGAAACAATTGACCACAAGAAGACCAAAACCTTAATAGTATGACTCAAGAACAAGAAGTGTATACACCCACACCAGACCAAGAACAAATAAGAACCATAAAACCATATCAAAATATAGAAAGAAACACAAGGAGGAAACTATAAGAATAGAAGAAAAGACAATCAGATTGCAACAAAAAGATTCAAGAACTAGAAAGAACTTCAACAAAAGGGATTTTGACCCTGCATCCAAGGGTGTGGCCTACTGGTTAATGAAGTGAGTTGAGAATCATGATGTTTCAAGTTCAAATCTCCAGTAGAGACAAAAATACTATGTGATTCTTTTTATTTGTCAAAGTTTTGATGGATAGAATTATCCGCTATTTATGCTGGTGAAAGGTAAGGGTGGCAATTGGGCGGGTTGGGTCAGCTTTAGGTGGGTCAAAACAGATCAAGACCCAACCTACCAAAGTTTGCTTGGGTCAAAACGAATTGGGTTAAAATGGGTCAAGTAAGGGGTCATAACCTAACCCACCCAACTTGACCCAACTTCCTCCTTTAATTTTTCAATAATTCAATAACATTTTATTAAAATTAATTTAAAAAAGAGGCATCTTTCAGAGTTTACCTGGTACCTGCTGCTGGTGGAAGGTGACAGGTATCCCGTGGAATTAGTCGAGGTACGCGCAAGCTGGCCCGGACACCACGGTTAGAGCATCTTAAACAAGGTTCTAAACTTCACAATAGAGGCATCTTTAACGTATCGACATTCTAAAGCTTCACAAAACAACATTTAATCATAATCAGTAGCAAATATTAAAATTCTCTAACGGATCACTAGATAAAAAGGTTTACATTCTCAAAAAAAAGTATGCTAGGTTTAGCCCGTTTGGTTACTTTTTGACCCAAGATTTAGTGGGTTTACTTAGGTTCAACTCAATTTGACCCATATCTATTTTGTTAATAAACCAACCCATTCATACCTAGCTTGGTTGGGCGGGTTAGGCATGTTTTTGCCACCCCTAGTAGTAGGTATACCGTAGAATTAGTCGAGATGCGCACTAGCTGGCCCGAGCATCACAATTATTAAAAAAAGGATCTTGACCCTCAATTAAGCAACTAAAGGCATTGACGTGTATAAAACACAACACCTCCCGCAGGTTACCAATAAAGAAGCTAATATATCAAAAAACAAAAAAGGAAATCAGATTTTGTCAAGGAGAATTACTCACTTGAATGGATAATATGTAGATTTCTTCTATGTTGCTTGGACTCGAGTGTGGATCTAGAGGTCGGACTCTTCATCATGTAACTTTTAGGATTCAGGGGTATGGATCCGAGTGCAGATACGGGTGCTGGCGTAAGACCAATAAATATATATTATGACACATTATAATATTCGATTAATTAAAGGTACTGGACTAAAGCAAATAAATTTAATTCCTGATAACCACCTAATATTTTTTTCAAAAGATATCTCGTCAAAAGCCAAGATGAGCTGACCAAATTCGGTGTGGGTACCACAGCCACACCGTGTCAACACAGGTGTGGCAAGGGTTTTGAAGAGTTTATGCAGCATAGGATTTCTTCAAGAACCATCAAGGTCTTTTTAAGTCTCACCATGAAGAAATTTTTTAAATCATCCAAAAGTATCATAATTAGATGCCACCACACATTTGGAGGCTATTTTATAACAAAAGAAATCCCTAACAAAACAACATACCCAGGGAGATCCTGCAAGTGGGGTATGGGGAGGGTGGATGTATGCAAACCTTACCCCTATCTTTGTGGGGTAGAGAGGTGGTTCCGATAGATCCTCGGCTTAGGAGAAAAGGAATCATTTTTCAAAACAGTTTTGAAGAATAAAAACAAATGCAATAGCAAATAAGCTAGGATAAAAATACTGCAAAAAGGAAATACTCAACAAAATTTGTCAAAGTAAAAACAAATATTAATAGTAAGATTGAAGAATAGATAATGCTATAATAATAATAATAATAATAATAATGGTAAGGGAGCAAATAGGTGCTCCAGTTTAGAGTTGTGCTCTACCACGGGGTAAAATTAAGTTGCTCGACTACCTACTAACTATCCTAATCCTCGGCCTTTTGTCCTCCTATCTAAAGGTCAAGTCCTCGGTGAGTTGAAGATGTGTCAATCGCCATATAATTTTTAAAAAGTATTTTGTTGATATAGTATTAGATAATTAGTATTTTAGTGTTATATTTATTAATTTTTAGATTAAAGATAGATTTTATACATTAAAATGTTGAAAAAACAAATGTTAGTGTAACCTGTTCAAAAAAAATATTCAGGCGTGTATTCAAGTTTGTGTATTCCAATTCAGACCTCTTAATTTTAATAACAAGAAATGAGGCTTAAATGTGAAGTTTTGTCAAGTTTAAGGAATCGTCTATATATTTTGCCTTTTAGTATCATTCACGTTGACCAATTTTATACATGCTTGACAATTTTAGTCAGGAATAGTTGTACTTGTCACAAGTAATTTAATGGACTCTTTCCAATTTTTGAACCTCAGAGATCTAGGATTACCCAAAGCTTTAATTATCCTATTACAGTCAAACCCGTTATAGTGGCAACATTTGTCTGAAAATTTTGTGGCTACTATATTAAGGTGCTATTATATATGTATACTGACATTTGACGGTTAGATGTCGTTTAGCTGTTATAAATTAAGTATGCAAAATCTAGTTTAATGATTTTGTGTACCAAAAGAAGGAATGTATTTGTTAACCAATTTAACAAAAAAATTAGATATAGTATAAAAAAGACAAAACACTAGTAGCCTTTCCTCGTGAAATTATGACTGTAATTGGTGGATACTATTTTAATATAATTTTTTACTTTTACATATTCGTACTTGAAATTTACTATGTGCACGACATTAATGATGATTATCATAAATATTTTAATATTTATTTTTATACGTAATATATATTTTATAAAATATTATTGCACAATATTTAAGTATGACTGTTATAGAGGGGTAATTTTACAAAGAGTGTATCGCTATACCGAACGTGACTGCTGTTATAAGCAGAATGTTGTTATGGGGAAGTAAACTATAACATGAAAAATCGGTTCTGGAGAAAATCAAGCCGTTATAGTGAAATGTTGTTATAACAAATGATTGTTATAACAAGGTTTGACTGTAGTAGATTGCGATTGAGTTCCTACTGAAATATTGTCTTTACAAATTTTTGATAGCTTCTTAGAAGGTTTTAAACTGCTTTCGGAAATAACCTCTCCATCTCTATGAGGTAAAGCATACACTCTTGCATTGAGTATGTCATTGTTGTTGCTGTTGCTTTGTAGAAGGTTCCCGTCTTCAAACTATTTATCTACATTAAGTGTTTGGCTTCTCTACATTCTGTCCCACTCTCTCTGAAAATATCACTTTATGCATCTTCCTATGTTGTAGTTTCTTAGAAGGTCCCATTCATAGCTATTGATTTTCATTGAAATGTTTGGTTTTCTTCACTCTTGGTCTCTCTCTTTTGAAATAGCAGTCAATACATCTTCCTATGATGTGCATTTGTAAATGCAGATCGGTGAGTGCGTGGCCACCTGGTGGAGGCCGAACTTTGAAACTACAATGTATCCATACTGTCCTCCTCACATAACAAAACCTAAGGTACAGTAGTATAAAGTTTTCCTGATTGACTGATCTATCCCGTTGTTTCATAAATGGCTGATCTATCCTTGTTTCATATTTGCGTTATTAAGTTGACTCTTTGAATGTCGTGCAGGAGTGTAAGAAGCTCTTCCTTGTTCACCTATCTGAAAGAGAGTACTTTGCAGTCCCCAAAAATCTGAAACTTCTTGCTGTGCCATTGTTTGAACTTTACGACAATGTTCAGGTACATAATGCTTTATGGTCTCTGTTGCAACCTATTCTGTTCTTTCAAGTAAGTTCGCCTATAAGAACTGTGATCAAAGGGTTCTCTTGGGGTTGTGCCATCTGGTGTAATCTTTCAAGTGCCACTGAGCACAATTCCTGTATATGACCATCTTCATAATTCTTTCTCATCATACTGATGCTCTCCTAACTCATGGCAGAGATATGGACCTGTAATATCTACAATTCCTCAACAGCTTTCCAGATTCCAGTTCAACATGATCCATCAATAGATAGTTGATGGACATTCAAGTGCTCCTCCTGGATAACAATGGCATCAAATTGATTTGGTTGGGCTCCCATATTTTGAGGATGACTGAGGCCTACTCCATGACTTGATTCGCTTTTCTACAATAGGCAGATAGATGATATACCTCTAATCATTTGTGTTAAATTGGCTACTTTTGGATGGCTATGGAGATACATATAGTATGAAAGCCTGTTGACTTGCAACTCTGCAGTGTACAATATTGACATATCTGTGGATACTTGCTTGTTGAATATTGACATAGGGCTGCTAGGTTTCTTTCGTTCAGATAGGTACTTGGAAGTAGCAATTCTAAGTGATCTTTCTTCGGCGAATCACTGATGAAAGTGTTGCTGCTCTCATCCTTGATTGAGGTCAGGGATGCATCAAAAAAGAAATTTTTATTAGTTCTATCTCCTAATTTACGAAGAGAATGAATTTTTTTCTCGTAGGATGTCTTATTGTCTTGCTAGGAGTTTGTGTTCTTTATATGGTGGAAAAGAAATATAGGTATTCTAGTTTCTTCTGGTCTCCTGTGCGAGACAACTTTTTTTCTAGCCTATGATTTTCAAATGTTTTATTATGGAATACCGAGTTTTACAGCTTGTATCGTTTTGGATTTAGGAAAAAAATAAACAGTTACTCCTTCTGTCTCAATTTATATATGGCACTTCTTTGACTTTACATAAAGTTTAAGAAAGAAATGAAGAATTTTATATATTTATGTGGCTATTAATCATTTCATTAGTGATAAAAGGAGGATTTCAAAGTTGTTTCTATCTATAGATATGTTACATTTTTTTGGTCTATGATACAGATTAAAAAGGAAAGAGTGTCACATAAATTAGAACGGAAAAAATATTTTTCAAACTTGGCTGAAGTTGTTACTAGAAAATATTAATAATATATTCGGTATAATTTTATAAATAAAATTTATAAAAAATAATGTGTGTGCAGATTTTACTCTTGCTTTTTCGTGATCACTAAAAAGTGAAGCAAGAAATTCATCTAGATAGTGCAATGTGAATAGCTTTCTTCTAAACCAATGCGACTCTCCCTAGAGATTTGAGACCTGAGGGTTTTTAGCCTAACTTCAGTCAGCCTGCTGTTTCAATGGTTACATTGTTTCTTTCTCCGTCTATTTTTTTTTATTCAATATTGACTTAAACACTTTATTTAAGAAGCAATAAATAAAATGATAATTTTATTATATAAATTTTTAAATATAATAAATTTGATATTTTTAAAAAATATATTAGAAAATAACTTTAAAGATAAATTATTTTAATTTTTTAAATAAAAAAATAAAAATAAATATTTATTTTTAGTATAATAAATAAGTAAGAATGATAGAAGTGAGTAAAAGCTTCCGGAAACTCGCTGCAAATAACGGAATCCCAAATACTCCGTTTTACTTGGTGCAACATATTTATAAAGGTTAATTACACAACTGGCATAACTGTTGCAGTGTTTTATAAATGACAAGACTTTAGCATAATTTAAATTCTCATTATTAATAATTAAACTGTTGCATTATTAATTCAAAAATTTATCAAAAGTGAAATTTGAAATTTTAATTTATAATTTTTTGGTTTCTTGATAAATTCGAGAAATAAAGAAGAAGGAAGAAATAAAGGAGGAGGAGGAGAAGGAAAATATTATTTTTTTAAATAAAAAATCATCAATGGTGGAATTTGAAATTTAATTTATAAAAAAAAATTAGTAAACTAGAAAAATTAAAAATATAATAAAGAAGGTAGAAAAAAAAAGGAAGAGGAGGAGAAGGAAAATAGTTCTTTTAAAAAAAAAATTATATTATAAATATTTGTCATATTTGTAAATAAAGAAAAATATGATTATGTTTAGTAATTTAAAACATTAAATAGTTGTGGGGGATGAATTTCTCTCACACACACACAAAACGAAAGAAAACCCATGCTACGTACAAGCCCAATAATTTTAATCCCATGTTACATACGAGCCCAATAATTTTAATTTTAATATAATTAATTTATATTTTAGTTATTAATGTAGTTGTTAATATAAAAATTTTAAAATTTTCTATTGGTTAAAGCTAAAAAAAAAATCTTAAATCACTTTAATTTCTATATTATTTATGTTCCCAATAAAAATTTAAATACTTCTGTCATGAGTTGAAATTTGATTTTGAAAAATTAAAAAATTACGAATTGGGTGTGATATCAAAAATTTGAGAACATCTTAAGAAGTTTATACCTCTAATTTAGGATTATTTGGTGTAGATTTGATGTGGTTTTAAATAAAATTTCAAATTCAATCTCAAATTCCACCATGAATGAAGCTTGAAGCTTGAATTTGAAAAATTAAAATAATTTTGAAACGGATGTGGTTCCAAAAATTAGAGAACACATTGGAAAGCTTATATTTCAAATTTAAAATGATTTAATGTAGATTTAACGTGATTTGAATAAAATTGTATTAAAGTTGTATGAATTTAAGTTTTTGTCGTATTAAATTTTGTATACAATGTTGTACATATATTAAAATTTTTAAAATGTAATATGAATTCTCACAAATTTTATATTATTAAATACACATTTTATAACGATTTGAACTAATTTTTTTAAACCTTAGATGATATATATATATATATTATACACAAAATTTTGAACGATATATACACATTTCATATCATTTTTATACATAAAATTTTGAACGAAAAACTACTGATATATTTTATAAACCGAAAAGTTATAATATATTTTATAATATTAAATATTATTTATGTATATATATGAAATTTTCTCAATATATAAATGTGAAACCGTTAGTGGTGTCTGTCAAGTAGGTTTCGGCCTGCTGAATGACACAAGAATGGATACTGTTCGCGCCAGAGTTGGTTCTACCTCATTAAACTTTTCCAAAATCGAGTATTAAGTATCACCTATATAGGATGGTGAATCTCGTTATAATAGTTATTTATTATAAAATTTTAATTTTTTAAAAAATTAATTTTATATTATATTTTATTATATAATAATATTTATCTATAATGGTAATGACTTTTAATATAACGGTACATTCCTTATAAAATTATTCATTTATAACTGTCATTCTTAAATGTTATGCAATAATATTTTATAAGAAATATATTATTTATAAAAATAAATATTAAAATATTTATGATAATCATCATTAATGTCAAACACATAGTAAAATTTTTTCAAGTACGAATATCTAAAAGAAAGAAATTATATTAAAATAGTGTACTACCAGTTATAGTCCTAATTTCACGAGGAAAGACTACTGGTTTTTATCCTTTTTTTACATTCATATTCTTTCTATATTTTTTGGTTAAATTGGTTAACAAATACATTCTTCTTCTTGATACACAAAATCATTAGATTAGATTTTTGCATACTTTTGTTTATAACAGCAAAATGAAATCTACATGTCAAATATCAATATACATATATAACAATATCTCACTATAGCAACCATAAAATTTTCCGACAAATGTTACTACTATAACAAAGTTTGACTGTATAAGAGTCAATTATATCACAAAAAACATGTAATTTATCCTCAATTAATGTGACACGCTTTTCTTTTAAGTCTTTCCGGAAAAGAATGTTATTTTTCTATACTTAGAAATAATTTAATTTTAAAATTTCTCATTTACCCTTAATAAAAATGATGTACAATTACACAAATGTCCAAGGTTGATTTGTTCTAGATAATAAATTTCAAAAATTTTCAGTTTATTTCTTAAGCTTTGTAGCTAGTCAAATGATGCCACATAAATTGAAACGAAAGAAATAACTTTTAGCAAACGTTTAGACATAAAAAATATAATATTTATCAAAAAAATATTTAAAAATTAAAATTGCATTGAAATATGTGATTTTATAAAATAGAAATATTATGAGTACAAAATTCACTTTTAATTTTTTTTTAGCAAAATAGTTTCTGAAATTCACTCTGTATCAGTGACACATCAATTCGTTCTGTATCAACTATGATGCAACAACAGATACAAATCGAGTTGCTGTATCACGGATACATAGCGAATTTCAGAAACTATTTGTATCACTAATACAGGGTGAAATTTTAAAACTGTCGCAATGTTTGGTAATTTTTTCAAACTCTTGCTATGTTTATAGTGTATAAGTTTGCTCAGTTAGGTTATTAAACCAATCCTGATATTCCAGCCCGTGTTTATATTGTTCACGCTTTAGATGTTCAAAGGTGTTGAGTCCCACATTGATTGTGGAAAAAAAATTGACTCATTATATGAACTCAAATAATTCTTATCTCTTAAGCTAGTTTTTAAAAGTTAAGTTAGACCTAAACTGTACCTTTTTCATAATCAGTGCAAATTTTCATGAAAATGTCACACTGCTACTCCTGTTAAAATTTGCTGATTATGGCACCAAAAATTGTCTCTTTACCTCTTCCCCCGAAAATGAGATTTTTTATTTTTTTATAATTTAAATAAGAAAAATAGCCTTTTTAAAATTTTTTATGTGTAGAAATAAAAATTTATTATTATAAAAATAAAGATTTGCTATAAAAAATATATATAATTAATTTTTTAAAAATAAAAAACAAAAAAATAATTTCTCTTAATTTTAATTAGGGTTGCAAAAGACCGGAAAGAGTGATGTAACTTTTTAATATTTTTTTCTTGATTTTGTAAAACTCTCTTCATTTAAATAAGGGTAAGATTGAAAAAATATTATTAATGTCTTCTTGATTATGTAAAACACCACTTATTTTGAAACAAAATCAAAATGTAAAAATTGAATTTAAATCATATATTCTTATTATAGATTGAAGCAACGGTAAAGTCACCTTGTGCTTATGGGTTCGACACGCGAAAGTAATTACATTCTTTATTTCAATTTATGTGGTAATATAATAAAATGTAAAAAAAATATGGGAAAATTTGGTTAAGAAACATATTATGACTATTTGATAAAAAAATATAGGAAAATTTTTGTTAAGAAACATATTTATAACTATTTGATAAATGATTCTTGTAAGTTGACTTCAGATATATATATATATGCCTTCATTATTTGATAATTAATAGTCCACCTACTTGGCTGCAATTGACAAAAACTGCACAAGTAAACTTTTTCATCACAAGTTAATTAATAAAACGGGACAATGATTTTATCCCAATGCCTTCCATTTCCTGGAGTTCATAACACTATGTCAAGATTCCTTCTTTTGACAATTTGAAGGACAGCAAATGGGTGGCTCACACTAAATTTGTTCCGTCAAAATGAATTGAATTAATAAATAAGTCATTGTATAATTTTTATGCTGAGATGAATTGGATTAAAATAGGCTAAACAATGAATTAATCATAGTCCAATTCATTTAATTCTTATCAAGTTTTAATTAATTAATTAATTTTTTATATAATTTGTTTAATTAACAAAGAAAACTAATAAAAAAAGATCTTCTTTTTATGGTAGCTAATATATATAACATATCAAACAAAATAAAAAAATTTATTTATATATCTTGACAAGTTTCCTCGTTGGTCAATTTAGCCAGGCTACATATACTTAGCCCAAGTCAATCCAACTTTTAGATAAGTTGAGTTTAGACTGATCAAAATGAGCGAGTTAATAAAAAACAGTACGTATAAACTTCAATCGCTTGTACAAGTCATATTTTCATTTGTTAATTTTGTTGATATATCCACATGTGGTCTCAAATAGCACAATATTTGCCTGGAAGGACTGATAATGAGATAAAGAACCACTGGCATTCTTATCTAAAGAAGTAGAGAGTGCCCACCAAGATGGCTGAAAATGAAGAATCTTCACCTTCTTCCAAGATATTGGCTTCCCAAAATTCAAGTAATCCGGACTTATTTCAAAACATAGAAGGTTCATTATTAGCTGATACGGATCAATCCATCGAATTTGCAAAGAAATTTACCCAAAGTGTTATTTTCCAAGTGGCTCTCATTAGATCAGTTTAATGGTCAGGATTTTGAGAACACGAGCAATCGAGATCTTTCTGAGTATAACTTCTCAATGTTACAAGATGCTTTTGCGCAATGTGGGAATGACATAAATTGCGATTTTAACAATGTGTTTCAACCACCACTCAAGTTTGAGGATCAGATCTTCGTCAATGATTTTGATGAATTTATATCCTGGGAATTTAACATAAACCGCGATATGATGTACATATGAGTTCTTTTTTTTCTAATTGCTTTACCAAATAATGTTAGTAGAAATTCAGAACCAACAATACAGGACAACTAAAAAACCAGTAATGTTATCATGTCCTGTTTTGCTCATAGAATTGAGAGCAAAGATCTAGCTAGGTGGCTTATCATATTTCATTTAAATGTTAAGATAGATGCCTTTTCACAAAATCCAAATAAGTTCCATATGTAATAAACTGAGAAATAAATGACTTGAAGAGGTTCTTGCATACACATTTGACATAGAATAAAATACATTGTGTTGATGATCCATTTGTATAGAATACATAATCAAATGAATGAGGCATCAGAGTCCAATAACAATTGGTGTAGAACAAAGAGGGAGCTAGGCGCTTGAAGCCCCTTTTAATTCTTATTTGGATGATATTAAAATAGTTCACAAATTTATCAAGCTAAATACTGCACATCAATAAGATCTAAAAAACCGATCCTTGTTTACCAACCACACATTGTCTAACCAAATCCAATTCTCTCTCGATACGTTCCTCAAAAAATCCGATTCGGGCGGATTCTTCCCCCAACTAACGAAGAGATCTTGGCGGAATTGCCACATATGAAATTGAGCACAGTTTTGCAAAGAAATAGCCCACTTGTTTCTCGAGAAGAGATGGGAAACATGCTCAATATCATTTGATTGAATAGTTGACCCAGCCCCTTGTTGTTTGAAGAAACCCTCCACTTCAATTGGTATTTTTTGGACAGAATTATCACAAATATTATCATTGTTGGTAGCCTTTTAATTTTATGCAGTTATTGGGAGCTTGTTTTGTCTTAATTTGCATAATTTGCTTTATGTTTTATGATCGATTGATTGAAAAAATAAATGGAAAGCCCCTCCAAGTAATTCTCCAATTTAGCATGATGTACTCGCATTCAGCATATTTTCAGCATTATTCATGATATTTATGATTTCATGGCTTCAGACTCAGTACAGTTTGCATGGTCATCTCAGTATTTTAGATTTAAACAGTATGATTTTAACTAGTCCATACAAATCTTTCAGACTTCAGTTATGATTATGAAGCACATATGCATAGTTTTGGGAGTAGTACTTAGCACCAAGCGAATGCATAGTTTATTTTATTTTATTTTTTAATCCTCTTGTTTGAATTCTTGATTCCGCCTACTTATGCCTATTGTGATATTCCTAAGCTGCATTTTGGAGCTCGGAAAGTTGAAAACGGAATTCTAGAGGATGGAAAACCAACAAGAGAATGCTTTGATTAAAATGCAGACTAATCCTTCATTCTCTCCATTTCTCTAGCTTCATTGTATCGGATGCAGGAGTTTCATCAAGGGTTCATCATTTGTTATATATACGTAACAAAAAGACTTGACCTTATATATATTTTTTCCAAGGATGAACCCCCTTTCATCCCTATTAGGCTCTAAAAGGGGAGAGTTAAAATTTAATGTCAACAGCTTTTTTATGCACAATGTTCATCGATTTACTTTTTAGATATGCAGAGACTATCACTTTCCTGTTCTACCTTTTTCTTTTATTCTTCAATCTAAGACCATCTTCATGTTCTAAAAAATATTGGTTGGGATGCAGGCAAATGCTGCGTCTGGGATGGCTGTGGTAGATGAGTGCAAGCTGAAGTTCTTGGAACTTAAAGCAAAGAGGAACTACAGGTTCATAGTATTCAAGATTGAGGGCCAAGAAGTTGTTGTGGAGAAGCTTGGAAGCCCTGCAGAAAACTATGATGATTTCACAAACTCTTTGCCTGCCGATGAGTGCCACTATGCCGTCTTCAATTTCGATTTCATCACTACTGAAAATTTTGCCAGAAAAGCAAGATTTTTCTTCACTGCTTGTTACATACTGTAACTTTCCAACTTACCCTCTTGTGTTGTTTTATCCTTTTTCTGTTTCATGCATACTTCAAGCAAAGCTCAAATGACGGTCGTGCTCGTTTTGGACCTGGCCATGCCCTTTTGGCTGGTCAGGCTCATGCGATGCTGGCGTCAACAAGGAAGAAGGAGAGTCTAGACTTGACTAGACTAGTAAAATTATTGCTATGTGATCAGGAGATCACGGATTCAAGCCGTGGAAACAATCTCTTAGCTAAGACTGCATACAATAAACCCATATGGTCCGGCCCTTTCCGAACCCCATGCTTAGCAGAAACTTTAGTGTACGAGGCTGCATTTTTTTATTTTTATTTTTTTATATATAGTTGACCAACTTATTTTACTGGTAAGTCTTGTGTGTTGTACAAATTAGCTCAACTGTTTCGTGTTTCATACATATAGACTCTGTTTTGTTCCTGTTTCTAGGAGAGTATATGATCTGGTCTTAACTTCTCTCTGATGTATTATTTTGACATGGATTTTATGGTGTACGCGAGCTCAAAGGATCGATGATTCAAGAGAGAACTGGACGGAATACAAATTGAATTGCAAGCAACGGATCCAAGTGAAATGAGCTTTGACATTATAAAGTCGCTGAGCCATTTGAATCTCAGCTTTTTACCATCATCCAGCCTCATTTCAACGCAGTTGGAATTCTAGTGTTGTTGTGTATCCCTTTATCTCTTTTGTTTGTGTTCAAATCACACACTTTGAAACAATAAAAACACAAAGTTACAATAGGAAGTAGGGCAAAGAGAGCTATCTCTGTGCTTAGCTAAGTTCCTTCAGTCTGAATTTTACCGAAATTCATCTTTTTAAAAACTTCATGAATCATTTCCAAACACATCATATCTTTTTAAAAAGCTCATTTATAATATCAAATAAATCATTTCCATCTTAATAAACTTACTAAACGCTCGTCTATAATATCATGTAAATCGATCGTTTTCGTCTCAAATAAACTACTAGATCAAATTTATTTTCTTTGGTAAACTTACTTTGGTTATAGTAATCTGAACATCTCAAATTTTTATCGAAGCGTCCAAATATTTAATCATTTTTGTATGATTTCTCATCATAGCCTAAGAAATTTGTTCATATAGAAAGAGAGCCACACGGAATATGAAGTAATAATTCAACTAAACATAAACATTGAAAAGAGGTACAACACATAACTGACCCATAATTCAGTTCAAATCAAGAAGAACCTCCGTTATCTATTTACACAACATATAACACTTTGCTCAAAACAAAAGAACGAGGCAACAAACATATACAACAGCTTTTGATGAAAAACATATAAAAGCATCATTAAGTACCATGTGTAGTAGGGGTCTGTGCTGCTGCTTTTGGTTTTCCCCCTCCCTTGCGAAGCCACGAACTAGCAGCACCTTTAAGCCTATACATCATCCTCTTTCCTGCACCTTCACTCTGTGTTTCCGCTGCTGCCGCTGCCACAGCAGCAGCAGCAGCATCCCTCTGTTCATCGACAGACCCTTGTTGTGTTCCCACTTCCTCCGGTTTCTTCGCTTTTTCGGTTGGCTTTGCCTGTTCAGTTTTATCCTTCCGCCCTGAAAGTTTGCCTGACATGGTAAAATTAGTTCATGAAAAAATAGACTCGCAACTTATTAAGGGCTGTCCATTTAATGCTGAGCAATCCACTTAAACTTCATTTAACAGTTAAGTGAGTCCAAATTGATGATCTTGTTAAAATATTTTTTAAATAACATATTCAGCTTAATGAATTTCATAAACGAAATTCGAAAAAACAAAGAAAAAGGTATACGCAAATCTTACCATTATCTACAGAGAGGCAGATCCTCGGCTCAAAATAAGTATATCAAAGGAAAATGAAGATGAAGAATCCACAACAAAATATGTTGAACAAAAAAGAGCAATAACTACGATATAATAATACTATAATCAAAGTATAAAAAATGACAAATAGTAATAGAAATTAAAATACAAGAAACAATAAATAATAACCAAAAAAACAACAAATAATAACAAAAATCAGAGAACAAACAACTGCAAAAATAATACTACAATATGAAAAAATAAGTAAAAACCTCACAACTACCTACTACCCTGCTTTCCTAATCTGTATCCTCCATAACCTCCTATTTAAAGTTATAATGTCCTCGATAAACTGAAACTGCATCATATTAATGACCTTGTCAATACTTCTTCGGCCTAATTCTACCTCTTTTAAAATCATCCATAGTCAACCTCACCCACTCCGCACATGAACGTCCATGCTATCTCCTCTTCATATGCCCAAACCATCTCAATCTCGCTTCCCACATTTTGTCCTCCTCCCCCCGAAAGCATTTCACCTTATCCCGATTATCCTCATTTTTAATATTAAAATATTTTAAAATATAAGAAAATATAGTCCTAATAAAATATATCCTAATAATCACAAGACACTTAATCAATCAGGAATGAAAGTTTTAACAGTTAGACGGATGAATCCTCTCGGTCTAAATAACTTTTTTATCACATTTTGACGAAATAATAACCCGTCTATTTGTTAACTCAACTTATTTAGCTCAACCCGTCCATTGATCATTTACCTGAAATAACCTCAGAAAGTGCCTTATCTTCATCTCGTGGCTTGAATTTCTGTGCAAAGATAGTCCTTCATTGACACTCCTTTATCAGTTGATTTACTCTTTTCCTCTTGGTCTGCAACTGCTCCTTTCGCTGCCTTTGTTTCTTCGTTTACGCTCATTTTCTCGAATAACTGAACAAGTGGAGTAGTTCAGTTCCCGCCTCCTCACTATCTGTTACATATGCATAATACTAATTTCAAAAGAATTAATTAATTATATATGCCAAAGAAAGAAGTTATTTTCTAATCCTTCACAAATATTTTTTTACTAAAATTTTTTATTTTTGCACACACAAAAAGTAATCATTTCTAGGCATAAATTTTTGTGTAATAAAATAAAAAATAATAATTTTTAAATAATAAATATAAAATTAAATAACCACTCATGAAATTTACTTGCAAAAACACATTATGACTTTAGGGGACACTATATATACTGTAGACGTGGCGTTTCCAAAAGAAAATTGGAAAATGGATTTTGGCCCTTATCTTCCACGACCCTGAAATAATTAGAACTCGCTAGCCAGCCGTACCTTTTTGCCCGCTTGATCAAAGTAAACTTTAATACATATTAAAAATATATTTTAAGTTGCCTGCCAAATATTTTATTGAGTACATTCCGGTAAAATTAATTTTTAAATAAATTTATTTCATTTTTAATTTGGATAAAATTTTGAAATAATTTATTTTAAAATTAGTTATTCTGAGATTATAATGTTATTTTTATTTTATTCTCAGTATGGGTTAAGTTATCCTCGGATAACTAATCTCAAATAAGTTATCCCGATATTTTATTTAATATTGAGCGTATTTATACATCCAAATGTTTATATCCATATTATAGCTTAGTTTGTGACTAAATCTTTTATGATCTCATGCATTTTGATTAAATTGTGTCCATGAACTAACGTTTGTGACTAAGCCTTTTTCTAGATTGGAATTGCTTATGGATTGAGCTAAATTTTGAAGATAAATGTTGATGGTCGGATCATGAGATATTAGATGAGCCAAAAATGGTGTTTGAAGTCAAATCCGTGCCACAGAGGAGAGTTGGTGCGCTAAAAAACGTACCACTTAATAGTGATTCGAAGTTGAAATTTGAAAGGGCTGCAAAATACTGAGCATGTGTGATGGCATCCGTGCCACCGATTGTATTTGGCGCGATGGCCTCCATGCCACGCCAAGGTGTCTTAAGTTTCAAATATCTAAACAGTGACATACGCGATGGTGGCGTGTCACGGTAACTGCTTGCTGCGTTGAGGCCATGCCACAGAGGGCTAGCCTCCGCGATGGAGGACTTCCACGGAGGATGGTCAATCTTGGCTATAATTCTCACACACTATAAATAGGACACTTATCTTTTATTCTAATTGGACGACTTTGGAGTGAAGAACAACATCAACGAGGTTTAAAATTAGGGTCTTATTCTATTATTTTTCACTTTTTATTATTACAAATTTGTAATTTTGTATAAGACTATGAGTGGCTAAGAACCCTCGTTCTAGGGTTGAGGTTACAGAGTATGATTGTATAACATATTTTTGAATTGGTTTGAGTAACGTATCATATTTTGGTTGTGCTTGCATTCTTGATTAGACAATTTTAATGATTCACGACCATTACAATACATCTTTAATTCTTGTGCGAACCCAAGAGGAGTAACACTAAATTAAACAGAAAGAAGAATGTGAGAAATGAGATCTTATCTTTAATAATTAAGGATTAGATTTGCATTTAGGATAGGAAAAAAGCATAAGTATCCCCCTCAATTATTATCATATTTTCAAAAAAAGATGTGTAGTTAAAAATATGATCATAGTTGAGGGGGGTACTTATGTCTTTTTCCTTTAGGATAGGCAATATCTAATATGCCTCACTTGGTTATAAATTAGAATTATTTGTAAATGCATCCGAATTGGATTATAGCGCTACAACAATAATGTATAGAATGACCTTAATAGGCTGCATCTATTGTATGTGGCAAAAGAGGAACCAAATTTTTTTCATGGAAAAAAAAAGAGAAGTAAGGATTTTGTTGAAAAGAGTAATCCAAGATATATATTTGAGAGGTTCTCTCAAAGTGAAACTAACTGGATACTTGATGAACTTGAACTATCGAAACTAAAAATGACGATAGATGTTTAGAAGATGAGAGCTGATTAAATGTGTTAATTAATTTTCTTTTTACTTTTTACTTTTTAAATTTTTCTTTGAATAATAAAATACTTACTTACCAAAAGGAAAAAAAAATCATCAATCAACTTAAAATTTTAGGTGAAAGTAGGCAAAATCTTCCATCGTAAGATTTGAAACATCAGAAGAAAATATCTTTCAAATTAAATCTCAACACAATATTAAATCTAAATAACACGGGATTAAAAAAAAAAAAACAAAGAAAAGGGGGTGGGGGTTCAGGAAAAAACCTCACCAAATAACTCTGCAAGCAACACGCTAATCGAATCAGTGAAAGGACTCATGGTTTCATCTCCTTTGTATGTAGTAGTAGTAGTTGCAGTGTGTAAGTTAATTTTGCTCTGATTTTCTTAATTAATGAGGCATTTTTGAGTAGTCAAAAGGAGAAAAAATAAAATAAAATTTGATATTAGTTGAAAATATTTTTATTGAACATCAAAATATTGATAATTTCTAGCAAAAAATACGGTGCAAGTATCAGACACAATAATATAACAAAGAAATCAATTCATATAAAAAATTTTGTAACCTTCTTCATATTCGTGTAAAGTTAAAATTGAATTGATAAAACTTCTAAAAATTTCAATATATAGTTTGACAATACGCAAAATCAACTGGACATGCACTTCCCTTCCCTTGAGAGAACAAGAGGCCCAACAACTAAACTTCTTCTAACAATATTTAAAAAGTGCCGTTTGATTCTTCTCATTAATGTAGAACAAAACACAATCATTATAATTTCTTAACCACACTTCAGACTCTCGTTACGTATCACTTGTTTGGCATAACATACACTAAAATAGTAACATGCCATATGTAATATTTCATACCTAATTTGATATGCTTTATTTTAATTGAAGGGTTTATCAAAAAAACATCTCTCTTGTTCAAAAGGTAATGGCGAGATTGCGTACACGCCATCCTTTTCACACTTATGGAATTACACTGAGTATGTTATTATTATTGTTATTGTTATTAGAATATAAATAATACTGAATAGGATATACTAAAATAAAAATAATACCCCGTATATATTGTAAATATCATAACTTACTATGTATAATGATAATATTGAATTTGAATAAAATGTATAACTAATAAATGTATTATTTAAATCAGACTTAATTTTTCAACCAAACATCATGCTAAAATTTAGTATTAGTATTATTCTAATACTCCCTTTATTTTAAAATAAGTGGTGGTTTTTAACTTTGTCATACACCTTAAGAAAACTACTTGTTCTTAGAAAGAAAAATATACTTTTACCCACTTACCCTTAATAAATCTATATTATATTAAGAGTGTGAAGGCTTTTAGAAATATTGATTGAACTTTTTGCCCTTCATTAAAAGATATCGCAATAGACAAAATTATCATTTACTATTTTTATAGAATTATTATTTAAAATTAGTATTTTTAATTATTTTCATCATCACATTAGGTTTTCTATTTATAACATAACTCTATTTGTGGTGAAAATCTAAAAGCAAATAAAAAATTTTCATCAAATTTTTTTCCTTTTTGATAGTCACGAGTTTTCTTATCTTATTTTATTATATTAAATTTTCTACTCATGACATAACTCTATTTACAGTCTAAATCTTAAAATAAATAAATATATAAAAACAAAACCAAACAAAACACACACACTTGCACGAATTTTTTTCCTTTTTAATGCTAGGACATTTTATATTACAGTGAAATCTGAAAAGAATTTCTTAATAAACTTGTGCCAATTAATAAAGCCAATATGATTCTCATTGTATAATAAAAATTTTAGTAATTGAAGCTGGATTAGAAAAAGAGTATAAAAAGGGAACAAAGGAAGACACACGAATGACTATAACATTAGTTGACGAAGAGGTAAAAATTCTTTTTCGTATTATATTCTATATTTATATTTTATATTTTTACATATGTATGTTTGAGTTCTTATCTATTTTTATTATATTATATATATATATATATATATATATATATGATCATTAAAATGTAACTTTTTGCAGGGCACAAAAGTTCATAGTATACTTTTTAATATTATATATTAAAAAGTGAAGAAAAATATTTACAATAAGACAAGATCTGTTACATCCTGAACAGACACATTAATAGTGTTAATGCTAATTTTACAACTGTAAACAAGGAGATTGATGTTGTGTTCAATGATAACACTATAGTTCAGGGATGCAACAGTTACTTTTCTACTGTTACAAATTGTCATTTACTATTTTCCTCAATTAGTTGTTATTTAATTATTATAGATCTTTACTAATTTGTAAAAAATAAAACTCCTAATATTTATTATTTTAAAATTGACTAAAATTTTGCTTCTTAAATCTTTCCTTATTTGAACTATATTAAAAGTCCTAACATTTAAGACTTTCAATTACAATTATGTTAACTTATATATCAATTAATTATTTATTAAACTAACTAATTATCCATCACAATATTTCAATACGAAAAAATATAATAAAGAGTATAATTTTAATATGTATTAATACGTGAATTACTCCTCCTGCTCCTTTTTCTTCTTCTTCTTTAAGAAAAAAAATTGTATAATCAATTTTTGTTTATAGAAACATAACATACTTTAAGTTGTTTCAATTAATCGAGTACTAATTGAGCTGAAATCGTAAAGTGAAAAATTTAAAATTAATTTGTTATTAAATATTTAAAGTACGAAGCCTTGTAACAAAATCATTCACCTTTTTACCCTTTTAAAAATAGAGTTCACACTTGCAAAATAGTTATTTAATTATTCTTCTAATATTTAGGATTTTAAAATTAACTAAATTTTATGTATTAAATTCTTTATTATTTAAAAAATATATAAAATATTAATATTTATATATATACATATAATGCATGTATTTAAGTGTTTATTTAAAAGTGACTATTTATTTTACGTTTCAATCAACCATTATTTCTATGAGGTTTTTGTTCATTAAAATAAATATAAAAAAAAACAAATGAAGAACTACTAGATTGGATCAAACTATTAAACATAATCATTTATCAATTTGAAATTTATAATTTTCTTTCTAAATTCTTATATTATTACACAAACACATCTTTTAAATACTATTTATGCTATTTTTATAAATTTATTCTTATTAATATGAGGAACACGCGCGAAACACATATATTTAGACTAGTATCTTGAAAAAGATATAACTCTTTAGTATTTTTTTAATTATATAAAACTCTCTCCATTTAAATAAGGATAAAATTAAAAGAACATCATTACTATTTTCTTAATTAATTAAAACGTCACTCATTTAAAAATAAAATCAAAATATCAAAACAGTACTGTCTTACCGGACCCGTGAATGTTCCGTACATATTTATTGTACAACCACTTTTTACTCTTTTCTTCTTATTTCAGCTTAAACATTAAACAACCTTGCACGTTCTTACAGCCAACTATGGCCACAGCTTTGTACAACGACAAACCATGGGTTTTTTCAAATAATTAGTTTTAAATTATTTGATGATAAATTAGCAATGAATTTCATAGTAGAAAAAAATAATTGCAATTTTAATAGGATCTTGACCGACAATGAACGAAGTGACTGATCAGTTGACAACCACAACAATTTAATATGACTGATCATTAGGGCAGCCTCCTCCCGAGGCTGGCCAGTCTCATATGCTCCTTAATCTACGACTAGATTATGCCTTTAAATTGTGTCCTATGACAGTCATTACTAAACCCACACCAATGGAGCCAGTCATGTATCTACATGGAGAATCTAGAGTTATATGAGAGGAAGATGAAGTCACCCAAATGATTTATTAAAAAAAAAGTCTTCGATAGGCGGTCATTGGGAAATTCTCATACGAGTGGCTGAAAATTCAAAATTTGAGAAGTTTGATTCTAAAATAATGCCAGTTGAAAGGTGAATGCAATATTGATCTGTTAAGTAACATACATGTTTCGATAAAAGCGTCAAATATGGAGGACTATGTGAATCTGCTATCAAAATCAGCTATTTATTTGACTCATCGACAATGAACTTACCCCATGCATATATTGAAATTAGATCCATTGTTTGATCCGTAGAAGGAGACAACTGCAGCAATAGCATAGATATCCTTCCCATCACTACCACCAAATTTTTTTAATGAAAAAAACAGTTTTCTCTCTTGTTGCTACAGTTAGTAAGCCTTTACAAGTGGATATGACTATGAAAAATCAAACAAGGCCTAATTTTTTCCGTGTCAAAGTGGAAGTGGACTTACTAGGTGAATTCATAAAAAGAATCAACATTGAAATGAGGAAACAGTCTAGAGAAGTGGTGAAAAAATGAATTAGAATCAAATATGACCATGTTCCTAAATATTGTAAAAACTGCAGAATTCAAGGACAGAATGAACATGAATGCTTTATTCTATATCCGGAGTTATATCTCAAAAGAAGAATGAGGAACAACAAGAAGCAGAGAAGGAGGACAGTACTAATGACAAGTCAAAATCAGAAGTTGAGAAACAAGCAAAACATATCCCAAATCTAGAGAATGAGGATAAAGTAAATTCAGGGAACGAGGAAGATTTTCAACTTCCAAGAAACAGGGACAAGGAAGGTATCAAGGGGGTTGGAGAAAGAAACAAGTGTGGAGTCAGAAACAACCACAAAAAGAAACACAAGTCAACACCCAATCAATTTGAATTCTTGAAGGATCAAGAATAGGAGAAAGGTGAAACACAAAGGATAAAGCCCACAAGGAATACAAAAGAAGGGATGGAGGAGCATGCTAGAGAACAAGACACTCTAATAGAAGTAAACAAGGAAAAAAAGCAATAATTTGACAGTAGAGACAACATTGCAAGGACCAGTAACAACAAACAACACCCAAGACAACATAGACAAAGCAATTGATGCAAACCTAGTTGTGTGGAGTTCAAAAGAAGAAAAGGATAAGCAGAATGAGCAGAAGAGAGCAGGGCAAAGGGAAGGATCCCCAAACCCCCTCAGTATAATAGTATATGACCCAAAAGAATGTGATGGTCCAGACTTACCGGAGTTAACAACAATTACAAGATCACGTAGAAGATGAGCAGATAGATGTTAATATCACCAATGCAGACATGCAGGGAACTTATCTCCAGGACAAATTGCCGACATGAAGATTGGAGCCAAAAAAGGTAAAGAAGGGCAATCTCTCTCCCTTTACGGGTTCAAACAAGGAATAGTACGGAAAGATATGCCATTAATGATCAATGATTGATAAACTACTATTTACAACATAAGATCTGTTAAATCTCAAAATTCATTTGAGAGATTAATAGAACCTAAAAGAAGACATCATTATTTATTTATAGTTCTTATGCAGTCTTTTCAAAGAACTGGTGAGTTAGAACAATACAAAAGAGGGTTGGATGCTCAGCATAGGTTAGCAAACTGTTCATAAAAATGTGTTATTTTGGAGAGAGGACTGGAATGGATAAGTTGTCCTGGATACTACACAGCAGATAACCATTAAATTTAATATTTACAACAAAAACTTCAAGATTATAGCAGTCTATGCTAGGTGTAATGCATTGGAAAGGCTTGATCTATGGAAAGATTTGGAAGAATTGGCAGAGGAGAATTATGATCCATGGACAGTAAGAGGTGATTTTAATGTAATTATCAATGAAGAAGAAAAATAAGGAGGATTACCTTTCACTCAGGTTGAAGCTGTTGATTTTGCTCAGCGGCTCAATAATAGTGCTTTGACGGAGATAAAAACTACAGGCAATAAATACATTTGGTGGAATGGGAGAATTGAGAAGGAGTGTATTCTCAAAAGACTGGATAGAGTTTTGGGAATCAAGAGTTTTTTGATATTTTGCCTTTTAGTTAAGTGCAAAATCTGGTAAAGCAAGGGTCAGACCATGTACCTCTTCATGTAATTTGCAATACTGAAGAAGAGCTCATAATTAGAACTTTTAAGTTTCTTAATTTTTGGACAAAGCATCAACATTTTAAGAACCTTGTAAAGGAGAATTGGAAGACTGATTTTGTGAGTAATCCTTTAATAGAGTTCAAAGCCAAGATCAACAAGGTGAAAAGGGCATTAGCAGTATGGAGCAAATAAACTTTTGGTAACATCTTTCAGCAAATTGCAACATTGGAAGATATTATCAAAGTGAAGGAAATACAGCTAGAAATTCTTCCTTCACAAGAGAACAAGATGAACCTGAGTAAAGAAGAAGCAGATTTGAAAAGGTATAGGCATATGGAGGAGGAATACTAGAAGCAAAAGGTAGGTATGAGATGGTTCATAGATGGTGATAACATACAAGATTTTTACACTCTTATGTCAAAGGGAGGAGGAAAAAGCTTCATATTGATAAAATTCAATCTGTTCAAGGAGATACTATGACTTCAAATGAAAATATAGGGGCTGCAATTGTATTTTTCTTTTCTGAGCAGTTAGAGATGATAGAATAAGGAATAACTTTGACATGCTAGAGAATATCCTAGTCTTAATCTTATAGGAACAAAATGAGGAGATGACCAAACTACCAAGTATGGAGGAAGTTAAAAAGGTTGTGTTTGAGTTGAATGGGGATAGTACCAATAGACCAAATGGATTCTCAGGAGTTTTCTTTCAAGATTGTTGGAACATTATTGGAGCAGACATCACCAAAATGGTCAGCACTTTCTTCTGTGGACATGTAATCCCCATATACATTACTCACACAAACCTTGTCCTATTTCCTAAGAAGGACAAGGTTTATAGTTTTGCATACCTCAGACCCATCAATCTTAGCACCTTTGTAAACAAGATTTTATCTAGAATATTGCATGAAAGATTAGTGGGTTGTTTACCTCATATTATTTTAAGGAATCAGACTGACTTTATCAAAGGAAGGAGTATAACTGAGAATGTTCTTGTAGCATAGGAGCTCATTAAGAATATAATCTTAGAAATAAATAGCATAATGTGGTAGTGAAACTTGATATGGAAAAGGCTTATTACAGAGTTTTCTGAGAAGATTTGGTTTCTCAGAAATTATTATATATATGGTGTGGAGACTAGTGTCTAACAACTGGTACTTTGTGCTAGTCAATGGACAACCTTATGATTTCTTTAAGTCCTCTAGATATATGAAGCAGGGAGATCCTTTAACTTTGTTTATTATTGTTGCTGAAGTATTGGCAAGGCAGTTGAATAAATTACATGAAGATGCTGAGTTTAAAGGATATGTGATGCCAAAATAAAGTCTAAAGATTAATCATCTATCTTATGCAGATGACATAAAAAAATTTTATTCTAGAGGCATGAAATCAGTGAAGAAAATGGTAAAGATTTTGGAAGAATATGAACAAGTTTCAGGGCAAATGATTAACAAGAACAAAAAAAATTCTATTTGCATAAGAAGACACCAATGGATTTAGGGCACAAGTTGAAAAGATGGACATGTATAAATCAGAGATCTTTCCCTTTTACATACTTTGGATGTCCAATTTTCTATGGGAGAAAGAGAAGTCACACTTGAGGAATTGATAAGGAAGATTTCAAGGAGAATAATTTCCTGGCATAATAAATTCTTATCTTATGAGGGTAGGTTCGTATTAATCTCTTATGTACTACAATCCATGCCCGTTTATTTATTATCAGCCATGAATCCTCCTAAAGGGGCTATTGATCAGATTTATCATATGTTTGACAAGTTTTTTTGGAGAAAAACAGGAGGTACTAAAGGAAAGTATCGGGTAGCATGAGATGAGATGTGTTTTTCTAGGAATGAAGGAGGATTAAGCTTCAAATCATTGCATGATATTTCTAAAGAACTATTTGCAAATTTATGGTGGAACTTTAAGGTTTTCACATCCTCTTTATGGACTGCTTACATGTAGAACAAATATTATAAGAAGGTTCACCCTAAAATGGCAAATGGAAGAGGGGCATCACATATTTGGAGAAGAATGATCCTCGTCAAAGAAGAAGTCAAAGAAGAAGTGGAGCATGAAATATGGTGGCAAATTAAAGCAGGGACTACTAATTTCTGGTTTGACAACTGAACCCAACATGGGCATTATACTTCACTGAGGAGACCAATAAGGAAGAGGAGGAATTAGAGGTTAAAGAATTCATAAGCAATGGAGGTTGGGACAGGGAGAAGTTGAGGGTAAACTCTCTGAGGAAATAATAAATCACATTGTGCATATATTTTTCCTATGGTGAATCAGAAGTTGATAAAGCATAGTGGATGGGAAATACTAAAGGAACTTTCTCAGTTAAATCATCATATCACCTAATGAGGAAGAAGAAGGAGGAGCTTCCATAGTCCAAAAGTTATAGAAGCAGTTTGCTTCTTGTGCAAGTATTAACATTAAAGAGATGCATTTGCAGCAACTCATCATTAAGTAGTGGAAGCATCCAGCTCCTATAAAGCTGCAAGGAGGTTTCAAAGTTATCCCTTCTATCATAACGTGGGAACTATGAAAGAGAAGAAATGCTAGGAGACATGAAAAGGAAGTTAATTTCTATAGACTATTTAAGCTTTGTCAACAAACTGTCCACCAGTTTATCAAGCTTAAATATCCTTGAAATCTAATTCCTTCACAATGGAGAAAGGTAGTCATCTATCTTCAGCTATATAAACCTAGACTCTACTAAAAGACAGTTCGATGGGAATTTTCAAGGGAAAATTGGGTAAAATATAATACAAATAGAGCTTGCAGGGGCAACGTAGGAGTGCGTGCATATGGTTTTTGTGTAAGATGTACTAGTGGAGATTTGATTTATGTTGAGGCTAAGATATTGGAGTCACTACTAATATGCAGGCATAGGTGAAAACTATATGGTATGCATTAAGATACTGCATTACTCTAGGGAATAACATTATTTTGGAGACTGATTCTTTCAGTCTACAAAAAATGTTATTGAAGGAATGAAAAATTCCCTGGGTGTTAACAGGTATAATGGACAAGATCTACCACATGTGACTCAATTACAAAAAGAAATCCATCACACATTCAGGAAAATAAACAAATTAGCAGATTGCATAGCTACCAATGTATTCAATCACAATGGTAGATGCAATTATAACAACTTCCACCAATTACCTACCAGGTGCAAACAGATCCTAAATACAGATAAAGCACATATAACTAAAACTTAAGGATCAAAACGAGGAGGATAAAAAAAAAACAGTCCATCAAGGGTCATATTCACATACATAATATAGAGTCTTATAGTCAACATATTGGTGCAAGTAAACTACGAGTGATTATTGTGAGAAGAAAACTACCAAGCCTAGACTATGGCAACATACAAAAAGGGTCACCAACAAAAAAAGAGATCACTAAAGTCAGATCCATCTATTATCTCTTGTACCCAACAAAGAACTATCAAAGCAGGAGGGGTTGGAGCTACTTGGTCTTCTCCATTTCTGTTTTATCGGTGATAACAACACTAAGATACGTGACTTGGAACCTCTAGTAAGTCCGCTTCCTTCGGAATCTCCATCTGAACAGAGATAAAATAAGATCAGTAAGTATGAAAAGGACATGAAAGGTCAAGAAGAAACTCATCTATTTGAGTTGCAGTGCTCTTCAAAGCAGTGAAGGTTGGTTAATCATCCAAAGGAGAAAGAGGAGGACCTGAAGGTTCAAGACAACGCTGATGAAGGATTAGGAAAACCTAGTTTTTTGGGTGATGTTTGGGTGTTCTGTGTTTGATCTGGGCAAGTGATAAATCGGATCGACAAGTTTTATTTGGTTTTAGCTGACATTGTATTGGGCTGGGGAAACACAATGTAATTCTTTTTTTTTTTTGGGCTCATTCTGAGCCTGTTGAACATGTTTTGTTTTTGTGTTTTAATAAAAGAGCCTTAAGTTCATAATTCGACTAAAAATATTAATTATGATTAAGTGATAAAGATTTATATGCAATCATAGTATGCATCTATCAATTTAATCATGTGATAATATATATTAATTTTCATTGTTGGAGGAGGGATGGAAAAGAGAAGAAGAAATAAAATCAAGTAAATAGGTTCAGGACGGACATGGATTTGTATAGTGAATCAGGTATTTAAAATTAGAGTTGAATTATTTATTTATGAGTTTATCAAGGGTCTCTCTATTTAAACTAAGAGTAAATTAGTATCAAAGTATAACATTAGGGTTATAATTAAGCAAATGCTCAAATGAAGGGTATATTTAAACTATATCAAATAGTATATTTAAATTATTTTGAATAGTATAGTGATGAAAATCAGTTGAAGAAAGGTGGTCTTCATGAACATCCCAATTGATTTTCTTTTACTTCTGTTTTAATTTTTTGGGCTCTTCTTCTCTTGTAGAAGGAGATGTCCAGGTTCATTGACTTCTATCCAGAGGATAATGCTTCTAGGGGTGCTAATGGATTGACCCATCATCCATTCACACAAATTTGGAGATGATTCAACCTATCACCGATCATATTGATGATGTGGTGGTTGAAAAGCAGTGTTGTCTCTATTTGTTGATGATATTCGGTGACATTTTGCTCTCGAATCAATCAGGTAGCCTTGTGAGATTACTCTTTCCAAAAACGATTGAGCATTTACACCAGCTAGCGCACTGCATCTGGGGTTTTATTGTTCTGACATACCTATATAGAATAATCTGTTGCACGTGTATTGGTAGGATGCACTATGTTAATAAATTTATTTCTCTTCTCTAGGTAACATATTTAACTATGTATTCTTAATTTGTAAATTAACTTTTGAAAGGATGACTAAAAATCATTAATTTTTTAATGGCAACACTTGACTTAGGTGAAAGTGTTGCCTATTACTAGTAAAAAATGGGCTTTCAAAGAATTTGGGGCCTAAAGCCCTTGTTTTACTTATCTTGTGCTTTATCCGGCATTTGGTAAACCTATTACGAAATTCATATTAATGGCCTTCAATTTCTCTACTAGAATCTCTATTGTTTGTGTTATATCACTAGGCCTCTGATGGTCTGATTTCACTTGTTGACAATTGAGACATTGTGGCGGCACGTAATTTTCTATGATTTTTTTCATGTCATTCACCAGTAGATCTCTTTAAGGTCCTGATACATCTTGGTAGAGTCAGGGTGAATAGAATATAGTGAATGATGTGCTTCAATCATAATCTTCTCTCGAAGACCTTCAATATTAGAAACACATAATCTACTTTGGTACCTTAAAACATGAATATGATTTAGGTCAAATTACAGGAATATCTTGAAGACGGGAGCTAAAATTATTTCCATTTAAAATTTATTCTGCCTCCAGTACCTGTAGACTTTACTATTACTAGATCAAATGGTTAGCCAATAAATATAGAGTAGCATACAATGAAAAGTAGTAAAGCTTAGAAAATAATGATGATGAGAGGAGATAAGAAAGCTTATACGTTTTGAAAAATAATGCTTAGCTTGTGCAGATGCTTAGCGTCGGAAAACTTTTTGAGACGGTAGTGCTTAATCTGGTCAATGTCCAAAAGATAGTGCTTAGCCTTATATAATGATAAGGTAGTGCTTAACCTGTCCATAAGATAATATGACAATATTTAGCCCTTAAAATTATTAAGGGTAGTGTTTAACCCATCTAAAAGACAATAAGGCAGTGCTTAACCCTTAAAAAATGGGAGAGTGGTGATTAACCCACCCAGAAGATAATAGGATAATGTTTAACCCTTAAAAAAATAAGAAGGTGGTGATTAACCCACCGTAAAGACAATAGAATAGTGTTTAACCCTTAAAAAAGTAAGAGAGTAGTGATTAACTCATCCAGAAGATAATAGGATAATCCTTAGTCCTTAAAAATGGAGGATAGAGCTTAACCCAATCAGAAGACAATAGGATAGTACTTAGCCCTTAAAAAAGGAGGGTAATGCTTAACCCCTTCATAAGACAATAGGACAGTATTTAGCTCTTAAAATAATAAGAGGGTGGTGCTTAACGCATCTAGAATAGGGCTGAGTATCGGTCGGTTCGGTTCGGGTTTGAAAATTATCAATTTTGTATATCGGTTATCAGTATGTAAATATGCTAAACCGTTAAAAATCCATTAAGATATCGGTTTATCGGTTATCGGCTTATCAGTTATTAATCATCATCGATTCGGTTATCGGATTAACCATTAATATTTCATGAAATATTTTATTGAAACATCGTATCCCTTGAGCTTAAAATGCATCACTGCTCTTTTAAAAATGCATCACTGTTCGTATGACCTGTGCAAAAAAAAAACTTTTGCAGATCACTGCTTCTACTTTTATAATCTGCCTAAGTTAACGAAAAAACAGCAAAAGCCAAAGATGACATTCCAAAGCTTAGTTTTGTTTAGTTCAATCTTGTCAAATAATCCTCTGTATCAGACTCAATCTTTTCTAACTCCTTACTCCTCCCAATATCTCAAATTGTGCAAGTACAACAAAGAGAAGCAACACATCCCATGAAAAGCAAAAACACTTGGTCAGTTCCAATTAGTATATGAAACACAATATCAGGTGCATTTGAAACATTTTCACCTTAGAGATCACTTACAGAACACACATCTTTATACATTTGAAACTTTATTGAGTTAAAGTTCTACAACCATATTTTTACCATTTTAGATGTGAAAGTTAGGTGATAAGAATTAATCTCTGACCAAAAACAACAACTAAAGAGAATGAGGAGAAAATAGCGGGGCAACAACACTAAAACAGCAATACACATATAACTGATTCTTTGCACAGAAGTCCAAGTATCAGTGGTAATACACACTCTTTGTTGTGTTTTCTTAAAAACAGTAATCAATTTATGTTTCACTTCATCAAAAAGATCAAAACAATCACGAGTCACAATGATACGGGAAGGGATCCGACAAAAAGGTTGTGGCACTTTCATAAATTTTTTAAAACCTTCTTTTTCAATAAATTTGAGAGGAAGTTCATCAAGAATCACCCTACCACATAAAGCCTTCCTACACTCTTCTTGATCAAATTTCCGTGGAACAACAGCTACATCACCCTCGTTACCCCCTTTAACTGGTTGAAATGCTAATTTTGATTGACTAGTATCAATATTACGAGGCAATTTTATACATTTGAGTATATGACCAAGAATTGACCCCGTACCATGATCTTTTGTGTCAGCAAAATACTCTTTTTTACAATAGTTACATACACCTTTATTATTTCCATTAGAATCAACTTTACGAGTAAAATAATCCCACGCACGGGACCTTTTTTTCCTTTATTTCTTTACTTTGGACTCAACTATTTGAGTTTGACTCGTTGCATTCGAATTAGAAGCTCCACTTTCACCAATCACTTTATCAATTACCATATTTTCAGCCATGTATATGTGTCACTGTGAATTATGATTTAAAGAGAAAATAATCAAATAATGAGCCAATAAAACATACAAAAAGATAACCAAACCTTGCACACCAGAATTGTGAGTAACTAAATACTCAATACTGTTGAAGAAGAAAACTAATAATAAAAAACAAATAGAAATTGTATGGAATAAAGCAGTTGTGTGCAAATTGTTAACACTAGAAAATATATTCACTTCAATAAAGAACAAAATGTGAACGAAGTCAAAACAGAACTATTGAATGGAGCAACAAAATGAATCAAAATAGAGCACTAAGATCAATTCAAAGTCAGCAATAGAAGCATGGTCCAAATGGAGAATAAGTGAGGTATTATAGCTAACAGTGATTATATTCTTTGTTCAGACTAGGAAGAAAACTAATAACAAAAAAAAAATAGAAATTGTCATTTACTTGCGATACACAACAAACTGACAGAGCAAGAACATCGTTGAAATTAAGAAAATTTTTAAAACAAAAATTAAGACTTACACAGTTAGAAACTTAGAAATCGGCGCAGAGTGAGTGCGAAACTGGAGATGTTCAGCAACCGGCGGCGTCGGCTGAGAGCCTGAGAGTAGCTGCCCAGCGCTCGCTGCTGAGGCTTGAGAGTGAGACAGAGGTGAGTATAGAGTAAGAGGCCTGAGAGTGAGAATAGCGGCTATTGAACTAGAGAATGAGATATTGAAACTAAACCCTAAAGTCCCTAACTGCCTAAGTCAATTAGTCAAAGCGGGGATAAAATTATAATTATAATATTATATCGGTTTATCGGGTCATCCGGTATAAAAAATGGTTAAATCGAGCCCTGAACTGATAAGCCGATAATTATATAATTGTACCCGATACCCGAACCATTAATCCAATAACTCGAACCATTAATTCAATAATCAAATTATCAGTTCGGATTATTGGTTTGACCCAAAATTTGCACAGCCTAATCCAAAAGACAATAGGACAATGCTTAATCCTTAAAACAATTTGGAAGGTAGTGCTTAACCTATTCAAAAGACAATCGGATAATGCCTAGTCCTTTAAAAAAAGGACAGTAGTGCTTAACCTATCCTAAAGATAATAGGACAATGCTTAGCACTTAAAATGAGAGGGTAGTGCTTAACCCATCCAAAAGATAATAGGATAGTGCTTAGCTCTTAAAAAATGAGAGGGTAGTGCTTAACCCATTTAGAATCCAAATGTAGAATACAACTTAGCTTTAAATAATTAAGCATTACATTTGATAACATATATCTTTTTAAACCCCGATGATGTATAGAATGTTCGCAAGATTGTAACTATCATTCCTGTGCTCAAAGAAAAACTATTAGCTTTAAAGATGAAAGGTTGATTCATGCCTCTGTTCATAGTTGCTTCTTGTCACTATTTCGATCTCAGACTTTGAACTTGCACTCCATGTAGGTGACAAATTTTAGCTATTATAAGGAACGTTCTTCCCTAGAACATTATTCGCCTTGAGGTGCAATCTTTGATGAAATTTTTTTGATTCCTCAAAAAATTTTGCCCTAATTTATGAATTAGAAAATTCTCGTACTCCCTTGCAAATTAAAAATAGAATTTTCGAGGTCGCCTAAAAAATTCTGCCGCAATCTCATCCTTCATTGACTTTGCACTCATATTCATCCATAGAAATGCCTTTTCTTATGGAACTTTTGAGATACTCTCAAAACTTCTGCCCTAGGTTCACACTTTGGATGGGGAATATGATAAATTTATTATGATTAGACCAAATCCAAGAAATGAATGTCTATGTATCCCTCTTAAATAGGAATCAGGTCAAATGTCACCTCCCAAAGTAAAAATATAACCTGTAGTAGAACATAAATCACCAGACAAAGTGTTCCAATCTGCATCATAAAAGCCTTCAAGTACAACAGGGTATTTTTTTATAAAATAAGCCACTGGTTTTTATCCCAATAACTCTCGGTATGGCATGCCTATGTTCATTACCTGACTTGCTTGTAAACCTGCTAAGTACTCCTACTGTATATGCAATATCGGGCCGAGTGCAATTAGTCACATATCTCAAACTTCCAATTAAGCTAGCATACTCCTTTTGATTTATCACATCATTTTCACTTTATACAGGAAACAAGTGAACACTTGAATCAAAAGGAGTTACAACATGCTTGCAATCAAGAAAATTATATTTTTTTAAAATTTTCTCAACATAATGTGACTAGTCAAGGAAATTCCATCACATGTTCTAGTTATTTTTATTCCAAGAATAAAATTTGCCTCACCAAGATCTTTCATATCAAAATGGCTTCTAAGAATATTCTTAGTTTCTCCAATAACATTCATGTTAGAGCCAAAGATAAATAAATTATCAACATAGAGGCAAATAATAACATGTGAGTTATTTCAAGATTTTTATGATAGATGCACTTATCACACTCATTTGTTTTAAAATTATTTTCAATCATACAGGAATCAAACTTCTCATGACATTGCTTTGGTGCTTGTTTCAAGCCATATAGGGATTTAGTAAGTTTACATACTTTATTTTCTTGGCCTGCTTCAATAAAACCTTCAGGTTGTTCCATATAAATCTTTTCATTTAGGTCCCCATTTAAAAAAGCAGTTTTTACATCCATTTGATGAATATGCAAATCAAAAATTGTAGCAGTAGCAATTAAAAGTCTAATGGATGTAATTCTCATTACTGGAGAAAAAGTATCAAAAAATTCTAGGCCTTCTAGTTGCTTGAAACCTTTAGCAACTAGTCTAGCCTTATATTTATCAACGGATCCATCCGGTTTTAACTTTTTTCTTAAGAGCCAATTACACCCAATTGTTTTACAACCCGGTGGTAAATCAACTAACTTCCAAATTTTATTAGAATTTAGTGATTACATTTCATCATTTACAGCCTCTTTCTGAAAAATAGCATCATGTGAAGATAAAGCTTCTTTTAAAGTATGAGGATCATCTCCAACATTAAAAACATAAAAATCAAGATCGAAATTTTCTTCTACTCTAGCTCTTTTACTTCTTCTTAACTCAAAATCATCATTTTCTTTATTTCTCAAGATAGAAGTAGAAGAACTAGGTAGTGAAAAAATATTTTCTTCAGTTCCTTGACCCCCACTATGTTTAAAATAGTACAACCTAAAGTATGTGACTAATTGCACTCGGCCCGATATTGCATATACAGTAGGAGTACTTAGCAGGTTTACAAGCAAGTCAGGTAATGAACATAGGCATGCCATACCGAGAGTTATTGGGATAAAAACCAGTGGCTTATTTTATAAAAAAATACCCTGTTGTACTTGAAGGCTTTTATGATGCAGATTGGAACACTTTGTCTGGTGATTTATGTTCTACTACAGGTTATATTTTTACTTTGGGAGGTGACATTTGACCTGATTCCTATTTAAGAGGGATACATAGACATTCATTTCTTGGATTTGGTCTAATCATAATAAATTTATCATATTCCCCTCAAAAGGAGTATATATTCTGAACCAGTCTTTGTCATAGCAGACATGACGGTTTGCACCAGAATCAACCCACCATCCATCAACATTTTCAACCATATTTATGTCTGTTATCACCGCCACAAAAGTCTCTTCGGTAACATATGCCTGAGGTGTAGGACCACATTTCCGAAATTTATAAAATCGAGCAATATGCCCACTCTTGCCACAGACAAAGCATGGTCCTCTATCTTGACCTTGTTGATTTTCTGCTTGGTTATTACCACCATTATTTTTTTTGGGAGGTCTACTGTTATTTTTCTTGAAGTTTTTCTTCTTAGGCTTCATAGAAGTATTTTTGTGAGTATCAGAAGCAGCATTATTTGAAGTAATTAAATTTACCTTCGTTGTGAGGTTGCTCTCTTCTGATTGTAAAAGTGCGTCTTGGCCCCTTGCCTCCTCTGCCATGCGGATTCGCATTATCAATGTCTCAAGTGAGGTTTCCTTTTGTTGTGGTGCATAATTTTTTGAAACTCCTTCCAAGAAGGTGGAAGTTTATCTATTATGCCACAAACAATAAGGTTATCCCTAATTTTTATGTTCTCGGACCTGAGCTCTCCAACAACCATTATAAAGTTTTGAACTTGGTCTACTACTGATTTGTTGTCCACCATTTGAAAAAGAAAAAATCTGCTAGCAGCGTATTTTTTCGCTCCAGCCTCCTCGGTATCATACTTACTATGCAATGTTTTCCAAATTTTCTTTTCACTAGAGTAAGTTCTATCATAATAATCATAAAAATTATCAGATAGACAATTAAGAAGATAATACCGACATTTGTAGGAATCATCATCGTACTTTTCTACTTTCTCTTGAAGAGAAATTAGTTCATCATCATTCATGGAAGAGTTGTCTACTTTATTTGGATTCTTCTCGGTTAACACATAAGAGACTTTGAGAAGACTTAAGTAGAAAAATACTTTACCCTTCCATCTCTTAAAATGAGTACCGTTGAACCGAAATGGCTTGTTAAGATCTCCCATCTTGACATCCGCAGATTTTTCAATTGTAGCCATTGAATTTCCTTAAAATTATTGGTGAAATTACAATTACAATTGAAAAAACAAAAATGAAGAAAATAAATATCTTCAGGTTGAGGCGCGGATATCTCGCTCTCTTTAAGGAAATTCAAGCCTATTGCAACAAAACTTTACCAGTCCAGCAATAATATTCTCGACTTGTCCCCTCCAGGATACAACAACCCAGCAACACTCTATGACTCAACAAACTCTGGACAAGTGTTGAGTCCAAAGCTCCACAAAAAGAACACTTTCCTTTAGCTAAATAAAAACTCTCTTTTTTACTCACTTTCTTTCACTCCATTTTTTTCTTCTACTACAACACAAGACAAGACTACCACTATTTATAGGTGAAGAATTTTTCCTTATAATGAATTGGAAGAATATGGGTAATAAAGTGGGTAAGTAATGGAAGAACTATGCCTTAAAGGTTACACAGGTTATATAAGTTATAAGGCGTAATAAGGTAGAATAATGAAATGAAGGTTATGGAATAGTAAAAGTAACATTCATCATTATGAATATAAAAAATAAATATTTTTATAATATTAAAATGCCCTGAATAAAATTTCAACACTAAGTTTTTGAAAACTTTAGAAGATAAATTTTATTTGAGATAAATAATTTTCTATATAACTTGGTATATTTGTTATTGAATTAACGAGAAAGGTCAGCATGTTGATGGGAAAAAGGATTAAATTAAATTAAATTTTAAAAATAAAAATAAATAGACACCAGCTTATTTTAATTTGCTGGCAAACAACCTGCATTCCCATGAGATCAGCTTCCTTACTCTTACTTACACTCCAAATAATTAATTGCCAAATTAATTAGGCGCAATAAACTAATATCTGAACTCTATAGTCCAAAAGTGATACGCACTCATTTGGTATAAGCGATAAGAAATAAATAATTTTAAAATTAATTTTAAAATAAATTTATTTTATATTTAGTTAAAATAAAATTTTGAGATAACTTATCTTTAAATTATAATATTATTTTTATTTCATATTAAGTGTGGAATAACTATTTTGGAACTAACTGATTAATTAAGCTAGCATTTGATCATAAATTTTAAATATTTATGAAAAATTAGATTTGAATGAAGTTTCAAAATGTGCTTGGCCTTTGTTTTTCAAAGTATATTTCAATTTTTTTTATTTTTTTTAATAAATGAAATATGACTTATATCCGTAAATTTTAAAAACTATAAAAAAAAAATCTAACCATACCAAACAAACATAATTGCTAACTCCAAATTATGCAAAATTTTCATTGATAATGTTCATTGTCATCATTACAAAATAATACATTATCCTAAAATTATGCTTCGATATTTTAATAAAAATTTTCAATACAATTACTAGCCACTGCAATTTTCAAGTTACAATTATTTATGAAGAATCATTCATGCAAAAGATAAATAATAACAATGGTAGGAGAAGAGAAACATCATATATTATCAAGGACACAAATCTAAAGAGGAATTTATACATTACAAGAAAATATTATTCAATTAGAAGATGAGAGGCTTCGTATATAGGCAAAAATTCACAAATTTAAATAAACGTTTATACAAATCAAGCAAAATAAATTTGAAGTAAATTCATACAAATCAAGCAACACAAATTTGAAGAAACAAATGAAGCTTTTTATAAAATACAAAAGTTTGGGATAAGTTTTAAAATTTAAAAAGAAACTAATGGTTATATTTTGATCCAAAAACAAGTTTGAAGCATACTTTAAATTTTGAAAACTAGTCTTCCCAAAATTATATAATTTTTATGACCAAATAAATATTTGACTAAAAAAAAATCAAAAGATGTTTTTAAAATCTATAGCTAAACGGATTCTATATGTCTAAAATGGAAATATTAAGGGGCCGTTTGGTTACTGATAAAACTCAATTTAATATATGAATAACTTAGTTATTCATGTATTAATTTTATATCATGTTTGGTTATCAAATAGGATAAAAATTATTCATGTATTAATTTTATACAATGTTTGGTTGGCAGGTTTTAAATGTTGTATAAAAGTTATTCATGTATTAATATTATACAATGTTTGGTTGTGTTTTTAGTAATTCTACATGATTAAAACTTACATAACTTATGAGGAAATCTATATATAATTTTATACGGGGTAGAAGGTGAAATAAGTTATGTGGTTATTAGTTATAAAATAATAAAATAATAAAATTACACATTTACCCTTATTTACTTTTAAAATCTTTTTTAATTTGATATTTTTTTAAAAAATTGTACTTTATTTCGTGTAAATAGAAAGTTATTACTTTTTTTTATTTGATGTATTTCTTTTTATTTTTTGGGATACTATGAATGTTATATATATATATATATATATATATATATATTAATATTGATCGCTTTTTTTTTATTCGATGTATATTTACACCTCTATTTTCTTCTTTAAAAAAATCAATTATACAATAATTTTATAATATTTTTTTACTTATTTATTTGTAAATATATTATTTTACAATAAATTAAATATGCAATAATCAATAATTCATGTATTGTAATTTCTACATAACTAAAACCTACATAACTAATACCTGCATAACTAATACATGAATAACTAAAACCTGCATAACTAATCCCTACATAAAATAATACATAAATTACCTCATAATTAATTTATCTTTTACTAATACCTACATAATCTAACTTCTAATAAAATGACCCCTTAGTTCCTACTCTTTTTAATAGTGCAGTTCTTTAGCGACCCACAAAATTTCACAATACTTGATACGAACTCACTGAAACAACAATATCTTCAAAAGAAAAAAAAAAAGAAAAAAAGGAAAAAAAAATGGGGTTTTCAAGCAAAAAAAATTACCAGTAAAGACCTAAAACAGAGGAAAAAGGAAGCAACTAGGTCAGCTACCGATTTTCACAAAATAAGATGAAACTTGAAAAGGGCATTTGATTGACAAAGATTTAACTCATCAAATATCACTACTAGAAATAAAAAAAATTTCTCCACAAATTAATAAAAAATTTATATCATAAAATATGATTTTTCAACCTATTTTCTACCGAATCAGTTCACTGAAAAAATGCATGATGGGAAACAGACTGAAGTAGTGGGAAACTTCATAATTTTTTTATGTGAAAACACTATTATTTTTCTTTTCCCACTGATAATCGGTGAGATTAGCTATTTAACATTTTTCAGTAGGAAATCAGTGAGAAAATAATAATTTTTTAGTAGTGAGATATCACTACTTAGAAATAAAGATTTTTTTCACCGTAAATTAGTGGGAAATTTAGACTATAAAACATGATTTTTCTACCAATTTTTCACTGAAAAATGCATGATGGGAAAAGATTTTCACTGAAGTAGTGGGAAACTTCATGATTTTTCTATGTGAAAATACTATTATTTTTTTTTCAATGATATCAAAAAATAACCATTTAATATTTTTCGATGAAAATTTTAATGAGAAAAATATGCAAAGAATGATCCTTCCCTTGATCCTCAGTTGTGTGTGTTTTTCCTTTGAGCTGAGAGAGTGACGAGAGAAAGGATATTAGGAAATGGCTTTATGAGGTTAGTTGGATCGGATAGAAAAATTATATTAAGAGAATTTTAATTAGGATAAAAATCTATTTACGTAGACGTCAAGTAGATGCCACGTAAGATAATAAGAATAGGGACATAAGAGCTAACTGTCCAAAGACAAATACGTACTCAAAGTTGGATGATAAAGATAAACATTAGAAAAATATAATGAGTATAAATATAACTTTTTTTTAAAGCACGAGATAAATATATCATTCTTTCGTATAATAAAAAAGATTTTAAAAATTTATAATTAAAATAAATCATAAATATTTATATAATTATAAATAATTTTATTAAAAATAAAAGAAGAGTACTACACCATTATTTTATACAAGAAAAGATGATTGCTGACTCTGTGATGCGGCAGGGGTCCAAGTCAAATGCTCCATCTCCCGGAAGAAATTGAGACTCCAGGTGAATGGCTTAATTAAAAAAAATAAATTTAAAAAGTTCCTTCATTGAATCTAATTCTTCCTATTTTTTCGATTTAGTTATCTAATATTTAAAAGTTAGTTAATCAATTCAAGTTCGTGTCAAAAATTCTTTAAGTGTGGAGTTAAGCATTTTGTATAAATTCTTGTTTCAGGGTTTAAGACATAAATTTCTTATTAAAGGTGAAAGATCTTGATTTTTGAGAAGTAAGTTGATTTAATTTTTATCGACTTTATTTTAACTATTGATTTGTTATTTTGAAACTAAAAAGGAAATGGAGGATAAATAATAATCAAAGGCTTAACACATATAGGGCTTTTTAAATTAGCGAGAAATTTTTTATTTTTTTACTCCAATAAAATCCTGTTATATTGAACCCCTAAATCCCTTATTAAGTGTGTCTATTAAACATACCCGACTGAGTTGACATAGATCGTGAGTTTCACTTTACTTCAACGCTTGAGAGTGATTATTAAATGCTGACGCGTATTTGTTAACAGTAATAACCCCCCCTCCCCCCTCTAACTACTTAACCCTAATTTTTTTTCCTTCTCTTATTTCTCCTCTCTCTCTTTTATCTCTTCTCCCCATCTGCCACTGTTAATCTTAGAGCTCAAAAATTTCTCTCCTTTCATTTGAAGTAGGTTCATTGTTTGACTAGAATAGAATATCTATTGAGTGAGAAACAATTGACCTAATTTTTTTAAGGATTTTTTGAGGAAGTGGAAGAGGATGATGAGAAAGGAGATTCTTTGAAAAATGATCAAAAGGGTATTTGGTTAAATTTTCTGTTGATATATAACGAGGGTTTTATTGAAGAACAAGAAAAGAAAGAATCAAAAAAGGCTAACTGAGAATTGAATACAATGATCTAGAATGGGGAAGGGGGTGCCTATATGTAGGCATAAACTAAAATCCTAATGCCCATAGGAATAGGACTACCTAAAATCCTAATGCCCATAGGACTACCTAAAATCCTAATGCCCATAGGACTACCTAAAATCCTAACGCCCATAGACTACCTAAGGCCCATTTGCTAACAATTATATGGGCTAACATTCCCCCTCAAACTCATAATGCGACAGTAATAAGCATTGAGAGTTTGTCACACAAGAAACGAAACCGAGACGTCGACTGAGCCTCGTAAAAAGGTCAGCAATCTGCAAGGCTGATGGAACAAAAAGAAGCGATATAGTCCCGAGCTGGAGATAATGACGAGTGAAGTGACAATCAATCTCAATGTGCTTCGTCCGCTCATGGAAAACTGAGTTCTTTGCAATTTGCATCGCACTCTTGTTATCACAATATAGAGGAGTAGGCCGAGAAATGTGAACCCCCATATCTGCAAGAAGCCAGCGTAACCAAACAATCTCACATGTAGTCACTGCCATAGCACGATACTCAGCCTCCGTGGAAGATCTAGAGACAACATTTTGTTTCTTGCTCTTCCATGATATCAAAGAATCTCCAAAAAACATACAAAAACCAGTGGTGGATTTGCGATCATTGCGATCGCCATCCCAGTCAGCATCACTATAGGCTCGCAACTCGAGAGATGACGTCGAGGGAAACAAGAGGTTCTGAAACTGGGTGCCACGAAGATATCTCAAAATACGAAGTACAGCTCCCCAGTGAACTGAAGTAGGAGCAGTAACAAACTGGCTAACAACGTGAACTGCATGAGCTATATCCGGGCGAGTAACGGTAAGATACACCAAGCTACCTACAACAGTCCGATAAAGACTCGGATCTGTTAACAAAACACCATCACTAGGAGAGTACCGTGCATTGGTTTCAAGTGGAGTATCTGCAGTCCTGTTGTCAGAAAGGCGCGCCCATTTAAACAAGTCAGATATATACTTAGTCTGAGAGAGAAGATATCCTTTCTTAGACTGAGCCACCTCAATACCCAAAAAATAACGTAGCAGGCCCAAGTCCTTCATGGCAAACCGATGAGCCAAATCATGCTTCAATGACTCAATACCATCATGATCATCACCAGTTATAACCATATCATCTATATATAAGCACAAAAGGATTCGCCCTGCACTCGTACTTCTAACAAACAACGCCAAATCATGGTTACTCGGGACAAAGCCAAGGGAAGTAATCACAGTAGAGAATTTCTCAAACCAAGCACGAGGGGCTTGCTTGAGACCATATAGAGCTTTTCGAAGCCGACAAACTTCACCCGGCTGGTGATCAATACCTGGTGGAGGAGTCATATACACTTCCTCGTGGAGATCACCATTCAGAAATGCATTCTTGACATCCATTTGAAATATCTTCCACTGTCGAACGGATGCAACTGCAATCATAGTGCGAACAGTCGTCATCTTCGTCACCGGGGCAAAGGTCTCCTCATAGTCCATACCATATTTTTGTGAGTACCCTTTTGCCACAAGTCTAGCCTTGTATCGCTCAACAGACCCATCAGGCTTTGTTTTTATCTTATACACCCATCGACAGCCAATCGTATGTTTACCAGGTGGGAGGGTAACCAAATCCCATGTATGTGTCTGATGAAGAGCAGTGAGTTCCTCCGCCATAGCATTCTTCCAAAGAGGATCAGACACAGCCTCTCTATAGGACTCAGGTTTAGACAATTGATGTATGTTTGCAATAAAGGAAGCAAATGGGGGTGAGTAGGTAGAAATAGAACCAGAAACCCTCGACTGGCATAGATGTAGCACTGGCAGACATAACAGTGAGTGGTGAAATGGGTGACAAGGAACCAAAAGATGACAGACAATGTGACATATGATGGGTCGCACCAGAATCCAGAATCCACAAGGATGGGGGAATACCTGATGTACTGGAGGAAGCTGGGCCTAAGCTGGACGCTAACATGGCAGTAGGATTGGATGTCAAAAACTGTCTGAACTGTTCGAACACCTGAGGATCCAACGCCAAAGGAGGCACAGTGCTAGACTCAGCATCTACTGATGGTGCAGCAGCAGCGAACTGTGGAGGAGTACCAAAGGAGTGTGGCTGTCCATTCTTCTGTTGCTGACCAAACTTAGCCTTGTTGAGTAGCAAGGGACACTGAGCCTTCCAATGATTTTTCTGCTTGCAAAATGCACACTCATCAAACGCAACTTTAGGAGATCGTCGCGATTGATTGGAAGTCTGAGGCTGAGAACGTTGTGGTCCGGACTAATCCGGTGAAGCAACAAACACAGCAGGAGTAGGTGTTTTTGACCCTTTATCCAGTTGAGACTTGATACGAGTCTCTTCTGCAATCAGTTCATGGACAACTGAATCAACTGTGGGGAGGGGAGATCGATGAAGAATTGTTCCACGCAGTCCTTCAAAATCAGAATGTAATGCCATCAAAAATTGAACCAAACGTTGCTCTTCCCTCCTAGCAATATACGGCGCAAAACCTTTCAATTCTGCGGATTCGGTAAGGGCCAATTGATCCCACAAATCAGACATAGCAGTATAGAAATCTTGAATGCTCATAGCATTCTGTTGAAGAGCACGAATATCGTATTCTAATTGGTACTGCTTGGCGAAGTTAGACTGAGTGTACAGTCTCTCCAAGTGATCCCAGATTTCTTTAGCTGTGTCATATTTGGCCAATTGCATACCAATTGACTGAGTTACTGAGTTGTTAATCCAAGTGATGACCTTGGAGTTAGCAGTTTCCCATAAATCCAATGACAATACAAAGTCCTCAGCCTTCTCATCCTTAGGTTTGGATTTAACCCCACTAACTTAGCCCCACATGTTTTTGCCACGAAGAAAATTCTTCATGACATAACTCCAATACGCATAATTTTTGCCATCTAATTGAGTGTTAATGGATTGGAGAGAATCATCCTTTCCAGCCATATTGACAAAAGCAAAGTGAATACAACAAGATAAGCAACCCCAAAACAACGATAAGAACAAAATACCCCAGTCACAAAACAAACCAACAACGGCGTCCAAATCAAACCAAACCAACAACGACAATCATACAATGCCGTCCAAAGCAAACCAAACCAACAATGAATTTAGCGGAAGCATCAAACACAGGAGAACATCAACTCGATCCGCGAAAATTGGTGATTATTTACAAGTAGGGAAGAATCAATTTATTTTGGCTCTGATACCATGTTGATATATAACCAGGGTTTTATTGAAGGACAAGAAAAGAAAGAATCAAAAAAGGCTAACTGAGAATTGAATACAATGATCTAGAATGGGGAAGGGGGTGCCTATATATAGGCATAAACTAAAATCCTAATGCCCATAGGAATAGGACTACCTAAATCCTAATGCCCATAGGACTACTTAAAATCCTAATGTCCATAGGACTACCTAAAATCCTAAGGCCCATTTGCTAACAATTATATGGGCTAACACTTTCCACATAAGATATCTGATGGATGTGTATAAGAAAAATGTGTAGGATAATTTTATTGGTTCAACTTTTTACATAAAATATGTTTATAGTTCACGTGCATGACTTCAAAAAAAATGAACCTCACCATCTGTACTAGATTTGTCCTTTTGTGTTTAGTAGACACACTTAATGAGGGGTTCACGGGTTCAACAGGAATAAGCCTTTATTGAGGTGTTGAAATGAAAAAAATGAACAAGTTTAAAGGGCTGCATATGTTAAGCCATATTCAAATATTCAATTAATGAAGAGGTCAAACGAGATTTTAGAGTGTAAAAATTTGCTTGAACTGCGTATTAATGAAGAAAACAACATATAATATGTAGCACCAGGATTCATTCTTTTTTTAAAAAAAAATTAATTTAATGTTCGACTTTTACATTGAAATTCAACTAATTTTGTGTAGGATCAATTTAAAATTTCTTCTAATTAAGAAAGAAACAGAAGATATATACGTTGCATCACATTCTTTAGTAATAGTAGGATATGATAACTATCTGTCTTATCTACTATGGTTGTAGAACGGCCTGACAGACATACATGTCGACATATATATGTACACCGAGAGACAATATTATTTATGTTGAGCTAAGTGACACTTGAGACATTCATACATGATACATACAACCAATAGCTTTTGGGGTTGTAAATGGAGAAAAGTAAATTAAAAAAATAGTTGAGCCCAAATGATTTTGCATCCCAAAAAAGGAACATGGAGAAATGGAAACAAGTTTTTAGGGGTATAAAATTGCACCACGAGAAATGGTGATCAAATCATTGTAAAAGTTGTTTTGAGTCATCATTCGTGTGTTTTTATTCTAATAACACTTGTAATAATTTCTCATTCAGACACTCTAACAAAACTATGTTCGTATTTTTTTGAAGTTAAAAAGTGCTGAGATAAGGTGATATGAATTGAAAAACGGTGAGAAATAAAATAGAAAAAAGTGAAATTCAAAAAGTTATTTTTTATAAGTAAATTTTGTTTCTCATTGATAAGAAAGAGGAAAATTTTTATGCTTATATTGAAAAACATATCTTCTAACTTATAAAGAGTTGAAAAGAGAGTCTCATCTAGTATTACTGTCATCGTTTGGCTTGACTTTGGATTCGAATTTGGACAAATAATTTAATTGATAAATGTTTTGAACCAAATTTTATTCTTTCCATTTTCATGAATTATTTTTCTTTTTTTCTGATATTAATTCACGCAAAATTTAGTTAATTTAATTTGACTTTTTTTCATTACAAATTTAAAATAATTCATGACCTGAGAATAAAATTTAATTCCAAAACTATATCAATCAATCAGATCATTTAACCAAATCCTTCAAATCCAAAGCCGAGGCCGAGCTGAGTGATGACGATGCAAGGGAAGACTCTCTTTTCAATTCGTTATGAGCTAGAAGTATGCTTCTTAATATAAGTACAAAAGTTTTCCTCTTCCTTACAATGAGGGACAAAGTTCACTTATAAAAAGTAACTTTTCAAATTTCACTTCTCTCCATTTAATTTTCCACCATTTTTCAATTCATATCACCTTATCTTCAAGACTTGATCTTCGAAGAATCCCAATAAATATTTGTTTACAAAGGAAATCAGTATAATTAAATTTATATCAAGGTCAAAAACAAGTAATATATGCATATATTTTTTATAAATATTTTATGTAATTTATAAATACTTCTTAAACTTTTTTTATAATTTTTGTCTTTTAACATATTAATCAGAATTTAGATTTAGAATTTTGAATGATGCAATAAGTTTTATAATTCATAGATGCTTGTTATTAACTGAAACAAATCTCAAATCAAAACTAAATCAATATTAATGCTAAAAAAATAATTTTCAATATTAGGAATGACAATAATGTTAGATATCTATTGTTTAATTTTGCATTAGTTAATTTAAACGGTGAGAACACGTAACTTAATTATTATTTTTAATGTTTAGTTATGTAACTAATTTTTATTAGCCGTACATAGTTTGACATGAATATAATCATTTTCATTCTGACTTATTAATTAACAATATTTTTTTATACGATTTCGTTATATGTTTATCGAATGTTTTAATATAATGTCATCATTCATCTCATATTTTATGTTATTTTTAATTAAGTTATATCTTAGATAGTTGTATGTTAATAAGCTTAAAAAAATCTTTCAAGTACAAATAATATGATTTTTGTAATGAATATTTTATGGGAAATTTTTTTGAAAAACCCTAGAAAACTGGAAAAAAAAATCCAATGTTGCAAACTGCTTGGTTGTTTGATTTGATTTATAAATTTAAAAATTCAAAACAATTAATATAATTTGATATTTAAAAAACACGAACCAACTTAAATTATGTACATCCCTAATTTATGCATAATAACGTGGCAAGAAGCTAAAGAAACAATGACACATGACATCTCACACCATCCAAAAAGAAAAAAAATTGATCATACTAATTTATCAAAACACATTTCTAACTGTTAATTATTTGTTTTTTCTATTTGAATGGTAGTAATATTTTAGATAGAAAAAGGAAATAAATGATAATTGAGATGTATTTTGATAAATAGTTGATGATAATTCAAATAGAAAACTCACACACCCTAATAGTTTAAATATAAAACTAAAAAAATAAAGATATTTTAAATATATTTTTAATCATTAACTTTAATATAAAAATATCCTCTATATTATATCATAACATTTTAATATATTGTTCACAAGTAATATGTCTTATCTTTTATATTAGTAGTCCCATTTTTAATAGACGATTAGTTGTAGTTATCATTAAGTGATCGACATAATAGTGCAAATTTATTTTTGAATGTATAACTTAGAGAATAAAATTAATGATACATTAATCAGGGACAAAATTTGTGGGGGAGACTGATTGCATACTAAAATCAAGGAGTACTTTTTAGAATATATTTGGCTAACTATGATTAAGATGCTTCTTAAATTAATTTAATTTAGTTTTAAAAATTATATTTGATAAAAGGACATTCATTTAGATATGTACTTAAGAAATAGAGAGAAAATGTACTTGAATTGATCCAAATCTAAGTTTTTCCAATGAAGTCTACTTCTCTTCTTTAAACACAAAAGAAAAGTTCTCCGCTTCTAAGATAGAGAATGATGCAGCGGCGGATCTAGGGTTTGAGGAGTTTTGATAAAAAATTATACTGTATATATAAGATTTTTTTTTATATATATAAATAAATTTTAAATTCCTTGAACAAGAGAGTAAAGGTTGATTTTGTAATTTAAGAAATTTAAAATTCACCTTGAGGTTTAAAATTCAAATTCTGTTATAAACATATTTGTGTTGTAGTGAATGTCTATAAAGGTATTTGTATTGTACTAGATATATGTGTTTATATCATTGTGAAAGTCTATCTTTTGGAGAAAAGTTAGGAGAAATTATCCCTATAAATAGAGGGGTTCTCCTTCATTGTATTTAATCCAATCAAAGAGAAATAAGAACTTCTCTCCTTCTCTTTTTCTCTACAATATTCTTGTTCTTTCTTTATTATTTTATAACACGTTATCAGCACGAGTCTCTGCCTTGAGCACTCACTTTGAAAGATTTGAGGTAAGAAAAATCAAAGTTTTCTTAGAAAGATGAAGGTTAGTATTTCTTGATATTTATGTATTTACTAATAACAATATCGATTTTGTATATGAACTTGAGGACGACTTATTGATTCACTTGGCAATTCATGCCTCATAATTGTTCCAGAAGAACAATATTGTGAAAAATATATTTGTTCCAGAAGAACAATATAGTGAAAAATATAATTGTTCCAGAAGAACAATATTGTGAAAAATATATTTGTTCCAGAAGAATAATATAGTGAAAATATAATTGTTCCAGAAGAACAATATTGTGAAAAATATATTTGTTCCAGAAGAACAATATTGTGAAAAATATATTTGTTCCAGAAGAACAATATTGTGAAAATATATTTGTTCCAGCAGAACAATATTGTGAAAATATGTAAGAGAAATCATCTATGCATACCTCAATTTGCTCCCGAAGTAGCAATATCTTAAAAGAGGTTTTAAGCTATCATACCTTATGTGGTTAAGGCATATTTAGATGATCATGTTCCATTCCTGAAGAATGAGAAATTGAGAACTTTGATAAATGTTACAAATATAGATCTAATACAGATCTAGTCCCTGAAGGGAAATCAAAGCATCAAAAATCCATATGGATGCAATGGGTCTTGGAGATACTATTAAAAGTGAAAACAAAGCATCAAAAATGCATATGGATGCAATGGGTCTTGGAGACACCATTAAAAGTGAAAACAAAGCATCAAATCAAGATCGTGCTAAGGCTATGATATTCTTGCGTCATCATCTTGATGAAATTCTTAAAATTGAATATCTCATGATCAAGGATCCACTTGTTTTGTGGAATAGCCTAAAAGAAAGGTATGACCACCTGAAGATGGTCATCCACCCAAAGGCACGATATGATTGGATTCATCAAGACTATACGTCTGTTCATGAGTATAGCTCATCAACATTCAAAATTGTTTCAAAATTGAAACTATATGGAGAAACTATTTTGATATGATTGAATATGTGGTAGTATACAAAATTAATTGAGAGCTCCGGAAGAGCTAATGTATTACTACCTGAAGGAATGAAATTGTTGTATTAAGTCTCAAAAGGAAACTTATAAGTTTCAATGACATTGAAAAAAAAAAAATGAGACTATAAATTATGGGAAAATCTAATATCTTCATGCTACTACAATTGAAGCGGGTCATAAATATTTATGTAAAAGATTACCCGACGGTTTTTTTATTTGTAGTACATAAATATGGGTATGATGATGAAATCACATACGAAAGTAAATCAGAAGTTTACTGAAATAAGTTGGCATACCGGTTGGCCATCCCGATTCAAATGTGATACAAAAATAATTGAGAATTCACGTGGCTATATGTTGAAGAAATAAAAGATTCTTCAAGAATTCTCTTGTGTTGCTTGTTCTCATCATAGAATGATCTTGATCAGCTAAGATTGGAATTATATTCCCTGAAATTTTGGAACTTATAAAAGGGTGAATATGGGCCCATTCACCTACCATGTGAACCGTTTGCTAACAGATGCATCTATGGAATGGTCACATGTGTTTTGATATCACTTGCAATTGATTTTTGTAAGGTTGTTGCTCGAATTATTATACTAAGAGCATAGTTCCAAATTATAAAATCATGTTGATAATGCTGATTCATATCTATGTTGGTTTAGCGAGAATTGTATGCCTCCAGTTATAGCTAAATCATTGATTATGAGAATAAAACTCCCAAATAAAATTTGGTATGAGATATGTTTATTTAACATATAGCAACACTTGAATGCATCAAGCCAACAAGGTTCCCCTATCACAATTGGTCCAGGGTCAGGAACCAAATAGTTCCATCTAAAATTTGAATGTGCGATATATGATTGAATTTCCCCACCACAACGCACAAAGATGGGTACCCAAATGAGCTTGGGGAGTAAATGTTAGTTTTTCTAACATTAGGGGGAGAAATGATTAGCAACTGAAAATTGAGTGTGGGATGAATTATCTAGATCCTCGGGAAAAAGAAAAGTTGCAAATGCTCCAATGGAAAGTCCTTGAAGGATAGAGTCTATGAGACGCCTGAAGCGTGATAGACCAAACGGTTCCAAATATAGAACTTCTTGAAAAAGAAGAGGAGCAAGTGATTAAGATGGTCATAATGATGAGGCAAGTGCTTTAAGAAAGCACCACGACATAACACTTCATAAAACCTTGGCAAAGGTTCAGGTACCTGAAAGTGACGAAAAATGAAGAGATCTCAATAAGTTATGTCGCATTGGAACTGATCGTCGACGATATTTTTGATACAATATAGTGCGCAATATTGTAAAAGATTGTGAGGATCTGAATTCTACATCTATTAAAGCATGCTGATGTAGAAATAATTATCAAGTGAAATGATGCGTATTGATAAGCATAAAGCTTATTGGACCTGTAGTCCAGACACTAGAAGATGTCATGCATTTAAATATTAATGAATGCTATCACTTGATAAAATTTATATGAAAATCATGAAGGATTCAAAATGCCTGAAGCATTTACAAGTTTCTTTAAACTTGTTCATAATTCTTATATGAGGAAATCCTTGGTCCTGAAGTACCATATCTTACTGTGATTGTTGCACTAATATATCTTGTTAATACTATAAGGCATAACATTCGGTTAATTTGTTAGCAAGTCTGGATCTTGTTGATTATGCTAATGCAGGGTATCTATCTGACCTACACAAAGCTCGATCTCAAACTGGCTACGTGTTCATATGTGGAGGTACTGCCATATCTTGGAGATCTATAAAGCAGTCTCTGGTAGCTGCTTCATCAAATCATGCTGATATAATAGATATTCATGAAGCAAGCCGAGAATGTGTGTGGTTGAGGTCCATGATACATCTCATTAGAGAAAAATGTGGTTTGAACTGTGACAAAGTACCCACAATTTTGTATGAATAATGCTGCATGCATAGCACAACTAAAGGGAGGATTCATAAAAGGAGATAGAACGAAACACATCTCGCCAAAGTTTTTCTACACACATGAGCTCCAAAAGAATGGTGATATCAATGTGCACCAGATTCGTTCAAGTGATAATGTGGCTGATTTATTCACCAAATCTCTACCAACTGCAACTTTCAAGAAGATGGTGCACAAGATCAGGATGCAAAGATTCAAGGATGTTCTCATTAGGTGGAGTTAATACGCGTTGTACTCTTTTTCCCTTGCGAGGTTTTGTCCCACTGGGTTTTCCTTGTAAGGTTTTTAACGAGGCAGCCAAAATGCGTATTATTAGATATGTGTACTCTTTTTCCTTCACTAGATTTTTTTCCACTGGGTTTTTTCTAGTAAGGTTTTAACGAGGCACATTATCTATCAAATAGACATTCAAGGGGGAGTGTTATAAACATATTTGTGTTGTAGTGAATGTCTATAAAGGTATTTGTATTGTACTAGATATATGTGTTTATATCATTGTGAAAGTCTATCTTTTGGATAAAAGTTAGGAGAAATTATCCCTATAAATAGAGGGGTTCTCCTTCATTGTATTTAATCCAATCAAAGAGAAATAAGAACTTCTCTCCTTCTCTCTTTCTCTACAATATTCTTGTTCTTTCTTTATTATTTTATAACAAATTCAAAATTTTATATTTTTATTTTTTGAATTGATTTAATGAAATTTCTGAATCTGCAACTGAAATCACGTGATCCCTTCTTTTTTTTAAGTGAGAATTTTCTTAGTGTTCTTCCATAAACTCGCACGTAAGAAAAAAGGCTTGTGGTATAATATTTTGTTTCCAAGAAATTGGGTAACAAGTACACAATTATTGTTCTTATTTTATCATTTGATTCTTATATAGTGTCCTATATAGTCTATACAAAGGCCATGTTCTATCATATGAGATATCTTGATATGGTTTGGTGTGAGAAAACGTGGTGGTCCTTTGCCTTCCAACTAATTACTAGCTAATTACAAGTATACCACGTGACAATCATTATATTTAATTAGATTAATTAGCTTCAATCTTGTTTCTTCTTCCCAATTATTTATCAAGAGTATGTACTTGAAACTTAATAAAGCTTGTTTCTTAATTTTTTATGTAAGAAATAAAAAAAATGTACGTCTCTTGTTAGAGATAATTATGTGATTCAAATATTTGGTAATAAATTATTTACATTGTCATTCAAGTAAATAATACATAGGACAGATAATAATTTTGGTTATGCATAATATATAGAAGTTTTCTTGATGGAAGGAAATAATTAATTAAGATTTCTTAGGGTAACGTATTTTATAGAGAAGTCCGGAGGGTTATGTATTTTGCGTAAGAGTTCCTGACCTACCTATAAATACGTTTGTGACTCCATTAGCCTGACACACTTTGAAAGGCATACGCTAGAAGATTCTTTGATCTTCCTCTTTACTGCTTTCTTACATAAAATTCGTGAAAGACACAGATACAAAATTTGAACAATAATGGCTTGAAGGTACGTTTTCATTTATTTTTGTGTGACGCTTTTGGCTCTGCATATATGTGTTGAAATTCAATAATTTCATCTTAATTGAAGTGTAAGTAATTATACATAAATTGGAGAATAATTTTGAAACAATTTCTTGCCCCATAGAAATATGTATAGATTTGAGGTGTTTGGCTAATTAAAAAAAAATATATATATATATATATTTGAGAAACAACAAAAACAGTTTTTCTTTTATTGGGAAGAAGCTAGAAATTTTTGCTTTTCTTAGTAGCAGAAAATTAATTTCTTTGACACAAAAATATTTTTACCATAAATTTATAGCTACCAAACTATCACTCATTAATTTAACACATATATCTTTCAATTAAATACAAACTCTTTTTTCCTTTTGGTTTCCACCGTGTCTCTACTTTTATTTTTTTATGTGTGAAAAAGATAAGCACGAGTTACTCTCCTTTTTTTCTACCATCCCTTTCTTTTCCCTCTCTGGATAATAACGTATTGCTAAAAGAATTACGAGTTAATATTTTTTTCACATAATTTTAAGAATTTTAGTGATAAATTTAAAAATGTTATGAAATAATAAAGAAAGAACAAGAATATTGTAGAGAAAGAGAGAAGGACAAAAGTTCTTATTTCTCTTGATGAGATTTTTTTGAGGGGTTAAAGGGATCAAAGGGATGAAATACAATGAATAAAGAACCCCTTTATTTATAGGTTAATTCCTCCTAACTTTTCTCCAAAAGGTAGACTTTCAATATAATACAAATACACACATGCACTCTAATACAAATAGACATAACACTCCCTTAAATGTCTATTTGATAAATAATGTGTCTCGTTAAAACCTTACTACAAAAACCCAGTAGGAAAAAATCTAGTCAAGAAAAAAGAGTACACATATCTAATGATATGCATTTTGGTTGCCTCATTAAAAACCTTACAAGGAAAATCTGGTGGGACAAAACCTCATTAGGAAAAAAGAGTATAGCGCGTATTAACTCCCCTTAATGAGAACATCCTTGATTCTTTATATCTCGATCTTGTACATCATCTTCTTGAAAGTTGCAGGCGGTAGAGATTTGGTGACTAAATCAGCCACATTGTCACTTGAACGAATCTGTTGCACGTTGATATCACGATTCTTCTGGAGCTCATGTGTGTAGAAAAGTTTTGGCGAGAAGTGTTTCGTTCTATCTCCTTTTATGAATCTTCCCTTTAGTTGTGCTATGCATGCTGCATTATCTTCATATAAAATTAAATAGTTTTCCTGCATTGCATAACCAACAATCCTTTAACAATATTGGTTAGAAATAATAAACTCATATCAGTATTTTCATTCACTCGAATCTCTACTAATAGAAGTGAAATCATATTTTTTCTGCATATTATAGAAATATTATCTCATGGATAGTAATAGCAGGATATATAAGTACACCAATTGCACTAAAATAATGTACTTTCTAACCATTTTCATGAGATCGAAATTGATCTTTATTTATGTTAAGCGATCTCACGTCCATTGGGGTATTCAATAGAATCGCTTTAAAACTTTTTAAGTCCTTCGGGGATTTTCATATATCATTCACTGTCTATCTAGACATGAAATTAATCTCATTATGTGCATGTCAAGTTTTCATGTATTACCAAACTTATGAGCAACTTCAAAATAATTACATTCCACAACAGGAGGACCTCTCCATATAATAATGTTAGGATTTGCGAAAAACCTTTATGCCACAAGAATTCATTACCCACTGGCATTATACTTGAATTGTGTATATTTATTTGGCCAATCATTTATCTGTCCATACTTTTTGACCGATTTGAATTCAAGATCCTCGTTAATATTTATAATATTGAGCGCTACATTATATTAAAGATATCGTCGACGATCATTTTAATATCGGTCCAATATGACATAACTTATCAAGATCTCTTCAATTTTCATCATTTCAGGTACCTGAACTTTTGTCAAGGTCTTATGAAATATTACGTTGTGGTGCTTCTTTTAAAACACTTGCCTCATTATTCTGAACATCTTGATCATTTGTCGTTCTCCTTCTTCAAGGAGTTTTTATTTCTAGAATCGATTGATCTATCACGCTCCAGGCGTGTCATAGACTTGTCCTTCAAAAATTCTAATTTTCTTTAGAGCATTTGCAGTTGAATTAAAAAATAGGGCCAACAAATACATCTGACAATTGATTTACAAGTGAATTATCTTTTGAACTTGAAGTTCACATTTTTTTTTTGAGGATCTAGATAATTTATCTCATACTCAATTTTCAGATGCTAATCACTTCTCCTCCTAATGTTAGAAAAACTAACATTTACCCCCCAAGCTCATTTGGGAACCTATCTTTGTGCGTTGTGGTGGAGTAATTGAATCATATACTGCACATTCAAATTTTTAGATGGAACTATTTAGTTCCTAATCCTGAACCAATTGTGATAGGGAAACTTTGTTGGCATGATGCATTCAAGTGTTGTTACATATAAAATAAATATATCTCATACCAAAATTTATTTGGGAGTTTTGTTCTACTAACTAATGGTTTAGCTATAATTGGAGACATACAATTTTTGCTAAACCAACTTAGATATGAACCAGCATTGTCAATATGATTTTAGAATTTGAAACCGTGCTCTTAATTTAACAATTCGAGCAAACAATCTTGCAAGAACTAATTGCAAGTTGATATCAAAGCACATGTGACCATACCATAGATGCATCTACGGTTCACATGGCAGGTGAACGAGCTCATATTCACCTTTTTATAAGTTTTAAAATTTTAAGGAATATAATTCCATTCTTAGATGATATAGTAATTATTCTATCATGAGAACAAGCAACACAAGAGAATTCTTGAAGAATCTTTTATTTCTTCAATATATAACCACGTGAATTTTCAATTATTTTTGCATCACATTTGAACCGGGATGGCCAACCGGTTATGTCAACTTATCTTTATTTTAGTAAACTTCTAGTTTACTTTCGTATGTGATTTCATCATCATACCCATATTTATGTACTACAAACAAAAGAAAATGACGCTTTTACATAAATATTTTTAACCAGCTTCAATTGTAGTAATATGAAGATATTAGATCTTCTCATAATTTATAGTCTCAATTTGTTTTGGATGTCTTTGAAACTTATAAGTTTAGACTTACTACAATAGTAACACATTAGCTCTTCTGGAGCTCTCAATTAATTTTTTGTACTACCATATATTCCATCAACTCTCCACATATTTTCAATTGAGAAACAATTCTGAACGTTAAAGAGTTGTACTCATGAACAGACTTATAGTCTTGATTGATCCAATCATATCGTGCCTTTGGGTGGATGACCATTTTCAGGTGGTCATACCTTTCTTTTAGGATATTCCAAGTGGATCCTTAATCGTAAGATATTTAATTTTCATAATTTCGTCAAGATGATGACGCAAGATATCATAGCCTTAGCATGATCTTGATTTGATATTTTATTTTCCTTTTTAATGGTGTCTCCAAGACCTATTGCATCCATATGGATTTCAGTATCCAACATCCATGAAAGATAGTTCCTGCCCGAACTTTGAAGAGCAATGAAATCAAGGTTCGTAAGGTTAGCCATATTAAAAGAAAGAGAATAATACCTTAGCCTTCAAATTTTGAGACGGTAGAATCATAGAGAAACAATATCACCAAAGGAATATCATTCCTATGGTTAAGTAATACATCTTTCGAATTTTTTTTTTTAATTTTTGTTACCTCAGATCTTTTCAAGGTGAGTCTTCAAGGCAAAGACTTGTGATGATAATGTGTTATGAAAAAATAAAGAAAGAACAATAATATTGTAGAGAAAGAGAGAAGAAGAGAAGTTCTTATTTCTCTTGGATTCTCTTGAGGGATTAAAGGAATCAAAGGGATGTAATACAATGAATGAAAACTCCTCTATTTATAGGGATAATTCCTCCAAACTTTTCTCCAAAAGATAGACCTTCACTATAATACAAACACACATTCACTATAATACAAATACCTTTATAAACATTCACCATAATACAAATACATTTATAACAGAAAAATAATTTTTCTATTTAAACAATCCTAGCAGTAAAACGGGAAATGATACTCGCCTTTTTTCGTAATTTGATACCTAAAGCATTTTTTTTTTAAAAAAAAGTCAAACATAATATACTCATTAATTGAGAGAAATATTTCTAAAAGAATTAGTCAAATACAATCTGTTTTTTCTAAAAGTATTTGTATAATGTTATTTTGATAAAAATATTTTTTAAAATAAGTAATTTTTGATAACTTGGCCAAACAGGACCCCAAGAAATGATAACTTGATATTGATAGTGTATAAGTTGTTATGCACCACTAACTTAAAATTAGCCTATAATTTATGAAGTTTTCATAAAAAAATTAACATGATAACTTGAAAAATATAATAATTCACTATTAGTATATCTACTTTAATTTTAAAAAGAGGATCAGTGTTTATTCGAGATAAAAGAACAGCAAAGAGATGAGACAAAAACTGCATGTTCTTCAAGATAATATAGTAAAGATAATTTAAGTAAAAAATAAATAAAATATATTAATATAACCTAGACATTTGATTTTATTAATAAGATAAATTACAAATTTTAAATATGTGAATTACAATTTAGGTCATAATTCCATTGTTGCAATATTTGTGATTTTGCTATATACGTATATAAAAATTTGAGTCAATTTACTTTTACATAAAACGAGATATTTTCTATCAATAAAATAAATATGAAAACAAGAAAAGTTCTTATGCATATTAATATTGGTCCACTAAAATAATGGCACAATTATGCTCTTATCATACAAACAAAATTATTTAATTCTAGTGATCCCCACATAATGTTAGGTGTATTTATCAAGTTAGATAAGAAAAATCAAATATAATGAAGCTATATATGATGGTGATATTAGTTTTATATGTTTTAAATATATTTTTTAAGATTTACTTACTAACAAATGTGAAATTAGGCAGGACTCCGTCAATGTGGCACCGTAAGGATATTTTGGTCATTTCATATATTTTTTGGTGTGTTCTTTAAAAGTTTTAAAAAAAATAATAAAGAGACATTACTTAGTAATTTCACATATTTTAAGATATAATAATTTTCTGAACCTATCGACATTAGTTATGTTTTTCTGTGCATTGTTAATATGAGCATTGTATTCATGATTAAAGTGTTTATGATCATCAAGAATAATAACTATTACGACTAAATTGAACAAAAATAAGTAATTTTATTTTAAACTTCAAAAACAATAAATAATTTCATATAACTGTTTTTTAGCTTATCCGATACATAATATATAATAAACAATATAATATTATTTGTATTGAGTCCGAAAAACGTCCCGATCATCCTGACTAGTTTGTTTAGATAGGTGAATGGGGAATTAATTGCATCCATATTTGTCTTCTACTACTTGTTCTATATATTTATTCACATGTCTATTTTTCTTGTACTTGTTCAATTACAAGAAAACCTACCAGCCTCTTTCATTATTTTTTCTATTTCTTTCGTTTATTTCTCCATCTGTATAGCTCTACTGCTCATTTTTCTTAAAAATACTATTTTAAATTTAACTTCCCCTAAATTTTCATGAAAATTCAGATTAAGGGTTAATTCTAAATTGGTACCTGGACGTACGATGAGAAGGAGAGGGATGTGAGTGTCGATTCTCATGTGAGTGTATAATTGATGTATAATAGATAGTCAATATATAATATGTGTATGATCACCATTTAAACAGTATTATAATATTTATACATGAATTATACGTCGTTTATACCAATTTATAGTTTGTTTATCCTTAGTGTTGTAACACCATGTGCTTAAATTATTTTTTTTGAACAGATTTTGAACATACGAATCTAGTTTTGTGACTACGTGTTGTACGTCAAGGGAAGGCCGCGGATCGAGATAGCGTATGAGAGACGAGACAATGGAGAAAATTTGAGGGACCAGGCCATTACCACGATGAGTCGGGCGGTGTGGCTGGCATCACGACAGTGATTCCGGCCAGGCCCCTATATATAGGTGTGTTTGGTCGATTGAGCCATATCATATTTCATTTTCTCGATCCTTAGGCAGTATCAAACATTCTCTCCACTATTTCTCTCAAGTTTTAGGTGGTTTTGAAGTCAAATTGAAGATCCAAACTCATTCTCAAGCGTAGATCGTCGGTACTTGGTGCGTGGTTGTGTCCTAGTGTCGTTTCCTCGGAATTTTGGCAGCTGTTTTGAGCTACTAAACTTGGTAAACTTCTCCCTCCATGAATTCTTAGTTACATAGGTTGATTATAGGTTTATGATAATTAGTAAGTCGTTAATTTGAATTTTCTATAGTTAAATCTGTAGAAATCGCGGTTTAAGTTTTGATTGTGTTGTTTTCTAATTGGAGCTTAGTTGCTGTGAATTGGAAGTGTTGGGAGCTGTGTTAGGCAGTGTTGATGGCGGGCATAGCTTGGGTATTGGCTTAATTCAAGTTGACATCATATAAAGTATGTTAAGGCTTCCGTCTTCTCCGTTTTGGCATAACTTCCGTCCCAATCAATCTCTTGTTGTGTTTTTCCAACATACAGCATTAATGGTTGTGTAATTGAGTCGAATATATGGTATTTTGGGCTGTTGGGGGGCAGGTCTTTCCCTCACTTCTTGAGGTTGTGAATTCATTTAGTCGTCGTTCGTTAGTAGGTCGCTAGAAGGTGTCGGTCTTGACTTGTGTTGTAAATTGTGTGCGTAATCTTGTTAGTTATCGTGAGTTGTATTTGTTGATGATGTGTCTATTGTGTGGTGAATGCTTGCTGACTTGGTTGCCTCTAAGGGCTCATGATTATCGAGTTACTCTAGCATAAGGGTCACACCTGAAGGTTAGCTGACCGGCTACGAAAGATGGCTTCGAACTTCTTGGACTTGTGTTTTGGTTGATGGATTGGTGCCAACCTGTTGATAAACTAGTGTATGGCTATTAAATGAATCCTCCGACGCACTAGTAACTGTACTGCGAGTGTTTGGCTACTGAATGAAAGTTGAATCTCCGGCGCACTCGGCTTGTACATGTCGTTAGACCTGTAAGACCGTGAGATACAACACCGACAAGGTTAATGGTGACTTATTGTGTTGGTTATTGGCTGTTGTACTTATTGTGTGCTTGTTTCAATGCCATTCTGATTAACTGTGTTGTACGTGTTTTGGCGATAGTCATGACTATGAGGTGGTCTGGATAGGTTTAGGTATGAATCTATAAACTGTTTGTTTGACTTGGAGGTGATTGTTCTATTGATACCGTCTGTTCTTTCCTCTTGTTGTTCTGTATATCTGAGTCCTTATTTTTTCTTTCACCGTACATACTGCGTACATTTTCGTACTGACTCCCTAGTTGTGGCGCTGCATTCATGCCTGCAACTGTTAACCGTCAGACGGATAGTGATCCTTGTTGCTGAGTTGAGTTCCTGACGATTGGTCAGCTTCAGCTTGTTCGGAGTTACCCCTTTTAATGTCTTTTGGTTTTGTATACATATTGGGTAAGATGGGCCCCTGTCCTGATTGTTATTAACTTGTTCGACTCTTTAGAGGCTCGTACACTTGTCCTGTGGGGTTGTTTTGGTTTGTAAGCCTTGTTGGCTTTTTTGTATATAATTGTCGAGCAGGTGTGACCTTGTCGGTCTTTTGAATCTATTGTGTTGGCCTGTGAGCTATTTTGTTTCTACTGTCATTGTCGTATATTTTGTTAGTCTTATGTTCGTGATGCTAGGCCTCGTCCGCTCTAGCTAGTAGGGTTTGGTTTGTTGCAGGATTCATTCAGTCAAGTATAGCATCGGGTACCGATCACGCCTCCCCCGATTTGAAATGTTAACAAGTGCATCATGTCTACACACTTAGGGATCGTTTGGTAGCTGGTTTGAAAGTGAGTTATGTAGGTAATGTTAGTAGGTTAAAGTCCCACATTGGTTGGGGAATGGACTGATGGTTTGTTTATATGAACTTGGGCAATCCTCCCCTCATGAGCTAGCTTTTGAGGTTGAGTTAGGTCCAGGTGTCATATCTTTACATGGTATCAGAGCCAGGTCCATTCCCGTTTGGGCTCCCAGTCCACACTCCAGTCGGGCCTGGGTGTGAAGAGGGGTGTTAGTAGGTTAAAGTCCCACATTGGTTGGGGAATGGACTGATGGTTTGTTTATATGGACTTGGGCAATCCTCCCCTCATGAGCTAGCTTTTGAGGTTGAGTTAGGCCCAGGTGTCATATCTTTACAGGTAATACTACGTTTGGTAGCTAGTTAGAAGGTAAGTCATTCATGTATAAAATTAATACGGTATTTAATTTGCAATTAGAAATTTGCATAAGTTAGAGGAAATCTATATATTATCTTATATAGGATAGAAGGTGGAATAAGTTATACATGAATAACGTCTAAACCTTACGTTCCTTATCCTTGAAGAATTTTCAGAATTCCCCTTAGCTTTTAGGAATTTCAAGAGCTATAAAAACCCTCTTTCCATCACTGTTCATTCACGGATTTAAGGCTTGAAAACAGTGTTCTCTTGAAGTGGACTCTAAAAAATTGTCCAACCTAAAATCCTCCCCTTGATCTTTTTATTTTGTTTTTCCATGTTTAGTTCTATATTAGATTAAATAGTACAATTCTCACTTTCTCCAATTGAAAGTTTCAATCACTTGTGTCTTTTGGTTTAAATTATATGGCAAGTTTGGATGGCTTTGATCTAGAAAATGCACTTAGTTTTGTGATAATAACAAACAACTAAACAGATTTTTTGTTGTTGTTGACATTTACTTGTATTCTTGCCATACTTGAGATTACATTAGAAACATAATGATATAATCTATTCTCTTTCAAAGACATATAAACTGAAAATTTTCATTGCTTCCGAATAGTTTGTATTATAACTCTTCTTTCATTTCTGTCCATTGGACTCCTCCTTTGCATTATATGTTGAGCCGGAAAAATCGAGTCAGCTCCGGCACAAGGAAAGGGAAGCTAATTTTGCGCTAAAAGCCATTATTCAGAATACAATACAAATGGGCCTAATTTTGCAATAAGATTTGGGTTGAAAACCTTAATTCATTCTTTCACTCTTCATTTATTTATACTTTACTCTAATTTATTGTGTTTGTCTGAATACTAACCTTTTCGTAATAATAACTTAGAAGTTATGGCATTTAATTGATTTCATTTGTTAATGAGTCATTATGTGGCTATAAAAAGTATGTTGGTTTGGCATATGGATGGACTAACAATTTGTCATATCTTCCTCTTATATATATACTAGTTTTCGCGAACGTGTGTTGCACATTTGTCTCTTGCTACTTTATAAAATGTGTACATGATTAATTTTACGTTGATAATTATCTATTGCATATTATTTTTGTAAATTTGATAGATCTTATATTGATTAATGTGTTTATATATAGAGCTTACATTTGCGTTCAAAAAAATAATGAAAAGAATAATTTCAAATTACTCTTTTAGATTAAAATATATTCTACTAAATGTATGTTTCTCTATATAAACATGATCGTGTCAGCTAATTTTTGTTTTAATTATAGTTATTTGTTTGTAAAATATGAAACACTAAAATAAATGAAAACTAATTAATTAAGATAATACAGCATCTAATAATATATGTATGACATGTAACACCAAATTTTATTTTAAAAATTTACAAAGTCAAGCTAATTATATAAGGAGTAATAAAGGCAAGGCATGGCAATATATAAAAAGGCAAACAAACAAGACATATTTAATTAAAATCATCACTTTTAACAATATGTTAATAGCCAAAAAATAAAAATTCACACAAAAATTAAAGAACGATTAATTTGAAGAAGGGAAGAATTCACGAAGAAGAAAAAGAGTTGTAGTAGCAAAAATTTGTAGGATAAACTAAGAGAATATATATTTTGTATACACACAAAACAAAAAAACCATATGGTAAGAGAGAATATATATTTTAAATACATAAAAAATAAATAAAGAGATAATACCATAAAGATTTACTATATGTGATTTTTAAGTTAAGATGAAATCTCTTATATATATATTGTCACTAGTATTTTTAACGAGCAGTGTAGAAAATATACGTCGTCAAAATTTGAAATGGTTTTCTTTTTAACTTTTAAGTCAATATCTATATACACCAGTTAATACTCTTATCCTAATTAAACAAACTTTTTTTGAGTTTTTGAATTAACTGTCAAGGTCCATACATCACCTTATACTCTTATAGACTTTTCTTTCTTCGCTAAGAATTTAAATTGATTAAATAAGTACAATCCTACTTTTAAAGTTAATATTCTCAAGGTGATTTTTTCTGCATTATGTAGGACTGCATAATAGTTATATCAAGTACTATTTAAACCTTTCTATGCAATGACTTGACTTAAGAATATGAAACTTTTGATATTTTCAGCTTTCATTTGGATTCTTGTACATTGACTTAAGAATATAAACTTGAAAATTTATTTTTCTCTTAGTTTAACTTCAATATATTAACCTTGTAAAAAATTCATATGCGCATCGACTAAGTATCTACACAATATCATTAAAATCATCTATATTGTTGATGTATACAATTTAAAGTTGAAGAGAATTACAGTAGATAACACCATGTACCTTGAACATATTTTAAATAATATTCGAATTTTAATGCTTCAAAATAAATAGTAGATTTTAATGGTCTAAAAAAGTTTTTTTCAGTACAATTTCACCAAAGAATTTCTTGAAATTCAAAATCTGATTGAAAGTGACAAGGTGAGTTCTCGAAATTGATTACTCCAAGGCAACAGTAGTAGGATTTTCTTTGCTTAATTTGTGGTTCATAATATTTCTTCAGATTAGGTTTCCAACGATAATATACAAGTAATTCTCCTGAAATACCTTATTCAATAATATGGTATTAGAGTCACTTCCCTAATAATAACCCCTTTTCTATAGCTCTGTTTATCAATTAATTAGGATTTAAATAATTATATTTATACCACACTAGTCAATATATTCACAATTCGCTCAAAAGAGCATGCGTAAGATGGAGAAGTCGAGTTAATTCTTTGAATGATCATTTATATTTTGAGAATTATTTATTAAAATCACTATTAATTTTTCTTATGATAGTAAAATTATTCAGTTATTGCTTTTTTCCTAAACAAAAGTAACAAAATTATAAATATTTTATCCTTATTTAGTTGACATGCAACTTCATCAATTTAAAATAATTAAGAAAATGATAATAATTTCTTAAGTTGTGATTATGATTTTTATTATTTGATGTTTATAAATTAATCGGTAGGGATACTTATGTTTATCATCTTAAATTTAAATATTATCAGGTGAATTAAAGTGAAAATTTTAAAACTTTATTGTTGGAATTTTTAAAAGTTAAAAAATTCACAAATTTATTTTGTAGTTTGTTGAATTCTTTGACATATTGATAATTGAGATTTGTTGGGTATATAACTTTGAAGTTGTAGTTAAAATTTGAACCTACTCGAAGAAGATTGAGCTATTTGGTGATATTTTTGATCAATTTACATGGAGATGAAATCCATTTATATAGATTTATATAATCTATCTATTTATACTATATTAAAAGTGCGAAGGCCCTTAGAAATGTTGATTAATTTTTTTGTCCATCACTAAAAGACTGTACAGTAGATAAAATTATCATTTATTATTTATTATTAATTAATAATAATCTTAATATTAGAACTTTAAAATTGACTAAATTTTTTCTTTGAATCGAATGTGATTTATAAATATATAAATTATATTTGTGGAATACACTTTGTAAAAGCGTGTTCGTCCAATGCGAATAAATCATGTTTACTGAATGCAATTTATAAATCGTGTTTTATCGTGATTTATAAATAGTATTTGCGGAATGCAATGTATATTTAAAGGTCCTATGGTGTAATACTTATAAAATTAATTACAACTTCCACTGGGCTTGAGAGTGTCGAAAAATTCATCAAATTGCTGTCTCAAAAACAGGGGAATTCAACTTCTTCCCAGATAAGAAAAATCGCCTTCCCTGGAGATTGAAATTGTTGTTGATGTCACTGTTACAAAGTTCAAGAGAGTAATATCTCTTCTAGATCGAACCAGAACTGGCTATTTGTTGGAAATGAAAAAAGCAAATAATTATTGCTAACTCTACCATGGAGGCTGAACTAATTGTTTTAGCTTCAACTAGTGAAGAATCGAATTGGTTGAGAGATTTATTATTTCAAATACCTTATTTTGAAAATCAATTCCTATTATTTTAATTCATTGTGATAGCATTGCTGCAATTGGTAGAGTTCAAAGTCGTTACTACAATGGTAAATTCAGGCCTATAAGGAGAAAACACAGTACCGTGAGATTATATTTGACAAGTGGTACCATTAATATTGATTATGTCAAATCTTGTGATAATCTTGTAGATCCACTGACTAAGGCCTTAGAAGAGAAAAGATCTGGAGCACATCGAGGGGGATGAGATTAAAGCTCGTAAATTCATGAGTCATATATGAGAAAACCCAACCTGGGAACTAGAGATCCTATAACCAAGTTCAATAGGAAAAATGAATCATATGATGACTTGTTGTGAAATGCACTATTATTTTTTAAATTCCTCCATATGATGTGAGTGCATTTTTCCTGTAATGGTTTGTGGAGGTTGAAATTTAAAAAACTCGTAATGAAAATTTGTAGCTCATATAAGTGGGATGCTAAACTTACAGCAGCACTCTCGACAGATTTCACCTATGTGAGTGTGGAAGTAGACCGCTTCCTATGAGAATAGGGCTTGTTCTCAAAGACACTCATGAAAACCGGAATAGCACAAGGTCGTAATGTACTGACTATTAAAGCTTGTGTCAACATCTTGATTATTATGTGTAAGCAGTGACACTTTATTTTTCTTAAGCAGTCATAGTTCAAGTTTGAGACCACTACGACTCTGGAGTAAAGGTTACTGTTTTGCTAAGTGAAGGTTCAATTCAAAGCATACCTTCATTATGCATAATAGTCTCTCTTCAGCTGATAAACTCTCCTGTTTTAATATTAAAATGAGTGGGGGATTGTTGAAATTTTGTTTAGGGAATTTTAATATTATAAAAATATTTATTTTTCATATTCATAATGATGAATGTGACCCTTATAATTCCATAACCTTCATTTCATTATTCTACCTCATTATGTCTTTAACCTATATAACCTCTAAGGCATAATTCTTCCATTACTTACCCACTTTATTACTGACATTCTTCCAATTCATTACAAGGAAGAATTCTTCACCTATAAATAGTGGTAGCCTTGTCTTGTGTTGTAGTAGAAGAAAAAGATAGATTGAAAGAAAGTGAGTAAAAGAGAGAGTTTTTATTTAGCTAAATGAAGGTGTTCTTTTTGTGGAGCTTTGGACTCAGCACTTGTCCAGAGTTTGTTGAGTCATACGGTGTTTCTGAACTATTGTATCTTGGAGGGAACGAGTCGAGAATATTACTGCCGGGCCGGTAAAGTTTTGCTGCAATTGGCTTGAATCTCCTTAAAGAGAGCGAGATATCCACGCCTCAGCTTGAAGATATTTATTTTCTTCATTTTTATTTTTTCAATTGTAATTGTAATTTCACCAACAATTAGCTAGACAATGACTGCATTTATTTTTATTCCTTCTAATAAAAGAAAAGGAAAAAAGCTCGTATCCATCAAAAGTTGGGTTCATTTATGTTATCTCGTTACTCAAATGGGTCATCTAATGTCATTATTTTTTAACAAGCCCAATATCTGATTTTTAAATATCAAATTGGATACGTGTCAAAATTTTATTGGGTCACATCAATTAAAAAACACACCTATTAAACTACCCATCCAATCTAAATCTATCCTGACTCATGACCATTAAAACTCCTCCAATGACCTAAACATTTATTAGAGACAAGTGTATATATGCACCATTTGCTACACGATAAGGATATATATGCACCACATTTTTAGCGAAAAATATATCCGCTTTAAATCGCAAAATTAAAAAATATATTTATCCCTTTACCCTTCTTTAAATTCACGATAACCAAATAATGCTTGTGACATAATATTAATTCCACATTTCATTATTAAAGCTCTAACTATTTCTAGCTTTCCAAATAAACCACATTAAATGCACATATAAGTTCAAAAGGTTGATTGAATCTGAAAATTGCTTTAACATTCAGAAAAAAAATATCGTACAACAACTAGAAATATTATTAACTCTAACAGTGCAAAAGAAAATTATCTACACATGATTTTTATATTAAATAGATAAATACTAGATATGTATTTCTCATATTATTTTTTATCAATTAATTATAGTTACTTCTTCTATTTTAAAATAAATAGTATTTTAATTTTTCGTTTTGTTTCAAAATAAGTGGTGCTTTACATGTTCAAGAAGACATTGATGATGTTATTTTAATTTTATTCTTGTTTAAATAAAGAAAGTTTTACATAATCAAGAAATTACTAAAGAGGTATATCTTTTTCAAAATATTTATTAAAAATAAGTTAGTAAAAATACATCTTATTTTTTAGGAATGAGTAATTCTTTTAAAGAGTGTACCCGAATTACAATACTACTTATTTTGAAATAAAAAATATAAATAATATGTATTTTTATTTTTATTCTAATATTCTCTGCATTCTAATTTATATGGAGGTATCTAATTGAAAACATAGTTTAAGAGAAAAAAGAAATAAATTAAAAGACATGATCTAAAATAAATTATAAAAATAGTTATGACTATAAACTATCTCCTTTGATTGAACACAAAACCCTACCTCAATTTAATTGTACTCCAAAAGAAATAGGTGGAATAATAAAACAAATATTAGGATCATTAGTTTAATGATTACAAATTTCCTTTTCCTCTTTTATTTTATCTTTTTGATTTATTTATAAATTGACCCCTCATAAAGAAAAAAAAAAGAAAAAAAAAGAAAGCAAGCACGATCGATGACTTGCTTTAGCATTTTTATTTAGGGGATAAAAAGTATAAAACAATTAACATAAAGAAAGCTTATGGTAGACCACTAAACAAAGTTAAGATACTGAAAATAAATTAATCAAAAGTTGAATTTCCACTTTGTTCGTTTCAAAATCATTTTCATATACTTTATTAGTGTTTGGTCATTGATTTAGTTGAAATGTATTTATTTTTTTTTTAAAAAAAGAAGAATTTTTGAGTTGTATTGAAAAATAATTTTTAAAATTTGAAATTGTGTTTGCTGTTTTAACATGAATTTTACTTGAAATAAATTTAAAACTTTGTGAGTAAAAATGAAATTTCTGATAAAAACTGATCCAAATCAATTTTTGAAACTTGATTTTTTTTTTAAAATAAATATTCAAAAGCTAACTTAATTTCATAAACAAATAATATTTTTATTTTTTTTATAAAAAATAATTTGTGAAATCTATGACCAAACAAAAACGTTATGACTTGGTGATTTCTGACTCATATGCTTCACAATCTTTCTTATTTTGTTTTTGAAAAATATTTAACTATGATTAAAGAATATATTTTACGTACATATGAATTATGATATATGCTTAGATATTTAATAGAGGAAATTGCACATAAGTAATATATATATATATATATATATATATATATATATATATATATATATATATATATATATTATAATCAGGTGGATTATATATAATTTTATAAAGATATAGTTAAAAGATAATAGGCCAAGATTAATATCCAATTTTAAATAAGTTTCTGAAATAGCTATTTTTTTAAAGCTCAAACTCCTAACTTAATTTTCGAATTAATAATTGTGACTCAAATATTAGCTCACCAAAACAAATCGAATTCATTGAATGGTAAAATTAGATTTTTAATGTAATCCACTATTGTTGAAAAAGCTTAAATAAGTGGGTTTAAATTTTGAAGTTGATATTGAGAGAAATTTGGAATAAGTGGTATTTAAACTTGTTAGAAATAGTTTAAGGAGATTTTTTTTATAAAATTTGATGTTATTTAATGAGAAATTTGTCAGATTTTGAATAAGTATTGCATTGTTATATAAGTCAGGTACTTTATGTATAAACATGTATAAGAGGTATTTTATTTCAGGAAGAGTATTTTGTGGATATGAGGTGAAGAGGAAGTTTGCAATTTTATTTTTGAGAAAGGTATTTTGACAATTAAAAAAAAATTAAGGATGGAATAGTAAATAATTTGGTCAAACCAAAAGTATTTATAAACTGAAAAACCATACATTGAGGATAACCAACTTATGACTTTTGGCTGATTTTAGTTTATAAGCACTTTAAGCATTTAACAAGTACGTAATGTATTTAAAGTGGTTATAAGATAGTTTGATCAACTTATAATCTTAGTCAAATACCTTTAATCCTAGTAGCCTATTCTGTATATGTTATTTTAGCAGCTCACCTTAGACACAAGAGGGAGGTGAATTATGTCTTCCCCAATTTCGAAGCCAAAGATATGGGACGGTTCTTTATTTCCAGTAACTTATAAGACAAATTAAAAATGAAGTGTAAAAAATAAAGTACACAAGCCATTTTATGTGGAGAACTCCTTACTCAAGCGAGAAAAAAAATCAAGATCTACTCTTATCGAATTTACTTTGGAACTTCACTAACTTTACAAGCAGTTTTAATTACTTACAATTCTATAATTAAATGGACTATAAACTAGTACCTTAAACCCTACCATCAACTTAAATATAGCTATCACTTTCAAGACTAAAATCCTAGTCTAAAAAGCTAAAGCCAACTCCAACATAATGGTCACCTATTATAGAACTTCTTAAAAGCAAATAGGTTAAAATTAAAGATCAAAATATTTAAACCTAATCAATTCAAGAACGAAACAATAATTTTTTTTAAAACAGATTCTCTTATTGATCAGTTCGAATCACTCAAAAACACTTCCTCACAAACACATAAAGGTTGAGTTAGGAGTGCTTGACTAGCTAGACCAGTTTAGAGCTCTTAGTTGGCTTAGTTTCATACTTAGCGTGAGAAGACACCAACTATGTATGCTCGTTAGGCAGCCGAACTGCCAGTCTGCCACCTCGTGACTTGTGGACTGGCGGCCAATGATTGATATTATCAGACTCTGGGTTGTAATTTGTGCCACATGACTAATTTCACTAAATGACACACACACACTATCTAGCTGGGAACTAATGGTCTTTGAGTTGGCTATTTTTCATGTGTTTGGACCCATCTTTTCAATTTGCTAACATGGGTATGGTACCCTTTGTTTTGGAAGATTTTGTTGACTTGCCTTTCAAAGATACTAGAGCATAAGTATAGTACAGTACTTACTTCCGTTTCAATATTGTTATTTGAGTTTGACATGAAGTTTATATAAACAAACGGAAAATTATTACATTATTCTGAAGAAATGAATTTTTTTTTATTCGTTTATAATTTAAATAAAAGAAAATAATTTTTTTAGATTTTCTATTTGTAAAAAGTAATAATTTTTTATGTGTAAAAATAAAAATCTTATAAAAAGGCGGTAAAGCTAAAAAGAATTTATAAAGGGCAAAAGAATTATTTTCCCTTGTTTGTTTCTATATTTTCAAAAAAAAAAAAAGATTTTATTTATTTTTCATTATACTTTTTAAATATATTTTAGACATATTTGCCCATATTAACTTCTATGATCCTAGTATTATCTTACGTGGTGTCTACGTGAACATATTTTTATTCAAATTAAAAAAAAATTCTTAATATAATTTTTCTACCGACCCTACCAACCCAATAATCTCATTTTTCTAATACTCTTTCTCTCGTCACTCTTTCAGTTCAAACATACACAGTTATATTCAGTCTCTTAATTCATTGTCTGTGTTCCCCTGTTCATGTTATGAATATACATCGGACGATTACTTGTCTTCATTGGACAAGATCCTCAGATTTCACATAAAGTTGGAAGGTTCATAATGTGTTTAAAGGAAAGAAAATATTTTTTTAAAAAAAAAGTGATTTCTTTAATTTATTTTTTAATGTTTAATAAATAAATAAAAAATATTATCTTAAAATTATTTATATATAGTTTATGCACATTTTAGGAAAATAAAGGTGGGCTGTAAGGCGAATTTTAATAGTTTAATTGATTGACTATTATGAACTTTTATTTTCTTGATGAGAGTTCAATTCCCATCTTATAATCCGCCTATTTTTTTTCTTTTCATCATATCTTTTTTTTTTATTTATAAAAGGGAGGAGTTGTTTGGGGAGGGGGGGGGGGAGGGGGGAGGCTGTAGGGGTATAAGGGTGGTGAAAGCGAGGACTATGAGGGTGGGTTGGGATGGGTTATGTTAGAAGAATGGAGAAAACGAAGTTTATTTATGAAAATTGTTTTTTTTTAATTTTATTAAGAAAGTTAATTAAAAAAATTAATTAATTAAAAATTTAAAATATTTTTTTCCCTATAAAAATAAACTTTATCATAGTAAATAAATAAAGAGTTATTTATATCAGGAAATATTTATAGTAATTGACAACACAACTAACTTTTTTGTTTCTGTGTTTTCCTCTTGTCCATTAGAAGCATATTCCTTTAATTTGTCCCATTGTATTTTTCAATATATTTTTTTTATCAGACAACACCCTACCAAAAAATATCAGGGATATTCTCCTGAGTAATTTTTTCAATAATATTCCATTATTTCAATAATTATAAAGATTAATCTATAATTAAATAAAAATTGAATTATTTCTATCAGAACTTCTTATCTTTTTGAGAGATAAAGTATTTTATTAAACTAATAGAGTGATCATTAGTGATTCACTTACAAAAGAGAGAGCCTCTAGAGTTAAAAATTAATAAATGGCATATATATTGATAACCTCTTAAATTTATGAGTAATTTTATGTAGATACTTGATCTATATATTATTTCAATTTAATACTTAAATAAATAATAAAAGATTTATATTAAATATTTCTTACTTAAATTTTGAAAAAGGTATTATATTTGTGTTTTCAAATATTTATTATATAGATAATTGATCATTTAAAATATGTCATATTTTTTAATTAAAAAAATTAGTCTCAATAAGACATAAAACCTTAGACTTGTTTCAATTATGATGAATATATGTATAATAAAAGAAAGTAATACATTTTATACTGTTAACTTTTTAACGTAGCAGGTGCTTGAAAAGTTGGGAGTACACGCAGGAGCTTTTTAAAATTTGAGTCGAATGATTAATAGAAAATTTTTAAAACATATTCATGTGATTAGTTAGGGTAAGTCATAATTCGAGTATTTAAATAAAATTTATTAATAAATTTAAGAAGGTGTCGATCTATTCCATCGAAAATCGAAACAAATACTCCCACCTAAACATCCATGTATGTGTCCATGTGAGAGAAAAATAGACGTATTCTCCCTCCATTTTAAAATAAGTGATGTTTTTACTTTTTAATTTTATTTTAAAATAAATAGTGTTTTATAAAATCAAGAACACATTTATGTTTCTTTCAATTTTACTCTTATTTAAATAAATAAAATTTTATATAACCAAGAAATGATTAAAAAGCTATTTCTTTTTCAACTTTCAACACATTTAATTAAAGAGTGAGTCGGTAAAACATTTTTAACTTTCAACACATTTGATTAAAGCGTGCATTGGTAAAACACTTTTAATTTTCTAAAAGTGATTAGTTTTCTTAAAAAATATGTCCAAGTTAAAAACACCATCAAAACATCACTTATTATGAAATAAAGGTAATACTGACTTACACTCTGTTTGAATTTTTGTTACATATTGTTTCATAATATATTGTGCTGTATTGTATTGTACTTTATTGTTTTAATGAATTCGAGAGCTTCCTCCTTCCCTTTAAAATAAAAACGGTGAAGTCCATCCTAAGTTCTAAAGCTATATCCATCACCAGAGATTCTTGATGAGTAACAAATTATAAGGCGTTGAAAATACAAAGATTGGATAGATTGCATCATTTTTTCGTTGTCAATATCACGCGTCAATAATTTGAATGATAAACTTACCGAAAAAAAAATATATGGTAAAATTTTACTATAAAAAATCGAGTAAATGATAAAATAAGATTATTAAATAATAAATAAAGCTAAAACCGGAACGAAAAAAAAAAAAAAAAGATAACAACGCCACCACATCAAATGAATCATTACACAAAATGAAATTTTTTGTCATTACTTAACTATAAATTTAACAATAAAATTTACGTAACAATTAAAATAAATATTATATTTAAATTAACAACACAATAAGATATAATAGGTAACTAGTAATAACAATCCAAACAAGGTGTTAAATTTGAAACTAAACCTACTCCTATCCATTATTGGGATAATAAAACCATATCTTTCAACATTAATAACAAGGACCATTACTGTGTACTATCAATTAATTGATATTAATGGATGTTCTCCACACATGCTTCAAGAGTTTAAACAACTGTGACAACTGTTTTTTCAGATCAGCCTCTTCAAGAAGAAACCAGAATAAACAAAGCCAATACTACTACTAATTTAGTAAAAGGAAAAGAGGAAACAGCCCAAAAACCAGGCTTCCCACTTTCCTTTTTTCTTCTTCTTCTTCTTTTTTTGACTTGGCACCTAAAAGGGTCCTTAGACATTCCCTTTTTCCAGTACCCAAAAGGTCATTTTTGATACCAATCTTACCATTATTGGATAAAGAAGCAATTTTTTGCGGTTTAGATGTCATTTCTGGAGTACCCAAAAAGCCATTTGGGTTTCAATCTTACCTATCTTTGATAAAGAAGTAGTATCTGCGTGTAAATCTTTTTGTCGGTATGGCAGTTTCTGTTGGAATTTATCTGCAAACGGGGAGGAGAAAATTGCAGGCGATTCAAAGATTAAGTGGGGTATGACTCATGATGAAGAAAATGCACAGTGATTGATTGAATTCCTCTTTCTCTTTCATTTTTTTTTTTGGGGGCAAAACTTGGGGCAGAAACGGATCCAAGATTTTAGAGTCAATGGATTGAGTGCTGGTTATTGTACTCTTTTAAAAATTTTATTTGCATATGTATGCATGGTCCAAGTCCAAAAGCAGTGAGTTTGTTCTATTGAACACATTTTAGAGCAAGTTTGATAGTGTAGCTGAGAGGTTTAGCAATGGAGTCAAGAATGGATCAGTATGAGATCATGGAACAGATTGGCCGTGGAGCATTTGGTGCAGCAATTCTAGTGCATCACAAGCAGGAGAGAAAGAAGTAAATATAATTTTTTTTTATACCTGAATGTGAGCTTTGAATTTCTCTTGGATTGATTTGTTCTTTTGTAAAATTTGTTTCTGGGTTTTATGGAATTGATAGGTATGTGCTAAAGAAGATTCGTTTAGCTCGACAAACAGAGAGATGCAGGAGATCTGCTCATCAAGAGGTGCAATTTTTATTTTTTTAACCTTTTAATTGGTTAAGGATTTTACTATTTGTCCTTTTGTTTCTATTTGAATTTACTAAATAAGGAGTCAGAGGGGTTGCTCAAAGAAGAAAAGATTCTTTAGCTTAATCTGTTGAGTATAATGTCTCCTTCCTTCCCAAATTCTTAAATTGCATATGATTAGCTATTGTTGAGTTGACTTCCAGTTCTGTTTTTTTTTCTTTGATATCATTCTGGTTGGACTATTCATTGAATTGTTTAAAGGGGTTCTTTGAAAACCATAGAATCTCCAGATGTCTCAGATTCTGATTTTTTTAAAATCTTCTCTTGCTATGACAGCCCGTTGATTGTGTTGGATATCAGTTTATAGATATTCTAGATTCAAAATTCATCCTATTCTTGGAAATATAAGGGAAATTTCATGAAGAATACTTGCTCTAATCCATATCTAGCTTCTTAAGCTTTTCAAGATACATCACATGTTTGTCAATTGCATGTATATTTTTTTATCTGATAGTGACTTCATTTCGCGTCTTATAGTATTTGGAATGTGTGGATTTTTCTCTGAGCATGACGCTAGTTGCACATATGAATCTATACTTGATTTTTACATAGACGTAATCCAAATTTTGATGTGCAGATGGCGTTAATTGCACGGATTCAACACCCATTTATTGTTGAATTCAAGGAAGCATGGGTAGAGAAGGTGAAAGGCGTGAAGTTTTGGCCAGTGTGGACTTACCTTCTCTGTGCAGATTGTAACTATTTTGCTCTTTGTGTTAATCGTAATGCAGGGTTGCTATGTTTGCATTGTCACTGGCTACTGTGAAGGTGGCGATATGTAAGTTTCTTAAACAACTGAAGCCATGTTGACATAGTTTTCTATTGTTATTGCTTAAACAGATTAACTGCTAAACAAGGGTTTCAAGTCTTTGTTTCCTCCTTTAACAAAACATTTTCTTATAGGGCTGAACTGATGAAGAAAGCAAATGGACAATATTTTCCAGAAGAGGTATGTTGATAGATTGTTAAGTTTATTATTATATTGTAGATCATGGACATGGCAAAAAGGGTTTATAGCTATTAGAGCTTACAAGATTAATTGTTCACTTCATAGGTGTGGTACTGTATGATTTATCTAAAATAAACTTCAATTACTCTTTATTTTTGTTTGTTGACCATTCAAGTAAATGTTTGCAGAAACTTCTGAAGTGGTTCACTCAACTACTACTGGCAGTAGAATATCTGCATTCAAATTATGTGCTGCACCGTGACCTTAAAGTATGTAATTTGATATTTCTTAATATGTTTGTATTTACTGTTCTCTCCTAATTTCCTAAGGTAATTTTACGCCTGTTCTGGCAGTGCTCAAACATCTTTCTCACCAAGGAACAAGATGTTCGCCTTGGTAAGTTCATGCAGGTGTTTTTCACTGAAGTTGAGTTGAATGCAATTCTGATTTTGACAATACTTTTTGTTGCAGGGGATTTTGGGCTTGCAAAAACATTGAAGGCAGATGACTTGGCTTCTTCTGTATGTGTCTGATACATACTGCCTTTTAAATTACTCTCTAATTTTGATATACCGTCCAATGAAAGAGCAAAAATTTGCAGTATAGGCCCCATTATTATTATTGCCTGGTATGGAAATTATCGGAACTTTTGATAGGGCTACTCACTTTAGTTCACCCCTGTAGAAAAGTATAGAAAACAAATTGGGTGACATTCTCAATTGTTTAGAATACGACATTAAAGTTTGAACAAATATTTAGGCGATACTCTATTTTTAGTTAATTATTTTCAACATAAATATTAATTAGTTAGTGATCTAATTAAAAAGAACCTAGCATAAACACAAGCATTGACATATTATACATGTGTTATTGCTAACCTACAGAACCGATGCTGACTTAAGTTCAATACATTTTTTCAGGTAGTTGGAACACCCAATTACATGTGCCCTGAACTTCTTGCGGACATTCCTTATGGTTTTAAGTCAGATATTTGGTCCCTAGGTATGCAGCTTTCTTTACCTTATTTTCTCCATCAAAGTAGTGCATTTATATCAAGCAATGCTATTTGACAATGGTGTCACATTGTATGAAGTACCTCATGCACATTTATTTGCAATTATGTGGGAAGATACCAGCATCTTTATGTCATCTGATTTTATGAACAATCATTTCTTCACCAGGCTGCTGTATGTATGAAATGGCTGCTTACCGACCTGCATTTAAAGCATTTGTAAGATTTTCTGCTCTTCTCTATTTCTTCTATTATCATGGCAATTCCTGGGGTCTTTAATGAGAAAGAAACTGAGCTACCCCATTTGCTATTTGGATAATTTCACATGTGACCGCAAATACAAAGTGAAACTGCATATTTTAGTGACCTTGAAAATCCAAGTTATCCAGCTGTGGTTGATGCTTGAAGGTCTACTCACATACTGGATTTATGTTCATTATATAAATGCATTTAGGTACTTCTTTAATGTGAGAAGTTCTGGATGTAACCTGTTTTAGGTCTGCAAGATTCTTTGGTTTCACATAATCTGAAAACATTTGCAATGTGGTGCATTTTTCTTATTGAAGCAAATAAGTGAATAATCACGTCCAGCACTTTTCCATGTATCTATCTTCCCTTTAAGTTTAGATTGGACTCAAATTGACATTTTATCACGATTCAGGACATGGCGGGATTGATAAGCAAGATTAACAGATCATCCATTGGGCCTCTGCCATCTTGTTATTCTCCATCCTTGTAAGTCTTGCATCTGTTCATGTCACTGCAAGCATAATTTACGTTTTTGCTAAGTTTTTGTTATTCTTGATCCTTATTATTGGAAGTCAAGAGAATCATTTAAAATATTTGCAGATCTGATATAAATAAACAAAAGTGCCTTCTAAGCTTTGAGAGAGTGGATACTGTTATTTATTTACTTATTTTAGGTTTGCAGTACTTTCTTTTGGGTTGTTTTGGTTATTTGCCTATGGATACCCGACATCTAGTCATGGTCTGAGAATTGTTTAAGCTTCTTCCTATTTCTCATCTATGTTGGCCGGACTCTTCAAAAATGTTGCCGTACCCGTGTCAGGTTCTCCAAAAAATATACTAATTTTGGAGGATCCAACACGCACCGACAACATATTTGAAGAGTCTGAGCAACATAGTTTCTCATTTACTGTTAATGTTCTGCAATATTCTGCCTTCTCGCACCTATGAAAAGTTTTTCACGGTTGGTTTATGATGGTATCAAATTTAATCGCTATGATCTGTATAGTCCTATTATAAAGAAAAATGTTGTTACAAAAAGAAATAATTAATAACTGTGAAACAGAGGAATATCAGATTGTGTGTACTTTCCAATCCTTATGGCGGATGTTACCTCTTCAAATTTTGGTATATAGTTTTTCTACAACCTTTAATTCAATTTTTCACAAAGTGTTCCTGATTTGAATTTCTCCTGTTACACTTATGCCAGAATGTAAGTTTTGTATATACTCTAGGATGATGTGCTTAAGTCTCAGTAGTGAATGTATTCAATCCAAATGTATTTGTCCAATTAGAGTCTACTTTGGAAACAGACTCTCTACCCTACAAAGGTAGGGATAAGGTCTGCGTACATTGAACCCTCCACAGGCCTGACTTATGGAGGGTAGGATTATATTGGGTATATTGTTGTTGTAGTAGTGTCTACTTTAATTATCATGGCACTGAATTTCCAAAACTTTCCGGATTTTCTTCTCTTAATTTGAAGAGGCCGAAGCATTTTAAGTCCTCATCCCCTTCCAGTTTGGGCAGCAGGGTAAATTTTGGAGAAGCTCTCTTTTTACTATGTTCCAGTTGAAAGTCAAGTAAAACTCCATTTTAGCTTTTTAAGTTTCACTTTGTGCTATTCCTTCTTCTTTTATTAGATTTTTGTAGCAAATGTAAGTCAGCAATCTGATTTAATTTCAGTAGATTGTCGATTATTCATAACATGGAATAACCCATATAGAAGTAAATTATAGTATAAAAAGCTTAAATTGAATAGAATTCATTGGTTAGTATGTGTGACACTACGGCGACCCACAGATGCTCTGCTTAAGATAGTTGTTTCAATTATCAATGTATCTCAGTTCCAATCTTGATATTCATGCGCTTTTCTTCTGTCATATATTGTTTTCACAGGAAAACACTTATTAAAGGCATGCTAAGAAAGAATCCTGAGCATCGTCCCAGTGTAAGCTTACCAAGACTTGCTCTCACTTCACTTTTGTGTCGGATTAATAATTGAAGCATTTGATATCAATTTTTCCAGGCTTCCGAGCTCCTGAAGCACCCGTATTTGCGGCCGTATCTTGAGCAATACCGACCATCCTTTATTACTCATGTAGCAAGCTATCCTGAAAAGCCTCTCACTACTGGCCGTGACTCAAGAAAGAATATGGCAGAAAGCCAAAGTAGTACAAGTTCTTGTAGTGATAAAGATAGTTTGAAGTCGAAGGAGAAAAACATCCAAAGCAGGGCTTCCAATTATGATTATAGGGGCACTGATGTAGATGTTGCATTTGTTGATGATGATATTGACTTTAGGCAACTTCATTCCTTTGACGAAAATCATGGAGATGATACTTTTCCTGAAGATACGGATGACTATGAATCTAAGAACATTATTGATGACCAGAGGAGATATGATGCAGAAGCTAAGCAACCTAGAGCAATAAAGCATATTATGTTGGCTGTGAAGGAAGGAAAAACAAGAGAACTTAGTTCCCCAATGAGGGCCAACCGAGCGAAGGTTGGTGGTTCAGGTGCACAGAAAGCTAACACTGAAGCATCACCAAAGATCCCAAAACCGAGTTCAGTTGCTCCTTCTAAACCCAGTGCAGAGATGCCATCTCCCGGATCAACAAAGGCCGGATCTGATTCCATGAAAAGGAATCATGGACTGCATGCTTTAAAGCATCAGGTAATTAGCCTAATTCTCTTATCACCAGTAGTATTTGCGTATTGGTTTGTATGTGGAATATTTAGTGCCCCTTTCCTTGCAGTTGCCCGTCATTGAGTCCAGTCCCAGGACTAAACCTAGACATGAGGGTATCTCCTCGTCTGGTCCTTTAAAGCCTGTTGCTGAAGATGGACTTCCTGCAAAGCCAAGATTGCGAACACCTCCCAACTTTACTAGACGACCATCATTCCCCAGAAGGATGAAGCAAGTGGGACATGATGCCTCAAATACTCCTAACAATAATGTTAAGTCTGGTCCCAATGACAATTCTCCATGTCCTGAAAGGGTTCCTGATTCTACGCCTGATGGCTGCCAGACACATGCTACAAAGAATTGTGTGCAACATTCTCGAAAAGTTTCATTAGGAGCCTCAAAAGAACCGCAAGCAGAAAGTAGTATTTCTGCTTCTTCTTCAGTATCAATTCAAGGATTTGAACTTTGTGATGATGCAACAACTCCTTTTATAAATTTGACGGAGCAGATGCTCCAAGGTCATGAGAGAGCTACTGAAACTGAAACCACGAGATCAAGGCCCTCCTGGTCAACAACTAACTCGTCTCACTCGGAGATTGCTTTTAGTTTAGGGGAAACCCGTGATAATAAGAATTCTGAATCATGCTCCATCGAAAAGTATGAGGAGCATCATCACATTGTGGATGTTGGTGCTTGCAATCAGAAATCCAATTCAACTGTGGCAACTGACAGTGCCTTCCCTTGCTGCAAAGAAATGGCCGTCTTTGAAGATCATTCTACAGCTCACAGGCTTGATGTTGTGACTGACCCCATGTCAGCATCCTCTGGGGACGATAAGTTCATGGTGAAGTTGTCATCCTCAACAACAGAAATTGCCTCTCCCACTGCTCCTCCTGTTTCATTTAGCCAAACTATTCTGCCACACTCAGACAGCACTTCAAAGTCCTATGATGATGACGAGTTTATTACAAAGGAACTCTTGTGCTCTCCCACTGGAAGTACTACTCCTTCACCCCATCCTTTTTCACCTGCTCTAAATAATTTATTGTCAGAGAAGGGAATTGCTCCAACAAATATGGTTCTTGAAAAAACAGCTGCTTCTCAGCTTACACCAGCTTCTGATGACGTCATACATGTCATACGACACAGTAGTTTCCGAGTGGGTAGTGAGCAACCAGTGATGGAAACCGTGGAGAGAAATGTTGATGTTGGGAAATTGATAAATGTGGTAAAAGATGAAGTTGCTAATGACAGTATAGGTGTTCTTGGGGCTCCAAATGCTTCTACTTCTGCTGGATCAGTGATTCTTAAATCCAATATCCCTGATGATGTCCATAATAAGGAGATTGATGTAAGAAACCACAGCAGTCCTGCTGCTTCAGCAGAAAGGTTAGATTCTCCAGAACCGGCTGCAGAGGAGGAAAGGCCATTAAAGGAAACGTTGGATGTCAAGTCTTTTAGACAGAGGGCAGATGCACTTGAAGGTCTACTGGAATTATCTGCTGACTTGCTGGAGCAAAACAGATTAGAAGAGCTTGCTGTTGTTCTAAAACCTTTCGGCAAGAACAAGGTCTCACCGAGGGAGACAGCTATCTGGTTGGCCAAGAGTATGAAAGGAATGCTGCTTGAAGATTCTGCGCGAAATTCATGATACATTATGCAGATCTGTATTTGCAGGTACCTGTTTTATAGTGTTGCTCATTTGTTATCTTTTTCATATTTTTTTGTGTCATTCAACTTCCTATGAAATCGCGAAGGGAAGCAGTTAAAGAGGTGCTTTAACTTCCTTTTTCACATTAGTATTTATGTAATTCATTCACTTTAGTAATTGTAAATAGATAGATAGATAGATAGAAACTTGAATAAATCTTTGATCTGCAAAATGTAAGGATGTTTTGATATTTGATGCTGTGCACAGTTATCCTTCTTAACTTCCATTCCCTATAATGAAAAATTGGTACCAACAAATTATATCATGTTTTAAACAGTTTGGAATCTTGATTTTGTAAAATCAACATATCCAAGGTTGATCTATGATAAATATTTACTCGCATCGGATGTTTACTGTCATACCATATTAATTTATCATGGTTAGGTTATAAATTAAGGTGAGAATGTGTGAAAAGTGAGTCCTAGCGTGACTGGTAAAGTTGTTTCCGTGTCATTAGGAAGTCACGAGTTTGAGTTGTGGAAGCAGTCGCTAGCAGAAATGCAAGGTAAGACTGAGAATAATAGACCCTTGTGGTTCGATCTTTTCTCGGACTCTACGCATAGTGAAAGCTTAGGGGCCGCTTGGTTATTGGATAAGACCCAAATTAATACATAAATAACTTGGTTATTCATGTATTAATTTTATACGTTGTTTGGTTTTCAAATAGGATAAAAGTTATTCATGTATTAATTTTATACAATGTTTAGTTGATAGGTTTAAAATGTTGTATAAAAGTTATTCATGTATTAATCTTATAGTGTTTTAGTAATTCTACATAATAAATATTCACATAATTTATGAGAAAATTTATGTATAATTTTATGCAAGGTAGAAGGTGGAACAAGTTATGTGGGTATTAGTTATCATGGATTAACATAATAAAATTACACATTTATCAATTTACTTTTAATTTTTTTTAATTCGGTAATTTATTTAAATAATTATCATTGATATTATTAAAAATATAATAAGATTATTAATATTAGAGATTTGTTGTTAAGAGATGTAGAATAAAAAATGAGAATTGATATAATTAAATTTTAAATTGTTTGAAATTGAGATATAATTATTATTATTATCGATATTTAAGAAAAATAGAGAGAAGTATAGGAAGGCTATTTTATAACTCACAAAATAGTGTTAGTGAAAATTGTAGATACACTGCATTTGCTTGAAAATTTGAAGAAGAAATTTTGAAAAAAAAAAATTAATGATATCTAATCAATATTATTTGTCTTTTAAAAGTTTTGCATTCAATTTAAAATGAAAAACGTCATTCATGAAAAAAAAATTCACTTAGAAGAAATATTTTTCTTTAATTTTAAGTAACTTTGAGGAGAAAAGTTACAATAACTAAATCTTACATAACTAATACCTATATAACTAACATATGAATAACTAATTTCTGCATAAATTAATATGTGAATTCCCTCATAACTAATTCATGTATTACTAATATCTGCATAACTCTAACTCGTATCAAACGACCCCTTAGTATACGCGTTTTATGTTTGTCCTCATATTAATAAGAATAGATTTTTAAAAATAGTATAAATAATATTTAAAAGATGTGTTTGTAAAACAATACAAAAATTTAGAAAGAAAATTTTAAATTTTAAATTAATATATGATCATATTTAAGAGTTTGATCCAATCCATTTGTTCTTCTTGCAGTTTGTTCTAATATTTGCTTCATTAAACAAAAGTGTCATAAAATTAGTGTTTGATTGAAAAATAAAAGAAGTCATTCATTTTTACATTAGCATTCAAATACATGCATTATATGTATATTTCACGTTATATTTATTACAAAATTTTGTATTACTATACACGATTAACGGATTAACATTTAATAAAAATATTATTATTATGAAGACGCATTAAATACAAAGTTGTATAGTACATTAGAACATATAATATAAGTTGTTCACTTAAACAATTTGCACTTACCAAATCATATTGTAATTTATTATTGGCTTGTTTTGGAACTAACAAATTGATATTATATCAAAAATGAATTATTTATTTGTAATTTATCGTTAAGTAATTGTTATGCCATCAAATTAAGAAATACTTATCAAAATTAGTGAAAACAATCACCAATGCTTGCAATTAGGGTAGGTTGTCTATGTCACACTCTTTGAGGTGTGACCCTTTTTCAGAATCTGAAACATAAAATATTTCGTGCATCGAGTTATCTTTTTTATAATTGTAGTTTCAAAAATCATAAACATAATATTGTTTTGCATTATAAGTATAATTTTATTCAACGTGTAATTATTTATTAAAAGAAAAAATCTTAACCGCTTTTAAATTTCTAAATATTAAAATTTTCTATATATTTCAAACAAGGAATGATTTAATGTATAAAATTTAATTAATTTTAAAATTTAAAATATTTAAAAAATAATTAAATGATTATTTTGTCATTGTGAACCCTGATTTAAAAAGGTAAAAAAGTGAATGACATTTTAATACGAGGCTTTGTATTTTAAATATTTAGTAATAACTTAATTTTAAATTTTCTATTTTACCCTTTATGAGATGATTTCAGCTCAAAAAAATTCTTTTTTCTCTTAATCAATGTGTCTAATCAAATACTTCCACATAAATTAAAACAAAAAAATAATATAAATTTAACTGAAGAGAGTGAATAACAAGAACGCTCGATTAATTGAAACAATTTAAAGTATGTTGTGTTTCTATATTTTCTTTCTTTCTTCTATTAAACAACCTTAAGAAAACAAAGAGAGAAAGAAATCAAGATATTAATGCAAAATAAAGTTAAAATCTTTAATTTACTTTCCCTTACCATAAGTTAAAAATTATGATGACTAATTAGTTAATTTAATGAAGAAAAGATTGCTATAAGTTAATAAAATCGTAAGTAATTTTAAAGTTTTAAATAATAAGACTTTTAATATATATCGCGTTACCCAAACACGAGAAAGCAAACACGTAAATCGCATTCTATATACACAATTTATAAATCGCATTTCTGAATCACAACTACAAATAACATTTCTCAATTTATTTATAAATCACATTTTCGGTTCACGATGTATAATTTGCATTTCTCATTTACGATTATAAATCACATTCCTCAAGCATGATGTATAAATGGCATTCGTCTATCACGTTTTATAAATCGCATTGAACGAATACGATTTATAAATCACCTTTTACAGACACCTTTTATAAACAACATTCCTCAATCACGATTGATAAATTGCATCTCTCAAACATGATTTATAAATTTTATAGATATAATTTTTAAATTGCGATTTGCAAAGACGATTTGTTCAAATAAGAAAAGTTTTAAGAAACAAAATTTTAGTCAATTTTAAAGTATTAAATATTAGGAGTTTTTATATTGTACAAATAAGTAAAGATTTAATAGCTACAAGTTTAATTAATTTTAAAACCCTAATATTTAGAATTATAATTAAATAATAATTATTTAATAAAAATAGTAAATGACAATTTTATCTATTGTAGAGTCTTTTAATGAAAGACAAAAAATTCAATAAACATTTCTAAAGGCCTTCATGCTTTTAATATAGTATAGATTATGCCTTTAATCATGTTTATTACTTTTAATATTACTAATAACATAAATTGATATGTATTAGTTATACATCTTATAACATTGAGTTATACATATGTTGAAAAGCATTAGCAAATAAATTAAATAATATCAAGATTAATACATGCATTATTTTCTCTAATACATTTTATCAAACGATCCCTTAAAATGGTCTTCTACTCACGAGTTCATTTGGTCACCGGTTAGGATGAAGTTATATGTTGACTTAAATTACCTTGAATCTAAGTGAGAAGAGACACACTTGATTCAAGGCTGGATTATAGTTTCTAAGTCTCAAATCATCAAGAACAGGTTGGAACATGTTTAGAGAGGGTTTTCATCGAAGGGGGTTTCCAGAAAAATGAAGTGAAGTGTCCAAACCGACCAAAGGATGCTATATATATAGGAGCTACCTTAAGGTACTATCGCAATGTGGGCTGCCTAGCTGGCCGTGTCGGGAAAGCCATTTCACTAGCCTTCCAGATTTTTATTCGACATTCTGTTCCTCGTACACTATCTCGACCTCCGAACTCCCTCAACATACAACACGTAATCATGAAACTAGTCTCGTATGTTCGAAGCTCATTGACAAAACCAATCTAAACGTGTGGGGTGTTACAAAAATCTTTGAGACATCTGACGCAAGTTTCAGAGAATGAAAGTAATTTGCGATAACTTATGCTTGATTTACAATTTGCTTGACGTCAAATCTTAACATACGATTATAGAGTGATTCCAATACCTCATAACACATTCTCATAGCATATTAAGGACTTTTAATCTTACCTCTAAAATATAAGTTTATTTCTTAAATTATACGGGGTGTTACAAATTGTAGTTGCAGCCTAGCACTCATAATGTTGCTATTGTTTTCACCTCTTTAGGATTCACCACGTGTGCGCTGTTGCCCAAGTGAGAATTTATGGTGCATGAACATTGAGTAATACTCAAATCAACGTTTATTACTAGTTTGATGTTTTCTCTCTGTCAAACCCTTTTTCAGTTTAAGCTTTACTTTTTTTCTTAATTTATGTCGACTTCAGTCTTGCAAAAGTTATGCTATTATGCTCTTTGTGCTATTTAGAAGCTGATGCTCAAAATTTATATTACTTAAACATCACAAACAAGATGTATTCATGCCATTGATACACCTCTGATCAACATTTAGTGCTTATGAAAGAAGAAATTTGCTTAACTTGGGATTTGATATAAGGGTTAGTGACACTAACAGGTAGAAAGCCGCGATTGAGAATATAGGATATCTGAGTATGAGTATGTATAACTCTGATTATGAGGAACAAAACGAAGTTTCCTGCAACTTGAAGCAGTAGCTCCAAATTAACACGTCTTCCCTTTGGAACAACCATAACAATAATTTCAATGGTTAGTCAATACATGCCTAATTTATTTGAAAATAAAGAATTGATACGTTATTTTAATAAAATCTGATTAATATAAGAGTTCATTAGAGCATGTTGCTGTCTGCTCTTCAGGGGAACTAAAATGAGGTCACTTAGTTTAGTCACAACATTGTACATGGACTAGTAAAGGAGAATCATACCAGAAGGAAAAGAAAGGCGTGAAGCAATTTTTCCCTTCTCATTATTTTAGTAGAAAGCATGGATCTTTCATTAACTCTTTTGTTATAACTGAAGTGTACCCATATGCTTGGTGAAGATTTCCAGACAATTGGAGCCAACAATAGAAGCAGCTCTGATATGGCTTATGGAGGGACAAATGTCAATCCATTGGCAGCAACAGGTGGTTCAACAACAGTGAGACAGGTGAAGCTGGATAAAGAATGTGAGCTCCGAATTGAAGCCAGCGCTGACTCGCCCCTACATCTTCGGCTCCTGACTGGCACGGCTGAAATTTTTGGGACTGAAATCCCTCCTAGAATCTGGCTCAACTTCCCTCCAAGACTCAAATTTGCAGTATGATTTTATATCCATCTATGCAAATGAAATGAATGTGTGCCCTGGAATGATTGCTTAACTATTGACATTGATGAAAATCTGTACTGGATGCATCTAATAGATGCCTCAAGTTTCATTAATATATCTCTTGCACATGAGTATCAATGTATATTATGTTTGACCAACCGAATTGCTTACTGAAATACAAGGATATGAAAAATTCTTTCTAGATTTACATGAATTAAAAAGAGCCTAGCTAGATGGACTAGTTTCCACAAGGTGGGAGCTGTTCATAATTCCAGTCAACTTTCTTGTTTGCCTTCTTGGTACTCTTTCATTTCCGGGGATTATTTTCTTTCTTTCCCTGACATCCCTAGGCTTTGGTCTAGGTAAGATTGCAACATGTGATGTGTGGGTTAGGCGTATGTCACAGGTTTGAACCTGCTGCAGTCAAAAGTATGGTATATATATTGGATAAGGTAAATGTTTATTAATGGAGTACCTAGAAGGTACCAGAAGGTAGAGGGGCAAGTCTATTCCACCGACTTTCGAACTGTGCACCACTGTCTCCTTGGAGATTTCTCGGGTGTAAAAAGAACTGCTATAAAAGGATAGGAGAAGGTCCAGGGAGCGTCCTTCCTAAGAGTACTAGACATGTTCTGAAATACTAGTCAGTTGATTGAAATAGAGATGCTGGGTTAAAAGAAGCAGTGGGCTTGCTAGTTTTTATGTTTAGAACTGAAGAAGGGTTTTGCAGAAGGAAACATTCTATTGCTAGTTATTGTTGTCGTCTGGGAATTTTGGATTGTAGTGGGAATTGTTCTGCAATCACATTTGGGTTGAACTCTCGAGTCTGCTGCAACCTTCAAAGAAACTTTCTTTTATTGAGTAAGGCGAGTTGTATTAATATTAGGCAACACTAAGTTGGTGCTGAGACTGTTATTCAGAAAGTAGCAAAAAATTACTTAAGGAGCTAACAGAGTCCATCAAAGAGGCATCCTTTACTAGATCCATTTACACACACAAAAACGTTCTGTAGTAAACAATCAGCTTTTATCTTCTGCTTAGAGTTTGCCTTGCCTTCACACACCTTTTGTTTCTTTCTCTCTATAAGGTCCAACAAATACCGGCAGGAATGGTATAACAAATATTCTTGAGTCTCTTCTTAGAATTTCCTGTTCCAACAAAGAATCAACTCCAGAATGGTCCTTGTCATAGCCCATGGTACCCCAGATGCTAAAAAATATGTGCCACAGTTGAGATGCAAAGAGTCTGTTAGCAGTTTATGGTTGATGTTTCCATATCCATTTCCACAAAAGTAGAATCTGCTGCTAAATCAACCTTAAAAGAAGCTAGATGCTCCAAAAGTTGGCCTATGGTAGGGGACACTCCCTGTCTAGTCCGATACACGGTATTTGTGCATGCATTATTTTAGTGTCTTCTAAATCGAAAGAAGAATAATTTGGATATCTTTGAGGGAGGTTTTATTACTTTCGTGGTGGTTTTGGCAGAGGTGTAAATTTTGTTTAGAGTTGGTTGTTTGTAGTAGGCGATGTTACATATACTAGTAGGTGGTTGGGATACTTGGTTGTACAATTGGATCATTTCTTGATACTTATTTTGACTACCTTTATAAGCTAGTTTGATGCAAAATCTTGTGTTTGGTGGATGTTAGAAGTCCCACATTAGTTTTGGATGGGTAATTGGTCTCCTTGTATGGTCTTAGACGATTCTCCTCTTATGAGCTAGCTTGAGTTAGGCTGAATGTCAATTTCTTAACATGTTATCTGTGCCAGATCCATCTCATTCTTGGTTTACCCGATGTTGGGCCCCCTGTATTATATTGTCCATACTCTAGATGTCTAGTCTTGAGCATGTTTTTCTGGGTGTTAGAAGTCCCACATCGGTTGTGGGATGGGTAATTTGTTTCCTTATATGGCTTTGAACAATTCTCATGACTTATGAGTTAGTTTTTGGATTTTAGTTAGACCCAAGGTCCTTTTTATTAATAGTTGATACAACTTGATTCATAGAAAAAAAATACTTATCAACTAGGGGGTTAGCTAAATTGATACAGTTTTTTTGCAGAGCATTCTGATTAGTTTCTAACTTTGTTTTGGTTATATGGAATTGTTGGAGCAGAGTTGGACGAAATATGACGAGATGGTCTCTAAGTTTCATCTTGTCAAATTAGAATATGTGTTGTTGTAATGGAAAAGGTGGACGGAGTTGAGAAACTTCTGTATGCACTTTTGAGTCCTTGAGCAAGCGATTATGGAGATTTTGTTACTCCTACGAAAGATATAGGTGTTGGAGTTTTAGAATTGCTGTGATGTGAATTGAGATAGACCAATGATGTGCAAAGACAATTCATGCTCCATTTGGTGTTACCTCCTGGAAAAGCACAAGGAGGAATTGGGGAGCCTTCTCCAAGCACATATTAGAGGCAAGGTGGAAAATGGTGAGAAAAAGCCATTTTTTGGAAGTCTTCGAAATAATTTTATTTTTCTTTTTAAAACTTTTAGAGTTATAAAGTATTTCTTTTTGAATTGTTCAATTTTTTCTTCGAGTTCCTTAAAAATGGACTCAAAAAAGGAAGGACCCTTTCGGGGAGAACCAAAGGGAAGTTCAACTTCCATTCCCCAAATTGTTAAAAAACAAAAATCGTATTTTTGTTTTTTCTCTTTCCTTAGAATGTCTTCGTGGTGGACTTGATTTTTCCAAAGATGATGAGAAAATTAAGTTCCAAACATTTATGGCCGGGAGACGCCTCTAGAGATTACTACCCAAAATTCTTGTGATTTGTTGTTGATGAGAATATAATGGTAGCAAAAAACTATGTTCTTTCAGGTGATGGACAGAACTGTGATTTGAAGTTCAACTGTTCAAGAGGAGTATAATGATTTGGAATTACGGATGATACATTAGCTACTAAGCAGGTTTTTGTTTTGATCAAGAAAAACCTCTCCCAATCATTATACTCCCGATTGTCTCAAGGAATGGTTGAACTGGACTGTTTTATTATGAGAAATATGGAAGGGAAAAGCACCATCTAAGAGTATTCTGTTTTGGTCGGAGAACATCTTAGAACAATCTTGAAAGTAGATAACCTGCACAAAAGAGGAAGAGCGTTGCAACAGATTTGTGACAGATAGGAACAACCACCCAATCATTTACTTCTAAATTGTGGAGTAGCTGAGTAGTGGCATATCTTCTTAGCTTTGGCATGGGATAGGTAATACAAGAAAAAATAAGGGTTTTGTGAAGTGGAAGTGAAGTAGGGTTCCAATGTCTCAACAATATTTGGGATAGTACTCCCCTTTGTACAATGGGATCTTTTTGTAAAGAGAGAGACAGGGGGTGCTTTGAAGGTCAAGTTGTTGCTATGCATAAATTTTAGATTATAGTTAGTTAAGTGTCTTTGTTCTTTTTGTATAATCGATTAGATGCAAGTTGTTTAGACAGTTTTTGGGTTTTGAGAGCTTTAGAGATGTAATCTTTTATACATCACCTTCGTGTTGCATTAATTATTATGTGCATCAAATATTTTATTTTATCTTGGAAAATGAATAAATAATAATAAGAATGGCCCTTCTAGATGTCTTGCTCAAGATTTTGTATCTTGTGAGAATATTTGTTCCTTTTTCTTTTGACATTTTCAAGTTTTTAAATGTAGATTTTTACTTGGTATGGAGCCACAATCGAGATGGACGGTCCCACTGAAACTGATTATACAACAGATGAGGTGTGGCCTCTCTCCCTAACCATCATTATATTTTTAAGTTTCTACATTTCTGTATATCAAAAAGGTAAACTTTGATTTAATTGAGCTTCACTAAACCGAATGACTAAAGGCGTTTGTATTTATTTGATTCTAGATGCCAATGATAAGCTATATAAATGTCCATGCTGTACTTGATGGACGAAGGAATCGTGCCAAAGCTTCGCCTAGTGATTCTGACACTTCTCAGGTGTTATTTGGATATTTTTCAGCATAGAGTATAAGTCATAATTCAAAAGGTTCTTTGCGTCTTAATCATTTACTCTTCTAGTCTTCTGTTTATGGGGTATTAAAAAACCAACTGCTTTCTCTGATTTTCAAAATCACTGACAAGCTTTGTACCATGGAGGATGTTTACAATTGTAGGTGTGTGTGTATGTATGTGTTTGCGAGAGTAATAATTATTTGCTTTTCCAGTCTTCTGTTTATGGGGTATTCAGAAACCAACTTGTTTCTTACAAAATCACTGACAAGCTTTGTATCATGGAAGCTATTTACAATTGTAAGGGGATGTGCGTGTGTGAGAGAAGGACATATTAGAAATGTTTGGCACTGGTGATAAACATGACTCATTGCATGACCCAAAGATGGTATTATCAAGTTAATGAATGAGGAGGCTATACCAATTGCAAGCCAAGCTGGGTTTGCCTTGCCTTTTTCTCGAAGGCAAAAAGCATTGGAGTCAACTGGGGCTTTAAGTGCAAACCGTAGGTAAAGAACTAGCTTAATGAAATAGGCACAGTTAAAAGGAAAGATAAAATATATATTTGTCGTTCAAGAATAATGTAATTATAGACCCAAACAACTATAAGAGACAACAAGATTGAAAAAAAATACAATTAGGTAAAATATTTGTTGTTTGGTGTGGTTCTCAAGATAGAGCCTATAGGCAAGGAGACACACAATTTAATCCTTTGGTGCATGTACTTATTAGAGTTGGTTGAGCAAGGACTTAAGAAATGAAACAAAGAAGAAGAGATTGCGAGAAAGCAATCTTGATTATTCCCTTAAGCTGTTGAGTTCAACTATAAGTTCACATGTTCTATGAATTGAATTTTTTTTTAAGAATGCATGATTACAAAAAGTAATTGATCATGTACTATAATAACAAGATTCTAGAATATTTACTAGATTCTAATACTCCTCCTTAAGTTGGTGCATACAAATCATATATACCAAGCTTGCTACTATTATAACTTGTTTTGGGACCGGCAAGTTTGATATCACAAACTTTTGTGACAATATCTCCTGTGACCAAGAGTATATTTTTTCTAATGAAATGACAATCAATTTGTATGTGCTTGGTCCTTTCATGAAACACCAGATTTGATGTAATGTGAAGTGCAATGTGATTATCACACACAAGTTCCGTTTGGCCAATCTCTTCAAATTTCTATTCTTTTAGTAGTTGCTTGATCCATATGAATTCACATGTAGCCGCCGCTATTAGCTAGATATTCTGCATCTACACTTGATCTTGCAATTTCTTTTGTCTTACCTTTTTAAGACCGTATTTTGGAAGTGCAAGACACCAAATATTCCCTAACCAGATAATAGTATCCAAACGTTAGATTGTCTATCTGATAGTAACCCCGCCAATCTGCATTAGAATATCCAACAATTTGCTAATGTCCTTGATCTTTGTAAATTAGTCCTCTCGCTAGAGCATATTTTATGTATCGAGAATTACTACATTTTAGTGTCTATCACAAGGAGCATCCAAGAATTGACTTACCACACTTACTAGGAAGGAGTTTTAGATCGAGTTATGATAAGATAGTTTAACTTTCCTGCCAACCTCCCCTAACCTGCTAGAAGTTTAACATTTGGGTCCATCATAGTATCAATAGGCTTACAATTTGTTGTTCCTGTCTCCTCGAGAATATCAGGAGCATATTTCCTCTATGAAATGGTGATTCCTGATTTGGATTGAGCAACCTCTATACCTAAGAAGTACCTTAATCGTCCATGTCATTGGTCTGAAAGTGTTAAAAAAGTGATGCTTCAATTTGGTAATACTCTCTTCATCATTATATGTTGACTATATCATCAAAATTGACCACCAAATACATGCACAAATTTGGAGTTGAGTGATGATAGAAGACATAATAAGCAGCTTCACTGCGAACTAATGCCAAATTTCTAAATAATTGTGTTGAATTTGCTGAACCATGCTCAAGGGGACTTCTTCAAGCCATAAAGTGATTGTCATAGGTTGCTCACCGTGCTACTAGACTCTCTTGAACAATAAACCCAGTGGTTGCTCTATATATGCCTCATGTTCGAGATCCCATGGAGAGCATTTCTAATATCCAGCTAGTAAAGAGATCAATGGCGAAAGAATACCATAGATAAAAAGAACGGACTGAAGTAATCTTAGTCATGAGGGAGAAGGTATCACTATAGTGAAGTCTAAATCTGTGTTTAAACATTGGCAACTAGTCGTGCCTTTAGCCAATCAATTTGTCTATTAGTTCCATCCTTCATTGTATGTACCCACTGAAAATCAAAGTAGAATTACTCGGGTAGAGCAACAAGCTCCCAAATTTCATTAGTGTAAAACTGACATCTTCTCAATTAACTTGTCACCGACATGGATGAGGAAGAGCTTCACCCGTAGTTTTAAGAGTAGAAAGAGATGATAGTGAGGGTATAAGAGCATAATGAGTTGGTGACAACTAATAATGACTCATACAAGTATATTTAGGATTAGGTTACGAGTAGAATGGATACTTTGCGTGCACAAGTTCGAAACATGCAAAATTTTAGTGTCGGGTGTGAATCATTTGGACCAATGAAGAGCACAGACGATGATGATAAGTCAAGAGTAGTAAACCTATTAAAGGTGGAGTTGTAGTTGGTGGAGCTGTGCGAGATGATAAAGGAGAGACAATGTGGGGCTTGATTATGGATTGCCGAGGAAGGCATACATAATAAGATAACATGATGTGAGAACGACATCTCCAAAAACACAGAAAATATGAGATTGTATGAGTAGGGACGAGCAATCTGGATGAAATGTCTACTTTTCCTGTCGATGACACCATGTTGTTGAGATATATAAGGAGATGATGTTTGATGAATGACCCCATGAGAGTTCACGAATTGCGGAAATGGAGAAGATAAATTTTCTGGTGCATTATCACTACGAAATATGTGGATAGAAATCTCAAATTCATTTTGGACTTTAACATTGAAAATCTGAAAAATGGAGAACAATTCAGATCAATTTTTCATCAAGAATATCCAAGTGCATCTGGAATAATTAATGAAACTAACAAAGTAGCGGCCTAGGTAGCATCGACCTAACTAGGAGCCCAAATATCTGAAATGAACCAAAGTGAACAGAGAGTTTGCTCAGTTATATAATGTCGAGGAAAATGTAACGGGTATGCTTACCGAGTTGATACGACTCACACTCTAAAATAGACAAGTAAGATAAGAGAAGTACCCATTTTGAAGCTTTGATAACTAGGATAATAGGATGTCCCAACCGTCTTTGTAATAGATCAAGTGAATCAGTAACATGACAAGTTGCGAAGAGAGGACAAGCTATCAGCCATTTAGGAAGGATAAGATAATAAAGACCATGTGTTTCACTGAACCCTAATACTAATGATTCGTCCGATACTATGTTCCCGTATGACAACAGAGAGAATGTCAATGAGTAGTTAAGTGTTTGAGATAAACGACTCATGAATATAAGATTAAAAGGATAACCAAGAACATTAAGAACCGAATTCAAAGTCAAGGAAGTAAGTGGGATAACTTGACCTATTCCAGTATTTGTAGTTTAAGATCCATTCTTTAGTTGGCAAGCCTGAGCATGTGGGGCCGGGGGTGTTAGATTCTCACGTTGGTAAAGGAGGGGGACTTGGTCTCCTTATACGGTCTTGGGAAATCTTAATCTCGAATTAATTTTTTTTTTTGAGAAAGTTAACTTGTATTATAGACAAATGAATACACCAATAATGTATTCCATAGTAATTACATCAGTTGCATAGATGAGAAAGAGATCAATCATCTATCATCTATCCTCTATTTGTCATTCATTATTCATAGGCTATCTAACACTAGGGTGAACTCCCCCTGGCTCTTAGGTAGATTATGAGTACACCAAAAGTAAAAAGTCCCCAAGCAGTTCATCTTTAGGCTCTGGAAGGAACTACTCTTATTTTCAAAGCACCTCGGATTTCTATCCTTCCATATAGTCCATCAAATGCAGGTTGGGACAATCCTCCATTCTCCTTGTGCCCTGACTGATTTCCATCCCTGTTCCAGCAGGCTAGAACTTTTTGTGATGTTCCTTGGCATAGTCCATCTAATACCTCTCATGTTGTTGAAGGTCTGCCAAAGTTTATCAATCACTCTGCAATGTAGGAAGAGATGGTTAATTGTCTGTGTCTCCATTTCACAAAAAAGCATCTGGAACATAGCTGTCTTCCCATTTTCATTAAATTTTCTTATGTCAACACTGCTTTCCTGGCTAACAACCAGGTGAAGCATGACAAGTTGTAAGGAATTTTCACTTTCCAGATCATCTTCCAAGGCCACATTGTTTTTTTTTGTGTTGATTTATCAAAAATCTTGTAAGCAGACCACCTTGAAAATCGCTTTCTTGTCCATCTTCCACATCAGTCTGTCTTCCTCAGTAGTGAGATTTCTGGCTTGTTTAATGGTCTTGTAGAACTCTGCTAGTCTTTCCACTTCCCAGTCATTTAGGCTTCTTCTGAAAATAATATTCCAGCCTTGTGCATTCTTGAGCTCTGATATTGTTGCCCCTTTCTGTTGGTTCAATTTATAAATGTCTGGGAACTGATATCTCAAAGATAATTCTCCCACCCATTTATCATTCCAGAAGGAGGTTTTACCTCCCTTGCCCACATTGATGGTAGAGTTATCCCACAACTTTGGCCGATTAACTTTTGTTATCGAGTTAATCTCGAGGTGTATTTTTTAGAGAGGCAAAACACAACCTACTTTACACCTAACTTCAGGGCTCAAGTGCACCTCAAATGAACCTTTGACAAACAGCTCTTTGTTTGACCATCCATGAGGCATTCTTGGAACAAAATCAAGAAAATGAAAGATGTTTAATTGAGAGTGAAACTATATAGCATACTTCTCCAAAGTTTATTTGCTTATAATCTTCTACTATGCAAATTTTGATACTGTAAACTAGGAGTGTCAAATGGGCGGGTTGGGATGAAATTGAGGACGTTAAAATGGCTGAACTATAAACCGAGTTAGGTCATGATCTGCCCAAATTTACTTTGGGCTAAAATGGGTAGGCTAAAAACCGGGTTGGGTTATGACCCATCCAATTTAACACCCCTAGTTTTATTACTCGTTTTATTCAACATTACTCCATCCATTTCAAAATAAGTGATATTTTTAGCTTGGGCACAACCCTTAAGAAAACTACTCATTCTTAAAAAATAAGATGTAGTTTTACTTAGGGCTGCGTATCGGTCGGTTCGGTTCGATTTTACTTATCGATTATCTGTTTGTAGACATGCTAAACCGTTAAAGAACCATTAAGATATCGGTTAATCGGTTATTGATCATTATCGGTTCAGTTATCAGGTTAACCGTTAAGATCTCACAGGAAAATTCTCATAAGTCATAAGTATGTTTAACTAGAAAAAAGTGGGTGAAAAGAGAGAAAATATATAGAACTAGCTCAACTAAAGCAATCAACTTTAATTTAAATTAAAACACCATCCCCTTCACTTTTCATTGACACCCATTTCATCTTCTCGTTTGGATACTTTATACGTTGAAGGCTAAAATTATAATTTAATAAATTATTATCGGGTTATTGGTTCACCCGTTAAAAAAATTGATCAAACCGATAACCGAACCACTAACCCAATTAACTTCGGATAGTAAACCGATAATCAAACCATTAAACTAATAACCCTAATCATTAATCCAATAACTCAATTATTGATTCGGGTTATTGGTTTAACCGTTAATTTGTACACCCCTAGTTTTACTAACTTACCCTTAATAAATATTTTGAAAAAGATGTAGCTCTTTAATGATTTTTTGGTTATGTAAAACTCTCTTTATTTAAATAAGAGTAAAATTGGAAATATCATTAATGCCTTTTTGATAATGTGAAACACCACTTATTTTGAAACAAAATGAAAAGGCTAAAACATCACTTATTTTTTTTGAAATTGGTAACTTTAAAGCACCACTTATTTTTAAATGGAGGGAGTAACAATTAATATAACTTATATACTAGTTTTTTCACAGTTAATTCAAAAGTACTATTTCAACACCAATCCCCCCCCCCCCTCAGGTTGGAGTAAAATAAGAACGTAACTAAATAATAACCATAGCTTAACAAAACAATAGACTCCCGCTTCTTCTTCTCCATTTCTTTTTCGCACTATTAAATTAAAAGGAGTTACAGTGTGTATTTTATGGTGATAAGTTTTAAATTTCAGAGACACGATCCTGGAGTTTCATTTGCATAAGTTTGAACTTCGAAATGATCATGTAGTTTCACTTGTATAATTTCAAACTCCAAAACACGATCATGAAGTTTCACTTACAGCAGTTCGATCCACTTGTATAAGTTTTAAAATCAGGACACAGTCCTAAAATAAAATACACATACAATTTCCAACTTACAAGAAAACCAAACTAAGTACCACTTAGGAAATATTACTAAAAACTATTTCTTTTTTCTTTATTACAAAAAAAGAAGAAGAGACATACTACCAATTGCCAGCTTCAATGTACAATTCACTTATTTCGATTCAACTCAATACAATATTTTTCACACGGAGCAAAATATGCATTTCAAAATTAACTAAATGTATGTTGTGCAGTGAACAGACACTTAGAACTGCTTAATAATTGGGCAAAAGCTGCGATGGAAGGTTAAAAAGCGGAAGCGGGTTGAATTGGGCAGTTGAACTGGACTAAGCTGATGATAAATGGGTCACTCTTGAATGGACGAGTTGTTACATCACTGGACGACTCGTTATGTCTACTCGTCGTCAACACTGGAAAATCTTCCCTTACTGATCTTTCTCCACCCCACGAACCACTTGACAAGTCGTCAGGTGCACGACGATTCGTCCCTTCTTCCATTGTAACCACTGCCAGTGCCTCCCTCTCGCACCTAACGAGTGATACCACGATTTGTTAAGTCAAATGATGAGTCGATCCTCGACCCGTCGCCACCGATGAGACTTCTTCCACAACCAACTCCACCAGATCTAATGGACCACTTAATGATTCGTTAAGTGACTTCATGGGTCACTTGATGGATCATTTTGTGACCTGGTGCGAATTTTTTTGTTTTCTCAGTTTCAACTCATGGGTCTGATCTTAGGAACTTTCGGGGTATTACACTTATCATCTCCAATAGATTGAAGACTTACAAATATCTCCTATTCCGTTACTTGGGCACATAGATTAAGTTTTCGCTGTTGATTTTGTGTTGGGCCATTCTACATAATTCTTCTATTAATACCTAGTAAATAGTAGTTGATATACCCATAAGAGATTTGTAAAAATTAATAATCTCAGCTTTAATATCTTCAGGATCAGTAAGCATACTACTAGGTAAAGCAAGCAATGATTTGAGATATCTGTTTTCTTTGTGATCTTTCCTTCATAATTGTAGAAAAATACTTAGTATTGACGTCTCCCAATTTAATCCAGCTAGCTCTAGATTTCTATAAGGGATCATTTCTCCATATTATGCAGCAGAGTTTTCTCAGAATCCACTAAGGTGTCAGAGTATGAAGTTGCAATGTTCCTGTATACATCAACCAATTCAGCTCTGGCTTGGATTATGTTTTGGCTTATTCCTTCGAACTCCTTAATGTTTAGATGACTTTAGATGAGGTTGTAAATACTTAAGATTGCTCCAAACATGTTGCATCTTCCCATGTGACCTAACTTGTCTCCAATGTTCTTGACCCCCCTAATATTGTAGAACAACCATGACATTATTCAAATTTAGGGGGGGGGCACCTCCTTTATCCAAATAAGGAGTTTGATTGGCTCCATGTTCATTACACAAGACCTCAAAAGTGTTTCTGATTAGTGTGCTACCTAGACTAGGGAAATTTCCAATTCAAGGCCGTGCCAAACTAAATTGCGTTACTTTGCCTCTTATTTATCTCATGTCATCATCGGATGTTTGTTTTTCTATTTGCACCCTAGGTTGGTCACCCTGCCTCTCAAGACTATTTTGCAGCCAAGTCTGTGTGGTCTGATTCTCATTCACTTGCTCTTTAGCAAGGCTTGTAGGAATCTCCTCTTGGGGACTTATCTATGATTCTATCATCCTTAAAAAAGTGTATAATTTGTTTAGTTTTCCATTCTTGCATACCTTTTTTGGACCAGTTCTTCTTCTTTGTGGCTTCTCATGATCCATCTTGATATTAGCCTAAAGCTCACATTTGTGCCCAACAACAAGACAAACATCACAAAATAAAGGTTTCCAATCATATGATACCGTTTGTTCAAATTTCCTACCATCTGAATCCATTACAATTATCTCAGTTGGCAAGGTTTTCCTGACATTCACCTCTATTAGCATTCTAACATAGGATATTTGAGTCTGCTTGTGCACTCATCAGTGTAAACAAGATTTCCAATAATGCTTGTTATTCGACTAAGAGAGTCCACTCCATAACATGAGATGGGTAGATTGTAAAACTTCACACATAGAGGGATCACTAAAGAAAATTCCACATTGAAATCAAAATCTGTTGTCCAAGGTTTGAGTATCAGTGGTCTATTATTAATTGTGTAAGGCCCAACATAATAGACTACTTGCATATCACTCACTAATTTAATGTAATATCCTTCTTCGTGTAAAAAAAATCTAGCTCTGCTACTTAACAAATTTAGATTAACTATCACGACCTAGGTGGCCGTGATTGGCACCCCCACTAACCCCCTGTGGGCAAACCAGCGAAACTTGATAACCATCCCCAAGTGACCCTAAAAATAAAACATTCATGAAGAAATCAACTGTTATGCTCTTAAAACAACTTTGAATCAATATACTGCATTACCAAAACTAATAGAATAATCCTAGAACCTGATTATCATTGCGCCAGATATATGTTTTACAAAGCTAAGGAAACTAACAACTCAAAATGAAACAAAGTTTTCAAATGTCTGAAAGAAAGACATCTGCAACAGGGGAGTGAACTAAGTCCTCATCAGCTCACCTTCTCAATCTCCGAAAACTGCTGCTCTATGGTGAGGGCGTGAAGAACTGCCTGGCTCGAACTTCGCACTCAGAAAAGAATCCAGGGGTAGAGTCAGTACATAACACGGTACTAATAGGCATCATTGTACGACCCTAATTAATAACACGTATACAGAATAATAATAATATAAGACCAGTCTACAACGTTTAAGAAAGTACAATACAATTTAGACACGCTAGTTCTACATAGGGACAACTGCCCTGCTCACTAGATTGGGCCGTTTTCGCTGCAGTGGCACTGCTTAGGCAGTAGCTCAACATACTGCACTCTTCTCAGTTCATCCATCCCACAGTTCAACAGTTTAGCATTTCACGTGCTCCATAAATCCATCAGACACGTACAATTAACAATAATCATATCAGCTATTAAGATCTACAAGTCCACAGTTAATCATAGCAACAACTACTCAATAATTACACATGGTGACAAAGTCACACTTAGCACTGAAAATGTTCTTTGTTATCAACTCACATCATATCAACGATACCTCGCACATCTTTTAGCACATTGCTCATCCAACTTCATAACTATAAATTAAATCACAAAACAACATACAAACGACAAAAGCAAGGGTATCATGATGGGCACACACCTCCGCCATCTCCCCTTAACACTCAACCACACGAATCATATACAAATATGTCAGAGGGTCTTATTTTTGCCCATCCAGTCATGACCTACAAGGGACTCTAGAAATCCATGTACTATGCTGGCGTGGCACCTGTTGCCACTCATATGCTGTTTCGAATGCTCCCCTCGGACATGAGCCACTCGATAATAATATTTGCTTGCCCGGGTGCTCCCCTTGGGCTCGAGCCTCTCAATTCAGGATACAATCACTATCCTATTCATTCTCAATTTTTGTAAAACAACAAGTATAAAATCATACACATTCACCTGTACTCTAATTTTTGATTCTCCATTCACATGATCAATTCATGACAAGCAGTTCACTTCATAATTTCAGATAAACTTAACAACATTTTAATCATTACTTTCTATCATCATGGTAATAATACTCATTCGCAAGACAAACTCACAACAAGAGATGTCCAAAAACCAATCACATAAGATTATCACCTAAGCATACAAGTCATTAAAAAGGATCTAACCCTCCAACCATAACCTACCTTGATTACCCGAAGTTATCGACTTCGCTACTCTGCAGGAGCTTTTCCCTTCCTCAATGCTTTGAATTGTTTGAAATCTACATAAATTGTCATGACCCGAATATAGACCCAGATAGAGACATGAGACAAGGAACCCTGAGAGACCCCAAGTCAACCCATGACATGAACATAACGGCTAAGAGCATACAACAAGTGGAAAATGATAAAACAAAAAATGCTTAAGAGGAAGCATGTATACATATCAATCTAAAATAGAATCAACACTGACAAGCTGATTTTCTACATATTGTCTGAAATGCCTCTAACATAACTGATGAGCTGATGGGACAGCATTCCCAACTAGTTCGACAAAAGTCTAAAATTGAAATAACATAACAATGGATAACTGAATGTCCTCGAAGGATGAGAACTCACCAATGCTGGCTAAAACAAGCCTGAGGAGAAAGGAGGACTAATGATGCGGTTGAGACTGATCCCTCAAACCTGTATCATGAAACGATACAACATAGAGTATGCGGTCAGTACTTGGAATGTACTAAGAATTCAAGGTAAGTAAAACGAACAGTTAAAAATACATAAGAGTTCATAAGAGTAGGACAACATGAACATGAAGTAAATATCATAATATAAATATGAGGGCTCAAAGTTTTCAAACCATTCATAATCTAGTCATAATCATAGTCATAAAATATACCTTATAAAAACATAACTTGATCGAAAGTAACATAAACATGACAATTCATAAATCATGAGGAACAATGGGAGGACTCGTCTTTACCGACACTATCATGATAGAGCTTAAATCATGTCCCAACTTTTCGCTCAAGTGGGAAGAGCCCTCCCAGGATTGCCAGGAATAGAACTTGCATGATGTGATATTACAGGGGATCCAAATATATATATACCTATAGTAGCACGTTGTTCTAAGACCAGGGGGTTTACATGAATGCCGAGTCTACTTGGTGCTAGACACTGCTCCCAAATATGCACATGAGGCTCATATCATAATCATAAAATCATTCATGAAGTTCATGGCCATTTAAATCATAACTTACTTGATATACTTAAAATATATGATTACCCATGAATAAGGGCCCGTGAGTCGGCCAAGAGTCGTAAATTCATAAATCATGAAGAACATGCATATTTGTGAAAATTCATATACTTGAAATTCATAAATCTATGAGGAGTACTTGAAGAGAAATCATATCATAAATCATAAATCATAAATCATAATTTAGGCTTAGGAAGATCAAAACCATAATAGAATCATGACTTGATTTCTCATAAAACTTTGCATGATTGAGCATAGATTTATTGAGATTTGAAACCATAAACTAAATAATCAATTTAAATATAAAATTTTCCCATAGATCTTAAAGCAACATTTAGAACATGAAGGGAATTGACCCATAACCAAATCAAAGAGAATTCCATAAGTTTAGACTTAAAACCCCACAGGATCATCAAATTTACTTTAATTCTTGAATTCATAAATATAGAGGGATATTGGGGCATGAGAGTGAAGAGGAACTCTCATTCACAACCCTACATACCTGGGAAATCCGATCTTACACTCTCCCTTGAAAGCCCAAAGGAATTGGAGAAGAAATTGGGGAAATTCGAAATTGGGGGAATTCTCAAGTTTGGTCTCCAATGTAATACTCTAAACTTGCATGCATGGAATTGAAATGCTTATGATAGGTTAAGTACTCTTAAAACACTCCTAACTGAGATTAAAATGATGTAGTTTAGCACTTAAGAGCTTAGGAATACGAAAATACCCTTAATAAAAAATTTGGAAAATAGGCATTGCCGGTGGTCACGACTCATACCACGAGTCGTACCTCATTACCATGACTCATGGTCACCATCCGTTTCTTCCCTAAAAAATTTCCTTAGTTCTCAGGCCTTCGAATGACGACTCAACAGGATGAGTCGTTACTCGACACAATGACCCGCTGTGTCCTCTCGTCATCACCACTAACCCCATAAGTAGAGTTTCTGAAACTCCCACCATAGGTTGACCAACGAGTTGTACCTCCAAACCATGGGTCGTTGGACCCATCCGTTGCCTCTGTGCTAATTCTCACTACAACTCCTCACTGTGCTTACTATGACTCATTTTTCTTTACAACGAGTCATAATGTAACACCCCGAAATTTTCCTAGACCAAACTCAGACCTTGCATAAAAACCTTGGAAAAACCAGAAATTTTTTTCTCAGAACGACCGAGACAGTGAGTCATTGTCAGTAGTAATGACCCGTTGTCTGGGTCATGGTTAGCTCTACCAATTGTCCTTCGAGGACAACGAGACATGGAACGACCCGTTGTAAGGAACAACGAGTTGTACTGTCACTCGTTGCCTTCCCTTCTCAAAGATCAGTTAAACCCTTCCAGGAACCCAAGAGTCAAATGATGAGTTGTCGTTTGATGTAATGACTTGTGGGAGACTCATTAGTTGGAGCTCCAAGGTGTTGTCGACAAACTTTTTTAGTGACAACGAGTGGCGACAACAATCCGTTGTATCATACGACGAGTCATTGTGTCCACCCGTGGTGTCAAGCTCCAAAAATTCCTTTCTGGATTCCAATAGCAAGGATGATAGGTGACAACAACTCGTTATCTCAACCAACGAGTCATTGTGTCATATGTTAAAGAGGGGTTTTCAGTGTTATGTTCGAATCCTTGCCAGTGGGCACGAGAGGTACCAACGACCCGTTGGTTCATCCAACGAGTCATGGTCCCCCTCTTTGCTAATTTTTAGTAAGACAAATTCTAGGCCCAGGGCCAACGACTGGTACCAACGAGTTGTGGTGTCAACCAATGACTCATTTTGTGACCCGTTGGTTCCTGTCAGGTAGTTTCAGATTTTTTCCAGGGGTATTTTAGTAACTTTCCATCTTTTGAATCCCTAAAATACATCATTTTGGGCAAGTTTAGGAGGGAATTAAAGGAGTGATCGATGTATTCCTCTCTCAACACTCAGACTCAGTACGAAAAAGTTACAGGCAGATTCCTCAGGGCAAAACTAGCGCATTCAATCTTCTCAATTTCTCAAGGATTTTTCGGATATCTTCCGCTAGGTATGTGGGAATTCAACAAGGAATTGTTCTTCCCCCGTGTCCACAAAACTCTCTCATAATCTCCTAGCAGTTCTAGCCCTGAGATTTCAAATTAGAGTAATTTTTCAGTCAGATTCCGATTAATTCATGTGGAATGTTGTTCAGGTTAATTGTTGCTATATTTCCACTACTTAATGATCATGTTGATACTTGTTTCCTAAAAAAGATTTTAGCCCTAACTCTATAAATGCAGTAATTAGGGTCTTGAATAATTGAGTAGACATTAATGTTGCTTGACTTTGTCAGTATTAGAATTCCCATGTTGTTACTATCATATGAATTTTCAGTCAGATATATGCTAGTTCAGTCTCAGTCAAAATGTTAAGTATCTTCAGTAACTTTCAGTAATGTCAGCTGATCAGTTTGACTGTAGACAATTCTTGAGGTGTCAGTAATGCCTCCTAGTTATCAGTTATCAGTTGGTTCTTAGACAGTTATGAAGCTTCCAGATAAGCCGCTTTGACCAGTATGAGAACTATAAGTATTAGTTTTAGTTTGTTCTCTAGACATTTACGACGCTTCCAGATAAGCAGCTCTGTCCAGTCTTAAAACACCAGTTACAGTTATCTGGTCCGATAAGACTCTCAGGGTACTTCCAGATAATTATCCTTGACTTAGTCTTGGGCCCCAGCTTCGAGCTATCAGCTTAGTAGTCAGACTAGGACTATCTAATGGGAGTAGGACTTAGCACCGAGAGGATTGGGGTTCCAGTGCACCCAGGTTCCCAGAACTACGTTGCCACCGTAGGTTATTTAGCCCAAATGGGACCAGACAGTGATCTTACAGTTGATGTCTTTATACCCTAGCAAGGTATATTGGGTCCTATCAATGGGTCGTATATATCGAACTCCATGTTTATCTCACGTGGTTATATGTCAGTTATAGACTCTCCCACTTATCAGTACCATCTCAGTTCAGTTTAGATCAGTTTAGTTTAGCTTAGTATCTCAGTTGCAGGACATGTTTATGACCAGCAACCAGGGTCATTATTGACCACATAAATTATAGTTCTGTTTTATCAGTTTACAATATATTCAGTTAGTTGTTTCGTGTCATTGCGGTTCTGTTACTCATTCTTGCATGCTTATTATATCTCTCACTTACTCAGTACATTCGAAGTACTGATGCATACTTTTCATGTTGTATCGTATTATGATACAGGTGCAGGTTATCAGTCCCAACATCGTCAGTAGTTTCCCTCAGACGTTATCAGCAGCAGTGTTTGGTGAGTCCTCATCTTTCGAGGATGATATTTATTTTCAGTTAGTTCTTATTTAGACAAATTTTAGAGTTAGCTGGGGGCTTGTCCCAGTAACTCATCAGTTAGTAGTTGTCTTTCAGACACAGTTATGCAGTATTGTTTCTTTTGATATATTGACTCTTGTTGAATCAGTATTTTGTTGAATTATTGTATTTTTAAAGCTTCCGCTTATGTGTAATGATAGACCACGGGTTAGCTTGAATCACTTGTGGCACCAAGTACCGTATCTTGTCCAGGGTATAGACTGGGGTCGTGAAACGTACCAAGACTCGTACCATCTGTAATACCAAAAAATTCCTAAGATCAGACTCGAGGGTTCATACCGAGAAAACAGGAAATTCTGCACCAGGTCACAAGACGAGTCATCCAGTGACCTGTCAGGAGACTTCACGAGTCGTTAAGTGACTTGTGAAGTGGTGGGGGAGTTGGCTAAGATTTGTGGTCTGGGGGTTGACCACGAGAAAAGCCACGACTCGTAGTTAGGGCAATGAGTCGTTAAGTTGGTTGTGGTTAGAAGCTGACTTGGATGTTAAGTTTTTGGCAGTGTTCCCAATGTGTCACGACCTGAACATAGGCCCAGATCGCAACATGGGATAAGGAGCCCCGAGAGACTCCAAGTCGACCCATGGAATGAACATGCATCTAACTCGATCAATAAAAAGGTGGAAGACTTAACATGATGAGTATATTGGAAGTCTAATCATAACATAACATCGAAATCGAAATTCACATAATACATAACGAGCGGATTACTACATACTATCTGAAAGCCTCTACATATCTGATGGATTGATGGGACAACACTCCCAACTAACCTGACAAGTCTGAAAACTGAAAGTACAAGGATATATGATAACAAATGGTCCTCAGGAGATGAGGACTCACCAATAGCGACTGGATGCTAACTCTGAAAGCTGGCTAGTGATGGGGCTGGGTATGAAGATCTGAGCTTTATGATACAGTATAGAGTATGCGGTCATTATGTGGAATGTACCGAGTATGCAAGGTAAGTAAAACCGCTTAATCAAGTAAAATCATTTAAAACATGCAAAATATAAACATAATCAAGATAAAAATCTGTGAGTAGGGCTTGCATGCTACTTTCTAAAATTATAATCGGAACATAACTGAACATCATAACTGAAACGAATGACCCAAAGCTGAAATTTGATAATCATAATTAAAACTGAACATTGGGTCAAACCTGCTTTACAGCCCCATAGCTATATATACTAAAAAAATGATATACATGTTAACCTTAGAATTAGAATTTATTCATGTTACAATCAGCATCCAAACAAGACATATATCCAAATTAAATACATACATAATAAAAGAAGTAGGATATCAAGGACAAAAAAAAAACATACCTCTAGAGATTAATTTTAGCTTTAGGCCAAATTGAATGGGGTTTGTTGGCTAAGCACAGGTCTGTCAAGTAAATAAATAGGAGTTAACAGAAATTTATTTTTACATTCACTATAAAAAAAATAATGACAGAGAGGTTTTATCAATAAACAACAAAAATTCCTCGCTAATCTTATTGAACCATGGATTATAAAGAAATCTCGTTATATACAATCTATTCAGCAAAAGATCAACGAATTATTTCATTAATAAATTTTTATAGTGATTATTTGGTATTGCAGATGAAATAAGTAAAATATATATCTACCTTGATACACGCAGAGTCTCTTGTGATGTATTCCACATATTATTTTGCGTGAACAAGTTCTCTTGTGCATTTTTCCCCTTTTGAACACAATCAAATGAATATATAAAATATTAGCTTGTAATTATGCATATTAATTCACATAAAATATTCATGACTCTGATATTCGAAAGAGTAAAAATTTATATTCATTAATGGTAAAATTAAAAGATGAATAAATTACCATAGTGAACATCTAAGAGAAGTTGTTGTCGTTGCATGGGAGTAATAATAGATATAGTAGCATTTGATGATTCAGTTTCCTCAAAAGATAAGTCACTGCTTTCATTATTTGTTGTGCTTTGAGAAATAAAATCTTCTGTACTTGACGACATTTTTTCAAAGATTTCCTGTATAATAAAGTGAGGGTCACAAAATAAAGAAAAAAGATTTACTAACATCATGCAATTTAATTATCATGTTTGCATTAATGTATTAGTTTTGTAGCACGTAGTATAACTTATAGTAAACATATCTTAAACTAATAAACTGAAGTTTGGTCTGATAATATGCTAATTGAAAAGATGTGCTAGGATCTAGATTATTAGAAAAGATTAATCAAGTGAAAAAGAAAGACACGAATAAATAAATTTTTTATATTCCACACAAGAGACTAATATGGATAGTTCAATATTTTTAATATATATTTATATCTCTAGTCTCACTATTTTTTTGTGCCTTGAAAAATCAAGTTGGATCGCGATCAATTGAAAATTTTAAATAATCACTTAATTAAGATTCAAATTTTAATCTTTTAGCAATTAATATTTTGAACTATATATCTATTCCAAATTGTAAATCATTAATTCTACTAAATCCATTCAATTATTTAAATTTATAATAAATCTAAAATGTAGTTGTCATCTTACTCTTGCTTACTTATATAATAATTATTTAATTTGAACTAAAAATTCAAACATTTATGATTTAAAAAAGTTATATATTTAAGGGATTTATAAAATAGATATGTCTAAGTAAGATTGATCTACGTTTTCTAACACAATTGATATAGATAAATAATTTCATTCACAATCTAAAATAAAAATATATGAAATAAAATAAAGAGAACCATCCTAATTTATTTTGGTTCACTTTACAAGTGACTAACTTTAAAAATATTAAAATCTCAAAATTTTCATACTTAATGATATCCTAAATTTTAATAGATCTAGGGTACAAGAGATAGAAGCAAGTAATCTAGATTTATAAATTTATATCATGTAAAAAATTAAGTATTAATTTTTTTCTTTTTTAAATATTTTATGTGTTGCGATACAAAATTTGAATTGTATAATCTATTGATGAAGAAAAAAATAGACAAAATTAGACTTCTTAGGGGTCGCATCAGTACTTGTAACAAAATTTTGAAAGAGACAAATAAGAGAAGAAAAGTGATGAAAGTACCCTCAAGTCTTTAGATATGGTGAAGAAATGAGGAGAAAATATGCCTATATTTATAGGGCTATGAAACCTTCAATAATGAAAAATGATCTACAAAAATGTAGCATCCTCATTATTTATAAGAGATCTCTTACTAAATTATATTATGGTAAGGAAAAAAGAATAAAGAGAAAAGATTGAGGTAATCTTATTTTTTTCTGGTCAACTTCTTAAATAGTTTCAGAACGTAGTTAAATAAAAGAATTATAATATGAATAGCAAAAACGACGTTAACGTAATATTTCAGATCAAGTAAAATATACATTATAGATTGAAATTAAATTACTTCAAAGGGTATATTTTAATACTTTCGTGATTTATAATATATAACGTAATTTTAATAATTAATGAGAAAGGAAAAATTAAAGTATAGTTTCATGTATGCTTAAGGAAATAATAATCCCTGGTATCATTACTAATATAATTTCTTCACTTAAGATTAAGTTTGTTCTTGATAATTAATGGTTGATCTAACTAGTGAAGTTGTAATTAGCACTACCAACAATATTATTTGAAATAGTTATCCACTATAGAATAGAAAAATAGAAATTCATTTAATTAATTCTTGTTTATCAATTTCCATCCTTCCTAAATTCTATTAAGTGTTTATATTGAAGAACATGCTATGAAAGTTAAAATCGATATTAGGTTAAACAAGACAACTTTTTTTGTTGACTTTGTCGTATTAAATAATGCAACCTAAGCTTCACATGCAAATGGATACATAAGAAAGAGAAATGTTCACCCTAATAAGCTAATTATATAATTAATTAATGATAAAATATAATTAGTCATGTGTCATCCGAATGTTAGAACCGATGAACCCCATTTCACAATTTACATCAGTGGTCATACAAAGATAATCCAAACCTCAAAAATCCATCAAAAACCTCCTAAATCCCATCAAATTGCTGATAAAAGCTCCCTAAACTCTTTTTTCTAACTCCTTTGTTTCTCTTCACTTTTGCCACACCTTATATCATGATCCTAATGACCGTGATTGGCACCCACACAATCCCCCCGTGGGCGAATCAACGCTTCCTATCTAAAATAGTTACATTCTTGGACCCCAACTACTGAGAGCTTAATTTACATAGGATAGAAAATAGTATATCAGAAAGTGAAGCTAGATAGTAGGTGGCCACATCCAGAAGGTACCCTGACATTGCAAATATAAGCAATTTCCCTTGCAATACCTTTTCAATCTTTATATCTTTTGTCAAAAAGTCCGCAGATTCCTTTCTATCCAAATAGCGCGAATTACCTCAGCATAAACACATATGAATATGGTAGCTTTTTGAGATTTTTCATTAGCTTGTGATATAGTCCATTCCATATACTGGTACCAATAACTCCATAGTTTTCCATCCCTTGGCAACCATAGATATCATAACTCTAGCCTATAAACATTGCATAAAGGGGCATCTTGTGAAAATGTGCTCGTTTAACTCTTCCACCTTATTGCATAAGACACACTTTGGTTCAATCACTATTTCTCATTTAAGCATCCAATCAGAAGTTAATAATCTCCCATGTAAGTGTAGCCACATAGTGAAAGTAGCTTTATATCTAGCATTATTTTGAAACATTAAGCTTTTCCAGAGCATTTTAGGAGTGAATCCCAATAGTTGTAGATATATCTTCCTTATCATACCTCCTTTAGTCTAAATAATAGTCTGCATTTGTATTAGTGAACTTTTGGCCTCCAAAATTTTTCTCACCATCCAACAGGCTTGAGATGGAATAATAATCTACTGAAGCCTCATCCTTTTGACATAGTATGCATGAAACCGTTTAATCGAAAGTCTATCTTTTTTGTTTGACAAGTTCCAACAGGTTTTAGTAATAGTTGCTTTGTTTCACAACTGCAGATTAATCACGTTCAATCCTCCAGAAGATTTATGTAGCAGACTCTAGATCATGCTATTAGAGACTTCTTGTAATTTTATTGGTGCTAGACTAGACATAACTCCTACAATACCCTTCAATTAGTTTGATGACTTTAGCAGGAATGATAGATAGTGTTGCCTAGAAGGCTTGTATACAAAAGAGTACAGTTTGGACTAGATGAACTCTTCCATCATAAGATAAATTTTTTGGCTGTCCGCAATGACACCTTTCCTGTGATCTTGTCAATGAGAGGCTTCTACTACAACATGGTAACTTTTCTAGTAGAAAAGGGAATACCCAAATACTTGAAAGGCAATTCTCCAAGTCCAACACCTAGATGATTTAGAATAGTAGCATGGGTGAACTGAGGCACCCCACCAAAGTACATTGTACTTTTTACCAAATTTTCTTTTAGACCAGATGCTCCCAAGAAATCCAGAAAACACCTTTATAGAGCCCTAACTGATGGTAATCTCGTTTTTGAGAAAAGCAGTAGGTCATCTGCAAAGCTGATGTGTGTAATTTTCAATTTAGCATACTTAATATGAAATTCAAATTCAGGATCAATATTCACCGCTTCTAATCTTTTGCTTAGATACTCCATGGAGATAGTAAATAGGAAGGTGGAGATTGGAACTGCTTGCGTCAAACCCTTAGCAACATCAAATGGTTGTATGGTTTCACCATTGATCAGTTTGGTATAATGAACTATTTTAATGCATTCCATGATCCACTCAATAAACCTTCTAGGGAATCTAATTTCCCTCATTACTTGTTGTAGGAATATCCACTCCACTGATTCATATGCCTTCTGGAGATCAATTTTGATCATACATTTGGCAGAGATATGTTTTCTAGAGTAGGACTGCACTAACTCATGAGTAAGTATAATATTGTACCCAATCTTCCTCCTTGGTATGAAACCTTCTTAAGCTTCACATATGACCGAGCTCATAACCTTCTATAATCTATTGGCCGGCATTTTTTGAAAAGATTTTATGTAGAATAGAACAACAGGTAATAGGTATGAAGTCTTTAGCAGTTTTATGCTTGCCAATTTTAGGAATAAGGGTGATGATAGTACAATTAATAGCCATATACATCTTACCAGAGAAAAAGAAATCCAAGATAGCTTCTTGATATCTTGTTTAATAACAGGTCAAGCTTTCTTAAAGAAGACAACATTATAACCATCTATTCTCGATACCTTATCGTCCCCAATAGATTGGAGACTTACAAACTTGTTCTGTTACCTGGGCACGTAGATCAAGTTTTTTCTGCTGATTTAGTGTTGGGACATTCTACATAATTCTTCTATTAATTCCTGGTAAAACAGTAGCTGATGTACCCATAAGATTTTTGTAAAAATCAATAGTCTCAGCTGTAATATCTTCAAGGTCAGTAAGCATGCTACCAGCTAAGCAGTGATTTGAGATATCTTTTTTCTTTGTGATCTTTCCTTCATAACAGTAGAAAAATACTTAGTATTGGCATCTCCTAATTTAATCCAACTAGCTCTAGATTTCTATTGTAGCACACTCTCTTCTCTAAGGGATCATTTCTCCAGATTATGTGGAAGAGTTTTCTCAGAATCCACTATGGTGTCAGAGTATGAAGTTGTAATACTCCTATATATATCAACTAATTCAGCTCTTGCCTGGATTATATTTTGGCTAATTTCTTTGAATTCCTAAATGTTTAGATACTTTAGATGAGGCTGTAAAGACTTATGATTGCTCCAGACATGTTGCATCTTTTCATGTGACCTAGCTTGTCTCGAATGTTCTTGATCCCTCTAATATTTTGACAACCATGAAATTATTCATATTTGGGGGAGGGGGGGTACCTCCTTTATCCACATGAGGAGTTTGATTGGCTCTCTGTTCATTACATAAGACTTCAAAAGTGTTTTTGGTTGGTGTGCTACCCAGACTAGGGATATTTGTTCAATCCAAGGCCAAAATAGATTGCATTACTTTGCCTCTCTGGTCACCTTGCCTCCCAAGATTATTTTGCAGCCAAGTTTGTGTAATGTGATTCTCAATCACTTTCTCTTTAGCAAGTCTTGTAGGAATCTCCTTTTGGGACTTATATGTGATTTAGTCATCCCAACGATGGTACAATTTGTTTAGTATTTCACTCTTGCATCACCTCTTTTGGACCAGTCCTTCTTCTTTGTGGCTTCTGATGATCAATCTTGGTATTAGCCTGAGGCTCACATTTGTGCCCAAAAACAAGATCAACATCACAAAATAAAGGCTTCTAATCATATGCTACCATTTGTTCAAACTTCCTACCATCTGAATCCGTGACAATTATCTAAGTTGGCAAGGTTTAAGTGACATTCACCTCTATTAGCATTATTGCATAAGATATTCGAGTCTACTTGGTTGTGCACTCATAAGTGTAAAAAAGATGAGTTCAAACAAGATTTCCAATAATGCTGGTTATTCGATTAAGAGAGTCCATTCCCCAACATGACATGAGTAGATTATAAAACTTCATCCATAGAGGGATCACTGAAGAAAATTCCACACTGAAATCAAAGTCTGCGGTCCAAGGTTTGAGTATCAATGATTTATTATTAGTGGTGGTAGGCCCAGCATAATAGACTTCTTTTATATCACTCACTAATTCAATATAATATCCAGCTTCGTGTAATAACAAATCTGGCTCTGCTACTTATGACAAATTTAGATTAACATAGCAATGCAGAGCATTATATCCCGGACTATCTCTATTCACATATGCAATAAGGACACATTTCCACTTCAATACCTCCTTATCCACTTTATTTTATCCAGTTGAGCCACTGGCTTCCCATTAATCACTTGAGGAGGAATATAATTTAGAGTAAGACCATTTGAAGCCAGTCTATTTTTATTGGAATAAATATGTCCATGCCGCCGCTGGAAGTTTCCCCGAGTCCCCAATCTCGCTTCGTGAACCTTCCAACATTTCTTAAGTTATGACAGGAGAGATAATATCTAGAATCTGGGTTCCAATGGAGTCAATTGGATCTGAACTCAATTCAATCCTCTAATAAACCTCTGTCGTCTTAGCCTCCATATCCTCCGCATTTATAACCTGTGTCGTCTAACATATTACCTCTGATGAGCCCACTGGAGTAGCGTTCATATTCCTATCAGTGGTGAAATTATCTTGCATATGCAACCCCACTGAGCTGCCAAACATAGCAATAGGAACTTTCCTAGGTCGTTTCTGTCCTCTCGTTTATCCTTGCCCTTGAGCCTGAGCTTGAGCTTGTCGTTTTGCACGCCCCTCTTCCATGGCCTACCTCAACGACGTATGTTAAGCTAAACATGCACCGAGACCCATATATTTATTTTATAAAATTTGTACATTGATTAAAACAACGAACTTTCTAAACAACAAATTAATCATTTAATAAAAAACATAGAGAATTTTTTTTTAAAAAACATCTAGAAAGAAGATCACAAAGAACAAAGTAACTCAAAATGAAAATTTTGATTTGATTATCATCATAGAAAAGAAAAATAAATGAACACACATAACGTAATATTTTAAGTTTTGAGAATTAACGGTGTCAAAAATATTTACACCTTCTGATAAATTTAAATGATAATTACACATTATTTTATTAAATAGCACTCATTAATGAATATATAAAATAAATTGTAAATAACCTAATATAATATGTTGAAATACACTAAAAGTCTAAGAATATGTAAACTTAAAAGAAATAGAAGTTGCAATGTCCGAATGAGAGACGTCTTCGAAGGAGTGAATCAGTCCATTCCGCATCGCTCACCTTTTAGAGGAATCACTGTTGTTTATAGATGGGGATGAGAGGAACTTCCTGAATCGTATTATAAACTCAGAAAAATAGTGCAGGAGTAGGGTCAGTACAAACACGATACTGGTTAGCATCATCGACCGACCTTACATAATAAAATATAATTAAGGCAACAATAATATGAAACTAGTCACAAACACCAAACATAATTACAGCAACATTTCAAGTACACTAACTCTGCACAGGTGAAAATCAGCCTGCTCATCGGATTGGGCCTTTCCTGTAGTGGTCCCTTGACCGCTGCAGCGACCACTTCCGTTGCGGCGGTACTGCTCGAGTCGGTTGCTTGACTTAGCTGCATCTTTCATCAATTCACCAGTTTTATACAATTTACACATTCAGATATTCAATCAGATGACACACGAACTTTTGATACCAATTCACATCTACTCATCTTCACATGGGATTTAAGCATTTCATCACAAGGATAACATCATCAACATCAATAATCGTTTAATCAATTCAAACTTAACCTATTTCCACCATCCTCAATTCAGGTTACAAATACATAATTCAGAAACTTAACTTTACCACTTATCACATACTCATTCTGAATTGTTAATATGCAACATCATAAAATAGAACAAAGGGTGACATGTCGGGCACACGCCTCCACCATGTCCCCATAAACACTGGGTCATCAATACTAGTGTACACACATGCTAGAGGACCTTATTTTTTTCCTTCCAGTCATGACCTACATGGGACTCTAGAAACCCATGTACTATACTGGTGTGGTACCCGCTCCCGCTCGTATGCTCATCCGGATGCTCCCCTCGGGTATGAGCCTCTCATCTTAGGATATTATTACTATCCTTAACCATTCTCATTCAACTAAATATATAGAGTGAATTCTTTAAATACTCAGGAGTTTACAATTTACTCCCTCGCTTACATAAATACAAACCATCAAACATCTCAATAGCAATGCAAAGGAACTTCACTTAACCATTCAACACAACTTCATAACAGTTCACAGACCACATCATATCTACATTACTTGTACAGTTCATTCAACAGTAAAGTTTTATAACAGGTAATGTCCGCAAACCAATCACATATCATCATTGCACAAAACATATATGCCATTAAATAGGGTCTGTTTCCTTTAAACCATACCCTACCTCTGTTTTTGGGTACGAAAGTCAACTATTCCGCAGGAGCCTTGCCCTTTCTCAACCCCTTGAAAAGTTCAAAATCTACAACAACAATGTAGAGTAATTTCATTATTTACTCTTCGAATAAGGGTCTTGGAAGTTCAACCCCTTCCCTTCAGGACACTTTCAAAAGTAAAACCCCAATTTCACCTAGTTCTAGATCTCAATTCCCGCGTAACCCACGTTCTCAAGCAAGTAAACCTCAAGAAATGATCAATACCCCTCAATCCTCTAATTAAACCACCCCATCAACTCCCACTGATCCAGCCCTATTCTATCAACCTAGGTATTCTCAACTTAAAATTCCACTATTAAAGATTCTACATGAATTCTAGTGTCAACCATATCCATCATTAAGATAGGGGATCAAGAAACTTACCTTGGGAGAGGAATTCACTACTCTGGGGAGAAAATCACCTTTAGACCTTTTTCTTCCTATTTTTGAAAATAATGGGGTATAACCCCATAAATCCTACATAAACCCACTTTCTGATTCACGTCATCTGCTACAGCGGTCACATTTTCACTGCAGCGGACCCCTACAACATTCAAGAAACCGCTACAGAGGATCTGACGGTTAATTCCTCGATCCGTTAAGGTGGGAATCCGACCGTTACCACGGTCTCGCTGCAACATATATCCTACCGCTGCAGCAGTCACTCAAAACCAGTAACTCCACCAAAAGTCATCTTTTGATTCTTAGCTGTTTTCACAACCATTTTCTACAGAGCTTTTCGAGTATTCTAAGCCTTCCCCCCTTCGTAACGATGTGCTGGTCGTTACATCAGATACCAAGTGGCTTCCTCTATAAGACGATTCATCCGCTGAATCTTTACCGTAAAAAATTCCTTTGATCTCAGTTTGCGGACCTTCCTAGCCAATATTGCCACCGATTTTTCCTCACAAGACAAGTTCTCATCTAGCAGCACGGAGTCCAATTTAATAATTTAAATTCCATCTCCATGATACTTCTTCAAAATTGAAACATGGAAGGTCAAATGTACCCCAGACAACCTTGGCGCAAAGCCAACTCATAAGCTACTTCTCCCACACGGCGAAGTATTTCAAATGGTCCAATTTACCTCAGGTTAGGCTTTCCCCTCTTACCAAACCTCATCACTCCCTTCATGGAAGATACTTTGAGCAGAACTTGTTCTCCCTCTATAAAATCCATATCTCGTACGTTCTTGTTCGCATACTACTTTTGTCTACTTTGAGCCTCCACCAAACGCTTATGAATTACCCAAACTTTTTCTAAAGATTCCTTCAGTAAATTGGTCCCCAAGGGTCTCACTTCAAATGCATCAAACCACCTAATTGGATACCTGCATTTTCTTCCATACAAGGCTTTAAATGGAGCCATGGCAATGCTCGAGTGATAGTTGTTGTTGTAGGCGAACTCTTCTAAAGGTAGAAATTTATTCCAATGGCCCCCAAAATCTATAAAACAGGCCCGTAGCATGTCCTCCAACACTTGGATGGTCCTTTCTAACTTTCCATTTGTCTAAGGATGAAAATCTATGCTCAAGTCCAACCTGGTGCCTAACTTTGCCTACAAGGTCCTCCAGAAATGAGAGATGATCAATTGAGTACCCCTGTCAGACACAATCGATACCGACACCCCATCCAACTGAATCAGTTCCTTCACATACAGCTTAGCCAACTTCTTGGCATTGCAAGTTACTTAGACAGGCAAGAAGTGAGCAGATTTGGTCAATCTATCCACAATGACCCACATGGAGTCAAACTTTTCCAATGTATTTGGAAGACCAACTATGAAGTCCATTGCTATTCTCTCCCATTTCCACTCGGGATAAGGCATCCTCTGAAGTACTCCCCTAGACTTCTGGTGTTCATATTTCACCTGCTGACAATTCAAACACTGGGCAACATGCTCTATATTATCTCTCTTCATCCTGCCCCACCAATAGTGCTGCTTTAAGTCATGGTACATTTTGGTGCCTCTGGGGTGAATGGAGTACCACAAGTTGTGAGCTTCTTCCTAAAGGGTCTTAATTAGTTCAACGACTTAGGGAACACACACGTGCCCCTTTATCCTCAGGACCCCTTCGCCATCTGGCAATGCTTCCTTCACTTCTCCCCGTAAGATCTTCCCTCGGATTATACCCAACATATCATCCTCGAACTATCTTGTATTTATTTCCTCTAACAGAGATGACTTTGACTCCATACTAGCTAGTATCCCACCTATTTCTACCAATGATAGCCTCACCAAACTGTTTGCCAGAGTTTGAACTTCTCTAGCCATTGGTCGCCGAGTAGCTTCCAAGCATGCTAGACTACCCATACTCACTGCCCCTCTGACTCAGCACATATGCCACTATATTAGCCTTCCCTGGGTGGTACAGAATGGTGACATCATAGTCATTGAGTAATTCCATCCATCTCCTCTACCTCAGTTGAGATCCTTCTAGGAAAACACGTACTGTACGTCACGATGATCTATGAATACCTTGTAACGAGCCCCATACAAGTAGTGCCTCCAGATTTTTAGAGTGAACACCACCACTGCTATCTCCAGGTCATGCATGGGGTAATTCTTTTCATGAACCTTCAACTGCTTTGAAGAATAAGCAATGACCTGTCCTTCCTGTATTAACACAACATCTAACCTAGACCGTAAGGCATCACAATAAACAACGAAATCTTTACCTTCCACTGGTAATTCTAGGGTAAGTGCCGTGGTTAAAGAGTCTTAAGCTTTTGAAAACTTTATTCACACTCCTCAAACCACTAGAAAGGTATATCCTTCCGGGTCAACTTTGTTAGCATCGAAGCAATGGATGCAAAACCCTTCACGAACCGATGTTAGTAACTGCCAATCCTATAGAACTTTGAAATCCAGTCACAATAGTAGGCCTAACCCAGTTCCTGACCGCCTCTACCTTCTGTGGATCCACTTTGATTCCCTCACTGGAGACCACATGCCCTAGAAAAGACCGACTCTAACCAAAACTCACACTTAGAGAATTTGGCATACAGCTGCTTCTCCTTCAGCAACCCCAACACTATTCTCAGATAATTCTCATGCTCCTGCTTGGTCTTATAATACACAAAGATATTGTCAATAAAACAATCACAAAGGAGTCTAAGTAAGTCTTGAAGATACCATTCATTAGACACATGTTTGTCAATAAAACAATCACAAAGGAGTCTAAGTAAGTCTTGAAGATACCATTCATTAGACACATGAATGCAGCTAGGGCACTAGTGAGTCCGAATGACATGACCAGGAACTCGTAATGCCCATACCTAGTCTGGAAGTCTTTTTCTAGTCTGGAAGTCTATTTTGGGAATATCCTTAGCCTGAATTTTCAATTGGTGATAACCCGATCTCAAGTCAATCTTTGAAACCATAGCCGCTCCCTGTAACTGATCGAACAAATCATCTATTCAAGGGAGAGAGTACTTGTTTCTAATAGTTACCTTGTTCAACTGACAGTAATCAATGCACATCCACATGCGACCATCCTTCTTTTTCACAAACAATATTGGAGAACCCCATGGAGAGACACTCGACCTAATAAACCATTTACTAAGCAGCTCTTGCAACTGTTTCTTGAGTTTTCTCAACTCAGTACGTGCCATTCGGTATGTAGGAATAGAAATGGGTCGAGTCCCTGACTCTAAATCTATTCAAAAACTAATATCTCAGTCCGGCGGCATACCACGCAGATCTGCAGGGAATACCTCTAAAAACTCACAAACTAACGGGACTGACTCTATGGAAGGAACCTCGGAACTAGTATCCCGAAAATGCGCTAGATATGCTGAGCAACCCCTGTCTATCAACTTAGGAGAACGAATATAAGAGATGAGTTTCTTAGGAGCAGGGCTACAATTCCCTTTTAACTCCAACCTGGATGACCCTGGCTCCTATATAGTGACAGTCTTAGCATGGAAATCTAGAAAAGCATGGTAAGGGGATAACTATCTCATTCCCAAAATCACATCAAAATCAACAATATCCAAGATTACTAAGCCTACCAGAGTGTCAAACCCCATGAAATCAACAATACAATCATGACAACCCTATCCACCACCATAGAATCCCCAACAGGAGTAGACACATGGATAGGAGTATCAAGCACATCATAAAAAAGATCCAAACCGAATGCAACATAAGTAGACACATAGGAAAATGTGGAACGCGGATCAAACAATGCAATAGCCATTTTGTTAGATAAGAAGATCATACCTGTAATAACAGTGCCTAAAGCCTCTGCCTCAGGCCTACCAGGAAAAGCATAGAAGTGGGCATGGTTACCTGCCTGCGAATCGCCCCAGTTGGGCTGTGCCACCCCTCTACCTGACTGGGTGCCACTCCTACCCACCTGAGCACCTCCTCTACTAGATTGAGCACCACCTCTGATAATTGGCTGACTACCTCACCCGAGCTATGGATGATCTCTATTGAACGCACTGCCTCCTCTTCTGGCAGGGGCTGGAGCTTGAGGAGCTGGGTGCGGATTGATTTGTCCGCCCTGGCGGAACTTGAGACACCATCAACAACCTAATAATATAAGAGGGGGTTGAATCGGGTTATACCGAATTTTTGCCTATGTGATGGACCAGGTTACTTTATCTATTTCGCATAAGTTATTTGTGGAATAAGGAAAGCATAACAATCACAACATAATTTTTATGCAGAAAGGACCCGACTCACAAGGGTGAAAACTCATGACCTACACCTCTACATGATTTGCCCCAAACATCACTAAAACTGCGAGCCTCAACAAAATTCTAATTACAAACACTTGTAACCTAAGAGAGTAACTCTAGTCCCTTGCCCTTACAATCACTAAAATGTAGCTAAATTTAGATTACAAAATAATCGCAACCTAGGAACTAACTCTAATCCCTCTTACAGCAATCAAACATACTTTGATAAAGTGAGATTTTGAGTCACTGGAGTTTCAACAGATTCAAGCTTTGTGAAATTTTATGAAAACTCACTGATCTTCACAATTATTTTCTTGTGAGTAAGTCCATTCTCAGATTTCAAGAAAATTGAGTTCAAGTAGAAAAAATTCTTGTTAAAGTGGGATTATGGTGATTGATGTGCGGTTTTCAAGATCAAATATAACCTGCATCGTGAAAAATTTTGGTAGTTTAAAGTACTATTTCAATTATGAGAATGGGTGACTTCCTTATGGATTTATCTAATGAGAAACTGACTTATGAAACACGTCACTAGATTTGATACATGGCTTAGATGTAATTAATTACAAGAGATGGAGCACATACCTAGATAGACTAATGAAGCATGTTCATCATATGAATTTCCTCAATACAAGATAGCTCAATTGAGATAATAAGGGTAATATCATTAGACTAAGTGAGATAATGTAACTATCATGATATAAGAACAAACAAATAATTCCACAAGACTAAGTAAAACATTTTCAACTAAGGCTTATTTCATTTTGAAAATATTTATTCTAGCCAATCATTGAGGGATACTCATGCAATCTTAATCATCGCTAATTAATTCTATTGAGATTCTTGTGAATAACTTATTTCATCCATGGTTCCCCCTATCACAAGGCTGTCAATCTTTTCGAAGTCATATATCCTTCTTTTTAAAATCATTTTCAAAGGCTACACTGTCTCTCTTCATATCTGTGAGTGAAAGAAACTTTAGTTTATCCCCAATCATATGCCTTGAGCAAACATTATCCATGTATCATTTTTTCTTGCTTCCTTTCACTCAACCCTGCAAAACAACTTCAAGTTAGCTTTAGGAACCTAGACTAGTTTGGGTTCTTTTCTTTGAACAAATGGATGAATTAAATCTCTTCTTGTCCAGCTTGGCAACACATAGGAGAACATATTCATTAAATAGTCTTTTTAGATTATAGTAATTTTTTGAGTTCATTGATTTTCATTGGAACTTCAATATGTATCCTACTTGAAGTCTTCATGCATGAGCCATGGGTGATAAGGAATTTTTAGTTAGTTTTTTTGAATATTTTTGTATAAGATTTGCTCTAAATGTGTTCCAAATCGAAATCCCAAATTATGTTTAATTTGAAAAAAAAGAAAGAAAGAAGAGATAATAGGTCCATCTTGATCCTTTTATTTGGAAAGTCACATAAGTAAAAAACCTATGATATTACTTATGTGCATTATACATGTCATGTCCATATTTGAAATGAACATTCAATGTTGTTAACCTTATCGAGTGAACTATTCTAACATAATTATCAAATATTACCTCAAATACATTATTTTCAAGTAAATATTATTTAGTGTGAGGAAGAAATTATTCCATTGGACTCAATACAAATATGTCAAAATAAAATCCAACCTACATTTCTATGAAGTTTCTGTCGCCATGTAGATGAACCAAAAAGGCTCGACAAAATGAACAAGTGTGTCTAATCTTCATTGAACATAGGTAATACTTAGAGTCCATTTGGATTAATTTAAAAAAAAATAGCTTTTAAATAAAAGTACTTAAAAGTTTAAAAGTAAAAAAATTGAGATCCCTCAACTTATAGCTTTTTGTTTGTTTTAAGCAGATTTAAATTTATTTTAAGTGTTTTTAACTTCGTCGAACACTTTAAAGATTTTTTTTTTAAAAGAAACTAAAAATTAAAAGCTTATTTGACCATCTTTTAATCCAGTCCAAACAAATTTATAACAATTTATTATTATATAACAAAAATAACATTTAATATTGAATTCCTATTTAATTGTTATTGAAATAAATTATCGAAAACTCTTCTTCTTCTTTTTTTCCAATTTGTTCATGTTATAAAGATAATTAATCAATTATTTGATTATAAAGTCTCTAATTATATTCATATATTTGATGTGAATACATATATCATTTGGATACCTTGACTACTTACATTTTTATGATATTAACTTTTGTAGGGTTAAAATTTTGTGATGTTTAAATATCTTATTAGTAAGTTGAATTCAATTTAAGAAAGAAACTTAACTAACACTCCCAAAAATTAGAAAGGATGCCAGAGTAAAAGCAAATTTTCCACAGTATTTTTTAAAAATTAAAATGTGACTGCTTTCAGTATTCACCCAATTAGAACTAATTATTACTTAGCTTCTAAAATATGAGAGTGTTTTTTGTTAATTCACCTTATAATTTGAGGGATATTAGTTATCTGTATATATTATTTACGTAGAATATTCTTATTCATTCTTATTAAGAAACTGAAAGAAGTCTAAAAAATTTATATAAAAAAAAGAGATGTAGAAATAGAAACTTCTTCTGAAATAAAGGGGACTAAACAGAAATAAGAGGGATCCACTGAAGAAGATCCTTATCCTCCTCCTTTCTTCTTTTCAGAAGAAAGGTGGTACCCGGACAAAATCGACGAAACGAAAGAAATTCGAGTAAATGGAAAGGAAATAGAAAAGATAAATTTCGCTTCACTTTACAAAGATAGGCTATAACAATATTAATACTACTAATAGTCTAATTTATGGTTCTGAAGATTCCTATCTGAATAATAATAACACGGGGAATGCATAAAATTAAAAGTACAACTGCTTGAGAAAGAAAATGAAAATAAAAAATTTGATTTAAAAAGTCGAAAAGAGTAAGTAATAAACTAATTAGAAGACTGAAACATAAGCTAAATACAGGAAAAGATAAGAAAAGATGTGCCTGCCCATATATATTTGATACTTTCTCCTATAATGAAACTATTTTTTTGTATTTTCTCCCTTTCCTTTTCTATTTGTATTTACTTACCATCGTTTCCATTGAATTTCGTATTCTATAATGACAAAAACTCAAATTTTATTGATCTTCTAAATTTTATATTTTGGCATTTCCTACAATTGGGTGGTTTTCCATTTTCCATTGTAACTCTACTAAAGCTAAAAAAGAAATCAAGTTTGCTGATCTCACTTAACTTGATCAATAAATCTGAATAGACTGTAGTTTTGTTTTTCACTTATTCTTTATTTATTCTCCAATCTATATTTTTTTTTTGTATCTATTTTATTTGAATTAGATTTTTAGTGACATTCCAACACAAGTCCTTTTTTTTAATAGGTAGCAAAATTATAATATTATGTACTTATATCTTATTAATTAGGCTTAAGAGATCTAAGTTTAACTACTAATACTGTTACGATCAGAGTTTGCACTCCGGACGTGAATCGGTACTTAGAGTCAGGAGTGGCCCCAAGCTAACCCATAGCATATCTTAATACCGATAATTTGATTACTGTAATAAATCTATATGCGGAAGCTTCATAATATATAAATGACAAATACTTTAAAGCAAACAAGATATCCGATAAGATACTAAAATGTATGCAACTGTTGCAAAAACCACTGAACTACAAACTTTGTCAAAAAGCCATCTAAGGACTGACGAGTTGCTGGGACAAGCCCCCAGCTAACTCTAAGGTCTGAACTAAAATATCAAAATACAATAAAACTGAAAATGAAATGAAACTCCAACCCTCGAAAAATGAGGACTCACCACTGAGCTCTGCTGATTTTCGCCAGAGAAAGACTACCGATGATGCTGAGATTGAGAACATGCAATCGGGCTAATAACATATGGTGGCAACGTAGTTCTAGAAACCTGGGTGCGCTGAACCTAGACTCCCAATTCTTCTCCCACTGGAAGTCCTAATTATGTTTACTTGGTTGATATCTCAAAACTAATGTCCCACAACTTAAGTCAGAACTACTTGTCTGGAAGTATTCTGAGAGTCTAAGGACCTAAAAGCAACCATGTTCCAAGACTCTTCAAAGCTACTTTATCTGAAAGTTTCGTGATGGTCAAAAGAACGACTAACAACTGATAACTAGTACTACTGAGGTTACTGAGTTCCTCAAGACTAAAAATAGTCAAACTGATCAGCTGACAATTGCATAGAACACTGAGTATACTGAATATTGATTGAGACTCTAAGACAATCAAAGACTAACTTCTAATCATGCATCTGTACTAACATTGGTAATTTAAAAGAAACTATTCTGTCAAACAATATTCATGTTTGAATTCTAAATTATGCAAGTCCCATTCAAATCATATCTAAATATTAGGGATAAAATACATATTGTATGAAATGAGATACCAAGCATAAATTACAACTGATAAAAATCTTGGAAAAACATTAGGGGTTATAACAAAGAGGAAAATCATAATCTTTCTGAAGAACAACCCTAGTTTCGACTGTATATAGGACTAGAATTAACAAAATTTCTGTAAGAATTTTTGGGACACAAGGATGAAAAAATTTTCCTTGCTGGAAATCCCACATGCCTGGAGTAGTGTCATGACCCGAACGCAGACCCGAATCGTAACACGGGACAAGGAGCCCCGAGAGACTCCAAGTCGAACCATGGAATGAACATTCATCTAACTCCATATCATTAAGTGAAATACTTAACATGAAGATATAGCGGAAACATAATCATAACATAACATAGCATGATAGGCAGAATGTACTAAATACATAACAGCTGAGTTCTACAATTAGTCTGAAAGCCTCTATCATGTCAGATGGGTTGATGGCACAACATCCCCAACTAACCCAGCAAAACTGAAAACAAAAAGGAACATCAATATCTGAAACATATGGTCCTTGGAGAATGAGGACTCACCAAAAAGGCTGGATGCTAAACTCTGAAATCAACTACTGACGGGGCCGAACTTGAGAGCCGGGTCCTGTATCATGAAATGATACAACATAGAGTATGCGGTCAGTACGTGGAATGTACCGAGTATGCAAGGTCAGTAAAATGGACATTTAAAAATACATTAAAGCACATCAACGATCATAAGAGTAGGAAAACATGCTCGTAATATAAATATCGTAATATATAATAAGGCTCAAGGTTTTCAAAATCGTTCGTAAACCATTCATTATCATAGTATGAGAGAACTTTATTAAATCATCACTTGAGCCAAATAACATAACATATCAATGCATAAAACATGTGGAACAATGGGAGATTCTTATAACCGACATACCCCATATGAGCACACATGGAGCCCTACCTATAAATCCCTAGTCGGGGGGGTGTTCGTAACTTTCCAAGGGTAAAACCATGAAGGGCGTAATATCACACATGAAAGGGCCCATTTGAGCAAGGGGACAGTCACAAGGGAGGTCCCATCATGTCCTACAGTGGCATGTAGTTCTGAGATTCAGGGAAAAATCTGGGCCTCGAACCTACTCGGTGTTAAATACTACTCCCAAAATATATATAGTGCTCATAGTATAATATGCATGAGATTCATGGGCTAGTTAAATCATGATAATCGTAAACATGCTTATAAATACGTGAACTAGCCAGGAGGGTATGACCCGTGAGTCGGCCAAAAACATAATTAGTAAAATCATGAGATTCATGCATACTTGTAAATCATGTAGGCTTTGAAAATCATAAATTCATAATGGGCAGTTGATTACATCAATATTACAAATCATAAACCATGATGAGTTTATGAATATCAATGATAGAAGTAGAGATCATAACTCAATTCATCATAGAACATGCATAATTAAGCATAATTTAGTAGAAATTGAGATCAATAAGTTTATAATCAAATTAGTTGTATAATCTAATCATAATTCATAAAATATGATGTAAATCATGTAAAATAATAACCCATGGATAGATCATTAGAATTTCACAAGATTTAAGATAGAATCCCATAAGGTTTTTGATCAAAACTTCATGAATTAGGAGAGATTGGGCATGGGTGTGAATGAAAAAACTCATTCATAACCCTATATACCAGATTATGGCTGATTCTAAAACTTCCTTGAATGACCAAGAAGAAATTGAAGAAGGACCTTGAAGGATTGCCTTGATCACCTCTCTAGACTATCACTCTTATATGCATGAATATGAAAATGGCCTAAAATGAACTTAAACCCTTTAAAAGTCATTATTCATAACTCAAAACAATGTAGTTTAGGCCTTAGGAGCTTAGGAATTATGAAATAGCTCTTACTACATTCACGGGAAATAACTGCCAGATGGTCCCAATGAGTGACCCTACGATTCATCCTCAAGTACCACGACTTGTGGAGTTGTCCGTCAAGTACATTGCTCATCTTATCATCTTGCCTCGTCGCTGGTAACATCACGATCCATTACAGGTGACCATAACTCGTGGTCACCACTATCTCATCCTTGATTAAATTCTACCCTGCTGCTCATGACCCTCCCCAAGAATCGTGGTGACTGACCACAACTCATGGGGTCCTTCCGTGAAGTCCACTGCCTTTTTCTCCTCTATACTCAAACACCACTCCCCACGACTAACCTAACAAGTCGTGGGGCCTGACCACGACCCGTGGTCATGCCCGTGGGGATCTCATTTTCCAACGTTAAAATTCATCTATTGGACCATACCATGAGTCACATCATGACTCGTGGGTTGCCCCAACAGGTTACCTCACGACTCGTTCTGTGCATGATGCCAGTTTTTAAGTTTTTCTCCATTTCATACTCCATGGTTTGATCTTTGTGATTCCGGGTATAACAAGTAGAAATTCCTTGAGAGAGCACCTAGAAATCTTAAGAAAGAGAGAAAATCCTAGTTCTTTCCTAGAGGGGTCTGTTAGAGTTCTTTGATGAATTTCTGATTTACTTTTTTGAAAGAATGAGGGGAGAGGGTAGGATAATCCTCTAAAACCCTTCTAAATAATCCCATTACGATGTAGTTTAGGAGTTAGGATAATAGGTTTTTACAATAATGCCCCTAGAAAATGGTTTTAAAAACTCTGCCCGTCAGGTGGTATGACTCAATCTACGAGTTGTACCAAGATCATACGTCCGCACCTTCACCCATGGTTAAGGGTCCTTCTCAAAACCATCCTCTAAAGTTTTCCATGGAAGCCTCCTACAATCCGTATCAGGATCCTACGGGTCATACTACAATCCGAAATTTCCTCCTGAACATCTCTCTGATTCAACTCATGACTGGGTTATACGATCCGTATCAATATTTTATGAGTCATACCATGGTTCGTAGTTACCTAGAAGTTTACTGACCATTTCTCTAAACTTTTCCACAACTAGCCAATACGATTCGTTCCATGGTGGTAGGAGTTGTAATATGTAATCGTTGTTTCTCTCATTCACCCCTACTAATTTCCTTGATCCCCCTGTTACGAGTCTAGGTATGACTCGTACCTCCATTCTACGAGTCGTATTGTGACTCGTGCTAAGGCCTTTTTATCAGTTTTCTTCATGATCAAGTTTTAAATCCAAAGACTAGTCTCAGGGATTTCTGGGGTATTACAAATACTTTATATAGTTACTTAATAATAGAGAGTAATATTGGAATAAAATATAAATCTCTCTTGATTTGTTAAAATGGACAAGTAAAATAAAAAATCTATTTTTGGTATAAGGTATAAGTAAAAAGAAACAGAGGGGGTAATAATTACTCAATCCATTTAAATTTAAGTGAGATGTTTGACTAACACAATATTATAATGATATATTTGTATTATTTAATGAAGATGAACCCAAGACTCAAAGCGAAGAGGGGCGAAGAAGAGAGTACTAAAGCAAATTTGTTAGCTCATGACGATGCTTTGAATTAATCCCAATTTTTTTATTCATCTATCATCTATCATGCTACTTTGGAAATGTATATTTAGGTGTAGAACTTAAATACAGTAATGCAAATGATTTCGTAATTTTAAATTCTACTACTTTGAAGCTCGACTAAATCAAGGATTAAATGGACTAACTGGACTTCAAATAAAAATATTAGCATATATTCTGCTTAGTGAGATTATAGGTAGCCCGAGTTACTCGGTCACATGCATGAAAGGGCATATATATGCCTACAAATAAAAGTTGACTTTTATATCCAGGTTGGGAATATACAACTTGTATCGTCGGTCAGTTTAGAATAAATTTAATTCTTTCTTCCTTCCATTTTATTTAACACTATTTTCTTATCAACACTTATACTAAAAGAATGATACATTTCTATATTTTTTTAATGAGAAGTTTTAAAACTACAAATATTATAATATGTTTAACACCACAAATTTAGAAGTACACTATGACAATATCATGACATGTTTAAAATAACAAAAGTGAAAAGAAAAAGATTTAATATTTCGTGATGATTCGAAATGCCAAAGACGGACAATTATACATTATTTACAAGCATAATTTTATTTTTGCGTATATACTTAAATATCAAGTCGAATCAGCTAAACTCATTGAAACGATTGTATATTTGTATTTGTTCCCCAACGTTGTGAGGAATTTTCTAGTAAACAATCACTCTGAAATAATTTTTATATCATATAACAATGATATATTTTTGACTATCCGAAACACAATCTTGCATTGAACGTAAAGAGTTGAATGAAGATATAAGGTCGGTACATAATTCAAAACAGGCAACAAGTCGATACATAATTCAAAATAGACAACAAAGGTTATAAAAGTTTAACTTGATCATATGAAAATTTAAAGGAAATCAAAAGAAGGAAAATGTTCCACAATTGACTCCTTCTTGCAATTTATTCAAACTTTTCCATCCCTGAGGCTTCGGGATAATACCTACAATTATAAATAAAAGAATGCAAGTAACGTAAATATTAGAATTACAAATATTACTAGTAGTATTCTTTTATTTTAAGAATAAAATAAAAATAAAGCAAAAAATAACTTACCAAAGTTGGGAGTTTGTATGAGCATACGCAAGTAAGGATCCACTGGTAGACCATTTGCAGCAAAGTCAGGATCATACAACTGATTTCTAATAGGCCTACCATCAAGTCACCAAAGGATTATTATTTTCATATTTGAATTCTTTTTTTCATGTCCTACAAATATAGTTTGATTATTGCTTTTGCAATTTGTGATATATAGTTTTCTGGAAATGATTTAAATAAATATCCCTTTTAATGTATTTTGATGTTTCCTTGCAATTTTTAAAAGTTCTGCAAATATGATTCTTGAAATTGACAAAATACTAGATTATTGTCTATCTTTTACAAAAATTTGTATTAAGATTTTTGGTTTGAAAAAAAAAAGTTAGACGGTCACTTTTTTAAAAAAGAAAATAAGAAAAGAAGAAGAAGAAGAACATTTTGCAAAACAAATGTCTCTGAAAGGGATAATCAATGAATTTTTTTTATTTTATGTATGGGACTTTTGTGTCGGGTTGTATAATTACACTATGGCAAATATTATCCATAATTTGTGTGTTTGAATTATCTTTTAATGAGGGTTTTTCAAGAAAAACTATATTAATTGATACAACATTCTACTTTAATTTGAGCGTACTTTATGTTTTTCAAAAATATTTATATTTTATAAAAATAATTTTTTTTTAAATTTATCAATTTTAAAAAAAAGGATATTACCTATGAACCAGTGGATAAACTTCTTTTGATTGGGTACCCTGACTTGTATCTCCCTCAACAACCTCTTTCTGCATTCATTCATAAAAAAATTAAGATATATTACTACTGCACACATATTATATCTTACAAGGCATACAAATATTTTGCAAAATAAAATGTGATGAAATAATACTGCAAGTTAAAAAGATATCGAAAATACATATGAGATAAAAACCTGCACCCAATATTTTATATCTAAAAAAACCCATATTATTACCCTTTGTTGAGAGTAACATCATTTCCATCAATTTAGGAACTAAAATTGCTCATTTATACTAATTGAAGATCAAAATAGATAGCTTGAATATTATGGGGACAAAAATTAAAATAAGATAAGTATACAGGGACCAAAACTACTATTTTCACTATAATTATTATTGCTGCTAAGAAGTTTATCTTTGAATAAAAACTCTAGGATAGAGAATAAAAAAAAATACACACACACACACATATATATATATATATATATACACATATATACATATATACATAAACACACCCTTGTAATGTAGTATCCACAATTTTACCACAACCATGAGAGCCTGATTAGTACTAGCATTGTATCCTCATAGCAGGGGCAAATCTAAGACTAGGGCTACGAGGCCAAAATTGGAAAGGCCCCAAATTTATTATTATTATTATTATTATTATTATTATTATTATTATTATTATTATTATTATTATTATTATTATTATTATTATTATTATTATTATTATTATATAAATTATTATTATAATTATAAGTGTTACAATATTTTTTGGTTATTTGTTTGAGGTTATTTTATATCAATAAGTTCATAAATTATGATAATTTTATTCACTTATTAATTATTATATTTGCTTCACCCTTCAATTTTAATTTTATCCTTTTTATATAGAAATTAAGTTATATACATCGACAACATAATAAATTTCTTTTACAATCTTCTCTGAAATTGAATGAACACAAAAAACATTCATGCATCGATTTTCTTTTAGTATATTTCAACATATTATATTATGTTATTTACAATTTATTTTAGATATTCATTAATGAGTGCTACTTAATAGAATGAAGTGTAATTATCGTTTAAATTGATCAGAAGATATAAGTATTTTTGACACCGTTAATGCTCAAAACTTAAACTATTACATTATGTATGCTCATTTATTTTTCTTGTTTGTGATGATAATCAAATCAAAATTTCACTTTGAGTTTCGAAACTCAACATCAAATAATCCACCACTTTATTTTTTGTGATCTTCTTTCTAGATTTTTAAAAAGAAAATATTCTCTATGTTTTGTCTTAAATGATTAATTTGTTGTTTATAAAGTTTATTTTTTTAATCAATGTACAAATTTTATAAAATAAATATATGGGTCTCGGTGCATGTTTAGCTTAGCGTATGTCATTGAGGTCGGCCATAGCAAAGGGGCGTGCAAAACGACAAGCTCAAGCTCAGGCTCAAGGGCAAGGATAAACGAGACGGAAACGACCTAGGAAAGTTCCTATTACTACGTTTGGCAGCTCGGTGGGGGTGCATATGCAAGCTAATTTCCCCACTAATAGGAATATGAACGCTACTCAGTGGGCTCATCAGAGTTAATACGTTAGACGACACAGGTTATAAATGCGGAGGGTACGACGGATAAGACCCCAGAGATGTGTTAGAGGATTGAATTGAGTTCAGATCCAATTGACTCTGTTGGTACCCAAATTCTAGATGTTAGCTCTCATGTCATAACTTAAGGAATGTCGGAAGGTTCACGAAGTGAGATTAGGGACTCAGGGAAACTTCCAGCGACGCCATGGACATATTGATTCTACCAAAAATAGACTGGCTTTAAACGTTCTTACTCTAAATTATATTCCTCCTCAAGTGATTGAAGGGAAGCCAGTGGCTCAACTGGATAAAAATGAAGTGGATAAGTAGGTATTGAAGTGGAAATGTGTCATTACTGCATATGCGGATGGAGATAGTCCGAGATATAATGTTGTGCATCACTATGTTAATCTAAATTTGTCATAAGTAGCAGAGCCAGATTTGTTCTTACACGAAGATGGATATTATATTAAATTAGTGAGTGATATGCAGGAAGTCTATTATGTTGGGCCTAACAACACTAATAATAGATCATTGATACTCAGACCTTGGACCGCAGATTTTGATTTCACTGTGGAATTTTCTTCAATGATCCTTATATGGATGAAGTTTATTAAACTACCCATGTCATGTTGGGAAATGGACTCTCTTAGTCGAATAACCATCCTTATCGGAAATCTTGTTTACACTTATGAGTGCACAACCAAATAGATTCGAATATCTTATGCAAGAATGCTAATAGAGTTGAATGTCACGCAAACCTTGCCAACTGAGATAATTGTCATGGATTCAGATGGTAGGAAATTTGAACAAATGGTATCATATGATTGGAAGCCTTAATTTTGTGATGTTTGTCTTGTTGTTGGGCACAAATGTGAGCCTCAGGCTAATACCAATATTGATCATGAGAAGCCACGAAGAAGAAGGACTGGTCCAAAAAAGGTGATGCAAGAGTGGAAGACTAAACAAATTGTACCATTTGTTGGGATGACTGAATCACAAATAAGCCCCAAAAGGGTATTCCTACAAGACTTGCTAAAGAGAAAGTGATTGAGAATCAAATCACACAGACTTGGATACAAAATAATCTTGGAAGGCAAGGTGACCAGAGAGGCAAAGTAATGCAATCTATTTTAGCCTTGGATAGAACAAATTTCCCTAGTCTAGGTAGCAGACCAATCAAAAACACTTTTGAGGTCTTATGTAATGAACAGGGAGCCAATCAAACTCCTCATGTGGATAAAAGGAGGTAACCCCCCCCCCCCCCAAATTTGTATAATGTCACGGGTGTCGGAATATTAGAGGGGTCAAGAACATTGGAGACAAGCTAGGTCAAATGGGAAGATGCAACATGTCTGGAGAAATCATGAGTCTTTACAGCCTCATATAAAGTATCTAAACATTAAGGAGTTCAAAGGAATTGCCAAAAGATAATCCAGGCAAGAGTTGAATTAGTTGATGCATATAGGAGCATTGAAACTTCATACTCTGACACCATAGTGGATTCTGAGAAAACTCTGCTACATAATCTGGAGAAATGATCCCCTATAAAGGAGAGTGTGCTACAACAGAAATATAGAGCTAGTTGGATTAAATCAGGAGATGCCAATACTAAGTATTTTTCTACAGTCATGAAGGAAATATCACAAAGAAAACATATATCTCAAATCATTGCTTAACTGGTAGCATGTTTACTGACCTTGAAGATATTAAAGCTGAGATTATTGATTTTTAAAAATATGTTATGGGTACATCAGCTACTGTTTTACCAGGTATTAATAGAAGAATTATGCAGAATGGCCCAACACTAAATCAGCAGCAAAAACTTGATCAATGTGCCTAGGTAACAGAACATGATATATTTGTAAGACTTCAATCTATTGGGGACAATAAGGTATCGAGAATAGAAGGTTATAATGTTGTATTCTTTAATAAATCTTGGCCTATTATTAAACAGGATATCAATGAAGCTATCTTGGAATTCTTTATCTCTAGCAAGATGTATAAGGTTGTGAATTGTACTATCATCACCCTTATTCCTAAAATTGGCAAGCATCAAACTGCTAAAGACTTCAGATCTATTACCTAATGTACTATTCTATATAAAATCTTACCAAAAAATCCTGGACAACAGATTATAGAAGGTTATGAGCTCGGTCATATGTGAAGCTTAAGAAGGTTTCATACCAAGGAGGAAGATTGGGTACAATATTATACTATCTCATGAGTTGGTGAAGTCCTACTTTAGAAAATATATCTCTGCCAAATGTATGATCAAAATTGATCTCCAGAAGGCATATGACTCAGTGGAGTGGATATTCCTACAACAAGTAATGAGGGAAATTAGATTCCCTAGAAGGTTTATTGAGTGGATCATGGAATGCATTAAAATAGTTCATTATACCAAACTGATCAATGGTGAAACCATACAACCATTTGATGTTGCTAAGGGTTTGACGCAAGCAGTTCCAATCTCCACCTTCCTATTTGCTATCTCCATGGAGTATCTAAGCAAAAGCTTAGAAGCGGTGAATATTGATCCTGAATTTGAATTTCATATTAAGTATGCTAAATTGAAAATTACACACATCAGCTTTGCAGATGACCTACCGCTTTTCTCAAAAACGAGATTACCATCAGGCTCTATACAGGTGTTTTCTGGATTTCTTGGGAGCATCTGGTCTAAAAGAAAATTTGGTAAAAAGTACAATGTACTTTGGTGGGGTGCCTCAGTTCACCTAGGCTACTGTTCTAAATCATCTAGGTGTTGGACTTGGAGAATTGCCTTTCAAGTATTTGGGTATTCCCTTTTCTACTAGAAAAGTTACCATGTTGTAGTAGATGCCTCTCATTGACAAGATCACAGGAAAGATGTCATTGCGGATAGCCAAAAAATTTATCTTATGATGGAAGAGTTCATCTAGTCCAAACTGTACTCTTTTGTATACAAGCCTTTTAGGCAACACTATCTATCATTCCTGCTAAAGTCATCAAACTAATTGAAGGGTACTATAGGAGTTATATCTGGTCTGGTACCAATGGAATTACAAGAAGTCTCTAATAGCATGATCTAGAGTCTGCTACATAAAGCTTCTTGAGGATTGAACCTGATTAATCTACAGTTGTGGAACAAAGCAACTATTGCTAAAACCTCCTGGAATTTATTGGAAAAAAAAGATAGACTTTTGATTAAACGGATTCATGCATATTATGTCAAAAGGATGAGGCTTCAATAGATTATTATTCATCTCAAGCCTGTTGGATGGTGAAAAATTTTTTGGAAGGCAGAAGTTCACTAATGCAAATGCAACCTATTATTTAGACTAAAGGAGGTGTGATAAGGCTGATATATCTACAACTATTGGGATTTACTCCTAAAATGTCGTGGAAAAGCTTAATGTTTCAAAATAATGTTATACATAAAGCTACTTTCCTTATGCGGCTACACTTACATGGGAGATTATTAACTTCTGATCGTCTGCTTAAATGGGGAATAGTGATTGAACCAAAGTGTGTCTTATGCAATTAGGTGGATGAGTCAAACGAGCACCTTATCACAAGATGCCCCTTTATGCAATGTTTATGGGCTAGAATTATGCTATGGTTGCCAATGGATGGAAAAATATGGAGTTATTGGGACCAGTATATGGAATGGACTATATCACAAGCAAATGAAAAATCTCAAAGGGCTACCATATTCAGATGTGTTTATGCTGAGGTAATTCACGCTATTCGTATAGAAAGGAATCTGCGGACTTTTGATAAAAGATATAAAGATTTAAAAGGTATTGCCAGGAAAATCGCTTATATTTGCAATGTCAGGGTACCTGCAGGATGTGGCCATCTACTATCTAGTTTCACTTTCTGATATACTATTTTCTATCTTATGTAAATTTAGTTCTTAGTAGTTGGGGTTCGAGAATGTAACTATTTTATATAGGCAATAGGGGTATCACTAAGCTATATATTAGCTTCCAAAGAAAATGATTTTTCCTTAAGTCATGAGATTCATTGAGCCGCCCCCGCCCCATAGCTATATATACCAAAAAAATGATATACATGTTAACTTGAAGACAAATTAGAAATTAGAATTTATTCATGTTACAACCATCACCCAAATAAGTCATATATCCAAATTAAATACATACATAATAAAAGAAGTAGGATATCAAGGACAAAAAGAAGCATACCTCTAGAGATAAATTTTTGCTTTGCTCCAAATTGAAAGGGGTTTGTTGGTTAATCACAGGCCTATCAAGTAAATAAATAGGAGTTAACAGAAATTTATTTTTACATTCACTACCCAAAAAAAATAATGACAGAGAAGTTTTATCGATAAACAACAAAAATCCCTCGCTAATCTTATTTAACCATGGATTATAAAGAAATCTCATTATATACAATCTATTCAGCGAAAGATCAATGACTTATTTCATTAATAATTTTTTATAGTGATTATTTGGTATTGCAGGTGAAATAAGTAAAATATATATCTACCTTGGTACATGCAGAGTCTCTTGTGATGTATTCCACATGTTATTTTGTTCGAACAAGTTCTCTTGTGGAGTTTTGCCCTTTTGAACCTAATCAAATGAATATATAAAATATTAGCTTGTAATTATGCATATTAATTCACATAAAATATTCATGACTCTGATATTCGAAAGAGTAAAAATTTATATTCATTAATGGTAAAACTAAAAGATGAATAAATTACCATAGTGGTTTCATCTAAGAGAAGTTGTTGTTGTTGCACGGGAGGAATAACAGATACAGTATCATTTGATGATTCAATTTCCTCAAAAGATAAGTCACTGCTTTGATTAACTGTTGTGCTTTGAGAAATAAAATCTTCAGTACTTGACGACATTTTTTCAAAGATTTCCTGTATAATAAAGTGAGGGTCACAAAATAAAGAAAAAGATTTACTAACATCATGCGATTTAATTATCGTGTTTGCAGTAATGTATTAGTTTTGTAGCACGTAGTATAACTTATAGTAAACATATCTTAGACTAATAAACTGAGATTTGGTCTGATAATATGCTAATTGAAAAGATGTGCTAGGATCTAGATTATCAGAAAAGATTAATCAAGTGAAAAAGAAAAACAGGAATAGATAAATTTTTTATATTCCACACAAGAGACTAATATGGATAGTTCAATATTTTTAATATATATTTATATCGCCAGTGTCACTAATTTTTTGTGCCTTGAAAAATCTATGTTGGATGTTGCTATGAAATGAAATTTTTTAAAATAATCACTTAGTTAAGATTCAAATTTTAATATTTTAGCAATTAATATTTTGAACTATATAGGTATTCCAAATTTTTAATCATTAATTCTAATTGATCCATTCAATTATTCAAATTTATAATAAATCTAAAATGTAGTTGTCATCTAACTCTTGCTTACTTATATAATAATTATTTAATTTGAACTAAAAATTCCAACATTTATGAATTTAAAAAAGTTATATATTTAAGGGCTTTATAAAATAGATATGTCTAAGTAAGATTGATCTACGTTTTCTAACACAATTGATACAGATAAACAATTTCATTCACAACCTAAAATAAAAATATATGAAATAAAATAAAAAGAATCATCCTAATTTATTTAGGTTCTCTGTACAAGTGACTAACTTTAAAAATATTAAAATCTCAAAATTTTCATACTTAATGATATCCTAAATTTTAACAGATCTATGGTACAAGAGATAGACTGATGCAAGTAATCTAGATTTATAAATTTCTATCATGTACAGAATTAAGTGTTAACATTTTTTTCTTTTTCAAATATTTTATATGTTGCAATACAAAATTTGAATTGTATAATCTGTTGATGAAGAAAAAAATAGACATAGTTAGACTTCTTAGGGCTCGCATTAGTACTTGTAACAAAATTTCGAAAGAGACAAATAAGAGAAGAAAAGTGAGGAAAGTACCCTCAAGTCTTTAGATATGGTGAAGAAATGAGGAGAAAATATGTCTCTATTTATAGGACTATCAAACCTTCAATAATGAATAATGACCTAAAAAAATTTAGCATCCTCATTATTAATAAGAGATTTCTTACTAAATTATATTATGGTAAGAAAAAAACGAATAAAGAGAAAAGATTGAGGTAATCTTTTTTTTTTCTGGTCAACTTCTTAAATAGTTTCAGAACGTAGTTAAATAAAAGAATTATAATATGAATAGAAAAAATGACCTTAAATATTTTAGATCAAGTAAAATATATATTGTATATTGAAATTAAATTACTTCAAAGGGTATATGTTAACACTTTCGTGATTTATAATATATAACGTAATTTTAATAATTAACGAGAAAGGAAAAATTAAAGTATAGACTCATGTATGCTTAATGAAATAATATCCCCGGTATCATTACTAATATAATTTCTTCACTTCAGATTAATCTTGTTCTTGATAATTAATGATTGAGCTAAGTAGTGAAGTTATAATTAGCACTAACAACAATATTATATGAAATAGTTATCCACTATAGAATAGAAAAATAGAAATTCATGTAATTAATTCTTGTTTATCAATTTCTATCCTTCCTAAATTTCTACCAAGTGTTTATATTGAAGAACATGCTATGAAAGTTAAAATCGATATTAGGCTAAACAAGAAAATTTCTTTTTGTTGACTTTGTCGTATTAAATAATGCAACCTTAGCTTCACATGCAAATGCATACATAAGAAAGAGAAATATTCACCCTAACTAGCTAATTATATAATTAAATAATGATAAAATATAATTAGTCATGTGTCATCCAGATGTTAGAACCGATGAACCCCTTTTCACAATTTACATCAGTGGTCATACAAAGATAATCCAAACTTCGAAAATACATCAAAAACCTCCTAAATCCCATCAAATTGCTGATAAACGCTCCATAAACTCTTCTTTCTAACTCCTTTGTTTCTCTTCACTTTTGCCACACCTTGTATCACGACCCTAATGATCGTGATTGGCATCCACACGAACCCCCTAATGGGCGAATCAACGCTTCCCAACAACTACCCCGTCAACAATCATTTCAATAAAAAGTAACACTTGCAATAAAATGAAATGAAATATAACATCCAAAAATTGTAATAACCAAGCAAACCAAAACAACCAAATCTTCCCAAGATCCGAAAGTCATTTCACTTCAACGTCTAACTATAAGTCTAAGAATATGTAAACTTCAAAGAAATAGAAGCTGCAACATCCGGAGGAGAGACATCTTCGAAGAAGGAGTGAATCAGCCCATTCCGCGTCGCTCACCTTTTAGAGGAATCGTTGTTGTTTAAGGTGGGGACGAGAGGAACTTCCTGAATTGTGTTTTGAACTCAGAAAAAAGTGCAAGAGTAGGGTTAGTTTGTACTGGTTAGCATCATCGGCCGACCTTATATAATAACATATAATTAAGACAACAATAATATGAAACTAGTCACAAATGCCAAACATAATTACAGTAACATTTCAAGTACACTAGCTCTGAACAGGTGACAACCGGCCTGCTCACCGGATTGGGCTTTTCCCTGCAACGGTCCCCTGACCGCTATAGCGACCACCGGTACTTCTCGAGTAGGTAGCTTGCCTTAGCTTTATCTTTCATCAATTCACTAGTTTTCAACAATTCACACATTTAGATATTCAATCAAATGAGACACGAACTTTTGACACCAGTTCAAATCTACTCATCTTCACATGCGATTTAAGCATTTCATCACAAGGATAACAACATCAACATCAATAATCATTTAATAACTTCACACTTAACCTATTTCCACCATCCTCAATTCAGGTTACAAATACATAATTCAGAAACTCAACTCTACCACTTATCACATACTCATTTCGAATTGTTAATATGCTACAAAAACATCATAAAATAGACAAAGGGTGACATGTCGGGCACACGCCTCCGCCATGTTCCCATAAACACTGCATCACCAATATCAGTGTACACACATGCTAGAGGATCTTATTTCTGCCGTTCCAGTCATGACCTACAGGGGACTCTAGAAATCCATGTATTATACCGGTGTGGTACCCGCTCCCGCTCATATGCTCGTCCGGATACTCTCATGGGACACGAGCCACTCAAAAAATATCGCTCGCCCGGATGCTTTCCTCGGGAATGAGCCTCTCATCTTAGAATATTATTACTATCATTAACCATTCTCATTCAACTGAATATACAGGGTTAATTCTTTAAACATTCAGGAGTTTACAATCTACTCCCTCGCTTACATAAATACAAATCATCAAATATCTCAATAGCAATGCAAAGGAACTTCACTTCACCATTCAACACAACTTCATAATAGTTCACAGACCACATCATATCTACATTACTTGTACAGTTCATTTAACAGTGAAGTTTTATAACAGGTAATGTCCGTAGACAAATCACATATCATCATTGCATAAAACATATATTCCATTAAATAGGGTCTATTTCCCTTAAACCATACCCTATCTCGATTTTTGGGTACGAAAGTCAGCTACTCTGCAGCAGCCTTTCCCTTTCTCAACGCCTCGAAAAGTTCAAAATCTACAACAACAATGTAGAGTAATTTCATTATTTACTCTTTGGATAAGGGTCTTAGAAGTTCAACCCCTTTTTAGGACACTTTCAAAAGTAAAACCCCAATTCCACCTAGTTCTAGGTCCTGATTCTCGTGTAACCCACGTTCTCAAGCAAGTAAACCTCGGAGAATGATCAATACCCCTCAAAACTCTACTCAGATCACCCCATTAACTCCCAATGATCCAGCCCTATTCTATCAACTTAGGTATTCTCAACTTAAAACTCCACCATTAAAGATTCTACATGAATTTTAGGGTCAACCGTATCTATCATTAGGATAGGGGATCAAGAAATTTACCTTGGGAGAGGAACTCACTGCTCTGGGGAGAAAATCGCCTTCAGATCTTTTTCTTTGCGTTTTTGAAAATAATAGGGTATAACCCCATAAATCCTACTTAAACCCACTTTCTGATTTCCGTCATCCCCTGCAGCGGTTATATTTTCGCTGCAGCGGACCCACTACAACAATCAAGAAACCTCTACGGTGGATCCAACAGTTAATTCCCCGATCCGTTACGGTGGAAATCCAACTGTTATCACGGTCTCGCTGCAGCAGATATCCTACCATTGCAGCGGTCCCCAAAATCATTAGCTCCCACAAAAGTCATCTTTTAACATTTTGTTGTTTTCACAATCATTTTCTATAGATTCTATCTTTTTGAGTGTTCTAAGTCGATCCCCTTCATAACGACGTATCGATCATCACATCAGATACCAAGTGGCTTCCTCTACAGGACGATTCTTCTGCTGGACCTTTACCGTCAAAAATTCCTTTGATATCAGCTTGCAGACTTCCCTAGCCAATATCTCCACCGGCTCTTCCTCATAGGACAAGTTATCATCTAGCAGCATGGACTCCCAATTAATAATGTAAGTTCCATCTCCATGATACTTCTTCAACATTGAAACATGGAAGGTCGGATGTACCCAGAAAACCCTGGTGGCAAAGCCAACTCATAAACTAATTCTCCTACACGGTGAAGTATTTCAAATGGTCCAATGTATCTCAGGCTAAGCTTGCCCCTCTTACCAAACCTCATCACCCCCTTCATGGGAGATACTTTGAGCAGAACTTGTTCTCCCTCCATAAAATCCATATCTCACATGTTCTTGTATGCATACTGCTTTTGTCTACTTTGTGCCGCCCCCAAACGCTCTTGAATTACATGAATTTTTTCTAAAGATTCCTTCAGCAAATCGGTCCCCGAAGGTCTCACTTTAAATGCATCAAACCACCTAATTGGAGACCTACATTTTCTTGGCATACAAGGCTTCAAATGGCACCATGCTAATGCTCGAGTGATAGTTGTTGTTGTAGGCGAACTCTGCTAAAGGTAGAAATCTATCCCAATGGCCCCCAAAATCTATGACACAGGCCCAGAGCATATCCCCCAATACTTGGATGGTCCTTTCTAACTGTCCATCTGCCTGAGGATGAAAAGTTGTGCTCAAGTCCAACCCGGTGCCTAACTTTTCCTGCAAGGTCCTCTAGAAATGAGAGGTGAAATGAGTACCCCTGTCAGACACAATCGATACCGACAACCGATGTAACCGAATCACTTCCTTCACATATAGCTTGGACAACTTCTCGGCATTGCAAGTCACTTAGACAGGCAAGAAGTGAGAAGATTTTGTCAATCTATCAACAATGATCCAAATGGAGTCAAACTTTCCCAATGTCTTTGGAAGACCAACTATGAAGTCCATTGCTATTCTCTCCCATTTCCACTCGGGATAAGGCATCCTCTGAAGTACTTCCCCAGGCTTCTAGTGTTCGTATTTCACCTGCTGGCAATTCAAACATTGGGCAACATACTCTACATTATCTCTCTTCATCCTGCCTCACCAGTAGTGCTGCTTCAAGTCATGGTACATTTTGGTGGCTCTAGGGTGAATGAAGTACCTCGAGTTGTGAGTTTCTGTCAAAAGGATCTTAATTAGTTCAATGACTCAGAGAACACACCTGCGCCCCTTTATCCTCAGGACCCTTTCACCATCTAGCAATGCTCCTTCACTTCTCCCCGCAAGATCTTCTCTCAGATTTTACCCAACTTCTCATCCTTAAACTGTCTTGTCTTTATTTCCTCCAACAGAGATGACTTAGCTTCCTTTCTAGCTATTATCCCACCTATTTCTTCCAATGATAGCCTCACCAAACTAGTTTCCAGAGTTTGAACTTCTCTAGCCATAGGTCGCCGAGTAGCTTCCAAGAAAGCTAGACTACCCATACTCACTGCTTTCCGACTCAACGCATCTGCCATTGCATTACCCTTCCTTGGATGGTACAGAATGGTGACATCATAGTCCTTGAGAAATTCCATCCACCTCCTCTACCTCAAGTTGAGATCCTTATGGGAAAACATGTACTGCAGGTTGCAATGATCTATGAATACCTCGCAATCAGCCCCATACAAGTAGTGCCTCCAGATTTTCAGAGCGAACACCACCACTGCTAGCTCCAGTTCATGCGTGGGGTAATTATTTTCATGCACCTTCAACTACCTTGAAGCATAACCAATGACCTGTCATTCCTGTATTGACACAACACCTAACCCATACCGTGAGGCATCACAATAAACAATGAAATCTTTACCTTCCACCGGTAATGTTAGGGTACATGCCATGGTTAATAGAGTCATAAGCTTCTGAAAACTTTCTTCACACTCCTCAAACCACTAGAAAGGTATATCCTTCTGGGTAAACTTTGTCAGAACCGAAGCAATCGATACAAAACCCTTCACGAACCGATGGTAGTAACTGCCAATCCTACGAAACTTCGAATTCCAGTCACAATAGTAGGCCTAACCCAGTTCCTGACCTTATCTACCTTTTGTGGATCCACTTTTATTTCCTCCTTGGAGACCACATGCCCTAGAAAAGACACCAACTCCAACCAAAACTTACACTTAGAGAATTTGGCATACAGCTGCTTCTCCTTCAGCAACCCCAACATTATTCTCAGATAATTCTCATGTTCCTGCTTGGTCTTAGAATACATAAAGATATCGTAAATAAAAACAATCAAAAAGGAGTTTAAGTAAGGTTTGAAGATACCATTCATAAGACACATCAACGCATCTTGGGCATTAGTGAGTCTGAACGACATGACCAGAAACTCATAATGCCCTTACTGGTCTAGAAGGTTGTTTGAGGAATATCCTCAGCCCGAATATTTAGTTGGTGATAACCTGATCTCAAGTCAATCTTTTAAAACACAGCCTCTCTTTGTAACTAATCAAACAAATCATCTATTCGAGGGAGAGAGTACTTGTTTCTAATAGTTTTCTTGTTCAACTGACAGTAATCAATGCACATCCGCATGCAACCATCCTTCTTTTTAACAAACATGACCAGAGCGCCCCATGGAGAGACACTCGGCCTAATAAACCATTTACTAAGAAGCTCTTGAAACTGTTCCTTGAGTTTTCTCAACTCAGTAGGTGCCATTCGATATGGAGGAATAGAAATGGATCAAGTCCCTGGCTCTAAATCTATTCAAAAATCAATATCTCTGTCCGGTGACATGCCGGACAGATCTGCAGGGAACACCTCTAAAAACTCACAAACTACTGGGACCGACTCTATTGAAGGACCCTCAGAACTAGTATCCCAAATATGTGCTAGATATGCTGAGCACCCCCTCTCTATCAACTTATGGAAATGAATATAAGAGATGAGTTTCTTAGGAGCAGGGAAATAATTCCCTTTCAACTTCAACCTAGATGACCCTGGCCCCGATATAGTGACGGTCTTAGCATGGCAATCTAGAATGGCATGGTAAGGGGATAACCAGCTCATTCCTAGAATCACACCAAAGTTAACTATATCCAAGATTACTAAGCCTGCCAGAGTGTCAAACCCCATGAAATCAACGATACAATTACGAACAACCTTACCCACCACCACAGAATCCCCTACAGGAGTAGACACATGGATAGGAGTATCAAGCACATCATAAACAAGATCCAAATCCAATGCAACATAAGCAGACACATAGGAAAATGTGGATCCCGGATCAAACAACGCAATAGCCAGTTTGTTGGATATGAAGATCGTAAATAACAGCATCTGAAGCATCTGCCTTAGGCCTACCAGGAAAAGCATAGAAGTGGGCTTGGTTACCTGCCTGCGAACTAACCTGATTGGGTTGTGCCACCCCTCTACCTAACTGGGTGCCACTCTTACCCACCTAAGCACTTCCTCTACTAGGCTGAGCACCACCTATGACAATTGGCTAACTACCTCACCCGAGCTATGGACGATCTCTACTGAATGCATTGCCTCCTCTTCTGGTAAGGGCTGGAGCTCAAGGAGGTGGGTGCGGAATGATCTGTCCGCCCTGGGCGAACTTGGGACACCATCGGCGACCTAATAATACAAGAGGGGGGTGAATCGGGTTATACCAAATCTTTGCCTACATGATAGACCAGTTTACTTTATCTATTTCGTATAAGTTATTTGTGGAATAAAGAAAGGAGAACAGTAACAACACAATTTTTACGCAGAAAGCACCCGGCTCACAAGGGTGAAAAATCACGACCTACACCTCTGCATGATTTGCCCCAAACATCACTAAAATTGTGAGCCTCAACAAAAATTAGATCATAAACACTTGTAACCTAAGAGACTAACTCTAGTCCCTTGCCCCTACAATCACTAAGATGTAGCTAAATTTAGATTACAAAATAATTGCAACCTAGGAACTAACTCTAATCCCTCTTACAACAATCAAACATACTTTGATAAAGTGAGATTCTGAGTCAGTGGAGTTTTAATAGATTCAAGCTTTGTGAAATTTTATGGAAACTCACTGATCTTCACAATTATTTTTTTGTGAGTAAATCCATTCTCAGATTTCAAGAAAATTGAGTTCAAGTAGAAAAAATTCTTGTTAAAGTGGGACTATGATGGTTGATGTGCGGTTTTCAAGATCAAATATAACCTGCACCATAAAAAAATTTGATAGTTTAAAGTTATGTTTCAATTATGAGAATGGGTAACTTCCTTTTGGATTTATCTAATGAGAAACTTACTTATGAAACATGTCACTAGATTTGATACATGGTTTAGACGCAATTAACTTCAAGAGATGGAGCACATACCTAGATAGACTAATGAAGCATGTTCTTCATATGAATTTTCTCAATAAAGGATAGTTCAATTGAGATAATAAGAGTAATATCATTAGACTAAGTGCGACAATATAACTATTATGGTATAAGAACGTACAAATAATTCCACTAGACTGAGTAAAACATTTTCAACTTAGGCTTATTTCATTTTGAAAATATTTATTCTAGCCAATCATTGAGTGATATTCATGCAATCTTAATCATCCCTAATTAATTCTATTGAGATTCTTGTGAATAACCTGTTTCATCCATGGTTCCCCCTATCACAAGGCTGTCAATCTTTTCAAAGTCATATACCCTTCTTTTCAGACAATTTTCAAAGGCTACACTCTCTCTCTTCATATCAGTGAGTGAAAGAAACTTTAGTTTATCCCCAATCATATCCCTTGAGCAAACACTATCCATGTATCAATTTTTCTTGCTTCCTTTCACTCAACACTGCAAAACAATTCGAAGTTAGCTTTAGGAACCCAAACTAGCTTGGGTTCTTTTCTTTGAACAAATGGATGAATTAAATCTCTTCTTGTCCAGCTTAGCAACACATAGGAGAACATATTCATTAAATAGTCTTTTTAGATTATAGTAACTTTTTGAGTTCATTGATTTTCATTGGAACTTCAATATATATCCTACTTGAAGTCTTCATGCATGAGTCATGTGTGATAAGGAATTTTTATAGTTCTTTTGAATATTTTTGTATAAGATTTGCTCTAAATGTGTTCCAAATTGAAATCCTAAATTATGTTTCATTTGAAAAAAAAGAAGATAATAGGTCCATCTTGATCCTTTTATTTAGAGAGTTACATAAGGAAAAAACCTATGATATTCCTTGTCTGCATTATACATGTCATGTCCATATTTGAAATGGACACTCGATGTTGTTAACCTTATCGAGTGAACCATTTCTAACATAATTATCAAATATTACTTCAAATACATTATTTTCAAGTAAATATTATTTAGTGTGAGGAAGAAATTATTCCATTGGACTCAATACAAATATGTCAAAATAAAACCCAACCAACATTTCTATATAGTTCTATCACCATGTAGATGAACCAAAAAGGCTCGACAAAATGAACAAGTGTGTGTAATCTTCATTGAACATAGGTAATACTTAGAGTCCTTTCAGATTAGTTTTAAAAAATAGCTTTTAAATAAAAATACTTAAAAGTTTAGAAGTAAAAAAAAATTGAGATCCCTCAACTTATAGCTTTTTCTTTGTCTTAAGCTGATTTAAATTTATTTTAAGTGTTTTTAACTTTGTCGAACACTTTAAAAAAAAATTAAAAAACTAAACATTGAAATCATATTTGACCAACTTTTAATCCAATACAAATAAATTTTATAGCAATTGATTATTATATAAATAGAATAATATTTAATATTGAATAATATTTAATATTTAATATATAAATAAATTACCAAAAACTCTTCTTCTTTTTTTCCAATTTGTTCATGTTATAAAGATAATTAAATCAATTATTTAATTATAAAGTCTCAAATGATATTCATATATTTGGTGTGAATACATATATCATCTGGATACCTTGACTACTTACATTTTTATGATATTAACTTTTGTAGTGTTTAAATTTTGTGATGTTTAAATATCTTATTAGTAAGTTGAATTTAATTTAAAAGAGAAACTTACTTAATACTTCCATAAATTAGAAAGGATGACAGAGTAGGGGTGGGCAAAAAAACCGAAAACCGAAAAACCGGACCGAACCGAATTAATTCGGTTTTTTGGTTTCGGTTTTTTCGGTTTTTCGGTTCGGTTTCGGCTTTTTTTTATAACGTAATTCGGTTTTCGGTTTTTTTTCAGTTACGGTTCACCGGTTTTCGGTTAAACCGAATAACCGAATTTATAATAAAATTATTTTATTTTATTTTTATAATTAATAATTAAATTAAATAAAAAAATAAAAAACCCTACACTATTATACTACTTCACAGTTCACACTACTACACTAGACACAGACACACAGTACACAGACTCAGACAATCTGAGAAGAGAGAAGAGAACTGAGAAGCCCATCGCCGTCGCCGCCCGTCGGCACGTCCTCTCTGCCTCACCAGCCGTCGGCCATCGCCCATCGGCCCATCCCTCTCGTCGGCCGCCGCTATCTCTTTCTCTCATCTCTGCCACTGGCCCACTGTCGACAGCTAGACAGGACTGGCTGCGCCGCTGCGGGCCTGCGTCTCTGCCGTCTGCCGAGTGCCAACTCCCAATCGGCCTTCCCTCTCTGCCTCTCTGCCTCTCAACTCTCCAGCCTGACAGCCTCCGCGGCTCCACCTCCAACCTCCAGGCGGCAGGCTCCACTCAACCTCAAGTCCTCATTCGGTCATTCCTCAACACTCAACATTCAACAGGTAAGCAATTAAGCAAAGTAGCAAACTGTAAAAGGGAATAACAAATTAACAAATAACAATCCCATATTCGGATATTCCCATTAACAATTTAACATTATCCCAAATTCCCAATTCCCAAAATATTGAGAATTTGAGATTGGTAGCCTATGAATTGTGAATTTTTGAATTTGTGAATTGTGATGCACTGAATACTGATGCTGTGAGTTTTGAATTTTTGATGAGTTTCTGCCTTTCTGTTTCTGGACTTTGGTGAAGATGGAAGTGTTGAAGTTCCCATTAGTTGAAGTTCACTGTGAATTGTGATGCATTGCCCACCCCTAATTCTAGTTTTAATGCACTGTGTAGTGTGTATTATTATCAACATTATTGCGAAAAATTACACTTATATTTGATGAGTTTCTGGACTTTGGTGAGTTGGTCTGTGAAGATTGCCCAAGTGTCCATCGGCATTCGGCCATCAAGTGATGCTTTATGTGATTATGTATTTATGTCAATTATCATTGAGAATTTGAGAATTGAGAATCTTAGTAAATAAACCGAATAACCGAAATAAATAAACCGAACTGAATTAAAAAAAAACCGAACTGAACCGAATTAAAACGGTGCGGTGTTTGGTGTTCGTTATTCATAACCGAAAACCGAAAAAACCGAACCGAAATTTGAAAAAACTGAACCGAAACACCGAACGCCCACCCCTATGACAGAGTAAAAGCAAATTTTCCACAACATTTTTTAAAAATCAAAATGTGACTGCTTTCAGTATTCACCCAATTAGAACTAATTATTATTTAACTTTTAAATATGAGAGTATTTTTTGTTAATTCACCTTATAATACGAGGAATATTTATTATGTGTATCTATTATTTACGTAGAATATTCTTATTCATTCTTATTAAGAAACTTAAAGAAGTCTAAAGAAAACTTTTAAAAAAAGAGATATAGAAATAGAAACTTCTTCCGAAATAAAAGAGACTAAACAGAAATAAGAGGGATCCACTGAAGAAGATCCTTATCCTTCTCCTTTCTTTTTTCAGAAGAAAGGTAGGATCCGGACAAAATCGTCGAAATGGAAGAAATTCTAGTAAATGGAAAGGACAATATAAAAGATAAATTTCGCTCTCACTTTACAGAGACAGGCTATAACGATATTAATACTACTAATAGTCCAATTTATAGTTGTGAAGATTCTTATCTGAATAATAATAACACGGGGAGTGCAGAAAAATTAAAATTACAATTGCTTGAGAAAGAAAATGAAAATAAAGAATTTGATTTAAAAAGTCGAAAAGAGTAAGTAATAAACTAATTAGAAGACGGAAACATAAGCTAAATACAGGAAAATATTAAGAAAACATGTGCCTACCCATATATATTTGATACTTTTTCCTATAAAGAAACTATTTTTTTGTATTTCCTCCCTTTCCTTTTGTATTTGTATTTACTTACCATCGCTTCCATTGAATTTCGTATTCTATAATGACAAAAACTCAAATTTTATTGATCTTCTAAATATAAATTTTTACCATTTCCTACAATTGGGTAGTTTTTCCTTTTCCATTGTAACTCTACAAAAGCTAAAAATGAAATCAAGTTTGTTGATCTCACTTAACTTGATTGAATCCTTTATGGATTCAATAAATCTAAGTAGACTGTAGTTTTATTTTTCACTTATTCTTTATTTATTCTCCAATCTATACTTTCTTTGTATCTATTTTATTTGAATTAGATTTGTAGTGTCATTCCATCATAAGTCCTTTTTTTTAATAGGTAGCAAAATTATAATATTATATACTTATATCTCATTAATTAGGCATAAGAGATCTAAGTTTAACTACTAAAAATGTCACGACTCAAGTCTGCACCCCAGCTGCGAAACGGTGCTTCTAATCATGAGTGAACCCAAGCTAACCCATGGAATATCTTAATACTGATACTCTGATTACTGTAATAAATCTGTATGTGGAAGCTTCGTAATACATAAATGACAAATACTTTAAAGTAAACAAGATATCCGATAAGATTGAAATATATGCAACTGTTGCAAAAACCACTGAACTACAAACTTTGTCTAAAAGCCATCTAAGGACTGACTAGTTGTTGGAATAAGCTCCTAGCTAATTCTAAGGTTTGAACTGAAATATCAAAATACAATAAAACCTGGAATGAAATGAAACTCTGCTCCTCGAAAAATGAGGACTCACCACTGAACTCTGCTGATCATATCAAGAGAAAGACTACTGATGATGTTGAGACTGAGAACCTACGCCTGTATCATAATATGATACATCATAGAGAGTATGCATCAGTATCTTGAATGTACTGATTAAGTGAGATATGAAGTAAATATAAAGATACTGAGAATCTGTAAGCTGAACTAACAGAATATGCAATGACCATAACTGGAATCATAAATACTAAAAGAATCTGGAAAGATGATAATGTTGTAAGTACTAATAACTATCTGAAGGTCATGTTCAGATCCTGAAAGCTAAAAGACTGGAATGAACTGAAGACTATGATTGTACTGGACTAAGCTATTTTGTGCTATACTGTGGGAGAGACTTTTAACCGACATGTAACCATGTGAGCCAAACATGGAGTCCGATGTATACCCCCCATCGGAGAAGGCCCACTATACCTTCCCATGGTATAGTAGCTGAGCTAGATGATCCACTATCTTATGCCCATTGGGGCTAATAACCTATGGTGACAACTTAGTTCTAGGAACCTGGTGCGCTGAATCCCGGCTCCACTCCATGCTAAGTTTTGCTCCCACTGAAAGTCCTAATTATGTTTACTAGGTTGATAGATCAAACCTAATGTCCCAAGACTTAAGTCAGAACTAATTGTCTGGGAGTATTCTGAGAGTCTAAGGACCTAAATGCAACTATGTTCTAAGACTCTTCAGATCTACTTTATCTGAAAGTGTCATAACGGTCTAAAGAACAACTGACAACTGATAACTAGTACTATTGAGGTTACTGAGTTCCTCAAGACTAAAAGTAGTCAAACTGATCAGCTGACATTTTCATTGAACACTAAGTTTACTGAGTGTTGATTGAGACTCTGAGACTGGTTAAATCAAAGACTAACTTCTAATCATGCATCTGTACTAACATTGATAATTTAAAAAGAACTATTCTGTCAAACAATATTCATGTCTGAATTCTCAATTATGCAAGTCCCATTCAAATCATATCTAAAGATTAGAGCTAAAATACATATTGTATGAAATGAGATACCAAGCATAAATTACAACTGATAATTATCTTGGAAAACATCAGGAGTTATAACAAAGAGGAAAATCGTAATCTGTCTGAAGAACAACCCTAGTTTCGACTGTCTATAGGGTTGGAATTAACAGAATTTCTGTAAGAATTTTGGGACACAAGGGTGAAAAATAATTCCTTGCTAGAATCTCACATGCCTAGAGTAGAAATTCCTTGAGAGAGCACCTGAAAATCTTAAGAAAGAGAGGAAGTCCTAGTTCTTGCCTAGAGGGGTCTATCGGAGTTCTTTGATGAATTTCTGAGTTACTTTTTGGAAAGAATGAGGGGAGAGGGTGGGCTAATCCTCTAAAATCCTTCTAAATAATCCCACTAAAACGTAGTTTAGGAGTTAGGATTATAGATTTTTACAACAATACCCCTGGAAAGTGGTTTTAAAAACTCTACCCGTCAGGTGGTACAACTCAACCTACAAGTCATACCAGGATCATATGATCCGCGCTGTAATATCCTGGAAGTGCTTAAGACTAGACTAGGGATTTAAAAAAATGAAAGTTGGCAGAATCTGAGAAATTTTTCATTGAACGGGCCACATAACGGATCGTTGGTTCAACCAACGACCCGTGGGAAGCATCCATGGTGAGGTCTGCCGGGTTGCTGTTGGAGGTAACAGGTCACGTAACGACCCTTAGTTTGATACCATGAGTCGTTGTTTGAAGTCACGGTGGGACTGGTCCTCAGCCTAAAGGGAAAGTAACGGGTCGTGGGATGACCCGTTGTGAGGAGCAATGGGTCATGGTAAGCAAACATAGGAAGGAGTATTAAAACCTCCAGTCAAGGTATTGGAAGGAAACCACGACTCTTGGAAGGAGGAATGAGCCGTAGTGTGGTTCGTGGGAAGGCTTAGTGCAGGTTGTCAAGGGGGAATCAATGGATGACATAACGAATCGTTGTCTAAAGCAACAACTCATCCTGTCGAGTCGTGGGATTGAATCAGAGAAAGTGAAGTCGGGCTGTGGATGTGACGGATAGATACCACGAGTCATGGTATCCAAGCACGACCCGTTCAGACGGTCATTGTTACTGCCAGTGCAGAAATTTTAGGAAATTCATTAAGGGCATTTTCGTCATTCCTAAGTCCTAGGATCCTAAACTACATCATTTAAGGCTCGAAATGCAGTGTTTTATGAGGGTAAAACCTATCCTAGGCTCATTCATATCCATGCAAGCATATTGAAGGAGTTTAGGAGGTGATCAAGTAAGAGTCCTTCAAGTTTTTCTTCAATTTTTCATTGGGCTTTCAAAGAGTGGTAAAATCCGATTTTCCCCAGGTATGTATGGTTATGAGTGGGTGAATTCTTTCACACCCATGCCCAATCTCTCTCAAATCATGAAATTTCCTATGTAAATTCTATGGGATTTTTATCCAATGCATGAAATTTTGAATTCTCTACATGGGCATGACCTAATTGAGTTACTTTTATTGAAATTCAAATTATGGGCAAGTTTTATGTTGTTTTTCATTAAAACAATGTTTCAAGCTTTTAAAATTAAAATTCCCATTTATGAAAGGTTTGTGAAAGTTAAGGTTTATGATGAATATTCATGTATGATGGATTATTGATGATGAAAAGCATGTTTTCAAATTACCCATGTTTATAATCATGTTTTCAAGTAAATTGAGTATTTTCAAGCATGATAAAGTATTGGGCAATGCCCACATGTTCAAGAATGATTTATGATTTATGATATGGATTTCATGATTGATCGATTTATGATGTTGGCCAACTAAAGGGTCCTTGATTCATGTCTAAACATGTATTTAAATAGGGATCGAAGTTGTTAAATGTTTATTTGGCCATGAATCTTATGAATGATGTTTATGATTTATTACGAGTCTAATGTGTATGTTTTTGGGAGCAGTGTCTAGCACTGAGAAGCCCGACGTTTAAATGACTACACCGGAGTCTCATAACTATGTGTCATCATAGGTTTATATTGATATATTACAATGTTAATGATCCCCTTTTTCTTGATATCACATAATGCACATCCCTTTCTTGGCAAGCCAGGGACGACTTTGCCCACTTGAGTGAGATAGTTGGGGCATCATGTGAGGCTCTACCATGATGGTGTCGGTTATGACGAGTCTTCCTATTGTTCTGCATGTTTTATGCATTATTATATTTATGTTATTTTGGCTCAAGTGATGATTTATTATGTTTCTCTTATGGCTATGGTAATGGTTAGATTACGAATGATTTGAAAACCTTGAGCCTTATGTTATCTTATGATATTTATGTTATGAGTATGTTGTCCCACTCTTATGATCTCTTACGAGCTTTTATGCATTTTTAAATGTCCATTTTTACTTACCTTGCATACTCAGTACATTTCACGTGTTATATCTCGTAAATATTAACGATTAGTAAGCATACACATGAAATTGTGATGAGTAAGAAGAGCTTGACGCATGTGGGAAAAAGCCTCGGAAGAAAGGTCAGGAGAGGCTAGGTTGCGAAGGGCCAGCGCAGTGCGCCGGGCCCATTGGCGCAAGAAGAGGTGCAACGCAGAGGGCCTGCTGGTGCTATGGCCGGCACAGGGCGCCCCCTACCACCGACCTCACATATACGTAAAGGCCTCTTCACTTCATTTGAATCATTTTCCAAACATATTCGGCCAAGACAAGAGAAAATCGAGGAATCCTTTAAATTATCATTGGATTACGCTATCAAACGCCATCCAATCTTAAATTAACTTTCGGTAACGAGTCCTGGGCCTAGGAGAAGCATTACTATGGAGTTATTTCTCAAAAATACATTCGGTAAATCGGAACTCCACAGAGTAGAAGTTGTCAGAATTTCTCCAAATTGATTCCTAAACTACCACAAGCTTTAGGTAAGCATTTCTCCCTTCTGAACTCTCGGGAAATTATAGGTTTTCGGCCGTATTTTATGAAGTTGAATTATAGTTGCTATTAGTATCAAAAGTTACTATTTTTGTCGAATTTAGTATTGAAATTAAGACCCATTCTTTCAGTATTAAAGTTACAGTTGAAAAGAGCTAACAAATACAAGTTGAAACTCGTCGGTTATTCAGGAAACGACAATTGAGGTATGTTAAGGTGAATTCCTTCGAAAAGTTACTTCCTACGGTATTTTAATACAGCTTGAGCCTTCGTAAGAAAGTCAAAAGTATGTTTATTATGGTTAGCTGCTATTGTTAGTTGATCCCAATACTTTATGTTTAATTTGGGATTGACCCCGCCCTGTATAGACTTTCGTGACCAACCCCAGGGTTAATAGCTGTGTCGTCGCCCTCCAGGGGCTATATGACGTTGCTCCAAGGAGCGATATGCCATCCCAAGGGACGATTCAGAGGCCTAAGGGCCATATTACAGTCCATTCCATGGCTGGACTATTATTTTTTATGTCGTATCGGCATCACACCCTCATCGAGCCTGATGCCTAGGGTGCAGTTATCAGGAGTCCGCCGGACTCATACATAACTATAGATCAGGAGCCGAGCGGGCTTAGTTGCAGACCCAGGGGACCGGTAGGACGGCTATAGTTACATGTTGACTCATTTGACCTGATTAGGGGTATGTAGATTGAAGTGAACTCGCCAAGGCTTATGGGGGGGCCCAGGCGGGTTATTCTATGCTGGATGTACCTTCCGAGCTTATAAGGGTCAGGTAAGGTTCTTGTTTGTACTATTTAATGTTAGTTGTATAGAAGGTTATAAAGTTATATCAGGTTAACTCTTTATCCCTCCTATTGGATTGTTCAATTTCATTATTAGTGTTATTTAGTCATTTTATTTTGCTTCCTTATATATTCGGTACATATTGTACTGACGCCTATCCTTGGGTACTGCATTATTTGCCTGCAAGTGTGGACAGACGCGAATCAGGACCTTCTTAGATTTCAGCCAGAGTCAGTAGTACAGTTAGCTCCCTTCCTCCGGAACTAATAGTTAGAAGGTTTACTCTTTTGATTTTATAGTTTATGAGTAGGTCGGAGCCCTGTCTCGGCCATTATTCCACTTCTAGACGCTTGCAGATTATAGACTTCCAGCTGTTCATTTTGTTGTTGGCCGTGTGGGGCCTATATATGTTTTATTTCATGTGATGGTCGTGTAGGGCCTTGTTTAGCTATTAGATATTGGCCTTGTTGGCTATAGTATAGTCGTAGTTTCCTGATTTTCATTCTGCTAAAACTAGACAGCATGTTGGTTTTGTCGGCTCGCATAGGACTCCCTTTTATTGTTTGTTGTTGGTTAGTTGTTTCTTTTTACAGGTGGCTACGCGGCCTTATCGGCCGGAGGCTGTATTTACAGCCGCGATATAGCTCATCGTTTTCTTGAATTGAGCTGCAGGAATGCACCATACGTGCTTAATCCTAGCCAGGTCAGTCAGATCCCAGTGTGGCACTAGGTGCCAATCATGCCTCCCAAGGTGGGGCTTGACAAACTTGGTATCAGCGCAGGTTTTATCCCAGGGAGTCTGCAAGCCGTGTCAAGTAGAGTCTTGTCTATGGATGTATTGTGCACCACATTCTATAGACAGGATGCTACAAGGCATGATAGGGTGGTTACTCTTGTTTCTCTTCCAGTCGTGTTATGGAGCTATACTATATAGGGTTGAGTCCCTAAGCTTACTATATTTTGCTTGTCTACAGAGAAATGTCGGACACACGACAGACTACGATCAGTTGGAAGTTAGATACAGCAACAGGAGAAGGCACTTGCAGGGTGCCTCAGTCAGAGCTAGCCCGATCTAAGGGTGATAGGGAGACTTCATCTCGGTCTCCCCAGCATTCTCCGCCACGCCAGGAGCCATCTAGATTGGTAGATATTCGGCATCACCTCCATCAGTTCCTATACTGATACCATTAAATCAGGAGGTTAGGAGCGCTGTCTTCATGCTAGCTCAGATAATGGTTGCGTAGCGTCAGCCAGTGGCACCTGTGGTTGCTGAGTCTTCGGGAGGACTTGGTAGTTTGAGGTCCGAGAGTTCCTCGCTCTGAGTCCCCTACAATTCAAAGGGACAGACTGAGATGATGACCCTCAGGACTTCTTGGACCAGCTGCAGTGGATTTTCAGGGTAATGCATTCCATGCCTACGGAGTCAGTTGAGTTAGCGGTATTTTGCCTAGGACATAACAGTGTTATAGTATGAGAGTTAGAAAAGATCCCGAGGTAGAGATGTTCCCCCTCCAACTTGATCCAGATTTTCAGAGGCCTTCCTAGATCATTATTTATCGCGAGAAATTCGACAGGCCCGGGTAGATCAATTTTTTCATCTAGAGCAGGGCTCGATGAGTGTTTAGGAGTATGCTATGAGATTTGATTCCTTGGCCCGATATGCACCAGCTTTCGTAGACACTATGCCAGCTAGAGTGCACCGGTTTATTATGGGGCTCTTTCCAGAGTACGTGGAGACTTGTGTTACGGCTACTCTGTGAGAGGACATCGATATTGCCCGTATTCAAGCATTTGCTCAGAGTATTGAGGGGATCAGATAGTGACAACTGGAGATAGAGAGGTAAATCAGGAGCAGCGCCGCAAGATTAGACCTAGTGACACGCAGGCAGAGTTTCAGGGCGAACCTAGGCCACGACGATCAGGCAGACCACCTAGACCCCTACCTCCACAACAACAGTAGGGTGGTAAATTAGAACATCGAGGCAGTCAGGACCCGGTGAGGGCTCACAGGCATCAGGTTCGCAGCAGAGAGGGTCAGAGTAGAGCAGACTCACCATGAAACATTGTCCTATTTGCAGTCGACATCATCTTGGGGCATGCGGGTATGGTTCTACTGCTTGTAACAACTGTGGACAAGAGGGTCACATGATGAGAGACTATCCAGCTAGAGGTTAGGGTGATTGGGACCGAAAGAATAGATCTTCAGTACGATCACGTGCCCCAGCACCTCCAACAAGGCGCAGACCCTTAACTCCAGTCGGCAGAGGCCGAGGCAGATTAGGGGCATCTAGTTCAGGCACCGGTCCGAATCGCACATATGCTTTACCGGGGCGACAGGAGTCGAAGTCGTCACCGGATGTTGTGACAGGTATGCTGGACATTTGTTATCATTCAGTTTATGTTTTAATAGACCCAAGTTCCACTTTGTCTTATATTACACCATTAGTGGCCCGGAAGTTCGGTATAATGGCGGAATTAATTTAGCAACCCTTTTCAATGTCTACGCCCATAAGTGATTCTATTGTAGCTAAACAAATCTATCGGGGCTACACGGTAGAAGTTGTTGGTCGCTAGACTTTGGCAGATTTAGTGGAACTATAAATGATTGATTTTGATGCAATTATGGGTATGGATTGGCTGGCGCCATGTTATGCCAATGCCGAATGTTGGACCAAGACTATCCGATTTCACTTTACAGGGGAGGTAGTGCGAGAGTGGAAAGGCAATGTAGCTAAGCCAAAAGGTAAGTTCATATCTTATCTTTGGGCAAGAAAGTTAATAGCAGAGGGTTGCATCTATCATATTGTCAGGGTTCAGGATGTCCAAGCAGAATCCCCAACTCTCCAGTCCATTCCAATAGTCAATGAATTTTCATATGTGTTCCCAAATGAACTTCCTGGTATCCCCCTAGAACAGGAAATCAATTTCTCTATCGACTTGTTACCAGGTACTCAGCCTATACCCATCCCTTATTCGTACCGAATGGCTCCAACTGAATTGAGAGAAATGAAGGAACAGTTGAAAGATTTTCTAGATAAGGGATTCATCAGGCCGAGTACATCACCATGGGGTGCGCCAGTTTTGTTTGTGAGAAAGAAAGATGGCTCCCTCCGCATATGTATAGATTACCACAGATGAATAAAGTTACCATCAAAAATAAATACACACTTCCCAAGATAGATGACTTGTTTGATCAGCTACAAGGGGTGAAGTACTTTTCCAAGATTGATTTAAGGTCAGGATATTACTAGGTGCGGGTTCGGGAGAAAGATATCTCGAAGACAGCTTTCAGGACCAGGTATGGTCATTTCGAGTTCCTAGTCATGTCCTTTGGGTTGAAAAATGCCCTAGTGGTATTCATGGATTTGATGAACAGTATCTTAAGGCCATATCTAGACTTTTTTGTGATAGTATTCATTTATGACATTCTGGTGTATTCTCGTTCAGAAGCAGAACACCGAGATCATTTGCGAACAGTGCTCCAGATTCTCAAGGATCGCCAGTTATATGCAAAATTTTCTAAGTGTGAGTTCTGGCTGAATTATGTAGCCTTTTTGGGCCATATTGTGTCAGATCCTGGTGTTTAGGTAGATTCACAGAAGATCAAGGTAGTAAAGACATGGCCTAGGCCTATGACTCCAACTGAGGTACGTAGTTTCCTGAGGTTAGCTCGGTATTACAAAAGGTTTGTAGAAAGATTCTCTACTTTATCAGCACCTTTGACCAAATTAACTCAGAAAGCAGCTAAATTTCATTAGACTAAAGCGTGTGAACAAAGTTTTCAGGAGTTGAAAAACAGATTGACATCAGCACTGACATTAGCTTTAACAGAAGGGTCAGAGGGTTACGTAGTATATTGTGATACTTCAGGCATTGGGTTAGGGTGTGTTCTGATGTCGCATGGTAAGGTGATTGCTTATGCTTCAAGGAAGCTAGAAAGCATGAAAAGAACTATCCCACTCATGACTTGGAGTTAGCTGTTTGGGTTCATGCTTTAAAAATATGGAGGTATTATCTGTATGGCGTACACGTAGACATTTTCACTAATCATAAGAGTCTCTGGTATATCTTTACATAGAAAGAGTTAAATCTACGGCAGCGTCGCTAGTTAGAATTATTAAAAAACTACGACGTGAACATTTTGTATCATCCAGGGAAGGCTAATATCATAGCAGATACCCTTAGTCGTAGATCAATGGGAAGTTTGGCACATTTGAGGCCCAAACAGCGAGAGCTGGCCCGAGAATTACATCAGTTAGCCAGCTTAGCCTTCCGAATAGTAGACTCGAGAGACCGTGGGGCAGTGATTCAAAATACTGCAGTATCATCCCTAGTTTTAGAGGTGAAAGAGCAGCAGTATGAAGATCATAACTTGGTACAACTCAAAGATAAAGTTCAGCAAGGTGAAGTATCAGCTTTTGAGGTAATCGAAGACAGGGTCCTAAGGTTTAACGGTCGCCTTTGCGTCCCAAATATAGTAGGGCTCTGCCAGTAGATTATGGCCGAGGTACACTACTCTCGAAACTCCCTTTATCCGGGTTTGACGAAAATGTATCATGATATAAAGGATATTTACTAGTGGCCTGGAATGAAAAAGGGTGTCGCAGAATTCGCAGCACAATTCCCTAACTGTCAGCAAGTAAAAGATGAACATCAAAAACCCGACAGATTGACATAAGAGATAGCAGTACTATGTGGCAATGAGAGGCAATCAACATGGATTTTCTGACAAGGTTACCCCGTACTAGGCGTAGATTTAATTCTATCTGGGTGATTGTTGATAGATTAACAAAATCAGCTCATTTCCTGCCAATCAAGACCACCTTCTCAGCCAAGGACTATGTTGAATTGTATATCAAGGAGATAGTTCGATTACATGGTGTCCCGACTTCTATCATTTCTGATAGGGGGCACAATTCACGGCTAGATTCTAGCAGTCGTTTCAGAAAGTCTTGGGAACACAGGTTAATTTGAGTACAACATTCTATCCTCAGACAGATGGGCAGGCAGAACATACAATTCAGACGCTCGAAGATATGTTGCAGGTATGTGTTTTAGAGTTTAGGGGGAGTTGGGATGAGCATTTACCCCTTATTAAATTTTCTTGCAACAACAGTTATCATTCTGCAATCCAGATGGCGCCTTATGAGGCCTTATATGGGCGAAAATGCAGATCCCTATCAGGTGGTTTGAAGTAGGGGAGTCAGAGTTAGTAGGACCTGATATGATTCACCAGTCCAAAGAGAAGGTCAAACTCATTAGAGACTGCTTGCTGACAGCTTAGAGTCACCAGAAGTCCTACTCTGATGTGCGATGTAGAGATCTGGAGTTCAATGTTGATGACTGGGTATTTCTGAAAGTTTCACCAATAAAGGGCATAATGAGATTTGGTAAGAAGGGCAAGCTTAGCCCTAGGTTTATTGGGCCACATCGGATCCTCCGGAGAATAGGCCAAGTGGCGTATAAGCTAGACTTAACTCCAAAGTTAGAATCTGTTCACCCGATATTTCACATGTCAATGCTATGAAAGTATTTAGGGGACCCGTCCAGAGTGGTACCAATTGAGGACGTTCAGGTTACTGAGGAGTTAGCCTACAAAGAGTTTCCAGTAGCTATATTAGATCGACAGGTTCGTAGGTTGAGAACAACAGATGTTGCTTCTGTTAAAGTATTATGGAGGAACAGGAATAAAGAAGAGATGACCTGGGAAGCTGAGGATGATATGAGGTCTAGATATCCTCACATGTTCCAGGGTTGATCCAGATTATGCAGTTAAGATGAGGTTGTTGTTCAGTTGTTATTTTACTACCTATGCTATCAGTACTGTTGCTTAGCTACCCTTTTTTTGTGTAATGGTTGTTATAGCGTCCTGTGAGGCGCCTATATTGCACTCTTCTGCGTTTCAGGTATCTGGATAGTCCATATTACAGAGGAGACTCTGCCAAAATTTTTCTAAATCCTGGATAAGAGAGTTAACTCCTTTAAGCCTGAGAATGACATTCAAGGACGAATGTTCCTAAGGGGGAAGGATGTTACACCCCGTAAATGTTAATGATTAGTAAGCATACGCGTGGACTTGTGATGAGTAACAAGATCTTGATGCATGTTGGAAAAAGCCTTAGAAGCAGGGTCGGGCGAGGCTTGGTCGTGAAGGGCCAGCGCGGTGCACCAGGCCCACTTGCGCAAGGAGAGGCGCGACGCGGGGGGCCTGCTGGAGCTATGGTTGACGCGGGGCACCCCCCTGCCATCGACCTCACATATATATATAAAGGCCCCTTCACTTTATTTGAATCATTTTACAAACATATTCGGACAAGACAAGAGAAAAACCGACGAATCCTTTAAATTATCGTCTGAATACGCTACCAAATGCCGTCCAATCTTAAATTAACATCGGTTAATGAGTTCTGGGCCTACGATAAGCATTACTATAGAGTTATTTCTCAAAAATATGCTCAGCAAATCAAAACTCCACCGAGTAGAAGTTATCAGAATTGCTCCAAAATGATTCCTAAACGACCACAGGCTTTAGGTAAGCATTTCTCCCTTATAAATTCTCTGCAAATTATAGGTTTTCAGCCGTATTTTATGAAGTTGAATTATAGTTGCTATTAGTATCAAGAGTTACTATTTTTGCCGAATTTAGCATTGAAATTAAGACCCACTCTTTCAGTATTAAAATTATAGTTGAAAGGAGCTGATAAATACAAGTTGAGACTCATTAGTTATTCGGGAAATGAAAATCGAGGTATGTTAAGGTGAATTCCTTCGGAAAGTTGCTTCCTATGGTATTGTAATACAGTTTGAGCCTTCGTAAGAAAGTCAAAAGTATGTTTATTATGGTTAGCTTCTATTGTTAGTTGAGACCAATACTCTCTGTTTAGTTTAGGATTGACCCTGCCCTGTATAGCCTTCCGTGACCAACTCCATGGTTACTAGATGTGTCGTCGCCCGCTAGGGGCTATATGACATTGCTCCAAGGAATGATATGCCATCCCAAGGGACGATGTAGAGGCCCAAGGGCCATATTACAATCCATGCCATGGCTAGAATATTATTTTTATGTCATATCGGCATCACACCCTTGTCGAGCCTTGTGCCCAGGATGTAGTTATCGGGAGTCCACCAGATTCAGACACAACTATAGATCAGAAGCCGAGTGGGCTCAGTTGCAAACCCAGGGTACCGGTAGAACGGCTATAGTTACCTGTTGACTCATTTGATCTGATTTGGGGTATGTAGATTGAAGTGAACTCACCAGGGCTTATGGAGGGCCCAGACAGGTTATTCTGTGTTGGATGTACCTTCTGCGCTTATGGGGGCCAGGTAAGATTCTTGTTTGTACTATTTAATGTTAGTTGTACAGCAGGTTATAAAGTTATATCATGTTAACTCTCTATCCTTTCTATTGGATTGTTCAGTTTCATTATCAATTTTATTCAGTCATTTTCTTTTGCTGCCTTACATATTCAGTACATATTATACTGACGCCCATCCTTTGCCGCTGCATTACTTACCTGCAGGTGCGGATAGAAGCAGATCAGGACCTTCTTAGCTTTCAGCAGTTTAGCTCTCTTCCTCCAGAGCTAATAGTTAAAAGGTTTGCTCTTTTGATTGTATAGTTTATGGGTAGGTCGAGGCCCTGTCTCAACCATTATTCCTCTTTTAGAGGCTTGCAGATTACAGACTTCCAATTGTTCATTTTGTTGTTTGTCGTGTGGGGCCTATATATGTTTTATTTCATGTGATAGTTGTGTGGGGCCTTGTTTAGCTATTAGATAGTGGTCTTGTTGGCTATAGTATAGTTGTAGATGCCTGATTTTCATTCTGCTAAAACTAGACAGCATGATGCTTTTGTCGGCCCGCATAGGACTCCCTTTTATTGCTTGTTGTTGGTTAGCTGTTTCTTTTTACAGGTGGCTATGCGGCCTTGTCTTGCCGGAGGTTGTATTTACAGATGAGATATGGCTCATCGTTTTCTTGAATTGAGTTGCAGGCATGCACCAGACATGCATAAGCCTATCCAGGTCAGTCAGATCCCAGTGTGGCACTAGGTTCTAGTCATGCCTCTCAAGATGGGGCATTACACCACGTACTGACTGCATACTCTATGTTGTATCATTTCATGATACAGGCTCCAATCTTCAGACCCAGCACCGTCATTAGCTTGTCCCAGAGATTTGCATCCAGCTCTTTGGTGAGTCCTCATTCTCCAAGGACCAGTTTGATATCAGTTACCTTTTCATGTTCAGTTTTCTAGACTTGTCAGGTTAGTTGGGGTATTGTCCCATCAACCCATCAGATATGTTAGAGGCTTTCAGATTATATGTAGTATTCAACTGTTATGGATGTAGTACGTTCTGTTTTCCATGTTATGTTATGTTTATGCTTCCACTATGACGTTATGCCAATTATTCCGCTTTATTGACATTGAGTTAGATGTATATTCATGCCATGGATCGACTTAGAGTCTCTCGGGGCTCCTTATCCCGAGTTACGATCCGAGTCTACGTTTGGATCGTGACATGCACCTTCACCCGTGCTTAAGGGTCCTTCTCAACACCATCCTCTGAAGTTTTCCATGGAAGCCTCCTACGATTCGTATCAGGATCCAACGAGTCATACTACGATCCAAAGTTTCTCCCAGAATATCTCTCTGATTCAACTTACGACTGGGTTATACGATCCATATCAATATGCCACGAGTCATACCATGGCTCGTAGTTACCTAGATGTTCCCTGACCATTTCTCTAAACTTTTTCACAACTAGCCAGTACGATTCGTTCCGTGGTGGTACGAGTCGTAACATGTAATCGTTGTTTCTCTCAGTCACCCATACTCATTTCCTTGATCTCCCTGTTGTGAGTCCAGGTATGACTCGTACCTCCATTCTACGAGTCGTATTGTGATTCGTGCTAATGATTTTTTTTCAGTTTTATTTATGATCAAGTTTTAAATTTAAAGACTAGTCCCAGGGATTTCTAGGATATTACAAATACTTTATATAGTTACTTAAGAATAAAGAGTAATATTGGAATAAAATATAAATCTCTCTTGATTTGTTAAAATGGACAAGTAAAATAAGAAAATCTATTTTTGGTATAAGGTATAAGTAAAAAGAAATAGAGGGGGTAATAATTACTCAATCCATTTAAATTTATGTGAGATGTTTGACTAGGCACAATGTTATAATGATATATTTATATTATTTAATAAAGATGAGTCCAAGACTCAAAGCGAAGACGGCTGAAGAAGAGAGTACTAAAGCAAATTTGTTAGCTCATGACGATGCTTTTAATTAATCCCAATTTTTTTATTTATCTGTCATCTATCATGCTACTTTAGAAAGGTATATTTGGGTGTAGAAATTACATTTAGTAATGCAAATGATTTCGTAATTTCAAATTCTACTACTTTGAATGTCGACTAATTCAAGGATTAAATTGACTAACTGGACTTCAAATAAAAATGTTAGCATATATTTTGCTTGGTGAGATTATAGGTATCCAAGTTACTTGATAACATGCATGAAAGGACGTATATATGCCTACAAATAAAAGTTGACTTTTATACCCAGGTTGGGAATATACGACTTGTATTGTCGGTCAGTTTAGAATAAATTTAATTCTTTCTTCCTTCCATTTTATTTAACACTATTTTCTTATCAACACTTATACTAAAATAATGATACGTTTCTATATTTTTTAATGAGAATTTTTAAAACTACACAAATATTATGGCATGTTTAACACCACAAACTTAGAAGTACACTATGACAATATCATGACATGTTTAAAATAATAAAAATTAAAAATCTTTTTTTTTAACATTTCGGATGACTCGAACTATTCCAAAGATGGACAATTATATATTATTTACAAACATAATTTTATTTTTGCATATATACTTAAAATATCAAGTCGAATCAGTTAAACTCATTGAAACGATTGTATACTTTTATTTGTTCCCCAATGTTGTGAGGAATTTGCTAGTAAACAATCACTATGAAATAATTTTTATATCATATAACAATGATATATTTTTGACTATACGAAACACAATCTTGCATTGAACATAAAGAGTTGAATGAAGATATATGGTCGGTACATAATTCAAAACAGGCAACAAGTCGATACATAATTCAAAACAGACAACAAAGGTTATAAAAATTTAACTTGATGCTATGAAAATTCAAAGGAAAACAAAAGAAGGAGAATGTTCCACAATTGACTCCTTTTTGTTATTTATCAAACTTTTGCATCACTTAAGCTTCAGGATAATACCTATAATTATAAATAAAAGGATGCAAGTAACGTAAATATTAGAATTATAAATATTACTAGTAGTATTCTTTTATTTTGAGAATAAAATAGAAATAAAGGAAAAAATAACTTACCAAAGTTGGGAATTTGTATGAGCATACGCAAGTAAGGATCCACTGGTAGACCATTTGCAACAAAGGCAGTATCATACAACTGAATTTTAATAGGCCTACCATCAAGTCAGCAAAGGATAATTATTTTCATATTTGAATTCTTTTTTTCGTGCCCTACGAATATAGATTGGTTATTGCTTTTGCAATTTGTGATATATAATTTTCTGAGAATGATTTAAATAATGTCCCTTTTAATGTATTTTAATGTTTCCTTGCTATTTTTAAAAGTTGTGCAAATATAATAATTGAAAAAATACTAGATTATTTTCTATCTTTTACAAAAAATTATATTAAGATTTTTAGTTTGAAGAAAAAAGGTTAGACGGTCACTTTTTAAAAAAAGGAAGAAGAAGACCATTATGCAAAAGATATATCTCTAAAAGGGATAATCAATGAATTTTTTTTTATTTTATGCATGGGACTTTTGGGTCGGGTTGTATAATTACACTATGACAAATATTATCTGTTATACCCCGTAGAATTCCCGGCACTTAGATGACCTATTCCCACGATGGTTAATCATATTTGAAGGCCATACGTGTGGGAGAAAGGCCCGGGAAAAGATCGGACGAGAAGTCTGTCGAACCATCGCGGAAGGAGCCGAGGCAGAGCCCCTCCGCGATGGCAGCGTGTCACGGAGGAGGAGCCTCCGCGTTGGCTCCGTGACACGTTGCCCTTGTCCAGGCCCAAGTATATAAAGCCCCCACTTCGGTTTTAACTTATTCAATACCTTATGAAAATTCCAGAATATGCAGTGAACAGAGGAAGACGAAGGGAAATTTAATATTTTCGTCCGATTACGCTACCAAACGCTGCCCAAACTCAGATTAATCCCAGATACCCAAGTATTTAGCAGCAGAGAGCATTTCTATGGAATTAGTTTCGTGAAATACGGCCGACGAATCGTCGAGCCATCGAGCCAAGTTAAGTGGAATTGCTCTAAATTAGTGTCTATATGTTCCTAGTTGTGAAGTGAATATTTCTCCCTTCTGGGCCGCTGAAAAATAGCGAGTTTCTGGCCGTCTTTCGATAAGCCTAAGTTTAGGCTATAAACTATACCGAAAGTGACGTTGCCTTTTGAAATAAAGTTGTATTTAGTATTGATTGACGTATTTATGAATGCAGTTGGGAGAAAATAGTTGAAGTGCCGGCCGAGCTTCGTCCGACGGACGAATATTCAAAGATAAGGTATGTAAAGTTAAGTTTCCTCGGCAAGTTGAGTAACCTCGAAGCAGTATAGTAATTTATAGACCAGTTGCACGTTTAGAAATCGATTATTGTGTTATTTTGAATATTGGTGCAATATGAGAAGTTTTGGGTTGTAACGTGTACGATACCTATCCGTACGATTTAGATTCGGGCGTGAGTGGTTAAGGTTGCCCAGTATATTCAGTATGTGATGTAATATGCCATGTTAAGATATTGTTGTGTTTAGCTGAAACCTCGCAAGGTAGTACAGTATCAGTAAAGCATTCCAGATATAGAATAGTAACTGTATATGGTTTAGAAAGCATGTTAGAAATAGGAAATTATGTTACCACAGAAACTTAGTAAACAGTATAGCTTTCAGCAGAAACACCTCCTCGTATAACTTTTACCCCAGTACAGTTTGACAGGAGGCTATATTTACATTTACACTTACCTGTCTCAACATGTATCAGACACTTACAGATTACTATTATTAGCTCAGTATGCGATTCATACGATACCCTGCACCTGTTAATCTTAGCTTATGAGATACACAGACAGCATGATTAGTTGAGACCATTGTATTGATTGGGGTTGGATTACCTAGCATCCCTGACCGCCCAGGGTTAATAGCTGTATCGACTCGTCCACCAGAGGATGAGGATACGTCACTCTACGGAGTGATATGCCATCCCGCAAGGGGACGAAGATGGGATGCCAGTTTCCCCATATTGTGCCTTGGTCGGCCCTTATACACCCCCGTCGAGCGGGTACGCCCGGGGTGTTGATTTAGAGTCCTTCGGACTCAGATACAGTTATAGTCAGGGGATCAGCGAGCCCAAGTGCATACCCAGGGACCGGCAGGATGCTTACAGCCACTATAGGAGATGGGATGACCGGGGTAGGGGCATAGATTCTGTGTTGATTGTACCTCCCGGCTTATGGGGGTCGGGTAAGGTTTGTGTGTGCTATGTTATGTTATGTATGTTATGCTATGTTATATTAGATGCGAGTGGGTTGGTAGTAGAATGATATGCCTCCAGGTATGATTCCCACTTCCTTCGGTATCAGTAAGAACAGGTACGATCTACTTCATCAGACAGTTAAGTTATTCCTCCTACTTCTGCTTCATCAGTCATATTATTGCTTTCAGATGTTGGTTTCAGTTATATTATTTCAGTTTCTTTACATACTCAGTACCAGTGGTACTGACGCCCAGTGGGGCGCTGCATTACTTGCCTGCAGGTACTCCTAGATGAGCAGGTGATTCTACGTGACTCCCTGTCAGCGATTGAGTATTCAGCTCCAGTCATCCGGAGGCTGAATTTCAGAGGTGTAGTTCAGTTCCTTTTGTTGTATATAGCATGGGTAGGTCGGAGCCCTGTCCCGATTAGTTCTATTACTATTCCTAGAGACTTGCATTCTGTATGAAATCCCTGTGGTCAGATGAGCCGGTCGTGTGGGGGCCGTGCAGTTGTATAGTTGTCTTTACTCTTTCTTACTTTTGTGATGGTCGTGTGGGGCCATAGTTGTCAGTAGTGGTGACCTTGCCGGTCACGTAGCTTCTTTTTGTACTTTATGATTAAGTTGCAGATAACTAGACAGCATGGTGGCCTTGTCGGCCCGTATAGGTTTCCCTGAATTACTATGTTTCTGGCTAGCTGCTAAGACAGGTACAGAAGGCTATAGGCCAATGGGCCGGGGGCTGTATTTACAACCGTTATATAGCCCTTTGTTTCCAGAAATGTGAGTTAGCGCCAGCCAGGCGCCAGATGCGCCCAGGCTTAACAGTCCAGCAGGTCAGGTCCTAGTAGGGCACCAGGTGCCAGTCATACCCCCCAAGGCGGGGTGTGACAAACTTGGTATCAGAGTAGGTCGTATCCCAGGGAGTCTGCAAGCCGTGCTAAGTATAGTCTTGTCTATGGATGTGTTGTGCACCACATACTATAGGCAGGAGGCTGCGAGGCATGATATGATAGTTACCCTTCTTTCTCAGTCAGCCGTGCTTTAGAGCGGTACAGTATAGGGTTGAGTCCCTGAAAACTTACCGTATTCTTTGATTACAGATACAAAGGCAGATCAGCATTTCCCTATCACAGGCAGAAGATCAGAGATAGCAACAGAAAAGAACTTCAGTCAGTTACATGATAATTACAGCAGCAGGAGGGGGTATCAGAGACCTCCCTGTGTGATACCTTTATTAGCATTATTCCTAGTATACGTTGATAACGTCAGAATAGGGAGTCAGAAGTATAATGTACATATGAGTTGATTTACTTATTAGTATATAAGAATCTGATTAAGATTACAGATAAGGTCAGACCACCAGGTAAGTACGAAAACAAGCGGGAAATGCAGGAATCCCAAATACATTTCTTTTTGGGTATAGTACAGTTAAATGCTTTTACTTGTTGCAATAAGAAAAGGGTTATTCCCACCTCCTGATTTTGATGCCAGTATAGTAAAGGGGCATAAGACTTGAGATGGGGTTACCAAAGCATGCAGTAAGTAAAGATGGGTTGATTGATCCCAGTAAGTAGTAGAAAATATAGAGAGCCCTTATGATTATGTAAGTTGTGCAGACCCTTATGATAACAAGCCAGTAAAGACAGTAAGACTGATGCTTACCCAAAGTAGGGGTAACAGACCTCCTAGTGATGAATGCCTAATAATAGTCAAGTTGAGTCAGAAAAAGGCCAAGCCCGCCATATATGCTAACAGATAGCAAGACATACCTGTAAGATTATAGTTATGATCTAGTTGTGACCTCAAAAGATATAGAGGTCATGTGAATCAGATGGGCTTGAATATACGCCAGAAGAAGTATAGGCCGAGGCTTGATCAGTAATCTCATTAGCAATGAAAGGCAGGTACCTTGAACCCCAAAGTTCAGTTTAAGCAAGATGAGAGGAAGAAGCAGGAATGTTAGATCTTGTGGAGAAATTAGAACTACCCCGGATTGATAAAGTATTGTATTAAGGATTAAGCTTCGCGTTGACAGTAAGATCGCGGTTCAGAATACCGCAGTATGTCCGCTATAGAAAAGTTAAGAAGTTACCGATACAGCAATTCTAATCTAGTGTGGCCTAGAGAAAAGGCCCAGCAGATAGACATGGGCTCTCAGTATATGCCTAGTAAGGCTACAGGATTCGAACGTCGACCCCTACATCGCAAGAGTGGCGGAATTTTAAACAGCAGACAATAACTAGAATGTTTATGTTTGTTACTTTCAGAATGGGGTGACAATGCACTGAAAGGATAAGTCAGGGCAAGAGATGGTATTAGGACGTAGAAGCAATGTATCATGTACGATGTGAGACTCAGCAGAACCTGTCAGAGATTATGAACTACCGCAGAAATTAGTACATATTGTACGTAGCTAGCGATATATATGTATACAAATCATAGATATGTTGGGAGTGGCTGCCTATAAGGGCCACAATCACAGATGCTGATTAGTAATAGAAAGCCTATACAGATTGCATTACAGGACACCACCCCCCCCCCCGCCAAAGAAAAGAAGAAGAGAAAGGGCGGATTAAGTGTGAGTTATGTATGAAGTCATAGAAACTATCTCAGTTCTCAGTTATTAAGTTGATAGATTCATGTGTCGTTGTCGGATCTAGGCTCTAGGAGCTTACCAGAATTAATGGCCTAAAACAGATGGCTAGATAATAAGGGCGCAGTTAGACGGTCTATCGACCAGCTGGCGCCTGTATTAGCAGGGAGGCATCCCTGAAGATTGGTAACAGTAGCGCATGTGCTAGAACCAGGATTGGAGGCCGGATAGGCAAATTTCAGAGATTAGCAATACCAAAATTGTTCTAGTATATTAAGTGGTCGTACGTCATTTTCCCAGTCTTGTAGGTGAGAGTTGGCCTTAGTCAACCTAGCAGTTATTATGTGAAACACCCCATAAGCCAGCCGGCCACCCCAGTCAGAATACCCGTGGGTACCCCAAGGAAGGGTCCACATCAGTAGCCAAAGACAGACTAGTACTTCAGCTGGTTCTTGTAAGATGTTTAGATACAGAGCCCTAGCAGAAGGCCAGTATTTACAGAATAGCCCATAAGACCGATAATTCTCCAGAATAGCAGTATAAATCCAAGTGGATACACACAAGGCGTAAGAAATTGATAGTGCCCTGCTAGCACAGTGTTTATTAAGACCAGGGGGTCAGTAGACTCCCCGTGAAGATCCAGAGAATGATCGCCTGGGAGTAAGATTAAGCCCAGTCTTACAGTGGTTCAAGTAAAATAACAGAGCAATTAGATGCTCACAAGTGTGCGGTTACGCACGAACTATAAGCATTCAAGTAGGACAGTTAGAGCATTGCTAGACTACTGCCACATTCGGGTCATTCGACTGTTCAGTTACTTAAGGTTATGCAGCCAGATCGTTAGAGGTCATGATCAATATCAGGACCCCCTGATCAGATGCGGGCATATGGTGTGCAGATAGTTGTTCAAGATTACCTTAGCAACCAGTAGCCTTAGCATGCGGTCAGAAGGCCAGATAAAGCTTTAGTTATACCGGTAGATTACTTGTCAGATTCTCCAGTATAATAACCAGTATGATTGTCAGTTATATGTTAATTTTTGAAAATGTGAATCTTAGTTGAGTTTAGTAGCCTTTTCGGTCACATTGTGTCGGAGGCTGGTGTACAGATAGATACCCATAAAAATCAAAACAGTGAAGACATAGCCTAAATCTACCACCCTGATCAAAGTACGCAGTCCCTGCGGTTAGCCGGACACTACAGAGGGTCTGTGGAAGGATTTTCCACCTTAGCAGCACCTTTGACTAAATTGACACAGAAGGCAGCAAAGTTTCAGTAGACTGAGGTGTGTGAGCAGAACTTCCAAGAGTTAAAAGCCAGGTTAACATCAGCTCCAGTGTTAGTATCGCCAGGAGATACAGAGGGTTGAGGCAGCATGGTAAAGTAATAGCTTATGCTTTCAGGCAGTTGAAGAAACGTGAAAAGAATTACCTTACCCTCTGATCTGGAGTTAGCGGCAGTAGTTTATGCCTTAAAAAAAAAAAAAAAAGAGGAAGATTTTGTATCACCCAGGAAGGGTTTACGTGGCGGCAGATGCCCTTAGCCTGAACTGCCTGAACAGCGAGGATAGACTCGAGGGTTACACCAGTTAGCTAGATAACCAGTCATATAGCAAAAATAAAAGATAACAGAGCGATAATACAGAATGTTTCAGTGTTGTCGTTAGCAGTGGAAGTAAAGGAACGGCAGTATGGAAACCCTAGCCAGGATTAACTTGAACACAAGGTTCAGTAAGGAGAGATGACATATTTTCAGATAACCGGGGATGAAGGGTGGCGATATAAAGGCCGCATTGGTGCTCCAGATATTTTGGGGCATCGCCAGCAGTTTATGAGCGAGGCGCATTACGCCCGCTATTCTCTTCATCCCGATACGACAAAGAGGTACCATGACATTAAGGAGAACTACTGGTAGCCCAGTATCCTAACTCCCAACAGGCGAAAGCAGAACATCAGAAACCAGGTGGGTTTGACCCAGGACCCAGTTGTGCCTCTCCGGAAATGAGAAACGGTGAATATGAATTTTTGTAGCAAGATTATCCCGTATTAAACACAGACATGACTCTATATGGGTAATAAATGACAGATTGGCAAAATCAGTTCATTCTTGCCAGTAAGTTGTATATTAGAAAGGTAGTCAGATTATATGGAATACCAGTATCCGTTATTTCAGACAGAGGAGCACAATTTACAATTAGATTCTGGCAATCATTTCAGAAAGGTTTGGGCACGCAGACTAATTTAAGCACAGCGTTCTACCCTCAGACAGATGAGTAGGTTGAGCGCACAATTTAGACGCTCGAAGACATGTTGCGAGCGTGTGTTCTAGATTTCAGTAATAGTCAAAATGAGCAGTTACCATTAGTTGAATTTGCCTCCGGAATTAGAATCCATATATCCGGTCTGTTATGTAGCTATCCTGAGGAAATGCATAGGGGACCCGTCCAGAGTAGTCCCAGTCCAGAATATCCAGGTTACGAAGAAGCTGGCCTATGAAGAGGTCCCAGTAGCTATCCTAGACAGATAGATTCACAGACTACGCACTAAAGATATTACGTCTATCAAGACATGAGGATCAGACATCCTCGCTTATTACAGGCCTAGTCAGGTGATAGGTATGTCCGAATTATTACCTATGCAGTATCTTGTGGTTGTATGTCGGTAAAGGATAAAGAAGAAGTGATATTTAGTTGTTTAGTGAATCTTAGAATATTGTGTGCAGTGCCTGTATTGGACTTTTCTGCATTTCAGGTTTTTGCTATAGTCCATGTTACAGGGGAAACTCTGCCGAAGTTTTTCCAGAAAGTAAATTTTTCCATATTCCAGAGGATACGGAAAGTTCTCTAGATAACAGTGTACATTCGAGGACGAATGTTCTTAAGGAGGGGAGAATGTTATACCCCGTAGAATTCCCGGCACTTAGATGACCTATTCCCACAGTGGTTAAGCATATTTGAAGGCCATACGTGTGGGAGAAAGGCCCGGGAAAAGATCGGACGAGAAGCCTGTCGAACCATCGCGGAAGGAGCCGAGGCAGAGCCCCTCCGCGATGGCAGCGTGTCATGGAGGAGGAGCCTCCGCGTTGGCTCCGTGACACGTTGCCCTTGTCCAGGCCCAAGTATATAAAGCCCCCACTTCGGTTTTAACTCATTCAATACCTTATGAAAATTCCAGAATATGCAGTGAACAGAAGAAGACGAAGGGAAATTTAATATTTTCGTCCGATTACGCTACCAAACGCTGCCCAAACTCAGATTAATCCCAGATACCCAAGTATTTAGCAGCAGAGAGCATTTCTACGGAATTAGTTTCGTGAAATACGGCGGACGAATCGTCGAGCCACCGAGCCAAGGTAAGTGGAATTGCTCTAAATTAGTGTCTATGTGTTCCTAGTTGTGAAGTGAATATTTCTCCCTTCTGGGCCGCTGAAAAATAGCGAGTTTCTGGCCGTCTTTCGATAAGCCTAAGTTTAGGCTATAAACTATACCGAAAGTGACGTTGCCTTTTGAAATAAAGTTGTATTTAGTATTGATTGACGTATTTATGAATGCAGTTGGGAGAAAATAGTTGAAGTGCCGGCCGAGCTTCGTCCGACGGACGAATATTCAAAGATAAGGTATGTAAAGTTAAGTTTCCTCGGCAAGTTGAGTAACCTCGAAGCAGTATAGTAATTTACAGACCAGTTGCACGTTTAGAAATCGATTATCGTGTTATTTTGAATATTGGTGCAATATGAGAAGTTTTGGGTTGTAACGTGTATGATACCTATCCGTACGATTTAGATTCGGGCGTGAGTGGTTAAGGTTGCCCAGTATATTCAATATGTGATGTAATATGCCATGTTAAGATATTGTTGTGTTTAGCTGAAACCTCGCAAGGTAGTACAGTATCAGTAAAGCATTCCAGATATAGAATAGTAACTGTATATGGTTTAGAAAGCATGTTAGAAATAGGAAATTATGTTACCACAGAAACTTAGTAAACAGTATAGCTTTCAGCAGAAACACCTCCTCGTATAACTTTTACCCCAGTACAGTTTGACAGGAGGCTATATTTACATTTACACTTACCTATCTCAGCATGTATCAGACACTTAAAGATTACTATTATTAGCTCAGTATGCGATTCATATGATACCCTGCACCTGTTAATCTTAGCTTATGAGATACACAGACAGCATGATTAGTTGAGACCATTGTATTGATTGGGGTTGGATTACCTAGCATCCCTGACCGCCCAGGGTTAATAGCTGTATCGACTCGTCCGCCAGAGGATGAGGATACGTCACTCTACGGAGTGATATGCCGTCCCGCAAGGGGACGAAGATGGGATGCCAGTTTCCCCATATTGTGCCTTGGTCGGCCCTTATACACCCCCGTCGAGCGGGTACGCCCGGGGTGTTGATTTAGAGTCCTTCGGAATCAGATACAGTTATAGTCAGGGGCTCAGCGAGCCCAAGTGCATACCCAGGGACCGGCAGGATGCTTACAGCCACTATAGGAGATGGGATGACCGGGGTAGGGGCATAGATTCTGTGTTGATTGTACCTCCCGGCTTATGGGGGCCGGGTAAGGTTTGTGTGTGCTATGTTATGTTATGTATGCTATGCTATGTTATATTAGATGCGAGTGGGTTGGTAGTAGAATGATACGCCTCCAGGTATGATTCCCACTTCCTTCGGTATCAGTAATTACAGGTACGATCTACTTCATCAGACAGTTAAGTTATTCCTCCTACTTCTGCTTCATCAGTCATATTATTGCTTTCAGATGTTGGTTTCAGTTATATTATTTCAGTTGCTTTACATACTCAGTACCAGTGGTACTGACGCCCAGTGGGGCGCTGCATTACTTGCCTGCAGGTACTCCTAGACGAGCAGGTGATTCTACGTGACTCCCTGTCAGCGGTTGAGTATTCAGCTCCAGTCATCCGGAGGCTGAATTTCAGAGGTGTAGTTTAGTTCCTTTTGTTGTATATAGCATGGGTAGGTCGGGGCCCTGTCCCGATCAGTTCTATTACTATTCCTAGAGGCTTGCATTCTGTATGAAATCCCTGTGGTCAGATGAGCCGGTCGTGTGGGGGCCGTGCAGTTGTATAGTTGTCTTTACTCTTTCTTACTTTTGTGATGGTCGTGTGGGGCCATAGTTGTCAGTAGTGGTGACCTTGCCGGTCACGTAGCTTCTTTTTGTACTTTATGATTAAGTTGCAGATAACTAGACAGCATGGTGGCCTTGTCGGCCCGTATAGGTTCCCTGAATTACTATGTTTCTGGCTAGCTGCTAAGACAGGTACAGAAGGCTATAAGCCAATGGGCCGGGGGCTGTATTTACAGCCGTTATATATCCCTTTGTTTCCAGAAATATGAGTTAGCGCCAGCCAGGCGCCAGATGCGCCCAGGCTTAACAGTCCAGCAGGTCAGGTCCTAGTAGGGCACCAGGTGCCAGTCATACCCCCCAAGGCGGGGTGTGACATTATCCATAATTTGTGTCTGAATTATCTTTTAATGAGGTTTTCTCAAGAAAAATTATATAAAATTGATGCAACATTCTACTTTAATTTGAGCTTACTTTATATTTTTGAAAAATATTTAGATTTTAGAAAAATAAATATTTTTTTTTATTTATCAATTTTTAAAAAAAGAATATTACCTATGAACCAGTGGATAAACTTCTTTTGATTGGGTACCCTGACTTGTATCTCCCTCAACAACCTCTTTCTGCATACATTCATTAAAAATTTATGATATATTACTACTGCACACATATTAAAAAGATTTATGAATATGGGTGGTTTGATAAGATTTCACCTAAATATTTAATAAAAACAACTAAACAATCTCTTGCTTTGACTTCGTCAGAACAAACGATTAAATTATTGAACAAACATGATATCAATGTTCATAAACATAAATACCCTTTTATGCATATTGGTATGATTCAAATTGCATTTAAACCATTAACTCTTAAAGGGTTACCAGAGACTTTTCTAGCAGCTCTTAGAGACGCTAGAAATTTAAATTTTAGACAGTCTCTAATGGGTTCGATTGAATCCATCGTGGCTTATGGTCCTGTATATTTCAATACACAACCCAATTTACAATTATCATTGTCTGATGTTAATATTCTTGATGCATTGACATTAAATGTTAAAACGCATGGTTATAATTATGCACCTGCATCTGAATTAATTTGTTTATCATATAAAATTTATTATAAATCATTATCTACTTTAAATCCTAAATGTAAGTTGACAGATCAGTCAAATCAGTCTATTATATTTGAAACTAATTTTTCTAAGTCAAAGATTACTACTAGAAGACCTATTAGATGGGATGAAACTAATTTTCCCTCTACATGAATTTTAGACTCTGTTATATCTCCTAGTCAACAGGCTGATAGTGTTACTAATTCTGAGTATTCTCATATATCTCAGACCCCTGAAGGACAGATTTGTATTCAATTTGAAGATAATAAATCTTTCACGCCTTATAGGCATTCTTATTCCGGTAACAGAAGGTTAACTTTACCTTCCACTCATTCTTTTATTGCGCCAGTAGAACCAGTTTATGGTCCGGCTAGATTAAATCGTGCCGCGTCATTACATACGATTTCTACTAATGATAATAAAAGAGTAGATCATATAAAAATTGACTCTAATAATATTATAAGAGATGATAGTTCTTTTGAAAAGGATATTCCTTCACAATCCGAGATGGATTTTGATCCAAATTCTGTTTAAATGATTCCGTATAAAATTGATTTTAGTCCAGGATCTCTGGCAAGGAAGCATATTCAATCTGAATTTTACAGTGATAAATGAAACCAGTTTAGAACTTGGTTTTTTGCAAATTATACGGATGAGGATAAACGAAGTATTTCACAAGAATTTTATGAAGTATGTGCATTACATAATAAGGTAATGTATTTTGTTCCTTGGTTTATAACTACATATGTACCTTTGTACGTAAAAATTCTTGAACGAACTTATAAGGATAAGGAAAGTGAAAATTTGATAAAAGGTATTTACCCTCCACAGGCATCATTTACTTTACCAAATAATACTGGTATAACATTTACTGCATTTCAGCAATTTATTGATAATGAAGTTGCTAGTATCACTATGAAAGAAATTAATAAATTAATTTCTCAAAATAATTATATGAGTTTATATGCTAAAATTTTAGGAGAACATATTACTTCTCTTCATTCAAAAATTGATGAATTATCTGCTTTAATTAAAAAATTTGTTACTTCTAAGTTGGAAAATTCCATGGTTATACATTCAGGTCAAGTTAAATTTGATTCTGCCCCATCATCTAGTGCTACGAGACTACCTCTGTCCATCCATAGACCAATAGTGGTAGATGGATTTCGGTTTAGAGCACAGGAGGAATTAGGAAAAATGATAGATGAAAAACTAGCTAAACTAGACTTAAAACCCTTGAATCTAGCTTCTGAATTTTTTGATGATATTCAGGATCCTTCGAAAGATCATAAGGAAGTAATTTCGTCTGAGCTTAATAAGCTCAGAAAAATTAGAAGTCGTTATGGGGGAAAGTATGCTGATAAACCTCGTATGAATACCCATTATTATCCAAGACCCACTCCACAAGATGTTTTAGTGGAAGAAAGAGATTGGAATCAGACTACTACTAGTTATGAAGGTAATGCCATTTACGAATGGAATCTAGATGGTCTGACTGATAGACAGATTAGCATTTTAATTCATACAATGATGATGTACTCTACTATTTGTAGAGCCACAAGTAGTGGAAATACCGACCCGGTAATATGTAGAATGATTGTCACGGGATTTACTGGATAATTAAGAGGTTGGTGGGAAAACTTTTTATCCTTAGCTGATAGAGAAGCCATTTATAAGGCCACTACTTCAAGCCCAGGAGTTGATATTTTTGAAAAAGAATTACCAGCAAATAGACCTGATGCGGTTTATACATTAATACTTACCATTATAGAACATTTTAGTGGTAGATTTACCAATGTATATGAAAATATTCGTACCATGTTAAATGGACTTAAGTGTAGACACTTAGGTGAATTTCGATGGTACAAAGATACATTTCTTAGTAGGGTTATGGATTTACCCGAAAGCAATTCTGATCATTGGAAGGCAAAATTTATAGATGGTTTACCTTATTTGTTTGTAGAAAGAGTAAGGAAAACTCTTAGAGGAAATAATACTCAAATTCCTTATAATGTTTATACGTATGGTACACTTATTGGTGTATGTACACAGGAAGGATTAAATCTGTGTAATGAATTGAGATTAAATCACCAGTTGAAAAAGCAGAGACTAACTGAAAGAAATCATTTAGGAGATTTTTGTTATCAGTTTGCAATGGAAGATATTCCTTCTTCAAAGAAAAGAAGTGATAAAGGAAAAACTTACCAAAGGAAAGGTAAGAGAATTTGACGAAGGTCAAAAGAAGAGCGTGAAGAACGCAAAAGACATCGGAAAGAAAAAAGATTTGTTAAAAACAGATCGAAAAGAGATTTGAAGAATACCAAATGTTATAGATGTGGTAAATTTGGTCATATTGCTCCTAATTGTGAAAAAGAGAAGTTGAAAACTTTGGCGTTAGAATTAGACGATAAGTATAAGGACCAACTCCTTAAGGTTATAGATGAGACATCGGTAGACGAATATGATAGCAATTCTTCCGATGTTTATGATTCTGACGATTCTGTGCAATTAATTGATTTTGATAATTCTGATAGTGATACTTGTCATAATTGTGAACCTGAAAGTTGTACTTGTAATATGGATTTTTATAAATTACAATCACAATTTCAAAATTTTGAAATTAAATCTATTAATTCTGATAATATTTTAGAATTATTAAAGGAAGTCAATGATAATAATCTTCGAGAAAAGATTATTACTATGGCCTCCAATTCTTCAAAATCGGCAGATAAGCCAGTTCAAATTAAAAAGGATGTTTTTAATGAAACTCCGTATACTTTTGCAGAAGTGCAAAAAAGGCTATTACAAAAGAATCAATCAAAAGTTCATAGTCATGATTCTTCTATGGATGATTTAAAAATTGAGGTTGAAAAACTCAAAAATGAAATTAAATCTCTTAAACAAAATCAGATGATTTTAGATCATAGAGTAACCCAGTTAGAAAATTCTAACTCTGAGTTACCTGTTGACATTAAGAAAAAGGGAATTTATATACCCGAGGAAGAAAATAATTTTTCTGAATCTTCTACCCAAATTATTTTAAACCCAGAAAATGATATGTTTCTTGGAATGATGCAAATAGTTACTGCACATAAATGGTATGTAAGATGTACTATTTTAATCGATAATAACTTTTCTATAACTGAAACTGCTTTAATGGACAGTGGTGCTGATATTTCCTGTATTCAAGAAGGATTAATTCCAACTAGATATTATCATAAGACTTCGCACAATGTTAAATCTTCTTCAGGTAATAAAATGCAAATAGAATACAAATTGCCTAATGCTTATATATGTCAGCAAAAAGTTTGTATTCCTCATTTCTTTATTCTAATAAAGGATCATTTAAATCCTCCAATTATACTTGGAACCCCTTTTATTCAAGCCATTTACCCATTTACTAGGGTAGATGAAAAGGGTTTCGAGGCTGTTTATAATGGCGAAAGGATTTCTTTTACATTTATTACTGACCCTATTTCTCGTAATATTAACACTTTGATTAATTCAAAACAAAGTCATTTAAATTATTTAAAATATAAAATTTATAGCATGACAATAAATGATACATTAAAATCTACTAAAGTTCAAGAAAAAATTAAATTGATTTCTGAACAATTTGTTGTATCTATTTGTGCTGATCATCCAAGTGCTTTTTGGGATAGGAAAAAGCATGTAGTGTTTCTTCCATATGAAGATTCTTTCTCTGAAGAAAATATTCCTATAAAATCTCGGCCCTATCAAATGAATGCTGAGTTAGTCGAATTTTGCAAAAAAGAGATTGATAATCTTTTACAAAAAGGCTTGATAAAACCTTCTAAATCTCCATGGTCATGTACTGCGTTTTATGTTAATAATGCAGCTGAAAAAGAACGAGGTATGCCTAGATTAGTTATAAACTATAAACCATTAAACAAAGTTTTAAAATGGATTAGATATCCAATCCCCAATAAGAAAGATTTACTTTCTCGATTATATGATGCTAATATATTTTCTAAATTCGATTTAAAATCAGGATACTGGCAGATACAATTGTTTAAAGAACACACTTATAGAACTGCTTTTAATGTTTCATTTGGTCAATACGAGTGGAATGTTATGCCATTTGGTTTGAAAAATGCCCCTTCTGAATTTCAGAAAATTATGAATGATATATTTAATCCTTATATGGATTTTATTATTGTTTATATTGATGATATTCTTATTTTTTCTAAAACATTAGAATTACATTATAAACACCTAGATATTTTTAAGAAAATAGTAATTCAAAATGGTCTAGTCATATCAAAACCAAAAATGAGTTTATTTCAAACAAATGTTAGATTTCTTGGTCATTATATTTGTCAAGGCAAGATCACTCCTATACAGCGATCTATTGATTTTGCATCAAAATTTCCTGATGTTATAACTGATAAAATACAACTACAAAGATTTCTTGGTAATTTAAATTATATTTCTCCATTTTATAAAGATTTATCTCGAGATCTAGCTCCTTTATATGATCGTTTAAAGAAATGTCATAATTTGCCATGGACTGATAGTCATACTGAATTAGTAAAAAAGGTTAAAGAGAAGGTTAAAGCTCTTCCGTGTTTAACTCTTTCCAATCCGTTGTGAAAAAAGATTATAGAAACAGATGCATCTAATATTGATTTTGGGGGAATTCTTAAACAAATAAATCCCAATGATAAAATTGAATATTTGATTAGATATTATTCAGGCAAGTGGACAGAAGCCCAGAAAAAATATGCCATTGTTGCTCACGAAATGCTTACTATTGTTAAATGTGTTTTGAAATTTCAGGATGATCTGTATAATCAGAAGTTCTTAATAAGAACTGACGCTCAGGCAGTAAAGTTTATGTTTAATAAAGATTTTAAACATGATGCTTCGAAAATGATATTTGCTAGATGGCAAGCCCAATTGGCTCCATTTGATTTCGAAATTGAGTATAAGAAGGGAATTGATAATTCTCTTCCTGATTTTTTATCTCGTGAATATATACAATGAATAATGTACAATCATTTTCAGAAATAAAGGATAATTATAATTTATACTGGAAATTTCAGAGGTGTTTGAAAAATGCCAGATTTCATAAAGAACGATGTCAAACACTACTAGAAAATACTGATAAAAATGCTATAGATGTTAATCAAGTTATTCGAATAATATCTGATTTTGATGATATAATAGAAAATCAGAAGAATTTGATAAGAATGGTAGAAGATATTTATATATCAAATCATTCAGCAAGTTTAGGATGACTAATAAAGGTTGTTTTATATGTGCTAATAAAATTTGTTTTAGTTGTAGCATGAGGCCACAATGGCCAGGGTTGCATGCTCCTGATAGAGGAAGAGGACGAGGAAATAGAGGAAGAACAAGAACAAGTTATACAAGTCAAAGTGGAAGTAATAGCTCCACTAATACTCCAAGATATGAGAACCCTGTAATACAAAGGGGTGGAAAAACATTGATAAATGAGAAGATTTCTCAAGAAAGAGGAGAATCCTCAAACTCTATAAAATTAGAGGATATTCCGAAAGACAGTTCCTTATACGAACATTTGCAGGCATATTTAGCCACACAGCAGCCAAAGCATAGTGATACATATGCAAAAATGGCTCAAGACGACTCTGATGATATAAAGAGTTATGAAAAATTGCCAAAAAAGGAAATTATATTTCTTGTAGATAATCAGGCAATTCAATGGCAAAATGATCCATGGCGAATACTGCAAAGATATTTGACAGATAATTTATATTTTCCGGGTGAGTCATACAAAACCCGATCATATTATAAAAATATCTTGATTTCTACTGAAAGTGCTGAATTTCAGCATTTCAAAGGATTCAATGTTACTGATGAAGTTTATAAATTCTCGAAAATGATTATAAAAAAGGTTATATCCATTGAAGAATGGGGGATTTCCTCAATGAAAGAAAGACAGGTGATTCTTAATATAGTAAGAATGAATTATACTTACTGGGATTATATCCAAGCTTTTAAAACGGTTTTGATTTATGAAAATGATAAGCATAAACATACTTGGTTTATAAAAGTATGTGCAAAAATATTTTCGGGTAATATCCCAAATTGGTGGACCTATCATGGACCTACAGTTGATATTCTACCATCACCATTCAGAGAATTATACAACGAATGGGTACAAGTATCTCCTGAAGTGGATGCTCTATTCAAGGAAAATCATGTCGGTTGGCCAGAAAAAATTGGTCAAGTCTATTTCTTTTTGGAATTCTCAATCCCATGGATCCATAAATGGACTCCAGAATTCGGATATACCGAAGAACAGATCCCATGTTTATACAGAGCTTATTATAATAATTTCTGGGATAAATTATTGAAAAAGGATCCAAGCACAGGGCAGTTATATGGTCAAAGTCTTATAGACTTAATTTCTCAAACAATTAAGACTTATAAGTCCAGAGCCAAGACTATATTTGTGGAGGATAATTCTATCAAGTATATGGCTCGAAAAATCAATTTTCAAGAAGGTGATAAAAAAGAGTATATAGCTCAATATTTGGATCAAATAAGAAAAAATTTGATGGAAACCATTGAGCAGATTGCAGATAAATCTGATACTTCGATGAAGAGTAATAACAGCCAGGTCAATGATAGTGATGACTACTTGAGTTTTATACAAGAACTCAATGATTCGCAAGAACCAGAATCACATGATCCAGAGATAACTGTAAATTAGGCAGAAGAATTTTTGCAAAATTTATCAAAGAAAGAAGGAAAGAAACCAATGGAATAAAATTGAAGACCCCATAATTCATATTCGGTGGGATCCATGATAAAATGACAAAGATAGTTGTCACTGTGTAAATAGTAAAGTTGTCACTGTTCATTGATGTTTGAACAGTATTTTCATTTTCTATATAAGAAGGCATTTGCCTTAACTTTTAGGTAGAAGTTTTAGTCTTTGTGAAAAAGGTTTTCTCTAGCCTCTCTCTAGTCTCTCCCTAGAAGAAGAAGTTTTTGTAATAAAGTCTTTAATAAGAAGAAAAAGAAAATCATCCATCTCCTGGACACAACTCTGGTGTTGACAGGTACTTTATTTCTCTTTCTTTTATTTTTTTTATTTGCATAAGTCAGATGATATCCGGCTAAGTTCTCTCTCTATATTGAATACAAGCTTATTAATTGCATATTAATGATGAATTAGGCCTATTAAAATTCAGAGATTCATTCATAAAGATAATTAACCAATACTATATGACTTCAACCAATGTTGTTTGAATGCTTAGCTTGGTTCCGAGATGGTGGTACAGTCGATGCAAGTACTGTAGAATTTCAGATTTGCCTTAGTGGCTACGTCTAGCGTGTGGTGAGAAGCCCGATTTGTTGTTATGTTTTTAGGGCGATTATATCCCACTGAATCCTTTGGGATGTCCTAGACACATGGTCTCGAAATTTTACAGTATTTGTATATCTGAGAGGCCTCTTGCTTGGGTAAAAGTTTGACCATACAGTTAAGATTCAACCAAATATGGCTTGGGGTTATATAAACAAGGTTATGAGATTTTATGCCTGAATCTCTCTATTTTAATCCTTGTTTAAGGATATTAATTTAGCCTAGTTCTGGAGAAGCCGTGCGGACTACCGCCAGCCTTTCTGGATCCTGGTGAAAATTGGAATTTCAGATTTGCCTTAGTGGCTACGTCTAGCGTGTGGTGAGAAGCCCAATTTGTTGTTATGTTTTACGGGCGATTATATCCCACTGAATCCTTCGGGATGTCCTAGACACATGGTCTCAAAATTTTACAGTATTTGTATATCTGACAGGCCTCTTGCTTGGGTAAAAGTTTGACCATACAGTTAAGATTCAACCAAATATGGCTTGGGGTTATATAAACAAGGTTATGAGATTTTATGCCTGAATCTCTCTATTTTAATCCTTGTTTAAGAATATTAATTTAGCCTAGTTCTGGAGAAGCCGTGCGGACTACCGCCAGCCTTTCTGGATCCTGGTAAAAATTGGATTATTATTATTATTATTATTATTATTATTATTATTATTATTATTATTATTATTATTATTATTATCATTATTATTATTATGATTATCATTATTATTATTATCATCATCATCATTATTATTATTATTATTATTATTATTATTATTATATTTTTTGGTTATTTGTTTGAGGTTATTTTATATCAATAAGTTCATAAATTATGATAATTTTCTTCGTTTATTAATTGGTATATTTTCTTCACCCATCAATTTTAGTTTTATTCCTTTTATATAGAAATTAAGTTATATACATCGACAACATAATAAATTTCTTTTATAATCTTCTCTGAAATTGAAGGAACACAAAAAATATTCATGCATCAATTTCCTTTTAGTGTATTTCAAAATATTATATTAGGTTATTTATAATTTATTTTAGATATTCATTAATGAGTGCTACTTAATAGAATGAAGTGTAATTTTCGTTTAAACTGATCAGAAGGTGCAAATATTTTTGACACCGTTAATGCTCAAAAATTAAACTATTACGTTATGTATGTTCATTTATTTTGCTTGTTTGTGATGATAATCAAATCAAAATTTTCACTTTGAGTTTCGAAACTCAACATTTAATAATCTACCACTTTGTTCTTTGTGATATTCTTTCTAGATTTTTCTTTTTAAAAAAATTCTCTATGTTTTGTCTTAAATGATTAATTTGTTGTTTAAAATAAATATATGGGTATTGGTGCATGTTTAGCTTAACGTATTTCGTTGAGGTCAGCCATGGCAAAGGGGCATGCAAAACGACAAGCTCAAACTCAGGCTCAAGGACAAGGATAAACGAGATGGAGACGACCTAGGAAAGTTCCTATTGCTACGTTTGGCAGCTCAGTGGGGGTGCATATGCAAGCTAATTTCACCACTGATAGGAATATGAACGCTACTCTAGTGGGCTCATTAAAGGTAATATGTTAGACGACAAATGTGATAAATGTGGAGGGTACGGCAGCTAAGACCCCAGAGATGTATTAGGGTTTGAATTGAGTTCTGATCCAATTGACTCAGTCGGTACCCAGATTCTAGATGTTAGCTCTCCTGTCATAACTTAAGGAATGTCGGAGGTTCATGAAGTGAGATTGAGGATTCGGGGAAACTTCCAGTGGCGCCATGAACATATTTATTCCACAAAAATAGACTGGCTTCAAACGATCTTACTCTAAATTATATTCCTCCTCAAGTGACTGAAGGGAAGCCAGTGGCTCAACTGGATAAAAACGAAGTAGATAAGTAGGTATTGAAGAGGAAATGTGTCCTTATTGCATATGAGAATGGAGATAGTCCAGGATATGATGCTATTCATCACTATGTTAATCTAAATTTGTCATAAGTAGCAGAGCCAGATTTGTTCTTACGTGAAGAAGGATATTATATTAAATTAGTGAGTGATATGCAAGAAGTCTATTATGTTGGGCCTAACACCACTAATAATAGACCATTGATACTCAAGCCTTGGATCACAGATTTTAATTTCAATGTGGAATTTTCTTCAATGATCCCTATATGGATGAAGTTTTATAATCTAGCCATGTCATGTTGGAGAATGGACTCTCTTAGTTGAATAACCAGCCGTATTGGAAATCTTGTTTACACTTATGAGTGCACAACCAAGTAGATTCGAATATTTTATACAAGAATGCAAATAGAGGTGAATGTCACGCAAATCTTTCCAACTGAGATAATTTTACATACCTCAAATGTCGACTTTCTGATTAACTGGCGTAGCTCGGCTAGTATTCAACTATTTCTCCCAAATGTATTCATATTCACGAAAGAATAGAATTAATTCTACTATTATTTTGGAAAGAAACCATATTATGGCTATACCTACTTCCTATTCGTCGACTTATTGAAGAACGACTGAAAACTCGCTATTTCTCGGGGGGTCTAGAAGGGAGAAATACTCATTTTAATGTTGGGAGTATATTAACACTAGTTTGGAGCAATTTCACTTAATTTAGCTCGGCGTGACGACGATTCGCCAACCGAATTTCGCGAAACTAATTCCGCAGGAATGCTCCCGGTAGCTTTATACTTCGCTACCCGAAGTTAATTCGAGTTTGGACTGCATTTGACGGTGTAAACCGAAGGAAATTTAATCAAACCCTTCATTCCCCTCTGTTTATGTTTGTTTACTGGAAATTATATGAAAGGAAAATGATTTAAAACAAAGTGGGAGCCTTATATACTTGGGGCCTTTAAGTTGCATTTGTTGAATGCGATTTATAAGTCGCATTTGTCGAATGCGATTTATAAGTCGCATTTTTCTTGCGACGCTCCGACTTGGTGCTTGTCCGGTCTCTCCCCGGGCCCTTTTCTCGCACGTATGGCATTCTAAAACTCTTAACCAACATGAGAATAGGCCAACTAAGTGTCAAGAACTTACGGGGTGTAACAAAACTGATGTACGATGACCCTATCTGAATGTATAATTACTGAAAGTAGCATGACAATCTGAAGATACTAAATGTAGTAGAAAAAATTATTATAGGTTCATGTACATGTATTGAAAACTGGAACTATGACTAAAGCTAAATATTGTAATTGTATTGTGGGAGAGTCTATTAACCGACATATAACCACGTGGGCTAAATATGGTGTTCGATGTATACGTCCCATTGATAGGACCCAATGTAGATAGAAGGTTTATTTCTTTTTGATTTTTTACAATTAATGGGTAGGTCGGGGCCCTATCCCGACCGTCATATTACTCCTAGAGGCTTGCAGATTGTTTCTATTTCCCTGTGGTTAGCTCTTGTTGGCCATGGGTCCCATATGTATTTTAGTTTATGTGTTGGTCGCGTGGGGGCTTGTTTAGCTGATAGATTAACGGCCTTGTCGGCCATAGTTTAGCTTAATACTGAATTTAATTTACAGTCATAACTAGACATCATGGTGGCCTTGTCGGCCCGCATAGGATTCCTTGTTCTTGCTTGTTTCTGGCTAGCTGGTTTTCTTTTACAGGTGGCTATAAGGCCTTGTCGACCGGGGGTTGTATTTACAGCCGAAATATAGCCCGTTGTTTTCTTGAATTAAGAAGTAAGCCTGCACCAGGTGTGCACAACTTAGCTTAGTCAGTTCAGATCCTAGTCGGGCACCAGGTGTCAGTCATGCCTCCCAATGTGGGACGTGACATAGTGATAACCTGATCTCAAGTCAATCTTTGAAAACACAGTCGCTCCCTGCACTGATCAAACAAATCATCTATCTGAGGGAGAGAGTACTGGTTTCGAATACTTACCTTGTTTAACTGATGGTAATCAATGCATATCCACATGCTACCATCCTTATTTTTCACAAACAAGACTGGAGCGCCCCATGGAGAGACCCTTGGCCTAATAAACCTTTTACTAAGTAGCTTTTGCAACTGTTCCTTCAGTTTTCTCAACTCAGTAAGTTCCATTCGGTATAGAGGAATAGAAATGAGTCGAGTCCCTGACTCTAAATCTATACAAAAATCAATATCTCAGTTCGGCCGGTATGCCAGATAGATCTGTAGGGAGCACCTCTAAAAACTCACAAACTATTGGGACTGACTCTGTGGAAGGATCCTCAGAACTAGTATCCCAAACATGCACTAGATATGCTAAGCAACCCCTCTCTATCAACTTACGAAAACAAATATAAGAGATGAGTTTCTTAGGACTACAATTCCCTTTCAACTCCAATCTGGATAACCCTGGCCCCGATATAGTGACGGTCTTAGCATGGCAATCTAGAATGGCATGGTAAGGGGATAACTAGCTTATTCCCGAAATAACATCAAAATCAACCATATCCAAGATCACTAAGTCTACCAGAGTGTCAAACCCCATGAAATCAATAATACAATCACGAACAACCCTATCCACCACCATAAAATCCCCAACAGGAGTAACACATGGATAGGAGTATCAAGTACATCATAAATAAGATCCAAACCCAATGCAACATAAGAAGACACATAGAAAAATATGGAACCCAGTTCAAATAACGCAATAGCCATTTTGTCGGACATGAAGATTGTACCTGTAATAACAGCTTCTGAAGCCTCTGCCTTAGGCCTACCAGGAAAAGCATAGAAGTGGGTTGGTTACCTGCCTGCGAACTGCCCCGGTTAGGCTATGCCACCCCTCTACCTGACTGGGTGCAACTCCTACCCACCTGAGCACCTCATCTACTAGGCTAAACACCACCTCTGACAGTTGGTTGACTACCTCGCCTGAGGTGTGGACGATCTCTACTGAATGCACTACCTCTTCTTCCGGTAGGGGATGGAGCTCGAGGAGCTAGGTGAGGAATGATCTGTCCGCTCTGGCTGAAACTGGGACAGTATCGGTGAATCTGGCCATATTCCCCACACTCGTGGCATACCTTCTCTATCATTGGCCTCTGAGTCGGAACAACAGAAATAGGACGAGGCCCGATGTTTGAGCGGATAAGCTGAGTACCTCGACTGCACCTACTGGTCAGGGAGTATCTCCTAATGGATCTATGGCTGACACTTGCATAGCCAACTTAATAGGACACCTAGAGAAACCCTGCGGTACCGGAGTCCCAACAATAGGGCCACTGTAGGAACCCACCCTCTACGCCTTCTTCTCGGCACTCTTTGCATACCCCTCCTGTTTCACACCCTCTATATTTTTCACATATTCTACCACCTCCTAAAAAGTTTTATCTGGGAAGACCATCTGGAGAATTGATAACTAGAGACCCACATTCAGGCCTTTAACAAACCGCCTGATCCTCTCTTCCTCTGTGGGCAGTAGGAGTAAAGCATACCCGGGTAGTGAATGGAATCGAGCCTCGTAGGCTGCAACAGAAGAGCTTCCCTACTAGATAAAGGTGAACTTATCCCATCTCCTATCTCTCAAGGTACGGGATACGTATTTCTCCAGAAATGTGGAGTAGAATTGGGTCCAAGTCAATGGTGGTGATCCTTCTGGTCTACACTCCACGAAATCCCTCCACCAGAGCTTTGCATCACCCATCAACTGAAAGGTGATGAACTTCACGTCGTACTTATCCACTGCCCCTATCTTGTGGAGCCTTTTGTGAAGTCTATAATAAACTCATAGGCATCCTCCACCTCAGTCCCATAAAAAGTGGGAGGCTTCATCTTGGTGAACCTCCAGAACAATCGTGCTCCTCCCTTGTCAGAACAGGCCCAACCACCGGCCTGGGGAGCATGATTTCCTCGGACATGTCATCAATGCGAGGAGCCACCGCAATTGCATGTTGTATCACTAATTATTGCCCTACAGGAGTTGCTAGCGTTGTCCCATTACCTACGAGGTCACTCAGGAGATTAAGAACCTGAGCCAGAACCTCGGAGGATGCTAGAGCGGTAGGAACCTCTCCCTGAACCGGTACTTCCACTTCTACCGCCACCCTTTCTTGAACTGCGGGCAGTACCGGAGATGCCGCACTCTCTCTTAAAGGAGCACGAGCATGAGCCCCTTCCCTTGCTGCTCAGGACTTCGCCCGTGTCCCCGACCCCTTCCTCTATCGTGGACTGCTGCTGGCTCTGGTGCTGCGTCTCTGGCTCCATTAGCGCGTGTTTTCACCATATGTGGGATAAAGAAATAAGAGTTGTTAGATACTAATTTGGATCACCTGATACCAATTGGAATCAAGTAATCGTATGAAAGAAAAGAAGAAAGTAGTTTTCCTAAAGTCCTACAGCCTCTCGAAGATAAGTTACGAACGTCTCCGCACTCATCCGTGAGACTCTACTTGACCCGTCTTAGTGCAATGAGATCGACGAACCTAGGGCTTTGATACCAACTTCATCACAACCCTAATGAAAATGATTGGCACCCACACAATCCCCCGATGGGCGAACCAACACTTCCCAGCAACTGCCCCATTAACAACCATTTCAATAAGAAGTAACACTTACAATAAAATGAAATGAAATGTAACATCCAAAAATTGTAATAACCAACTAAACCAAAACAACTAAATCTTCCCAAGACCTAAAGCATTGCACTTCAACGTCTAACTACAAGTCTAAGAATATGTAAAAGAAAAAGAAATAGAAGTTTCAATATCCGAAGGAGAGACATCTTCGAAGGAGGAGTGGATCAGCTTATTCCGCGTCGCTCACCTTTCAGAGAAATCATTGTTGTTTATAGGTGGGGATGGCAGGAACTTCTTGGATCATATTATGCACTCAGAAAAGAAGTGCAGGAGTAGGGTTAGTATAAACATGGTGCTGGTAGACATCATTGTTAACCTTACATAATAACTTATAATTAAGGGAACAATAAATGAAACCAGACTCAAACACCAAATATAATTACAGTAACATTTCAAGCTATACAAACAGGTGACAATCGACCTACTTACTGGATTAGGCCTTTTGCTGCAGCAGTCTCGCAGCGGCGAAAGTGGTTCCACTGTAACGGTACTTCTCGAGGCAGTAGCTTGACTTAGCTGCACCTTTCATCAATTCACCAGTTTTCAATAATTCACACATTCAGATATTCAATCAGATGACACACGAACTTTTAACACCAATTCACATCTACTCATCTTCAAATGTGATTTAAGCATTTCATCACAAGGATAACAACATCAACATCAATAATCATTTAATCAATTCACACTTAACCTATTTCCACCATCCTCAATTCAGGTTACAAGTACAGAATTCACAAACTCAACTCTACCACTTATCACATACTCATTTCAGATTGTTAATAAGCTACAAAAACATCATAAAATAGAACAAAAGGTGACATGTCAGGCACACACCTCCGCCATGTCCCAATAAATACTCCGTCATCAATATCAGTATACACACATGTTAGAGGATCTTATTTCTGCCCTTCTAGTCATAACCTGCAGAGGACTCTAGAAATCCATGTACTGTACTGACATGGTACCTACTCCCACTCATATGCTCATCCAGATGGTTCCCCCATACATGATCACTCAACCAATATCGCTTACCCAAATGCTCCCTTCAGGCACGAGCCTCTCATCGTGAGTACCCAATGCGCGAGAGTCATTTTGGCTAAGAGTCGAGCCCAGGGTTTAAACTTGAGCTATGGGATATGATTGCTTCCTCCGATAGGGTCGAGTTGGTGTATGTGCCAGAGTTATTCCTATATGTATGAACCTTCCCGAAGTCATGATAAATTCCCCACTAAGATTGAGCTAGTGTGAATCAGTAACCATCACATGAAAGTTGGTCCTACATGGTTATACTTGATGTGTATAGCCTCAGATCCGAGAGTTGTTGATTTCTGATGGTTAGACAATCATGACAAAACTTGTGATTGATTTCTGATTGTTTTATTACATTGTATTGCTTGAGTTGTTGATTGCTCTAGTTAGCTGTGGATTATATATGTGAATTGGTGGTGGTCGTTGATTATCCTAGAGTTGAGTTGTATATGTGAACCCTTATGGTGCAGACTGAAATCGGTGAGTTGTATCGCTAGGTGCCTTTTGTTTGTGGTCTTAAACTTGCCAGACTTATGAGGGCCAGGTAGGTTCTGAATTCTTTTATCTTGATATCTTATGTACTTCCTGTTGTTATCCTATATATATGTGGAATTGTAACTTGTATCTATCGTATTTTTACCTTACATACTCGGTACATTGTCGTACTGACACTCCGAGCTTAGGGACACTGAATATATGTCTGTAGGTGTTGATCGATAGGTAGATCGTGTATCTTGATCGCTGAGTGAAGTTCCAGCTTGGTTTGTAAGCTCTAAATCTTTCGAAATTGCCAGTTATTTTGATTTATGGATAGTTCGAAGCCTTGTCCTGATTATTTGATATTAAAAGGGATATTAATGTCAATAAAAGCTTATGTCATGACAAAATAACTAAAATGGATGAAAGAAACATACATGAAAATATCATTAATAAAGAAGTATTAGGTGAGTAACACTTCATTACATGTTTAACAATAAACCCCATAGATTTTAATGCTCACCATAATTAAAATCACCACTCCTGTCACTTTTGAAATTCACAACAATAACCATTATAAATTTTTATTATATTACTGTTAGTGTCTCCATCGTAAATCACAAAGATATAATTATTAGTTTGTCCACCCACCATTAAATATTACAGATTTGTGTGAGCTCAAGATGAAAAATGGTTTTAATAAAGTGTGAAGAAGAAGAAGAAATTAATTAGTAAAAAAAATTATTAAAAAAATGAATAGTTGTGATAAGAAGAAAAATGAAAGACAAGAGGAGAGAGATGGAATGAAGGAAACGAAAAGGAGGGACGTAGATGGAGAAGAAGTGTGGATGAAAGAAATAATTTTTAAAATTTTTATTTTGATTTAATCTAACTTCTACTCGCCTCTTTTTTGTTTTTGTTTATTTCTTTTGTCATGCTAGTTTTAGGGTGGTGTTAATTACACTTAAAATAAGAATAAGAGGGTATTAGATTGCCGATTAGTTAGAGTGTAAACATGACTTATTCGAACAATTTCAGAGTGTATTTGATGTCCCAAAAAAATCACATATGTCTAAGTTAATTTTGATTTATCATCTTTGTGGGTTCAAACGATATCCAATCATCTTGATCTTGACAAATAATTCCTCATATAACTAATTTATATTGATCAATATATAAACTTGTATTTGTTATTCTTTCATATCTAATTATGTGCTCAAATATTTATTTAGTAAAATTGATATTGATTTACAAAATTATATATTATATGACTTGAGTTCTAATAAATATGAACATAAAGTTTATTTGTCATTTTAAATGTTGGTGATAAGACATGACGGACCTCCCTTATGGATAGGGAATTTAGTAATAACTTTGTTAATGTCGATAACTTTTTCATTCAAAAAATTTAATAGAGATTAATTTGTAAATTATTTTTAAATGTAAAAACGTATATTTAGCCCTTGCTTTTATTACGATAAAATTAGTAGGTGATGTTTTATTATTTATTTAAATTTTGATAAATAAAGCTACTAATAAGTTAGTTGATTTGTGAACAACTTGATTTGAACATCATTATTACTAAAACAAAGCTTAATACATGTTTTGTACCCTTGATTTGTATGCAAATTTCTTTGACACTCTCCAATTTCATGGGCTATCTTTTTATGAACTCATTTGATATTTTGAGAATGAAAATATCAATTAATAAAAGTAGCATCAATGAAGTGTATAATAAATGAGACATAGATATATACTTATAAAAAAAATAAAAATAAACAATACTTTCCATACTTCTTATACCAATATTGATAGGTCTAAGTCCACAATCACAATCAAAGTCTCATATATTTTTCAAGACTATGACTTTCTGATTTCGATAAATTCATTTTCATTATTTTTCCCACATATTTTAGATTTACTTGGTAATATATATGTTAGAAATTTATGTATTTATTTATGCGCTAATTGAAAAAAATAATTAAAATAATTTTACTGAATTTAATTTGTGAGATGTATTAAAAGAAAATGTAAATTTTAAAACAATATGTATGATAAAGAAAGTTAAGAGGGAGATAAGAGAAGAACAATCAATTTTAAAGTTTTTACTATATGCTTTTTATTGCATAAAATACGCGAGTGCCACATAATTAAAATATATTATATATTAGAAAATAAGTAAATTACACTTTTACCTTGTTAAAGTTTTTTCTATCATTTTTTTAAAAGTCAAAGTAAAAGATACTCACTCATTTTAAAATAAGTGGTGCTTTTAGTTTGAAAATATTTTTTAAGAAAATTATTTATTTCTACATAAAAAAATATAATTTTTACCTATATACCCCTAATAAATATCTTGAAAAAGATATAACTCTTTAATATTTTTTTAATTATGTAAAATTCTTACCATTTAAATAAAAGTAAAATTGGAAGAATATCATTAATATTTTTTTAATTATTTAAAATAAAATTAAAATATCAAAATATTACTTATTTTAAAATAAAGGAAATAAAAATTCATTTAATTTTTAAATCAAAATACACATATGTATGACATTTAATTCAATGAACCAAATTTGGATACAACTTCGTTTGTAAACCAAACGACCCCTTAAATAGTATATTTTTCCGACCGTCGCAGCTCACCCTGAAAAAGTAAAAATTTTGGTACTCAGCGCCGTTATTTTCATCAAATAAATCATCGGATTCTCAGCCGTGCACTCAGTAGAGAGAGAGAGAGAGAGTTTGTGTGTTTTATATATAGAGAGAAAGAAATAGAGATTTGGACAGAGAGAGAGAGAGAGAGAGCGAGAGTTTTAGAGAGAGAAAGTGTATGTATTGGTAGAGAGAGAAAGCAGACAGCAATACTACAGAGCAAAGCTTTTTCTGAGAGAGAGAGAGAAGAAAAACCTCCAATTTCTCTCACCTTTCTTTATCATTTTCCTTTACAATTATTGCGTAATTTCTGTGGAAAATTCCAGGGGTTCAACTGTTATTTCTAGCATTTGAATCGGAGGATCTGAAACTAGGGTTTGTAATTGCAATCGTTATTGAATTGAATTGAAAAATGTTGATTCAAAATGCAAATTGTTGACAAATTCAATTCTCATCTTGAGAAAAAGCCTTTGCAATTTAGGGTTCGGGGTTTTGGATTTCAGATATGGACTTAGATTCTTCAATGACGTCTGAATCCGATCAGGATCCGACGGTTCAGAATAACGGCCAAATGTCGGAGCAGCATAAGGACCAGTCATCGGCAGGAGAATCTCCGGTTGAGATTCCTCAGCCTCAGAGTACTACTCCGGTAGCTGGGCCGAGGTGTGCTCCGACCTATACGGTGGTGCAGTCTGTTATAGAGAAGAAGGAAGATGGTCCGGGGCCGAGGTGTGGGCACACATTAACAGCGGTTCCAGCAGTTGGAGAGGAGGGTAGTCCGAATTATATTGGTCCTAGGCTTATTCTCTTTGGTGGTGCCACTGCCCTTGAGGGGAATTCTGCTGCAGCAGCAGCTCCTTCTTCTCCTGGAAGTGCTGGAATTCGTACGTTTCCTCATTGAATACTGGATTCTCTTGATACCTTATTGAATTTGAGAGCCCTTTACATGCTGTGTTTTTAAGTTGATTGGGACTTTTAGATGAGGCGGTCACACCATTCAACATTCTCTTTGTCTTAGGGGGTTAAGTAGGAAAGACCCATTGTCTGCATCTGCTTTGTGACCCTCTAGTGTTTCTCTTTGATTGAATTGCTTACTAATTCTTTTGTTTTGTATTGAGCTGCATATTCAGCTTGACCAGATCCCTACACAAAATTATGGATGTTTCATGGTATTCTATTAAAAGGTTAAATATTAAACAAGACTTTCTTTTATCACGTAGCATGCGTATTGTTGCTTTGAGAGCCAAATTTCACAATTTGCAGAAGCTCATTAAAGTCTGTTATCACAACTTACTGTGTTTCCCTTTTGAGGCTTAGATGCATTATGTGCATGTTTCCTACATATAGTATACGTAAGTGTGTTTCCATGGACAACATTTTAACTTAGGATATAGGAAATCCCTTTTGGATCATTTTTAAATTTTTGGCTCTAAATAATTGTACATGAAACAATATAAGGTTTAAGGATAGTGAAATGCCTATGTTATCAACAAAGGGTGATACAATGTAACTATAGTGTTTCAATAATATCTTTGATGATTAAAGGTTGATGACGGTGTCTTAGTGTTGACTGAAACATGTGATATTTGTAAAAGAAGTGACTTCTGTTCATAAGAGACGGAAGTTTATTGGAGAAATCAATTTTTACATTCAAAGTAACCAAAGAATTGAAAATGATTTCACCAAAGAATATTTTCCCTGCTTTTCCCGAAGAGAATTTCAGCCATACCAAACACAGCACCCTTAATGACTGTTATCTCGAAGAACCTTCATGGAACAGTAGAAGAGGAGGCTTCTCTAAAGCTAGTTCTGTTTACCATGATAAAGAGTGAAGTCTGGTTAATCTAGAATAATCAGTTGACAGAGGGGGTCTGTCACTCCTCTTAAGTAGAGAAGCATGCCTTGATTGATAGTAAGACTGAAATAGGCACATTTTTAAGTTCTAGTAACAATTTAGCTTTCCATCTGATTTCAGGCTTAGCAGGGGCCACTGCTGATGTGCACTGTTATGATGTTTTGACAAATAAATGGTCTAGGTACGTCTTGATTGTGAGTCCGGATCTGCTACATTCACTTTTGCGCTTTCCATAGAAAGGTTGAAATGTGGTTCTGTTTCTTTATGAAATTATAGGATCACTCCAATTGGAGAGCCACCGACGCCCAGGGCTGCTCATGTTGCTACAGCTGTTGGAACTATGGTTGTCATTCAGGTTTGAATTAACTGACAGCATGTTGTTTTCTTTGTGCTTGATCATCTGCCTCATTAAGTTTAAGATGCCTATTCTGATCCATCCCAGGGTGGAATTGGTCCAGCTGGTTTGTCAGCTGAGGATCTTCACGTTCTGGACCTTACACAACAACACCGACCGCGATGGCACAGGTTATCACTTGAAATAACTGTAGTTGTCTTTGAACTTGTATGCTGTTGACCTGTGAAAATGTATTTAAGGGCTGACAAACTTGTATTACAGCTACTGAAATAATTTTTATCATTTAGGGTTGTAGTCCAAGGGCCTGGTCCAGGGCCTCGTTATGGACATGTCATGGCTTTGGTAGGGCAAAGATATCTCATGGCAATTGGTGGAAATGATGGTTAGTCTAATAAAGAGGCTTCCCCATTTGTAAGCAATGATGTCGGTCAGAAAATCATAACATGATCCATTTATTTCAGGAAAACGACCTCTAGCAGATGTTTGGGCTTTGGACACTGCTGCAAAGCCATACGAATGGCGAAAATTGGAACCAGAGGGTGAAGGTCCTCCTCCTTGCATGTAAATTTCATGCGATCTCTCTCGATCTCTCTCTTTAGGACTGCACTTTATTTCACTTGTTGCTCATTGCAAGCATTTCATGATTTCTTTTATTTTGTGCTTTAGATGGTGGAAAATCTCAATATTAGTATGCATGTCTATTTGAAACTGTAAACTTATCCCTGCAAATAAATAAAGTGATATGAAAATTTAGTATATAAACCAAATGGTGGAAAACGTCATTAATGGTTTGATTAACTAACAAAGTGCATCTATATGATAGTTGATTTTAAGAATGTTTTACTCTATTTCCTTTGTGGGTATCCACTTTTCTAGTCTATGAACTATCTACACTTGAATGCAGTGCCATGGGTAGTTAGTGTACTTTAAATGAACTGAATGGACCTCTCATTCTGGTCAATATTGTTGCATAGCATTAGAACAGTAAAGAGTCCCAAGTCTGAAGGACGGGCTTCCAAATTTGCAGGAAAATTTAGTGTGGTCTGATGTAGTTTAACTACTGCACCTGATTATTTCTTAATGATCTGGTTGTTTCCAGCTTTCTCCTTTTCTGTTTTATTTCTCTTCTATTGTGTACAGAAGTACTTGCTGATTAATTATAGTTACGATGGATTAGTTTGTGTATAAGTGGCTTTTAATCTATGACCTAGCTGGACCAGAATGTAGCACTATTGATGGTGGTTGATGTAATATAAATAACTGAATGCACTTCTGAATGTGGAGAATCATGTTGCGTCATGCTAAAAAGAAGTTCCAAGTCTGAAGGCTGGGCTTCCAAAAATTGCAAGAGAAACTTAATGTGATATTTTGTAATTCCAGTACTGCACCTACAATGAGCTGACGTGCAAAAGTGGTTTATCTTCTTGTTTAGCTAGGGGTATTTAATGGGTGGGTTGAGCTGGATTTGGGTGGGTCCAAATCGGGTGAGTTAATTAATGGTTGGGCTAAAATTGGCCCAAAAGTTTGCTTTTTGTTGGTAAACTGTGAAAGTATTACCATTGACAAACAAGTTAATACACTTGAGAGCACCTAGGAGCACAATCGCCTTCTATGAAGCATGCTGTGTTCATCTAGGCCTCAAGAATAAAACCACCTCTAGTTAAAAATTCTGGAAATCAACCTTTGACATATATAAACTCTCTTTCTACCTTGTTTATCTCCTAATCTAATTCTAATCTTCATCTGTATTTGTGAAATTACAAAGCTGGATTTTTACAGTAGTTTTAAACAGTATCCAATTCCTGGCCTGCCATGTGTAATAGAGCATTGCACTCCATACGGCAAATACTATCTCCTTCTGAAATTGCCTCCAATGTCTGGTTTTTATCCATTGAATAGTCTGCTTAATACTTCTCTGATGAAGCTGAATTCCTTACCAGTTGGAATGACCATCTCTAACTGCTGTAATCCAACTGCATTCTGCAAACAGATGGAATTGAGTTTCTACTCTTCCTTGATCACATAAACTGCAGTTATCATCAGCTATTGGAATCTTCAATCTTATAAGTCTTTCCTTATTTAGCAGTCTGTCCTGATTTGCTAACAAGATGAAAAATCTCTGCTTAGGTAGAATCTAACAGTATTTATTTCTTTATAAAAGAGAGCACACTTTTGTTTACTTAGTTAATCTCAGCATGCCTGGGCCTGATTCTTTTTCTTTCATTGGCAAGCACGTTGAAATTCTTTTTATAATGGGTGACAGTGAGACTCAAACCCAGGACTTTTGCCTTCTCTGATACCATGTTGAAGTGTTTGACCATCTCATCTAAATCTCAACATTTAAATTGATAGGGAGCACACTTTTATTTACTTAATTATATCTCAGCAGTGATTATGCAGGTATAGCACGGGATATTTAATGGGACCTCAAATGCAGCTAAAAAGCTAGTCTTCTTATCTAAGCAAGATTTATCCATTTTTGGCAACCCTACCTGTGTTCAGGAAACACATGATTACAAAAATGTAATTTGGTGTGTATTTGGGTTTGTTGGGTGTGGGTGGGGAAGGGGAGGTTGTGGTGGTGATCAAGTGGGCTCGGTGTAGTAAACCATTCTGTATTTAATGTAATTGATGTTACGCTGACTTCAAAGAATCAAAGTAGAGAAATTCTTTTGAGTAATGATATTATCATTTCTCTGGAATCACTTTTGTATTATGTGAAGAGTTAGACATGTTAAATATTGTATTAAAGCTTTTGCAAGTTATGACGTTGGGAAACTAAAACTTCACATTCCACAATTTGAATTCAGACAACCATGTCCCATCAGTACTTGATTGATTGATGCAGTCCTATACTCCCTCCCTTTACCTATTAAGCACCTCTTTGTTAAAGAAAACAGCCATTCTAGCGAGATGACAAATCTTTATTAACAACAACTAGAACTGATGTGTTATTTGTTGGTATCTCCAAACCTGACGTGTAGAGCTTCTTTATTCTTCCCCTTACTTCGGGAGGGCTGTGGAGATTTGGCTGAGGGGTGAAGCTTGCAGAATAGATTAAACATAAGTAGGAAAACCTAAATCAGCTACATGTACTGTGAATATGAAAAAGCATTAGGGATACATCTCAAACTTACTTTTTTTTAAAAAGTATATCATAGACGGAGTTAACAAGAATCATATTAGAGTTGCTTCTGCTTTATTTATCATGCTTGCCTAAGTGCCAACGAAATGTTCGCAAAAGAAATGCATTCTTTCCTTATTGGGAAGATGGGCTTTGATGAACAAGTAGGGTCTGGTGACATACTACCAGATATATTGGCCATTCAGTGAGGAAATCCATTTAGTGTTTGGTTCAAAATTTTGTCATTTCCATTTGAATTTTCTTTGTGGATTATCATGAGTTTCCTTGCATAAGATCGATGCTGAAATGAATTATTGCAATCCTGATCTGCACCAACCAATCGAAAGTATAAAGAAATGCTTATCAGCTTGTGTTACTTGGCTAGGTACGCAACTGCAAGTGCACGCTCTGATGGCCTTCTTCTGCTTTGTGGAGGGAGGGATGCCAATAGTGTGGTGAGTGAATCATGTTTTATTGCAAACAAAAAAATGTTTCTTATGCTGAATTGCTGATAATTGTTCCTTAATGTCTTATAAATATCATTCTCTTTGGAAGGATATGTTACCGTGAAGTTTACCTTTTTCTTGAAGAGGAAGTATTTCAATTCCACCACCTCCACTGCCTCTTCTATATTCGTGATTTCTCACAGAATTTTTCTTTTTTACCTTCACGCACACATGTAGCCCATAACCTCGATGGTACATGATTCCCATCTACGTTACTAAGTTAGTAAGCTATTGCCAATCACCTTCATGGATAAATACTGAAGTGGAGTTGTTTACACTCCCCAGTTTTCAATTATTCTCCCTTTTCATATGTATGGACAAGATATTGCATATGTTAAGTTTTACCCTGACCCATTCACGTGCAGGTCTGATTTTTTTCCATGGGTCAAGTACGTGAAAAATATTTCTGTTAATGGTTGGAAGTTAGCCTGAAACCAGGGCCTCTTGCATGCTCTAGTAACATGTTCAATTGTGTAAACTACGCAGTCCAAAGTTTAAGTTGTTAGAGGGTGTAAACTACGCAGTCCAAAGTTTAAGCTGTTAGAGGTTTTTTTAAAAGATGTCGTAGGTTAGTGGCCACACCTCCTCAGGTTTTAAGTTCCTGTTTGTCTGATCTCTGTTGATCCCTTGTGTTCCGTTGTCTTGTCATCTTGTTCTCCCCAGTGTCCCTCTCCTGATAACCACCAATTCTGGCTTACCAATTTGCAGCACCAGGTCATAAATGATTTGAAGTCTAACTTTGAGTTCTATTAAATAAACGTAAACATTAAGAAGCTTCTTGAGGGATTTGGATCTGATTTGCAGTTAATTTGTACCATGGATGTTGGACTTGGATTTAAGTATATGGGTTCTAGCGTGATGGTTGTGTTTATCATTTTCTTTTGCTTTGGTGATTCATAGCCGCTAGCAAGTGCATATGGACTGGCCAAACATAGAGATGGGCGTTGGGAATGGGCCATTGCTCCTGGTGTGTCACCATCTCCTAGATATCAGCATGCTGCAGTAAGTGGTTCTGATGACTCAATTAATCCTCACAAATTATAAGATATTTATTGTTTGTATTCTGGTATTTTAGGTTTTTGTTAATGCTCGGCTTCATGTTTCTGGAGGGGCTCTTGGTGGTGGACGCATGGTAGAGGACTCTTCCAGTATAGCCGGTACTTTTTGATGCTATTCTGGTCAGTTGTTTATGGACAACTGATTTTGCTTGAATTTTTAATCTATTGTTATTATGTTTTTTTTTATGTTAATCCCTAATAACCATGCATATTTCTTCCTTTCTTCCTTTAATGTTTGTCTGGTGGCAGTCCTTGATACTGCTGCTGGAGTGTGGTGTGACACAAAATCTGTTGTCACCAGTCCTAGAACAGGCAGATACAGTGCAGATGCAGCTGGGGGAGATGCCGCAGTTGAATTGACTAGGCGTTGTAGGCATGCGGCTGCTGCTGTTGGTGACTTGGTATTTATCTATGGTGGTTTGCGTGGAGGTAATGCTAGAAGATGGGCATCTTGATCGCTTCTAATTTGATATTCAGATGACAACTATTTTCACTTTTTTGAGTCTGATCTGAAGACATTACTTATTTAAAAAAGATAACTGAAGACATTAATTCTATATTCTTCGTCCCTGGGGCTGTTGAGAATGTGCTATTTGGTTCATAAACATAAGTAGCCCAGCTAAATCCTGTTCTTAGTTGCTTGTAAAGTATAATATACAGATAGAAAATCGAAGTTTTCCAGAATGCGTGAGCAATGTCTCTTGCGTATTTCTCAGTACATTTTTTTTTATTCTATCCCTAGTTCCACTGATTATGGATCCCATTTGTATGGTAACTGTCTACTTTTCTTATGTTTAACTAATATAAAGGGTCTACAATTGAGTAGCTGGCTGAGGTAATTAAATAGTTATATACCTTATAATAACTAAAATCTTCTTGATGAACGGATACACATGCTAACAAGACTTAACAACTAGTTTTCCATGAGGCACTCTATTTATGGTTTTCTAATAGGTGGGTTCTTTGTCTTCCATAGGTTCATTGTGTATTTTGTTGTTGTGCCCAGACTGCAAGTCTAAGTGATGCTGATATAGCTAATACTAAATGCTGTTGAATACTGAAACTGATGAAACGTGTGTCCACCTTGTGTAAAGCTTAAACTGTTAAAGAGGAGGATTATTTTTATTTACTTTTACATTGGTTTGCAATACTCCTTACATGCGGGCTGCGACATCATTTTTTCTTCGGTAGAGCACTTTGAAATTCTCTTTGATGACGGGTAGCAATGAGGCCACATAGACCTCATTTGTTTGCACTTAATGGAGGTCTGAATCTGAATGGTTCAGACCTTATACCATTAAGTGCATTTGTTTCCATTAAGATTTAAGTACTTATTTGGTCTATACAGGTCTTAATCATTAAGATCTAGAACAAAGTCTTAATATCATTAAGAGATATGTTTGTGTGGATAATTTTCACCACTTTGTCCACAACCACCAACCACTACCATTAACCAACTCTGTTATCACAACCACCGCCAACCACCTAGGCCGCCATTTTCAACCACTATTACCATAGCCAACCACCCCTGCCATCATAACCACTAGCAACCACCACTGCCAACCACTCCTACCATCACAACAACCACTAGCAAATCCGGCATTGTCACACATACCACCTCTATCATTATAATTATATCTACTATCACCGCTGCCGCCGCCGCCGCCACCTCTACCACTATTGCGACCAATCGTTACTACCAGTCACCTTCACCATCACAACTAACACCACTACCAATTACCACCAACACATCGTCTACCACCACACATTCTTCAACCATCACCATCAACACCGCCAACTACTAACATCAACCAACCTAACCATCACAACACTACTACCAACCGCCACCATCACATCAGTCACTACAACACCAACCATCTGCATCACCACAACTATCAATACTACCATTACTAGCAACTATCACCACTACTAGCCACTAGTACCAATCATTACCACGATCACCACTACAAACCATCTCCACTAGCGAACATAAATATTTATCACTAGCGAACATAAATATTTTTTTATTAGATAATAAATTTAAGTTATTAAATTGATATTTTTTTAATATTTAATTACTTTTTATTTGAATTGTATATTTAATATATTTCTAAATAAATAAAATATGCATATTCAGATATTGAAAAACAAATAGTCTTAATCATTCAGTGTTCAGATCTTTAGAGACAACATCTTAATCATTCATATGTGCATTCAGATTCAGACGTCTTTATCTTAATGAAAACAAATGAAGCCTAGAATTGTGTGACCATCTCATATATTTATCTGCAACTGAAACTAATGTTTTAACCTGCCTGTCTTTTAAGTTCTGAAATATTAAAAAGGCATGTCTCTTGTCAATGTAGAAGGCCTGGTCTTGGTTGGCCAACTTTTGCTTGGTGGAGTTGCAACTAGAATGAATGCTCTTTGTTTTGCACCTAGCAGTTAGCTCTCCCGATTGAGGGATTTTTAATCGGTGCTGTAGGCCAAAAAGAGTCTTCTTGTTGTTTGAGAGAAATGGGATGGACTCTTTATCTGTTCTAGTGAAGACATGCCTCTAAAATGCTGAGATCGCATGCTTTGTTTTCTTCTTTGCTAATTATTTATTCCATGTGAATAAAATGATACCAAAGGTTTGTTTATAGCTATGCTGCTGGAACTGGTTCAAAAGGGGAGGGGGGGGGGGGGGGGGGCTGCTGTGCAGTAGATTGAGCTGCAATTTAGAGCACCTCCTTTTGTTCCCATCATAACACCTTCTCAAATCAGAATCAGGTTATATTGATAAATTGCTTGATATGGCTATTGAAGGCTTCCCTGGTTCAAAAATAGCAAAATCTATTCCCTATTTGCCTTGGTGGGCAGAGTTAACAGGTACCTGTGCGGGTGGGAGGTAGCAGGTACTCAGTGGAATAGTTGAGTGTGCACAAGCTTGGCTAGACACTCCCTTCATAAGAAAAAGCAAAAACTTTAACCAAGAATGCGCACTTCAATGATAAGAATGAGATCAAACTCTTCTCTTGATTCTTTGGTGGAACATGTGCCTTTGGATAATTAATTGAACTTACTCCAAATAAAGGTGTTGGAGATGTTATAACTGTGATCAATTATGAAAATAATAATTAGCTGATCTCAGATGAAAGTCATTTGTTGGGTTGTTGCAATTCTTGAAATCATGAAACCGTTGGCTTTCCGAACTATATGTATCAAAATACTGCCAGATTCTTAAATCTTAGTTAATCTCCTTGCTCTTACCTCTTTCCAAGTATTGTAATCATATCTACTTATATGAAAGTATTATTATGGAGTATACTTGCTTAAAAATGCGCTGCAATGAAATATGTGCCTAGGAGAAATTATTATGGACTTCCTTCAAAACATTCATTGAACTTATTCCAAATGAAGTTTTGGAATCTCGGACATGTAATTGTTGATGCTGAAGCAATAAATTAGCTGATCTCAGATTAAGATCATTAGTTTTCTCTGTCCGAATCATGTAATTATTGACATTCCAAACTCTAGGTACCAAAATACCGCCAGATGCGTGACTCTTAGCAAATCTCCTAGCTCTTACATCTTTCCGGGTACCGAGAATGGCATCTACTTATATTTTTCGACTAAGTTGCTCGGACTGGGTGCAGGTATCCAATATGGTGCAGATCTAAAGGTCGGACTCTTCATGATAAATTTTAGGATCCGAGAGCGGATACGGTACTGGGATACAACCAATAAATGTATATTATGACAGATAAAACTATATATCTCGATTAATTAAAAATCCAAATACCCAATCAATCTATACTTCTCGTTCATAGATGTAGGCAATGCACCCAAGGTAAGTTGACCAAATTTCTGTGTGGATTTCACATCCATCCCCATGTCGTGTCTACACGGGCGTGGCAAGGATTTTGAAGAGTCCGAGCAATGGAGTCTTGCAAATAGGATTGATCTCTACTTATATAAAACTATTATTATGAAATATACTTGCTTAACAAAGTACTGTAGCGAATTATGTCCCCAGGAGCAGTTATTCAGGTAATTTCCTGGTTTATGCTGCAATCTTGCTTCTGGTGTTGAGAAATGGCTGATGTTTTGGAATCTCTATGTGTAGGAAGGTGATATTTTCATAATGCTAAGACAGTATCTGAGTTGGTGTTTTTGCTGCAGGGGTACTGCTAGATGACTTGCTTGTCGCCGAAGACTTGGCTGCTGCTGAAACAACTAGTGCAGCTTCACATGCAGCCGCTGCAGCTGCAGCAACTAATATACAAGATGGGAGGATTACCGGAAGGTATGGATTTGGTGATGAAAGAACAAGGCAAACTGTTCCAGAGGAAGTTAATGATGGTTCAGTTATATTGGGAAGTCCTGTTGCTCCCCCTGTAAATGGTGATATGTTTACTGATATAAGCACTGAAAATGCTGTGCTTCAAGGATGTCGGTGAGTTTGCTGTTGCATAAGAATGACAATATCTGCTGTTTCTTATATATTGCATCTTTATTTTTTGAATTCCATCTCTCATGGTTTCGTTTGCAGGAAACTTGGCAAAGGTGTTGAATACCTTGTGGAGGCCTCTGCAGCAGAAGCAGAGGCCATTACTGCTGCACTAGCAGCTGCTAAAGCTCGACAACAAGGTAATGGAGAAGTTGAACTTCCGGATAGGGATCGAGGAGCGGAGGCAACACCTAGTGGTGAAGAGGAATCTATCTTGATCAAACCTGATTCAAATAATTCTACCCCAACTGGAGTTAGGCTGCATCACCGTGCTGTTAGTCCTACACCTAATAATATGTTTTCATATCAGATTAAATATGTACATAAACTGATTAAATGTATTTAATGCACCTGTAGGTGGTTGTAGCTGCAGAGACTGGGGGTGCCCTAGGGGGCATGGTGCGACAACTTTCAATTGATCAATTTGAAAATGAAGGCAGGCGAGTAAGTTATGGAACGCCAGAAAATGCGACAGCAGCAAGAAAACTTTTGGATAGACAAATGTCCGTCAACAGTGTTCCCAAAAAGGTATGATGACTTCATTATGTGCTTCAACTAACATTGATTAATAATGAGAATTATGGCATTAGCTTGATACTGGGTCGGACCGACAAATTTGTACACTCTGCAGTTTCCATCACCCTAGTTCCAAAATGTGATTTGGCTAGTTTTATGCATTGTTGTCAAAGGTCCATCTAGTGCGTGCTTAAGCCTTGAAGCTCAGAAAAGCACACGACGCTTCACATTGCTTAAGTTGTGCTTGAATGTAGGCAAGGCACTAAGGCGTATTCCTCATTGCCCATGAGTTCTATCTTGAATTGAGCGGTATTAAACAATAAATATAATCGGCAAAGAGATATCAATAGTTACGGAAAACATTATGAATGAATTTGTTACTTTTTTCTTGTATTATAGACATCTTTATTTTTTCTTTCATCATGCCTTTTTTTAACTACAACCCACACTTTAACTGTGTGCTGTGCTTAAAGCCCCAATGGATGTGGAGTGTTTTTAAAGCTTTTCGCCTTTTACAACACTGGTTTTGTGCGGTCTTCTTATTTATCCGGGCTTCGGAACAGCAATGTGAGCAAGCTCGCACAGGCGGAGTTAACTATTCTGAATACACATTGAAGAAGAAAATATTCTACTTGCTTATACAGTTACCTTCACCAGAAAAGAAAACATTCCACCTGTTAGAATGAGTATCTGTTTTTAGCTTTGACAGATATCTTGTATTACAAAACACTTGCTTTTGGTTTTATCATCTTTTTTCCCCATTACTGTTTCAGGTGATTGCCCATCTTCTGAAACCTCGAGGTTGGAAGCCGCCTGTCAGACGGCAATTTTTCTTGGATTGCAATGAGATAGCTGATCTTTGTGATAGTGCTGAAAGAATATTTTCCAGTGAACCTAGTGTTTTACAGCTAAGGGCTCCTATTAAGATATTCGGTGACTTGCATGGGCAATTTGGGGATCTTATGCGTCTTTTTGACGAGTATGGTTCCCCATCAACTGCTGGGGACATAGCGTAAGTGCCTTGACTCAATCTTGCTTCATGTTTCTTGTTCTAACCAACGGTGCCCTTTAAGCAGCTTAGGTTGCCTCAGTTCCATATCTGTGAATTTTCCGTACTTTTTGATATTCATAGAGTACTTGGTGAAGAAGATCTTATCATACCTTGACTCAATATTTATAATGAATGAGAATCACCTTTTATTTTCATTATGTAAGATTAGCTCTTGCTAGTAATTAGAGAACACATGATGCATTGGTTCCTCTTTGTAGAGAGTCATGTTTTTGTGTAAGAATCTGATCCTCTACTTTGTATACATTCTGTGCATTAATAAATTGTATACCTTATTAAAGAAAGCCTGTTAGTAGCTACTGAAAGATATATAGAAACTTCCCCAAGCATACTAATAAAAGGAGAAGAGTGTATTGGGGAGGGAGAAACTCAATAATGTACGTTTTTTATGATCGTGGTATCCGCGCCAGCTTGTGCATTGTGCACACCTTGACTAATTCCACGGGGTACTTTTTAGTTCCCATTAGCACAGGTACTGGTAACTCTGTTAACCAATACTTGGATAGGTGAGAAGAAATCACGTAGTATTTTTGCCACTGTTAGAATTAGGCCACACCTGTGGGTGCTTTTTTAAAGGAAATTTGAAGTACTTTTAAAACTAGTCTGAAATAAGGATACCAATCTTGCAAAGCATTCTAAACAAAAAAAGCACTAGATCAAACAAGAACATTTTGAGGTCAAGAAAATAGCTTAAAGGATATGGTTATCGAATGTGCTTAACCACTTTTTGCACATTCTCAAGCTTTCCATCTGCCATAATCTGTAGTGCTTGTTTTTATTTTTATTTTTTTCGAAAAGAAAATAGTGGAGTTCTTTGGAGATCTTAGAAGTAATATCCTCCTTCAGCTTAGGTTATTTCTTTGGAGATCTTAGAAGTAATATTTCTCTTTTGGGATAAGTTCACAAACCTTCCCTGATGTTTTGACTGTTAACACATACCTCCCTTGTATTTTAAAATATTACACAGACCTCCCTTTTTACATATTTGTTGTAACAATACTATTTGTGAGCTAAAACATGACAAGTTTGCCCCGAAGGTGATAAGTTTACTTTTTCCGATTTTGTGTGACAAAACTAACCATTTTTTTATCACTTGATGCAAAGATATAATAGATTCATCACACTCAATTTCTTAAGTTATATCCTTGTGTAAAGAATGAGAAAATATTGGTCACAGTCGCAATTATGTTTGTATTTCTTCCATTACTACAGAAAGTGAACATGGTTGTCATAGGTTTGACAAAAATGGTTAATGTTGAACAAAAAGCTTCATATAATGATATAAAAGTTTCTAGCCTCAAACTATTAGCAATTATCATCAGATGTATGTTTTGCTGAAATGGTTTTTGTGAGACTTCCTCATGCTGATTATTAAGGATGATTGGACTTAGTAACTTTTGTCTTATGTAATAGCAAAAATGAGTGTCATATATGTATGAATATTGGACTTGGACTCCTCCATTTGTGATGTTTCAATAATTAATAAAATACTTTACCTGCTCCAAAACTTGGTTAGGTGGTTTTGTTTAAGAAATTAAAAATAATAACAAAAAATTGTGTAAGCTCTCTACTCACTTAAAAGCTTGTCTCTCTTTTATTTTATATTTTTTTAGTGTTATATGGTGTAAATTTATTTATCTTCTTATTAACCAATAATTACTTGAATAACTTGAATAAATGTGATATGATTAAATTCATATCCAATAAAATACAAGAATATAGTTTTGTTATATAAAGGAAGAAAATTGAAATATAAGTAATGAAGTCTTCTGTTTGTAAATTAAATGATCAAATTGTTTATCCAAAATTTGAAATGAGGTTTGTACATTGAATTGTTTTAAAGAGGTTGTGTGCCATTAATGTATGCATTTGACTATAAAATTTCAAATAAAATAAGTTAAATTTTTGGTACTATAATGGACCAGTTCAAAAATAAAGAAGAAAAAAAAGCAAGTTTTTAAATTCCCTTTCATAGAATAGAAGAGAATAAAGTTGCAAAATAAGGGGCAAACTTGTCCTTCTTGAGTTAGAAAATGGTTTTTTACACTAAACATGAGATAAGGGAGGTTTGTGTAATATTAGAAACCACAGGGGGAAGTATGTGTTACAAGCCGAAACCTTGGGAGAGGTTTGTGAACTTATCCCTTGTTATTTACCACCTTAATTACAGTTGGAAATTCTTGCTTTAACTGGTGGGAGGAACCTTACATATGTCATGCTGGGTGTGGTGTTGAAATTTGCTTTACTCTGATCTTTTGGAGGTATCAAATTTGTTGGGTATTCAATCATATAGTGACCTAAGCCGTGGATACAAGTACAATGACGTGATATGTTATCAAAATGATATGGCTGGAAAAAATGTGGTCAGAACAGAAATGGGGATGTCTTCTTTGAGTGAAAGTAAGACTCTTTGAGCTGATTCACATGGAAGATCAGCAGTGACTTGGTATGAATTATGAAATGGCGCAAAGAAGAGTGAAGTTTATGAGCTGGAGTTTCTAGATTATCATAGCAGCAGGAATGTAGATGAAAAGAGCCTACTATGTGCTGTTATTTGATGAGCATAAAACCGTAGGATACAAGGCAGAGCTAAAGCCTTTAGAAGAGAAATGTACAGCCATATGAATATAGGCCTGTCAAAAGGCATTATCGGCGTGGGAATACATAAAAAATGAAGAAAGTTGAGGAAATAGGAGTACCATAGTTGCGCAAATAATCAACAACATAGATGATAATAATCGAACATTTTGTCAAGAGTGGTAGCCTAAAACACTATAGTTGGTTGAAATAGGAATAATAGTTCTAAAAGAATGAGCTATGCACAAGTTATAACTACAGCGCCCCAGTTTTGTGAATTAGATGGTGGCACCTATTTAAGTTAGGAAAGCATTTTTTGTTTTGGGCGGGTTGGGTGCAAAGGGTAGAGTATATTTTATTAGTGATATAGCACTAAGATGTTGTATTCTTTACATCAGAATATAGATTACAAATAGTCCTCTAACTAAGAGCCTACTATGAGAATCTGTAGAATTCGTAGATGACATGAACATAGTAGCAGGAATCTTTGGATGAACAGAGCCTACTATTTGATTTGATGTGATTTGCTGAGCACAACATTGTAGGATACTGAGCAGAGACAAAGTCTTCTTAAGAGAAAGGTACATCCTTACGAAGTTGAGCTCATGAAAGGCATTATTGGTATGGAATATACATTTAAGTTGAAGAAACTCGAGGAAATAGGAGGGAGTACTGTGGTTATCCTTCAAATAATCAACAATATGGAAGCAGACTAATTGAGAATTTCATTGACGAAGTAGCCAAAATTGCAAGTAATTGGAAAAAAATAGGAATAGGAATGAGGTATGCACAAATTGCAGACTAAAAGTCGGTATAAAACTAGATTTTGACAAGATCAATTACAACTTATTTAATTTATCTTTTTAATGATAATGGTGTTTACACCAATCTGCACGCGTCTTTACTAATTGGCCGTGCAAACTGTTACATCCCACAAGTATTAGGTCTCAGGTACTCCTGCCCACCCAAGCAGTCAAAAGGCGAAAAGTGCAAAAAGTGCCAAAGCTGGTGGGGCTTTAAGCGCAATTAAAGTGTGAGTTTTAGCAAGAAAAGAACCAATAAAGAAAAATAAAAAATAGAAATGTAATACTAGAAAATGTAACTATAAACACTAAAAATAATTATTTGGACACCCTCCCAGGGATTTGGTCTAGTGGTGAGAGTGTAGCGCGTGATGTGGGTTGCATGCATGTCATGGGTTTGAAACCTACCTAAAACAAGAACTTGGTATTTAAGTGGAGAAAAGTAGAGGGGCGGTCTGCGAGTCCTTTATCCACTGAGTTTTGAACTATGTGCCACTACCCCTCGGGATTTTTCCATTTAAAAGAAAAAGAAAATAATTATTTGGATAGAAGAAGCAATGGGGAGAGGTGATTAGGAAGGATATGATACATTTGCAGCTTACCAGAGAACTTGACCTTAGATAGGAAGGTATGGAGTACACAAATTAGGTAGCAGGGTAGTAGGGAGAGGTGTGTGACACTGCTTTCTCGTCTCAGGGGTATGCCTAGTATTGCTCTTATAGTTCCTTATCCTTTGATGGTTGTTTCTGCCTGCTGTTACTTGTTTATCGTTTAGTGTATTGTTGTTGTGTATTTTTGGTGCGGTACTAGTTGTTTTGATATTATATGTTGTCTCCTGTGCTGCTATTATGTTGTTGGGTCTGTCTTTCTTAAAGTCGAGGGTCTTCTGGAAACAAGCTCTCTACATATGAGGTAGTGGTAAGGTCTGTGTAAATTCTACCCTCCCCATACTCCACGTAGTGGGATTACACTAGGTTGTTATTGTTGTTGCATTTGTACAGAAGAATGGAAAAAATATAGTTAACCTCTCTCTATATATGTATGTATGTATGTATGTCTCTGTGTGTGTGTGTGTGTGTGTGTAGTTAAAATCATGTCATCCAAGTTAATAATCATTTAAATTTCTGAATTAGATGAGATGATGTAGTTTTATCTTTTAAGTGGCTAATGTTCTTATACTAAACTTCTAATTTCTTATTCCTAGTCTCTAAAAGATTCAGTTATGATGTCCTCTGAACAACTAATGTATCAATCTGTCAACTATACATATTGTCAAACTTGGTGCTCTTATAGACAGAACCAATTAATGAAATTATGCTCACCTTTTCGCCTTGATGCCTACGACAACCAATTAAGCCAGGCGAAGCACACAACCCAGGCTTCACTAAGCTTTAGGGCTTAAGCACGCTTTAGGTGATCCTTTAACTGCCAATCAGAGATTATCTTAATGATTCTTACAAATTTTTTTCTTTGTGCATTATCATCAGGTACATCGATTATCTCTTCTTAGGAGATTATGTTGATAGAGGACAGCACAGCTTGGAGACCATGTCTCTTCTCCTTGCTTTAAAGGTACCTCTTTTGTCCGGATGTTAGTTCTGCTTTTACTTTTTGAATTAATCAATTATTTTTAATGCTGATAAAATGGTTTATTCAGGTTGAGTATCCCCACAATGTTCATTTAATTCGAGGGAATCATGAAGCAGCAGATATTAATGCACTTTTTGGCTTTCGAATTGAGTGCATTGAACGCATGGTATGATATCATTTACTGGAAAAAAAACTCCAGTTTCTGAGTCAGCTACTGATGATCATATTTGGAACAGGGTGAGAGAGATGGAATCTGGGCTTGGCATCGGATTAATAGGTTGTTCAATTGGCTTCCTCTCGCAGCACTAATTGAGAAAAAAATTATCTGTATGCATGGTGGCATTGGAAGGTCGATTAATCATGTAGAACAGATAGAGAATATCCAGCGTCCTATCACCATGGAAGCAGGGTCGATTATTCTGATGGATTTGTTGTGGTTAGTCTCTGTCTTTCTTTTTTCTTATGTCATCAATCTCCTACTTTCTCACATTACTGTGTGCATCTAGGTCTGACCCAACGGAAAATGATAGCGTTGAAGGGTTAAGACCAAATGCAAGAGGTCCAGGGTTGGTTACTTTTGGGGTAAGTAATTCTTTCAGTTTCTTCTTTCAGGGTTATAAAATTGATTTTTTCTTGAGCGCTTTTAGACTAACTTTTTGTAAGCTGCCACGTTGTTTTTCAGTACAACTTTTCTGGATCAACTGTACTACCATATGTAATAATTTCGACGTCTTAACTACAAGGATTTGAGAAATTTTAATTTTTTTGTGCAATTCCTCTCTTTCAAGATAATTGCACTAGAGTCCTTTTAATGGTAGTTTGGTTCAGTCAGTTGGGTGTCCTTGAAGGTTCTTATAAGTATCAGGGACATCATTTTGTTGTTTGTTCAATTTGGTTTTGGTCTGTGGAAACTTTAGGTTATTCTTCTAATCTTGTTTCTCAAGGTGTTTGGTTGGGTTTTAACCATACTCTTGCTCTTGAACATATTAATGGGGTTAGGGTCTGAAAAACTCCTAAGATTAGTGCTGTTTATCAGCTTCTTCTCTTGTATATCCAATGAGATGGAGTTAAATCTTGTGTAATTGTCCAGCATAACTCATTTACTGTTTGATACCTGTTTGTAAGCTACAATCCCATATCGGCTGTTTGATTTTTCTATTACCAGTTTTAGAAAAAAAGGGTGTTTGGTTGAGTGCAGTTTCTCTAGCATTTCCTGTGTCCTCATGTACTTACCAATGTGCAGCCTGATCGTGTGATGGAATTTTGCAACAACAATGATCTTCAACTGATAGTGCGAGCGCATGAATGTGTGATGGATGGCTTCGAACGATTTGCTCAGGGACATTTAATTACACTATTTTCAGCCACCAATTACTGTGGTATGTTCTAATTTTTAGATGTTTGAAAATTTGGAAGAACTCTACTCTAGATAGTATGCAAATATTTCTTTGGGGTTTTCTTATATAATTTCTTTTTGGCTGCAGGTACCGCTAATAATGCTGGTGCAATCTTGGTATTGGGTAGAGATCTTGTAGTGGTTCCAAAACTTATTCACCCATTGCCACCAGCACTTTCATCACCAGAAAATTCACCTGAGCGTATGGAAGACACTTGGATGCAGGTTCAATATTTCCAGATATTTTGCTTGGACTATTTGCTTTTACTTTGATCTATGTTATCTTGCTTACATTGATTTGTTCGTGTAGGAGCTAAATGCTAACAGACCACCTACACCAACTAGAGGTCGCCCTCAAACTGCCAACGATCGAGGTTCTCTTGCGTGGATTTAGAGAGTAATGAAGATCGTTTCCTACACTTCAGGCTCATGCTAACGTCGGGGGAATTCCAGTGGTATGTACAGCATGATACCATTTAGAAAATGGCGGAGTTATAGATATCTTGGCATAGAGATGAGGCTTCAAGGCCCTAGGGATCTTCGACAGAATGGACAGGTTTCAGACCCAGCAAGATTGGACTTCACAGGTTACAGGCATGCCTGTTCAGCTTGATGGAAGCAATTGGGGTTTAGAGTTGCCCTTTGTAAATTACTACAGGCAGGTAGAAGGAATTAGAGTCATCCTCGTTATCAAGGTTTTTTAGCGCTGGGATTTTGTTTTGTTTATTGTACTTTTTCATTGTTTAGGTGTATTATTTTTGTCTATGGTAAAAGAGGACTTGAGGTCCCATATAATATCATTTGATGAAAATATATAATCGTGAAATCTCTGGTGGGAGTTCTTGTATCATAGAGGGGTGTTAATTTGTGTAATTTGTGACGATACCTTGTACAATGTAAACTATTTTGAAGAAGAAAAGCAGCTTTCACTGACAAGAAAATGTGGAATAGCTGGCTGATTATTTATTTCCCTTTGAAAAAACTTGATAGAATTTTACACCATCAAATTTGAGACCACATGGAAGTTTACTTTTGATTTGTTCCCTGGCACAAGAACTTCCTGCACACACCTATGAACAGTTGATGGACCCTTTTTGGCAGCAGAAAGACTTGTGACCAATGTCTGCATTTCAAACAACTCACTTTTAATTAACTGTAATATGTTTTGAGTATGACATTAATTTGGAACACTAGTGGCATGCATTGGTTAATTGTGAGTTCCCTAGATGACAGGTACACTGCAGTGAATTGGAGTTCTGATAACAGTTGATCTCTGAATTCACTTGAAGTAGTACTAGCTATGTTGAGTAAACTCTTTCATATTGGTTTTGAATCCAGAAACAAAAGAAAAGTGATCAAAGGCCTTCATCATAAGCTCTATATATACTCTATCTGCTCTGCAGCACATCAGCAGATCATTGGCAAAGCATATATGAACCATCTCCATTTTAGAGAACCTTGAATGACGCTACTAAAAGAAAAAAAATGAAAACCGACCCAGAAAACCAACCTTCTGAAGTCGATATGGTTTTTAAGCCAAATCGACTTCAAATAGGAGGTCGGTAAAAGTTAGGTTGGAAAAAAAAGAAATCGGCCTCTTGAGATTGGTAATATAGACCTGAGGAGGTCGATATTGTTTTTAAGCCAAACTTTTTGTTATTTGAAAAAAATATTTAATATAGGAGGTCGGTTAGTTATTATATTTTAAATTGATTTTTAAACAGTACTGATCTCTTGAGGTTGATTTTAGAGAATTTTTTAAAAAAAATCACAAGGTCGGTAATCTGAATTTTGTATTCTACTTTTTTTTACCGATCTATTAAGGTTCATTTTATAAAAGAACAAAAGAGAGAAAACTCACCTCCTGGAGTTGAAATTTGTCAAATTTTTGAAAAATATAATCGCAAAAGAAAAAAAAACTGACAATAAAATGTCGCTTTTTCTGCTGCCCACTGGTCAAATTCAATAGACTATATAGTTTTAGCTACGAACAACTCAAAGAGCTGCCAATAATCCATCAAGCTACATAAACATCCTTTTTTAATATCTAGCCACCCACACTACTTTAATTTCAATCCAAAACTAATTCAAATATCTATCAAAACAAACCAAAATTCTCGAAACACTTTAATTAATGATGCTCATACAATTTTTCAAATATATACAAATATCTAAACATATTGTCTACATCATTAGTCCAAATACAATCATGATGCGTTTGCCACGTGTTCCTCGTTATCATCATCAACTCTCTCTTCACTATTAGTGTGCTCATCTACAAGGTCTCGTATAGGACGGTTGTCATACTCACAACGCCGTGCTGTAGGTCAAGATGGGGCCGGGCATCGAGGCCAGAGAGAATTACTAGGGCATGAAACGCCTCCGTAGCAAGTAATGTGTCTAATTGGGCCTGAAGCCTTGCATATTGCTGATCCCTCAGCCTCCCCTTTTCTGCTGTCGCTTCAAGTTGGTTAGATAGTTGAGCGATATTATGTTCCGTTGCCCTATCCATTGACTTGGCCCCTGAGGAAGTTTCTTGCAACCGAGACTACATGTGGTAATATGCTCATAATTAAGAGAGACCATAGGCTCTACCTTTTTATTGGGTCACCAATAGTTGTTTAACCAAAGATGCTCTATTTGGTCTTGGGGTAAGTGGCACGACATGATTATCCGTTGGCTGAGTACGATGGAACTCCTCTAATAAATTAGGAAAAAGACGGTAATTAGTACTTTAAGATTGTATAGAGGCTTACGTAGGTCTGCTCAGTCCATAGCTCAACCCATTTATTTGAATATGTGGAATATTTCTTCTTCTTCATGTTAGTGACCTTGAATAACTCGTCTTGAATTATTGGCCTACCAAAGTCCTTTTCCTGCAAACCCCCCCAAAAAAATAAAATTGAGTAGTTAGTCAAGTCTAGTAAAAATATTTAATTAAAATTATTTTATAATTAATAGGACTTAAGGAAAAATATAAGTCTTCTACTCACAGTTCCTTGGCTGACGGCTCCACTAGCGTGTAGAGAACCATCCCTTTCAGATGCTCTGGCCTTCTTCCCGATATCGCTTCTCTGTTTAAAATTTGTATTCGTCCCCTAATATCTTCAAAGTTGTTACCACACGGGAGGTATATTCACCTAGGCTTCACATTTTTTTTACGCGCAAATTGAAATAAGTGTGATAGTTTATGCATGACTTTCTTCTCGAAGTTGACGAAACCTTTTGGTCATGTTCGAGAAGCCATGCACGGTATTTTTGCAATGAAAATTAAATGAGTTTTGTAAATTATGAATCAATCAAGAAAGATATAGTGTTTGAATAATTGTGAGACATCTCTCTGTTATCACAGGATCATTACGGAGTTGTAAGGAATAATTTGAGAGAAAAATAAAACTCTATTACTCAAGAATAGAATTTACAAAGAGATTTTCAAACTCACAAAAAAACTCTCAAAACTCACTCCACTCACTAGGAACTACTCTCTTAGAGATGTATTCACTCTTTGGTGGATGATTTACAATGAAGATTAACCCTCCTTTTATAGAGGGTTGAGGTGGTGTGAATGGAGGTGTGAAAGGGGAAACTTTCTTCTTCAACAATGGTGGCTTGGGTAGGTGTTGAATGAATAATTCAACAATGGTGGCTTGGGTAGGTGTTGAATGAATAATTCAACAATGGTGGGTGGAAAAATTTCTAGATATGTGCTAGAAATCTTTCAATTCTCCCCCTCTAGCCATATCTAGAACAACCATCCTGGCTATGTCTCTGCACAGCTCCAATTTTTCTCGAGTAACCACCTTTGTCAACATATCTGCTGGATTCTCCTTCGTATGGATCTTTACTAGTCTCAACAGTTGTCGATTCATCACCTCGCGTATCCAATGATACCGAATATCAATGTGCTTTGTACGGGAATGGTACATGGAATTTTTGCTCAAATCTATAGCACTCTGACTGTCACAGTGTACCTTGTACTCTTTTTGCTTGATTTCAAATTCTTGGAGAAACCGCTTCAGCCACAACATTTCCTTTCCAGCTTCAGCTGCTGCAATATATTCTGCTTCTGTTGTAGATAAAGCAACACACTTCTGTAATCTTGACTGCCATGAAACAGCTCCTCCTGCAAAACTGTAGATGAATCCTGAAGTAGATTTTCTACTATCAAGATCTCCTGCCATATCTGAATCTGTATAGCCTTCCAAGATTGGATAAACTCCCCCGTAACAAAGACATATATTAGTTGTACCCTTAAGGTATCTGAGAATCCACTTTACTGCCTCCCAATGCTCCTTCCCAGGATTAGAGAGAAAACGACTCACTGTACCCACTGCATGAGCAATATCTGGCCTCGTACACACCATTGCATACATCAGACTTCCAACTGCTGAAGAGTACGGTACTGATGACATTTCCCTGATCTCTTCCTTAGATGAGGGACATGAACTCTTGCTCAATTTGAAGTGATTGGCTAGTGGAATGCTGACTGGTTTGGCGTTGTTCATATTGAACCTTTCAAGCACACGTTCAATATACTTTTCTTGAGAAATCCATAATCTGCAGTTCTTCCTGTCTCTAGCTATTTGCATTCCCAATATCTGTTGAGCTGGTCCTAAGTCTTTCATGTCAAAAACTTTAGACAATTCTTTCTTCAGCTGGCAGATCTTTGTTGCATCCTTTCCCACGATTAGAATATCGTCTACGTATAGTAGAAGAGCAACAAAATTCCCGTCTGAAAATTTTTGAATGTAGACGCACTCATCTGTTACAGTTTTCTTGTACCCTTGACTAACCAAACAAGAGTTAAACTTCTTGTACCACTGTCTTGGTGCCTGCTTCAGACCATACAAGCTTTTCTTTAGCTTGCATACGAGGTTATCACCTGAAACCTCAAAACCTTCTGGCTGCTCCATATAGATTTCTTCTTTCAAATCTCCATGAAGAAAAGCTGTCTTCACATCCATTTGTTCAAGCTCCAAGTTCATACTTGCGACCAATCCAAGTATAACTCTGATTGAAGTCATCTTGACTACTGGTGAAAAGATCTCATCAAAGTCGATTCCTTTCTTCTATTGGAATCCTTTGACTACCAACCTTGCTTTGTATTTCACCACTTTTCCGCTACCATCTTTCTTTAGCTTGAACACCCATTTATTTTTTAGTGCCTTCTTCCCTTTTGGAAGTTTTACGATCTCATAAGTGTGATTTTTCTGTAGAGATTCCATTTCATCCTGCATTGCAAGCAGCCATTTTTCTTTTTCCTTATGAGATATAGCTTCATGAAAACTCTCTGGTTCTCTATCTTCGGTAAGCAGAAGATACTCGGATTCTGTATATCTTCTGGATGAAATCCGACCTCGTTCAGATCTATGAACTTCTGGATTGACAATCTGAGGATATTCACCATCATCTGAGCCTTGTGATGGACCTGAAGCTTCTGGTGGAGGGGTTTGTGGCTCCCCCTGCTCAACACCCTCTTCTTCCTCTTCTTCTGCTTCTGGTACTTCATCGTTATTTCTCACAAATGATTCTGTTACTACTTCTGGCATCTGAGCAGCAACATTTGACTTCTGAGACATTGTGGGTTTTTCAATGTCTTCTATTGTCTGGTTTTCATGGAACACCACGTCCCTACTTCTGATCACCTTTTTCTCCTTTGGATCCCATAATCTGTATCCAAATTCTTCATCTCCATAGCCAATGAAAATGCATGGAGTGGTCCTTGCATCGAGCTTTTGTCTGAGCTCCTTGGATACATGTGCATATGCTAAACATCCAAATACTCTCAAGTGTGAGTATGATGGATTCTTCCCAGACCACAGTTTCTCTGGAACTTCAAAATTCAGTGGTACTGATGGTGATCTGTTGATTAGGTAACAGGCGACTCTGACTGCTTCTCCCCAGAATGGCTTTGGCAGCTTAGCCATACTGATCATGCTTCGAACACGTTCCATGATTGTTCGGTTCATTCTTTCGGCTACACCATTGTGTTGAGGGGTGCGTGGGACCGTTTTCTCGTGTCGAATACCATATGTTTTGCAATACACGTCGAAGACCTTGGAAGAGTATTCACCTCCATTGTCTGACCGTAGACACTTTAATTTCTTTCCTGTTTCACGCTCTACCATGACATGAAACAATTTGAAGTACTCGAACACCTGGTCCTTTGTCTTCAGGAAATACACCCATACCTTTCGAGAAGCATCATCAATGAATGTCAGAAAATATTTGTTTCCGCCGAGTGATTCAATCTCTAAGGGACCGCAAATATCAGAGTGTACTAGACTGAGCAACTCTGATTTTCTCGTTGAAGAGGATTTGAACGAGACTCTATGTTGTTTACCAAATAGACAATGATTGCAAGGATCTAGTGCAACATCTTTGTCAACATTGATAAGCTCCTTATTTATTAGGGTAGACAACCCTTTCTCACTCATGTGGCCGAGTCTTTGGTGCCACAAATTCTGTGAAGCCTCCTTTTCTGCTACGTTGAGGCTATCCGTACATATCTTCACATGAGTCTTGTACAATGTGCCACAAATATGACCTCGAGCGACTGTTATAGCGCCTCTAGATAACTTCCATGTGCCTTTGCTGAAGTGATTATCATAGCCCTGTTTGTCAAGAGCTATACCTGAAAGTAAATTCAGCCGAAGGTCAGGCACATGGCAGACATCCTTCAGAGTAATTGTACTCCCGGAACTTGTCTTTATTTGTACATCACCAATTCCTACAATCCCAGAGAAACTGGAATTTCCCATTTTCACAGCTCCAAAGTCACCGGCTTTGTATGTTGTGAAGTATTCCTTATGAGGAGTTACGTGGTAAGATGCTGCAGTATCTACCACCCATTCTGTGTCCTCTTTTGACACGTGAAGACATGTCTCATAATGTGTTGAACAGAAAGCTACATCTCTAGGGATAGTAACTAGTGTTTCTCCACCCTTATTCTTCGATTGCGAACTGCTCTGGCCTTGCTCTTCTAGCCATTTATAGCAATTCTTCTTCATATGACCCTCTATTCCACAATAATGGCACTTGAATGCTGGTTTTCTGCCATCTGTGGATCTACCCCTGCTCTTGCTCCTGCCTCTCCATTTGCCTCTACTACTCCTTTGTTGTTTCCCTTGTTGTCTCCCACGATTTTCTGTAATAAGGGCATGGGTCTGATCTGTGCCCATGTCCTTTCTCCTTGCCTCTTCATTGAACAGGACATCTTTAACCATAGACATGGTAAGTTTTCCATTTGGGGCCGAGTTGCTGAGAGAAACCACCAGCGTTTCCCAACTGTCGGGGAGAGAACTGAGAAGTAGAAGTGCCTGAACTTCATCACCAAGCGGCATCTCTACACATGATAACTGGTTCACCAGGCTCTGGAACTCACTGGTATGTTCGGCAACTGAAATTCCACTTTTCAGCTTCATGTTGACTAAGCGTCTCATCAACAAAGCCTTATTCCGAGCGGTCTTGGCCTGGTACATATCTTCCAACTTCTTCCAGAGGGCATATGCGTCTGTCTCCTGTGCAACATGGTGGAAGACACTATGGTCAATCCATTGTCGGATTTGACCAATAGTTTTTCGATTTAATTTCTTCCATGCCGACAACTTGTCGGGATTAGGATTTACACCTTTTATTTCTATAAGGTCGAACAAATCTTTACAACTGAGAAGATCTTCCATTCGAGTTTTCCACAGCGTGTAGTTGGTGGCAGTGAGCATAATCATGGCTCCGGAAGATGATGTTGACTCTTCTGTGGTCATTATCACCTTTCAGTGATTAATTCACCGAATTTGGGACTGAAATGTAATTTCTGAAAAATCTTGCAGAAATTACTGCAGTAGAGTACTGTAAATCGTCTTCCTCCTCAATTTCTTTTGGGAGCTCTTACGACTTCATACGACGTCGGATTTTAGTTCCGAAAATATATGTACGAACTCGTGTTGACGAGAGGAATGCAATGGTGTACTCAAAATTGAGTTTTGAGCACTTTTGAAACTCTCAAAATTTTCAGCCTTACACAATTCTGATGAGCACTTTCGACGAGGCTCTGATACCACTTGTTATCACAGGATCATTACGGAGTTGTAAGGAATAATTTGAGAGAAAAATAAAACTCTATTACTCAAGAATAGAATTTACAAAGAGATTTTCAAACTCACAAAAAAACTCTCAAAACTCACTCCACTCACTAGGAACTACTCTCTTAGAGATGTATTCACTCTTTGGTGGATGATTTACAATGAAGATTAACCCTCCTTTTATAGAGGGTTGAGGTGGTGTGAATGGAGGTGTGAAAGGGGAAACTTTCTTCTTCAACAATGGTGGCTTGGGTAGGTGTTGAATGAATAATTCAACAATGGTGGCTTGGGTAGGTGTTGAATGAATAATTCAACAATGGTGGGTGGAAAAATTTCTAGATATGTGCTAGAAATCTTTCACTCTCATTATAATGCTACTGAATTGGGAGATATTTCTCATTATATATATATATATATATATTCTTAAAAAGCTTTTTTCAATTATTTTGCAGCCTTAGCTCTGATTTTGTTTGTATTTTAGTGTAAGCACCTCAAATGATGTACTGAGAATTATAGCTGGATGAGTGTCCCCATTCACTTGGAATATTATGAATATGTTTGTGAATATCATGATGATGTTCCTTTGTTTCTTCGAAAGCACTACCCTCTTTCACACAAACAAAAAAAAAAAGAAAATTATTTACGAATTTCATCGTTAATTTATTAGTAAATTATTTATAGTTAACAGAATTTTTTGATAATTCATCAATAATCTATTGTTAAATAAAATTATTAGCTATGAATTTAATTGTCTAGCTACTAATTTATCTGTCACTAATTTTATTTTTTTAAATGTTGTTTGGTTTCTTCTTAATCAGAAAATATAGATAAAGTTTCATTTTGGTTATTTCTGCTGTGAATAATTGGTTCATTTTTATCTGCATTTGCATTCTTGCTCAAAGATGAGTTTAGCTAGCGTTCATTTGATTAAATTTTCAAAATCTGCTTATGTCAAAAACAATTATTTTATTGAAATAATTTTTTTTGTAATATTGTAAAGCTCCGAATATTTTTGAAACTTAATTAAGTTCGTATTTAAAGGATGAAAAGTTTGGTGTAAATTTAATTGTGTTTTATAGAAAGGTCCGAGAGCATTATATGCATAACAGAAAGTACTGTCACATACGATGAAGATATAATATCATTAGATAACTACTTTCTAGTGAAATTATGACTATAACTATGTAAGGTCAAGAGATAACGTGTCCGATTATTTATAAAAGGCCTAACTAGAAAGGTGGTTGAAAGATCATCGAAGAAAATAGGATTATAACAGAGGACAAATCATCGTGATAGTAACTCTACCAGAGACTGAAAGTCCTGAGATCTAGGTTCAATGAGATCAACTAATTTCGTTAGTAAAAGTTCAACATTGTCAAAATAACCTTTTTGGTCCATTCTCGTGATGAGACAATGTACAATAACAAGAATAAAGTGCTAAGGCTTTTTAATGATTTTTAAGTTTAATATAGGATATATTAAATAATGTATCTACAGGATAACACGTTTAGGAATCACCTATATAAGTGTAAAGTGTAAGCCGCTTCAAGAAAAATTTTGTAAGGCTAATTCTCTATGCACCTATGAACCAGGCAGTGTTAATAGCTGAAATGAACAAAACAGTGAGAACTAGAGATGATTAAAGGGTTATTTGTGTGACTTAACTTGTCTAGGTATACATCAAGCTCAATGGTTCAAAAATATCAAATCTACTGATTGACTGAGTATATCCGATATATGTTCACTACAGAAAGTTCAACGGAAAAACCTACTTCTCCATGCATTAGTTTCCATGTAGTCATTCCCTATTCATGTAGGGGATTGTTGGAGTTAAAGAGTTAAGTGTTGATGTGAATTTGGGAAATGGTGGATAATAAAATGGAGAAAATTGAAAAGTTGCTTTTCATAAGTGAACTTTGTCCCTCATTAATAAGAAAGAGGTAAACTCTTGTGCTTATATTTAGAAACACATCTTCTAACTCATAAAGAGTTGAGAAGAGATTCCCCAGTTGTGATGTCGTTGCTCAGCTCGGTTCAACTTCGTTCACTTGATTGATGAATTTCTTTGTCCACATTTATTTGTTTCCATTTCAATTTTTTTGTTCTGATATTATTTCTGCACAAAAATTTAATATAAATTTCACGAAAATAAAATCAACAAGAACAAACACCACACCAAATTTGTTCTGAACAAGTATTTTTCTCACCACTTTAACTCAAATTTTCGGATATAAATAAAGACGATTTACCCTCATTTTTTAGCATTGATTTTTTCTGATTTATGCATATTTTCTAACAAACAAATATCGAGTCTTTTTGTGATTGTTACTGCAATTGTCAATTTGACGAAGTTAAATATAGACTTTGCGTTCGACGAAGTTAAATATGGACTTTGAGTTCGACGAAGTTACTGGAGTTTGAGGTACCACTATGACAATAACAGATATATCTATTTTATCATGAAAGAAAATAATCCAAAACTTCAGATACAATAAGGAAATCAAATTCCTTAATAACACATAATAAATTCTGTGATCTCGAATTATTTATTTTCTACTTTTAATTTATTTTGATATTTTTAATTTACTGATTCTGAACAAACGAGCACAACATACTTAATCATACACAACTCTATACTTAATGTTTAGCTTGTTTGTTTTTATTTTGAAGTCTAGAAATTGCAGTACCCTTCTTAGAAGGTGACTGTGACCTTGAATACTCATTAATTTTATAATATTTTTAATTAATTAATAATAATACTTTATAACGTATTATTAAAAATTCCGATTCTGCTCCTGCTTGAACAATAGACAATCAAAGGAGGAAGCCCCTAGTTTAAGCCAAAGGTTGCCCATAATGTTTCATAACGTGTCCTATTGTAATTTTGCAAACGTAGCCTTAGAACCTAATTCCCTATGGCTCTTACAAAAATATTCTTTCATTTTTCTCTTCACTTTCTTTGTTTCTATGCCACCAAATCATCCCATCATCATTGCAATAATTTTGCCTAAAAGAAGTTGTTCTCCTTATCTATTGCATGGTGGATAATTATTAATGGTGGATATTTTTGTAAAACAAAATAAATTCAGGGTATTACTATCTCAATTTAAAAGTAATATTTCATGTTTCGCTAGAGTTAAATATATAAATTTTGATTAAAATTTTAATATGTAATTTTTCATTATATTGTTATAAAATGAATTAATAATTATAATAGCTTAAAGTATTTTTTGTATAAATTTTAAATATACGCTAATTTAACTATGTAATTTAATTAAATTAACACTCAAAAACAAAAAATATAACAAATATTTTAGAACAGAGGAAGTTTAAATTAGTTGGTGCATATTGTTTTATATGTACAAAACTACTCATATAAAATATGATAATGATATTAACTCACAGCATATATAAATTATTATTCTTAATCTTTTGAGTGGAAAACATCAAGTACAACACGGGGCGGAGCCAGGTAGAATCGAGAGGTTCAAATGAACTTCCTTCGATGAAAAATTATACTGTTTATATATAATTAAAATTATTTTTTATTTATATATATATATATATAGTAGATGATCAATTTTCTTTGACTTTTTCGTGTGTTTGCTTTTTCATATTTTAAACTTTTTAATGAAAATTCCGACTCCGCCACAATGTATACATCATTATTTTGTTTGTAGTTAGATGCATCAATCAAGCTCTTTTAAATTTAAAAGCTTAATAAAAGCAAGTGTTGTTGGAGAGGAATATCTTCCCTCTTTCTACATAAATCCAAAAGGAGAAATGTGACTGTCCTTTGATTCAACAACTCACCATACATTCTTCATGAGGATCAATATGATTTTTTCAGATGCAAATTAAAAAGAAAAATGATAAGTACTAAAAAGTATGTTAAAAAAAATCAATATGTAATTAATGGGTACATTATTTAGAGGGCCACTTGTAACATGCATGGCCTCCAAAGGCTAAGGACATTGACCACACAAAAAAAAGTGTGTCACCATTTTTAGAATTAGGGTATTCAAAAAGGAAATATTGAATTGCAATTTAAATATTTATTTATTCTGTTTTTTTTTTAAAAAAAATTAGTTTCCTCTTTGGGACCTCTTTAATTTCCCAGCTAGGGAAACAATTATTGATTTATAAAAAATTTATAAATTCTATTATATTAATTTAAATTTATTTCAATAAGTTCATTAAGAAAAATAATAATTTTATTGAATAAGATTGAAGTTACAATATTTATTTCACATAAAATCGGGACTTTTTTAATCATGTGTTTGCTCAATGTGACTCTAGTTTATGGTCATCTAGATGTATGAATCGCTAGAAGCTCAGATTTGATTTTTTTAACTATTTGGTATTCGAAATTTACTTATTCGATTAATTTAAATTCATCCTAAATAAGTTTAATAATTAAAAGAAGTAAAATACTCTCGACCGAAAACTTTCCTATTTTTAAGGATCAGAATCAAAATTCTTAATTAAGAACAAAAGATTCCGATCATCTCATCACATCCTGATTCTTGATGATGAATTGAACTAAAAGATACACTAGATCTTTGAGATATTATTTTGGTTGTCATATTAATATGAATTGTTAGTTAGATCACTAGATTTATGATTTGGATACCATTCCAACTAGCAACCATGTAGTAGTATAGTATTGTCTACCTATTAATTTCCTTTTTTATACAATGTGTTGTCATCTATATTACATATAGGGGGTGCCAAAATGTTCTTTGTATGATTGAATTGATTCAATTTGTGTGGAAGTTACATTTTCTCTTTTAGCACAGGGAATAATATGGAAGAAAAAGTTCAAATATAGGACATTACCTTTAAACTTAGGCTCAAAACAATCTAATTTTTCAAGTGAAAATCTACTTCTTTCTTTTTTTCATTTAATGTCTGACACTCATTCATATTAAGATCTCGATTAATTTAAATTTATGAGATGTAAGGCTCATTTAAATCATTTAATTTGTCATTTGCACTCTTTTATAGTGCGATTGTAGGAAGCTTTATTAGTGAATAAAATTTTTTGCCCTATTATTTTTGCAAAAATATGATGTGAATTCTGATTTAACTCAAAAAAATTATTCTAAAATAATTCTCATCTAAAATTTAAAATTAAAGTTGATAATTATTTTTAATCATACCTTGTTGCATATTTAAGAGAAAAAAATCGATTAATTTTTATTAAATAGGAATAATAAATTAAGTCATACTTTTTTTTCGATAGGTGGGAAAGTAATAAAAACGATCGTTAAAATGAGATGGAAGGAATATTTAATTTCGTTTATTGTCATATTGTTATTCCCACTCTTTCAAAATAAATGATATTTTTAGTTTGCGCACACTCTTTAAAAACACTACTCATTCCTGAAAAATAAAATATATTTTTACCCACTTACCCTTAATAAATATCATGAAAAAAATATAACTTTTTAATATTTTTTTGATTATATAAAATTATCCCTCCTCATTTAAAGAAAGGTAAAATTGAAATAACAGATTATGTAAAAGAATACTTAGTTTGAAATAAAATTAAAATATTAAAACACCATTTATTTTGAAACGGAGGGAATATAAACCATCCAATTATTGGCTCTCTTTGGGATGATAAGCTAGCACGATATGGAAATTCCAGTTCTAGGAACTTGAAAACAATAGATATTTTCTTGGAATGACAAATCAAATTATAGAGAAACTTAAAAATAATTAAAAACAGATAGAAAATGGAAGAACCTTGTTCCAAATATCAAGAATATTACAAAAAAAATTTAAAAAAATTAAAAATTAAAAAATCCAAAGCATATGACCAACTCACTTGGGCCAACTTTCCTTTTTATCTATAATATAGCTGTCCTAAATACACTTAATTTGAATAACAAATAATATATTCAGTAATTTTTTATAAGTAAAAATTTGAAGAGAATGAGATCAGATGTAAATTTAGAATTTAAATTTTATCGGTTTAAATTTATAAATTTTACCATCTTCATTAAATTTATTAGGTTTAGAATCTATTATTTATAGTGTAAGCTCATAATTTGTTTACTAGATATGATTTTGGATGAAGTGTACCCAAATTTTATCTCTATTTTTATGTAAAAATATTTTTTAAACCCTCAATTCAAGATTATTTTTAAAAAAAAATGATTTGAAATAAATGGATGAACTAAAAAACTATGATAATAACAACCATATACTATTATGATTGATTTAATTGGTTTTAACCTCAACAAGCTTATATAGGTATAATTGTTCCTTCCTTGTGAAAAGCATTATTATTTGCAAGTAGCTGTATTCACTAAAGAGAATTATACCAAGACAAAATTATACCTAACTTGGTTCTAATCCCTATCTTATACTCCCTCCCTCCATTTTAATTGTCGATTTTTACTCCTGTCCATTATGAAGATAATAAAATAAAGTATAATTTATTAAAGTTTTTCTACTTCAAAATACTTATCGTATTTTTCATTTACACGCTTTCTGAGAAATGTCAATTAGTAGGGATATTTTTTATTACTTTATTCTTAGTTATGTCTTAAAATATTAATATTTATTTTGTTATGTGTCATAATTGAGGTGTTTGTAGTTTTCATGAACAATTAATAATACTAAGGATAAAATGAAAAAAAAAAGTTAATTTTTTTTTTGAACATCTAAAATGACAAATATTTTAAGACATTGAGAGTAAAATACTCGTATTTAACCAAAAAAATAGATTAATTATTTCCTCTTAAATTCATGCATACTCTTTAATATTAAGGTTATTGTTAAAAATAACTACAAACTTTAGTCATAAAGTTCTAAAATAACAATTATTTTAGAACAATATCTTTGAGTTAAAATAATTTTGAACAAATAGGGAGTAGTACATCAAACCAAAGTGGTGGTCCTTTTTCCAGCTAAAAGGGGAAAAAAGTGAACAAAGAAGGATGGACAAAGATTTAGATTCTATAATATGTAACTCTATTTTTGTAATTTGTGCAAGCCTAGGATAGTCCAAATATGTCAATAGTACCAAAAAGAAAAAAAAGAAAAAAAACAAGTCCATTGAACATGTAAAGGGCAAATCATTGGTGAACTTTGTTGGTGTAGTTGCTTTATAAAGTAAAAATCTGATGAAATGGAACATTTCTTCTTATCAATTAGAATATTTTGTTTTTAGATTTGTACAAACCTTCTTTGTTTCACCGTCAATAGGTCAATTATATGTCTAGAATACCAATACATTGCGTATTTCGTTGGATTAGTTTCTAATTAGTTATACGAAAAAGGGAACCCAACACGAAATTTGTATAATAACTCGAGCTCAAACTCGAGGCCTGATAACTGACCTCGACCCTAACTCGGGACCCAAGACCCAAGACTCGACCCTGAACCAAGACCCAAGAGTTGAGACCCGATCTCGATCTGCGCTCGATACCAACCTTGATGCTAAACCGTTTTGAGAATTGAGACCTGACTTCGACCCAAGATCCGAGAATTGACTCTGACTTGGTAGCCAAGATCCTACCCTGAACCTAAGATACAAAACCTGACTCGAAACCCGACTCTGATATCCTGAAACGAGACCCGTCTGGGGCCTCGTGACCTGACCCCGATCCAAATACCTCAAAAGAATAATCTCACAACATCATTCCAAAGAAAGGGTTCACACAAGTGTTTTTCATTATTCACTCTCTTACAAAGTACTCTAAAATAAAGGAGGAGGAGAAAGACAAGAGAATAAAAGACTCTTGGATTGATGTTGGTGTGTTTGAAATGAGAAGAAGTGATCTCCTTTTATAGGAAACTTGCGCTCCAAGTTGAAAGAAATAAAAAGAGAAATAATCAAAATAATCTCCTCCACATGAGCCAAACTTTGGCTCCAAGAAATTTTCTCTGCCAAGAGATTTCTATTAGGCACATGCCTATTATAAATTAATATCTCTAACAATTTTTCTATTGTAGCAAAAATATGGCCACATCACAAATCTCCATCTTGGCCTAATTTTGGCTATTATAGTAAATCTGCTCCACCCTATCTGCAAAAGCCCACTTGAGCTAAATCATTCTACATAAATGGTAATCAAATTCAAGCTGCCAACTAGAAGAGGCTTTGTAAACATGTCAGCAAGATTATCTCTAGTGTTGATCTTTTGAACAGAAAATTTTTTCATCAACAATGATTTTCCGGATGAATTAATACTTGATATCTACTTCGGTCCTCTCATGATACATATGATCTTTAGTCAAGTGAATGGCACTCTAGTTATCACAAAAAATGATAATACCACTTAGTGTAAACTGAGTTTAGCAAATACACCCTTCAATCATAAGGCTTCTTCAATCATAGCTCACCAGTTCGACTCCTCCAACTTCCAATGATCGTCTATCAATGATCCGTGGTTTGCTACAATAGATCATACCATGACTCGTACTATCTAATCTGACCAGCTCTATCTTAAATAACGATTCCATCCTATGACTTGTTGGTCATTCCTACGACAGGTACCATGAGTCGTCCTGAGACAAATTTTTCAACTTTTCTGCTGAACACCTTTTCAACTCCCCAGTCTAGTCTTAGGCACTTTTGGGGTATTACAGCAAGCAAGACATAAATAGAGCTATGTTTAATAACATGTGAGAAAATATCATTAAAATCAACTTCTTGTACTTGACTATAGCCTTTGGTAACTAATTATGCCTTATACCTTGCATCTTCAACCGCTAGAGTTTCATCCTTTTTCTTGAAGACTCATTTGCAACCAACAATTCTCTTTCTTGGTGGCGGATTTATAAGAGATTAAGTAGCATTTTCATGGAGAGATTCAATATTTTCATTCATTGCAATCAACCGCTTAGCTGAATCAACACCAAAAACTACTTCTGAATAATTTGACGGTTCTCCAATTTCTTTAGTTTTTGTGCAACTGAAAAAGCAAAAGCAACATAATCTCCATACCTTTCTAGTTTTTGAATTTGTCTCCTTGATCTATATGTGGCTATGGAATACTTATTTGGTTCAACTTCAAAAGTTACAACTTCTAGAGCTTCAGTTTTTGGAGTTTCAACTATATTTTATTCTACATTTGATGAGCTTGGCTCTGAAGGAATGCCAAGCTCAACCTCCACCTACTCATATATACCCTGCTCTTTATTCTTGTTACCGAAACTAGAAGACTCTTTTTTTGGGATGCAATATAGAGGATTTATCAAAGGTTAAATCTCAACTAATTATAAATTTAGATGACTTAGAATCAGGATACCAAAGTCTATATTCTTTCATCCCAGATGCATATCAAAGGAAAACACACGTTTTTATCCCTTGGCTCTAATTTTTCATTATTCGCATGCATGTATGCAGGAAAACCAAAATCTTTAGTTAGAAAAATTAGCAGGAATACATGATCACATTTTCTCCGAAGTCTTAAAGTTCAAAGGTGCAGAAGGAACACGATTGACAATTTAACAAGTTGTAGACATTGACTCTGCCCAAAATATTTTAGTCAATCACAACATTTGAAATCATGCAATAAGCTCTTTCCAAAAGAATTCTGTTCATCCTTTTTGCAACACCATTTTGCTAAAGGTTCATTCACACAGTGCGATATTGCAATTTCTTCATTTTTGCAAAATTCATTAAATTCATAATTACAAAATTTTGAGGCATTATCTCTTCTAAACCACTTGACCTGTTTTCCTATTTACTTGTCAATCAAAACTTTTCATTGTTTGAAAGTCAAGAAAATATCATTTTTATTTTTCTGAAAATAAATTCAAAATTTTCTTGAATAATCATCAATAAAAGTTAACATATACGTGGCATCACCTTTTGATGGGGTATGAGAAGGACCACAAAGGTTTGAATGAATGTAATTTAAAGTACCTTTTGTTAGATGAATTGCTGGAGATTTGAAGCTAACTCTTTTATGCTTTCTGAACACACAGTATTCGTAAAACTCCATATTTCAGGCACTTTGTCCACACAAGTTTTGCTGAGGATGGAAAGGCCCTTCTCACTCATGTGTTCCAATCACATATGCCACAATTTGGAGATGTCGAAATCAAATTGATTTGAAGTAGAAACTGCAAAAACACCTGTAACAGTACGTATATGCCAATAAAGTGTACAACATACCAGATCTACGTGCTTTCATGATGACAAGAGCATCTAAAGAGATTTTTAGATCTCCACTTTCACCTGTATATTTGCACCCAGATCTCCACTTTCACCTGTATATTTGCACCCAAGAGATTCTAGAGTGTCCAATGAGATGAGATTTTTTCTTAAGTCGGGAACATATCTAACACCGGTGAGAGTTTTCACCACACCATTGTGTATTTTGATTCGAATTGTACTCTTACTAATAACTTTACAAGGAGAATTGTTGCTCATCAAGACAACTTCACCTCCAACAGATTCATATGTGGTAAATAAATATCTATTGAGACACATATGATAAGAACAATCAGAATTTAAAATTCACTAATCATTAAATTTAAAACTATTTTTAGTAGCTAAAAATATTATTCCATTAGCCTCATCAGCAGCTGCACTCGCTTCGGCAGGATCAACATTTTGGTGGTCATTTTTCTTTTCCTTATACTTTTCTTTGTTTTTCAACTTATAGAATTCAAAAATAATATGACTTTTCTTATGACAATACTTGCACACTGTATTTCTGTATTCGAACTTTGACCGTAATTTAGATCTCTCACAGCTTGATTCTTTCTTACTAGATTTACCTCTTACAAATAATCCTTCCACACGGGTTCCACTACTTCTCTCAGTAATATCTTTATCTATCTGTTTTTTTGATTTTAAGATAGATTTAATTTTTCTATAAGAGATATTATCCTTTCCACGAAGCATAGTATCTATTATATGCGTAAATGACTAGAGGAAAAAAATAAGCAATAACACGGCTTGATCTTCACTTTTGACTTCAACATTTGTATTACTTAAATCCATAAGAGTGGAATCAATTACACTAAGATGTGAGAGTATAGAAGTACATTCAATTATATGAAATGTATAAAGCTTTTGCTTCAAATAAAGTCTATTTTCCACTATCCTCTCATATACAGAGTTTTTAATTTTTCTCGCATGCCTTTGATAGCAATATCTACAGATACTTCACGTAAAACCTCATTTGAGAGATTTAAAATGATATCTGATTTTTTCTTTGTCTATGACCGCAAACTCCGGATCCATCATGTTTTCTAGTTTCTTCTCCTTTTCTTCCGGCACCATATCTATGTTATTCCGAATTAAGATAGCTTTCATCTTTAATTAACACATCCCAAAGTTAGCGCTTCAGTCAATCTCATTATTTAAGTCTTTGCTACAATTATTTTGGCTATTGAAATTAACCCAATTTGATTCAGCTCTGATACCAATTTGTTAGGATTGAAAATCTGAGTATTGTAGAATTGTCAAACAATATAATAATGGCAATAACAAAGATAATAGTAATTTGATAATAACTATAACTAAAGCAAATAAAAAAGGCACAAATTTAACGTGGTTCAGTCAATATGACCTAGTCCACAGGTGGAGAGGAGCAATATCACTATTACCAACAAGAGTATAAAGAGAGTACAAAATTAGAGTAAATACTCTAATTAATCTCAATTACCCCAAGAGAATAACCTTACAAGATCAATCCAAAGAAAGGGTTCACACAAGTGCTTCCAACACTCATTGTTTGACAAAATACTCTAAAATAGAGGAAAAGAAAGATAAGAGAATGAAAGGCTCAAGAATTGGTGTTGGTATATTTCAAACAAGAAGAAGTGATATCCTTTTGTAGGAGAAAAACTTGGCCTCCAAGTTGGATAAAAATAAAAGGAAAAATGATCAAAATAATTTCCTCCACATGAGCCAAACTTTGGCTCCAAGAAATTTTCTCTTCCAAGGAATTTCTATTAGGCATGTGCCTATTACAAATTAATATCTCCAATAATGCTTTCTAATGTAGCCAAAATATGGCCACATTACAAATTCAACATCCGATAATATTGCCCTTAGTTTATCTATTGAATTAAAAATGTCCCCGATGTTAAATTTTTTTCTCGAATCTGCCCTTATTTCCAATAGTCCACACTAATAAGATACATGGAGCGCAATATTACACCAAATTCCATAGTTCAGGGACATTTTAAGCCCTTCTCTGTTAAAGTAACTTGAAATTACTTAATATGTGACCTTATATGATTGGTTTAATTTTTAATTTTATGGTAAATTTTTTTTTTAGAAAAAGTTAATCATCTTTCTATACTCACTAGCTCCACTTACCCCGCTATTTTTCCTCTCTCTTTTACTTTTCTTCTTAGATGTTGCCCCCCATTATAAATTTTTATATATATTTTTAATTTATGGTAGAGTAGAAAAAATAACTATGATATTCATACAGAAATAATTAGTTCAACAGAAGATGATTTAATTAAGAAACTACATACATTTCATTTGCTTTTGTGTGTATACCCAAAATTCAAACAAAAGAATTCAAAATAATCTCTTTTCTCCTATATCCTTTTCCCCTACAACGATAATAATATAAATCAAAAAAATATGAACATGTAAATTTATTTTAAATTTGAGTCCCTAAAATTCTAATTAGCAAGAGATTTAAAAAATAACAAAAAAAGGAATGAACAAGACACTTGGATAAGTGATAGCAAATTTTACAATAGAAAATAATATTTTTTAAAAATAGAACAATCAGACAACGTGGAAATACATTTGGATCTCGGGTTATAAGTTCTTGGGTTGACAAATCATGATTTTATCTAAAATAGGCCAATAGAAATGTCACACCCCACCTAGGGAGCATGACTGGCACCTAGTGCCACGCTGGAATCTGACAGACTTGGCTAGGCTTATGCACGTCTGGTGCATGCTTGCAACTCAATCCAAGAAAACAACGAGCTATATCTCGGCTGTAAATGCAGCCTCTGGCCAACAAGGTCATATAGCCACCTGTAAACGAAAACAACTAACTAACAACAGCGGTAAAAGAGAGTCCTATGCGGGTCGACAAGACCACTATGCTGTCTAGTTATAACTGAAATGGAAATCAGACAACTATAGTTATACTATAGCCAACAAGGCCACTATCTAACAGCTAACCAAGGCCTACACGACCATCACACGAAATAAAATATATATAGGCCCCACACGGCCAACAACAAAATGAACAACTGGAAATCTGTAATCTGCAAGCCTCTAGGAGTGGAATAATGGTCGAGACAGGGCCCGACCTACCCATAAACTATACAATCAAAAGAGCAAACCTTCTAACTATTAGCTACGGAGGAAGGAGCTAACTATACTGCTGACTCGGGCTGAAAGCTAAGGAGGTCCTGATTCGCATCTATCCACACCTGCAAGCAAGTAATGCAGCGCCCCAATGATGGGCGTCAGTACAATATGTACCGAATATGTAAGGTAGTACGGAAAATAACTGAATAAACTTGAAATGAAATTGAAAGTAACTGAGTAGAAGGGATAGGGATATAACCTGAATAACTTAACTTCCTACTGTCTAATCTATCAGTAAATAGTGCAAACAAGAACCTTACCTGGCCCCCATAAGCTGGAAGGTATAAACAGCATAGAATGACCCACTCGGGCCCCCATAAGCCCTGGCGAGCACACTTCAATCTATATACTCCTAGTAGGGTCAAAAGGAGTCAACTAGTAACTATGACCAATCCACCAGTCCCCTAGGTCTGCAACTGAGCCCACTAGGCCCCTGAACTGTAACTGTGTCTAAGTCCAGTGGACTCCTAATAACTGCACCCCGGGCACCAGGCTCGACGGGGGTGTGATGTCGATACGACATAAAACTGGTAGTCTAGCCATAGAATGTACTGTATAAGGCCCTTGGGCCTCATCATCGTCCCTTGGGACGACATATCGCTCCTTGAAGCGATGTCATATAGCCCCTGGCGGGCAATGACACAACTAGTAACTCTGGGGTTGGTAGGCTATACAGGGCAAAGTCAATCTCAAACTAAACATAGAGTACTGATCTCAGCTAATGGTAACAGCTAATCACAATAACAATACGTCTGGCTCCTTTACTGGGATTCAAACTATATTATAATGCTATAGAAATTAACTTGCTGAAGAAATTTGCCTTAACATACCTTAGCTGTTGATTCCCGATTATCGGACGAGTTTTAATTTATATCCAACAGCTCTGTCCAACTGTAACCGTAATACTGGGAGAAAGAGACTAATTTCATTACCAAATTCGGCTTAAAATGAGAACTTCTAATACTAATAATAACTAAAATTCAACTTTGCAAAATACGGCCGAAAATGCATAATTTTCCGAGAGTTCAGAAGGGAGAAATGCTTACTTACTGCCTATGACTATTTATGAATCAATTTGGAGCAATTCTGATAACTTCTACTCGGCGAGGTTCCGATTTGTCGGGCGTATTTCGAGAAACTAACTCCGTAGGAATGCTCCCTATAGTCTTAGAACTCGATTACCTGAAGTTAATTTGAGTTTGAACAGCGTTTAGCAGCGTAATCAGCGAAAATTTGCGTGAAAATGTCGTATTTCTCTCTCCCTGGACGAAGGTCTCTTATTTGATATTAAACCAAATGAATCTATTGAATTTATATAACATTTGGCGGTGAATAGGGGGTTCATGTCACGGCCCTCAATGCACCGATTTACGGGCGTGTCACTACGCCCAACGCGGAGGGAGGGGGTTCTTGACACGTTGCCCCTGTTGCGGCCTGCTCCGGCCTTTTCCGACGCTACCTTGATTCCACGCTTGAACGTCCTTTCCCCGGGCCCTTTCTCGTATATGTCGTACTCTAAAATTCTCGACTTACGTACGAATATGCCAACTGAACGATAGAAACTTACGAGGTGTAATAAGAAAGATGTCATATAATGAATAAATTTCTGAATGTTACTTTTAGATAGATCGGGTCAAAATAAGGATCATGAATGAATTAATATTTATTTGGGAAGAATTTTTTAAAATTTAAATAAATCTGATTAAGATATATAATAAATAAATATTTAATCATATTATTTTTAAAAAAATCGTCAGAAAAAAAAGCATATCTAAGCTGAAAGATTAATAGGAAGGACATTTTTTAATTCAAAAAATAAGGTCGAAAATATTTTTATCCCGATAAATAAATAGAAGATAATATTCAGGAATAGTTTATGCCCTTCTATAATTGTTATAAAGAGGTCTTAGTGTATTTATCCATTTTCTAGGGTTGAGTGCAAGTGGGGAATAACAGATACAAAAATGACACTTTACAGAACCTGATACTCACTTTCCATAGCCTATGGTCTAGTTTTTTCACTACATTTTTAAATAATATTCTCTGTTTTGTTTTACTTGATATATATATTAAAAATAATTCTTTTAAAATATTTGTAAGTTGCAAAATTCAAAAGATAATTAATCATATTTTTTTCAATTCTATCGTTAGTGTTAAGGCCGCACGATCACGATTTTACTTATTTACGTTAGCTTATTGCCTACGATTGAAACAGGTCGTCTGACGTGTTTCAACAATGCAGTAAAATCGTAAGTAAAGAACACAATATTTTTACGTGGAAAACACCCTGCTCAAAAGATGAAAAACCATGACCTGTACCCCCACAGGATTTTCTCCAACTTCGCTAACTTCAAAGAGCCTCTTCAAACAGCAGATTACAACACTAATAACCTAAAGGAATTATAAACTCTAATTCCTAGCTGTTCACACTCCTCTCTAGGAATGTGTTCCCAACGTCTCCTAGTATACTCTACTTGAAGACATAATCCTCTTAATCCAGTATATAACTCACTGAATTAAGATTACACCAATTATAACTCAATGACTAACTCCTAGTACAAGATTGCTAACTCTAGCCTATTACTTTACTAGGACCAAGTTCGTCAATTGAATTTCTTCACACTCTAAATGGTGCAAAATCTCACACTTTACATATTTTGTTATTCTCTCTTTGTGAGTGCACAAGTTGCTTTGAGAAGTCCCAATTCTATATATACACAACTCTTCAAAGAGTTCTTTTCTCTTTCAATCTCTCTGTAGCAACAACCTTTGCCTGTCTTAGAGGTCTACTCCAAGTAGGAGTCCTTCTTCAACTTTATCTCTTGGCTTCTTTAGTGTTGTAGTAGAATTCCAACACTTCAATTTAGCACATGTTTGTTTTACTAATATTGTGTGACATGACTTAATCATCTTTTGATATGTACAGCTTATCTCTATTTGAATATTTACTGCTACCATGTCAGCTTCTTTTGACAGTAAATTTTATACTTCCTTGGAACAACTTGGCTGACTTGTTTCATCGACCTTGTCAATCACCAAAACTACATAGATTCCAACAGTTAGTATTTAAAGTCATTCTAAAATGTGAAAAGAATTATTATTATTATATATTTTTAAAAAATTAATAGAATTATATTAATTAAATTATTACTTTTATTAATTTTTTAATAGACATACAAATTTTATTTTAATAATTAAAATGGAACAAAAAAACTAGTACATGGACACTATTGCTATAGTTAAAAGTAAAGAGATTTTCATCATGCAAGATGAAAAGAAAGTAGAATTTCCTCAATAAATCTATAAAGGGAGAGTTTAATTTTATGCACCGCTAATGTAAGGATCTTTATATCTTTGAAATTTATAAATTTGAGAATCTCTAAGAATAAAAGAATTAAAAATGTTTTTGAACTATTTGAAATATTTTTGATATAAAAATACTCTTTAATTATCCAAATAACTTAAAATATAATTCCTATATTACTCTAAAGTGGAAAAATAATTAATTCTACTCTTAAACTATTCAAAATGAGATAATTTTATTCTTGTTCTTTTCATTCTTTTTGGGAGGAGGTGGTGGATGGAGGTTTAACGTGTGAGAAATATAGTAACAACAATTAAAAAAATATTTTGACCAAATAAAAACAACGATATATAGATTTTTTTTTTATAAATTTCCTAGGCGTTAGATATGAATTATTATTTCTGAACATAAAATCATGTATCTTTTACTACACAAATATTTAAAATTTTATTTGATACACTAATAATAATAAATTTATTTTATTCAATTTAAAAATAAAATAATAAAAAATAATAATTACAAAAGAAAACAATAGAATAAAAGTTTAATTGAAAAATTAATATAAATAATTTAACTCTATTGTACATAAAATTGGCAGCGCACATAAATTATCATTTAAGATAGTCAAATAATATCATGACTTCCAATATTATTTTTTGCCCAAATCTTTATAATTAAAAATACTTGTTCTGAATTTTAACTAAAGGGCGAAATTATTCCATTTTGAATAGTTCGAGAGAAAAATTTACCCTTTTTTCCTTGTTTTAAAGAAATCATTAGTAGGAAGGATAGTTACTAAAAAAAATTAGGATTGTCAAGGCAGTGAAAAGATATTTCTCCCATTTTAATTAGTTTGTCTGATTTTGACTAGACACGAAATTTAAGAAAACAAAGAATATCTTTGAATTTTATAGTGTTAAATTAAAGTTATGTAGAATGTATCAAAATATCATTCACTCTTATGGTATTAAACATGTCATATGAAAAGTTAAAATTAAAGAAAAAAAATATTTTTAAAAAATAAAAAATAAAAAAAATAAGATAAATAAATTAAAACGGAGGAAGTACTCGTGTCCGAACAAATACTTAAAAAGAATGATAAAGAGGCATGGTGGTGTCACTAAAGGTATTATAAGAAAGAATAACATTAATTAATTCATTAATTAAACAAATTCTGAACTTTAATTGACTTTATATACTCAATTGAGTCAACTCAGAATAACTTCACCTTTCTGTCATCAAATACCAATCTTTTTTTTATTTTATATTATTTTGACTAATTAAATATCAACAAATGCTTTGATATGCAATTAAGTAGTATTTTTAACAAATTTCAAATTGCATTCATGAGCCAAATCACCAAGATGGTTGACCTAAGTAGACAAATAGTACAATCTCTTTAACAAGAGGAAACTTTAGACATATAATATTTGCTAAGTTTTTTATTTGTTTATGGAAAGAATTGTTTTTTGAAAGTCCATATACGAGGTGTGTATATATATATATATAAAATACCAAAAGATTTTATTCTTTTCTTAGTCATAATAAATTATTGTTAGGAATATATGAAGTTATCAATGTTTATTTAGTGCACACAATTACGCAACTTCTTGAAAAGACTTATTTTTATTCTTTTATTTTACAGTTTAATTCCGCTTATTTCATATTTATTGTATACTCGTTATTAACTTTGTTCACATTAAATAAAGGCAAGTTCCAGTATTTACATTACACATTATCGATCATCTTAATTCGCGTATTCTTGAGTCACATTTATAAATTTAATTATACCTTTTTAAGGATAAACAATCTCGCCACAATTTATTTTTTTCTATAAGTAGGAAGTTGAATCCATATATTCATTTTGAATATCAATTTCAAGGGAAATAATATATCAATCTATCTATATATTTTTTATTTTTTTATTTTTAATTTGCTTTGTGATCTTTATCTTATAACACGTTATTAGTACAAGACTTTTTCATCTTGGGAAAATATTTTGAACGCAACTAAAGTACAAACTTTCTTCTTTCTATATAATGTTAAATTTTACTAAACTTGAATCTATAGCCTTGGACATTCGAGCAAAAGTTACCTTTCGTGAATTTTAAATGTTGAAATCATCTGGATGTTACAGGTCTTGGATATACTATTAAAGATTAAAAAAAAAATCAAGTATCAAATCAAAAACCATGTGAGAGTAATGATTTTTTTATATCACCATCTTCACGAAGGTTTAAAAATGAAATATCTGATGATGAAAGATTCACTTATTTTGTGAAATAACATGAAAACATGTATGACATCAGAAGATGGTCATTCTTTCACAAATATATTATAATTAGATTCATTTAAGGTTTTATTATTTTGAATTTGTTAGCTAGTATAATTATGTTATTTTTAGAATTATATCTCAAGTAAAATTGTGTGGAGAAAATATCATCGATGTGCCGGAGAAAATATTTATATTTTTCATGAATCGAATATGCTCCTGCAACAATATTGAGAAATAGGATTAAAAAAGTATTATAAACTAATTTTATATCTTCTTATGACTGAGCAATATAATAAGCTGCAAATAGAAAATCAAGAACATCGACCTACTGATTCTAGTCTATTTTCTAAAGAAATGAAATAAACTTTCACCAATTTAAGCGTGACAAAAATTGTGTCCCTAGTCGTGATCGAAAAAGTTTGTTATGCACCAAATTGAGAATATCCTTCACCGCTAATAATTTAAAAAAAAAAGGATAAAAAGCATGAAACAGTATGCAAATAAAAGAATTCAAAAAATATATATTATTGGGGTGAAAACATTCCTTCAGGAAAAAAGATATCAAGCAAATAATTGAAAGTTATCAAGCATTCCTTAAGGAAAAATGATAATGTTTGAAATAAATTTTATTTTTCAAAATTATGATTACTTTATATTATATATTTAGATATAGTTGAGTTTTTTTTAGCATCGTGATGGGAAAAAAAAAATTAATTGGTGATAAATCTGTAGTTGAAGAAAAAATTTTGGGCATTAACTTGTAGTTTTTGTTTTTGTTTGAATGGTCATGAGTACAAGTAATGTGCTATTTTAGTAAAAAAGATTTATTATAATATTTTCTTTATCTATGTCATTTTATTTTGAAGAAAATATGAATATTTCTTAAATTTTATTTGGATCATAAATCAAGTATGATATAAATAAAATAAATGTTGAATATTTTGGTATTATTAAAAATGTCTTTGATCTGAATTATATTTTGAAAAAATTATCAACTTTGTTTTCTGTCTTATATTTTACAAAGATGAGTATAATTTAAGCACATTCTATTAAAAAGTCAGAAATAAACTATTTCAAATATTTTTATGCTATGACATGACTGATTGGTTCATTTTGAATCGATATGAGACGAAACATTCTACTAAAGAACTTGAAGATTCTTATCGATGATGAATTTTCCCGTGCTATTATTTGTTAAGATAAGTTAACCAATAGAGCGTCACCGATGAAGAAAGTTGATATTGAATCCCCTAAATTTTTAGAATATATAAATGGAGATATATATGAATTCATCACCCATGCACCCAAAGGAAAACACATTATTGTTTTTTTTTTAAAATAGAAAGTTCATGTAATTCTTCTGATGATCTTATTGTAACTTTATTGCATTGAAATTTAAATACAGTTTTATAAATTTGCAACTTATTATTAAAGACTCATGAGGGAACAAATTTCTCATGATTTGGAATATGCTCCATTCCATCTTAGAGATAAAGTATTTATTTTCGCCCCCGCCTTTTAAAGCACTGCGAGTACAAATAAATGGTGATGTGATGCTTCTGAAGGAGTAGCCTTTGCTTGTTCCTTAAGCCATCTTCATCGTCCAACCATCACTTCCTTCTTACTTTACGGCTTCACCTAAATTTGTACTAACATTTAATTAATGTATATATTTTTATGACTGAAGGGTGAAAAACGTATCTAAAGTATTATAATTTTTTTTTGTTTTCATATTTAAACCATCAGATGTGTGAGTTTTCTACCTGAACTATCACCAAATATTGATCGAAACACATCTCAACTATCAATTCTTCACTTTTCTTATCTGAACAATGGTGATATTTTCAGGTAGTAAAAGTGAGCAATTAATAGTTGAAGTGTGTTTTGATAAATATTTGACAATAGTTCTGATAGGAAAAGTAAACACATGATAGTTCGGATAGAAAACTTAAAAAACCTAAATACTTTGCATGTATTTTTATCCTTCACTCTATTTTTTTCATTCCTTGAAATGTTCTTTTGGGTGGAAAACTCAATTTTGTTCCCTATTAACAGCTTTCCTTTTCACTCTTCTACCTGAAATTGAGAATCAAATATTCATGGATGGAAAATAATAAGTATATAGTAAAATTGAGTTATAATTAGTACATTGGTAGTCGAAGTTTGGCTTTGAGTCCTGGTCTTCCAAGCTTTTAAGAATTTCATTGACCATTAGACAATATTTTTTAGTACAATTATAAGTACTATTTATAACACGAGTTGGTAAAGTGACAAAAAAAAGATGGTAACCAGTAATCTATTAGAATCGATCAAGTTTAATTTGTACAAACTTTTATACTGTCGATATATAAAACTTGAATATATAATTATTAAGGAAAAAAAAACAAAACTAAATAGAGGTGAGAAGGAAAATTAAAAGGTTTTTTTCATGGTGGCTTTAGAGGAGGGTCCCTTGCATAAGATTCCATTAGGTATTTTGGACTCCTACAAATACCCTGCCCCCTTTTATTTGCATTCACAACATCACCCCATACTCCAATATACCAATAATAGTATCCTCAACAACACATCTATTCTTCATCATTTCTTTCCCTCTCTTAGCTTGCAACTTTCATCCAACAGGATACTGTCCTTGTATTGGAAATTTTAGAAAAAACTAGCTACTAGCTTATAAGACCTTGAGAACCGAAAGAAATTTGTTGTTACTATACTGTGTAATTACTAGACTCTAAAGGCAATATGTCAACAGCTAGTGTGAGCAACAAACATTTCAACTTATCTATAAGAATGGAAGAAGTGGCAACACCACAATTGAGTAAACCACCAACACCACCTCTGCCTAAGACAAATATAGTGAAACAGGGCATAATGTCAATTCTTGGATCAGATTCTCAAAGAGGCAAATCAACAGCAGCCTCCATTAGAAGAACATTTTCTGCTGATATGTCATCCAAACAATGGCTTGCACAAAATGGTTTCTTCTCTCCCATCAAAAAGATTGCTTCATCTAAAGATCTTGTTGTTGATCATTTCTCCTCAGAGGAGGAGGGAGAAGAAGATGAGCTCGAAAGGCGAAATACATCGTTTGATGTCTGGAGCTCAATTTTGTCCCAAAAGAAGGATGATGATGACATGTCCAATCTTCAAACTCTATATATTCACCCTCTTGTTAAAAGATCAACTAGTTCTTTGAGCGAGAAAAGTCTTAAAATTTGTACTGAAAATCTTGGATCAGAGAATGGGTCTGATGGCTTTTCCTCCTACACTCTTTCTGAGAATGGAGATGTAGACGAGGACAATGACTATCAACTACAACAACAACAGCAATACTGCTCGCAATCCTTTGAGGAATTGCGAGTTGTAAAGAATAATTATAGCAAGAGATCATCATCTTTTCCTCCTCCAATTCCTTCCTTGGCTAGAGGGGACAACAAGCCTTCTCTTCACATGCAATCTCGACGCCAAAATGGTAGATTGATTCTTGAAGCTGTTTCTATTCCTCCTCGAAATCTTTTCCATGCCTACCGCCATGATGGTCGCCTTCTTCTCACCTTCTTTGATAATGGTACTTCCACTTCCTCATCAGAACTAGAGATGGAGGATTATGGTGAGGAATTTGATGAAGTGTTCGACGATAGTGATGATTATCCTCAACAAGAGGAAGATGAACCAGAAGAAGAAGAAGAACAAATAGAACATGGGATCATTGTGATGGAGAAGAAGCCAAACTTGTCAAGTGGGCTGATAAATATGAATACATCAGCCTTGATGATGAACTCGTTAGATTCTCCTGTTGAAATAAGGGAAAAGTCAATTCAATTCTCAATGGGAACGACATTTCCCAATTTCTCCCTCGAACTGAAAGGTCACTTGGGGCTAGAAAACAAGAATCTTGTAACATGGTCTAACAAGTTCAATAAAATTGTCAACTTGACGGGTAGTGTGGATTCAACTGAACTAACTGAGGAGCTGAGTCAAATAACCTCAATACCTCAGTCGCACCCAACTCATCTAACACTGGGGCCCGCGGACTCTTTCAATGCCTATGAGTATTTTTGGAGGAAGAAGCCTACAGTTGCAAGCATTGTCAACACCCCCACAATTGCAAAAGAATGCAACAACTATACCACTAAACAAGTTGTTATTGCATCCATGAGTACTGCTCCCAATGCCAAGTGTACAACAAATGCAGCAGCAAATGAGCAGCAAGACTTGTTGGTGTTAATGAGAGGGAACAGAGCAAATATGAACTATTTGGTACCTTTGCAAAGAGGATGCAAAGAGCCAAAGAGGTCTTTACTAATTTGGAAGCCTTACTGCATTGCCACCTCCTAATGATGATCATAGAAAAGATCAATTCCTTAATTTGACATTTTTCTTGAAGAGTCTAAACATATTAAATTCTGTAAAACAAAAAAAAAGGTTTTTTTTTTTTTTTTTTTGGAAATCAAACAAGTAAACATAATTTATTTAACCATTTTGTGGGCTGCTCAAGTTATATTCTGCTTTTATTATAGACTATGTTAAAGAAATTTCATTAATCTTCTTAACAGTTTCAACTCTGCAAAGAAAATCAAGAATACAACATCACCAGATTCAAATCTGTAAATACATGTATTTTAAAGGACTGGGGAGAAAAATAACTTGTCTTATCCCTTCATTGTTAATCAGAGACTTTAGGTTCGGATTTTGGGCTAGAGACCGTAACCACTTGTTCGGATGGTTGTTATATCGTTGTATTGTGTTGTTAGTTTAAATATAATATTTAGTATAATTGTCATATAAATTTTATTGTATCGAAATTGTTAAATTCATTGTTATGTAACATTGAAAAGTCCCATTTTATGTAACGGTCGATTTGTTGTGATCTCGTTGTTACTTTTTTTGTTCTTTCTCATTTTTTTTTTACTTATTCTTTTATAATTTTATTTTATCCATTATCCTACCTTTTATAGTAGTTCTACTCCGTACTTTACTTTTCTTATAGGTTTATTTTTTAAATTATTGATACGTGACATTATGTAACGACGAAAAATGATACAATCTATTTAAATATTATATTTATTAAAATAATATAGTATGATATGATACAATATAATATAATACGATATATTATGAAATAATACGTAACAAGTTACTTGGCAGTTCCGTACGAGTTCCATTTCTACCTTTTTAAACTAAGACAATGTCATATTCTACAATAGCAGGAGAGAATTGATTCCCTCCTATCAAATGAGGGCAAACATATAAAAATTGTGGTGTTAAATGAGTTGGTTAGGTTGAATTTGGGTGAATTAAATTGGGTTGAGTTATTGATCGCTCAAAAGTTACTACTTGGGTCAAAATGAGTTAGAATGAAATGGGCCGATAAATGGATCATAACTCAACCCGCCAATCAAGGGCGGAGCCAGGGTAGTGAAAGGGAGGTTCATCCCAACCCCCTCGTTGAAAAAGTACACTGTAAATGTAAGGTCAGATTTGATATTTATGTGCATATGTTGCATATTAAACCCCCTAACATAATTTAAAAATCTATTTCGAACCCCCTTGATGAAAATTCTGGCTCCGCCACTGCCGCCAACCAACTTCTATTTAAGTTTTAGTTTCTTTTTTTTTTTTAAATAATTTATTTAAGTATATAATAAAATTTCATTTCTCATGGCTATATATAATATATCAAGCAAAAAAAATTAAAAATATTTTGATTAGATTTTTCATTGATAAGTTTGCATTATATATTAGTCCACTCTTTAGATGAATTGAATTAGACAAATAAAAAAGGACTGAGTTAATTAATTAGCGGGATATTCTAATTGCATGGGTCGGATTGTGTTGGACCTCTTTGGTCTATTGAATAATATAAAAGGATAATAATACTTTTGATCACTCAGTTATTGCTAAATTTTGATTTTAATCCTTGTAATATATGACTCAACACAGTTAATTGTTCATTAGCTAATATATGTGTTTGTGGTCCTTTTATATAGAAAATTTGTTAAATTTGACCTATTTTGTAAGAAAAAACTACATTGTATAGCCGCCAACCAAAATAATAGTCATCAAATGTATATTATGTATATATTATTATACGATATATATAAAATATACACTTTTAATACAAAATAATATATATTTAACTAGCAAATGTAATTATTTTTACTACCGGTAAAGCAATACCACTCCTTTTTTTAGACTTTGTTTGAACTGACAAAAGCTGATGTGAAAAGGAAGAAAGAAAGGGGAAAAGGGGTTCATACCAAGACAAACAGGCATGACACTCCGTCTATTTAAAATTTATGAATTTTTATAACAATTTTAAATATATAATAATAATAATAATTAGAACCACGGTAAAAAAATTATAGATATTTAGTCAATTTAATATAGGCTAGGCAAAAGTTATTGAATTTTCGCGAATCATTATATTATAAGTTAGAACTGCCACGGATGATAGTTCACCGGATCTTTTGGCTAATAACTTCTTCCTCTGTTCATTTTTATTTATACAGTATTGACTTGACACACCCCTTGAGAAGCAATAAATAAAATGACAATTTTATTATATCGTCCTTTTAAGATAATAAACTAAATGATTTGGGAAATGACTATAGTTAATAATAAAGGGTAAATTACGAACTAAGTGACAAATTATCTCTTAATTTTTTAAACTAGACAAGCAAAAATAAATATCTTTTTTTCTTTTTTAATAGAGAGAATACATAAAGACCCCCCTAAACTTGACGCGTTTTCATCAAATACCCCCTAAACTATTCGTAGTCTTAATTACCCCCTAAACTTAGCTATTTGGTTGCCTTTAACCCCCTGCCTCATCTCATCCTAAGAGAGTAAGATGCACTCTCCTGTCATGTGAACGTTTTATCCACGTGTCATTTCTAAAAAATATTTTTTTACTTTTTAAAATTTATTTATTTTCAATTTGTACAAAAAAATCTTTGTTAGACTCTACTTTTTTAGCGAACAAAGAAATTATTCTGCTAAAAATAATGAAATTATAATTAAATTTTTTTTTACACATTTACTCGAAAAAAATACATTGTCGAAACAAATAGTCATTATATCTGAGTAAAATATAATAAAAATTATACAGTTGAAGCATCATTATTCTGCTAAAACTTTTTATTTCACTAAAAATAAAGGAGCTTTACCCGAATTTTTTTTATTCTAGATTTGGCCTGAAAGAAAATAAATAGTTATTGCATCTTAATAAAAAATAAAAAATTACACAATTACAACTTCATTATTCAAGTTAAATCATTTTTTATATGAAATAAAAATAACGGGACTCAAAAATTTTTTAATTGATTTAGGCCTGAAAAGAGAATATACGGTGAAATAAATAGGATTTCATCTAAAAAAATAAATACACAGTTGATACTTCATTATTTTTTTTAAAATTAATTTTATTTTGCTAGAATGATAGAGTTTGAGTAATTTTTTTTTAATTGGCTTGAATAATATAAATACACCATTAAAATAAATAATTAAGAGCTCATTTTTATTTTATTTTTTATCCTCACATGCTTAAAAAAGAGTATAGTCACTCTCTTTGCCACATCAGCACATAAGGGGTTAAAAACTATCAAATAGACAAATTTAGAGAGATAATTAAGACTATTGATAATTTAAGGGGGATTTGAAAAAAACATGTCAAATTTAGGGGGTTTTAGGTATTCTGCCTTTTTGATAGAATGAATAAGTAAAAGCTCAGAGAAAAAGTAAGTACTAGTATCATTATTATCTCAGAAAGAAAAAGTCAAGCCAGTCAATTTCGAATACTAAATATCTATAATTTAAAAACAAAGGAAGGAAGAGCTTATACAAAATTGGATAGTTGGATATAAAGCAATGATCTCTCTCTCTTTGATCTTTGGCTACACAAAACTCTTTTTTGACAAAAGAGTAAAAACTAGTCATGACTCAGAGACGAAAATAAAAATCTTAATAATACATATTACATAGTTTTATATATTTATTTATTATACTTAATTAGTTGAATTAGGACTTGGATTAAAAAAATTGGTGATCATCAAGAGGTAGCAATGCAGTAAGGCTCCCAAATTAGCAAAGGCCTCTTTGGCTCTTTGCATCCTCTTTGCAAAGGTACCAAATAGTTCATATTTGCTCTGTTCCCTCTCATTAACACCAAGTCTTGCTGCTCATTTGCTGCTTCATTTGTTGTACTCTTGGCATTGGGAGCAGTACTCTTGGATGCAAGAACAACTTGTTTAGTGGTATAGTTGTTGCATTCTTTTGCAGTTGTAGGAGTGTTGACAGTGCTTGCAATTGTAGACTTCTTCCTCCAAAAATACTCATAGGCATTGAAAGAGGCCGCGGCTCCCGGTGTTAGATGAGTTGGGTGTGACTGAGGAATTGAGGTTATTTGACTTAGCTCCTCAGTTAGTTCAGTTGAATCCACGGTACCCGTCAAGTTGACAACCTTATTGAACTTGTTAGACCATGTTACAAGATTCTTGTTTTCTAGTCCCAAATGACCTTTCAGTTCGGGGGAGAAATTGGGAAATGTCGTTCCCATTGAGAATTGAATTGACTTTTCCCTTATTTCAACAGGAGAATCTAACAAGTTCATCATCAAGGCTGATGTCTTCATATTTATAACCCCACTTGACAAATTTGGCTTCTTCTCCATCACAATGATCCCATGTTCTATTTGTTCTTCTTCTTCTGGTTCATCTTCCTCTTGTTGAGGATAATCATCACTATTGTCGAACACTTCATCAAATTCCTCACCATAATCCTCCATCTCTAGTTCTGATGAGAAAGTGGAAGTACCATTATCAAAGAAGGTGAGAAGAAGGCGACCATCATGGCGGTAGGCATGGAAAAGATTTCGAGGAGGAATAGAAACAGCTTCAAGAATCAATCTACCATTTTGGCGTCGAGATTGCATGTGAAGAGAAGGCTTGTTGTCCCCTCTAGCCAAGGAAGGAATTGGAGGAGGAAACAATGATGATCTCTTGCTATAATTATACTTTACAACTCGCAATTCCTCAAAGGATTGCGAGCAGTATTGTTGTTGTTGTTGTAGTTGATAGTCTTTGTCCTCGTCTACATCTCCGTTCTCAGAAGGAGTGTAGGAGGAAAAGCCATCAGAACCATTCTCTGATCCAAGATTTTCAGTACAAATTTCAAGACTTTTCTCGCTCAAAGAACTAGTTGATCTTTTAACAAGAGGGTGAATATATGGAGTTTGAAGATTGGACATGTCATCATCATCCTTCTTTTGGGACAAAATTGAGCTCCAAACATCAAACGATGTATTTCGCCTTTCGAGCTCATCTTCTTCTCCCTCCTCCTCCTCAGAGGAGGAATGATCAACAACAAGATCTTTAGATGAAGCAATCTTTTTGATGGGAGAGAAGAAACCATTTTGTGCAAGCCATTGTTTGGATGACATATCAGCAGAAAATGTTCTTCTAATGGAGGCTGCTGTTGATTTTCCTCTTTGAGAATCTGATCCAAGAATTGACATTATGCCCTGTTTCACTATATTTGTCTTAGGCAGAGGTGGTGTTGGTGGTTTACTCAATTGTGGTGTTGCCACTTCTTCCATTCTTATAGATAAGTTGAAATGTTTGTTGCTCACACTAGCTGTTGACATATTGCCTTTACAGTCTAGTAATTACACAGTATAGTAACAACAAATTCCTTTCGGTTCTCAATGTCTTATAAGCTAGTAGCTAGTCTTTTCTAAAATTTCCAATACAAGGACAGTGTCCTGTTGGATGAAAGTTGCAAGCTAAGAGAGGAAAAAAAGAAATGATGAAGAATAGATGTGTTGTTGAGGATACTATTATTGGTATATTGGAGTATGGGGTAATGTTGTGAATGCAAATAAAAGGGGGCAGGGTATTTGTAGGAGTCCAAAATGCCTAATGGAATCTTACGCAAGGGACCTTCCTCTAAAGTCACCATGAGAAAAACCTTTTAATTTTCTTTCCCACCTCTATTTAGTTTTGTTTTTTTTTTCCCTTAATAATTATATATTCAAGTTTTATACATCAAGGGTATAAAAGTTTTTTATATATTAAACTTGATTATTTCAATAGGTTACTAGTTTCCATCTTTTCTTACTTGCAATGGCACTCAAAAATATCGTCTTGCGGTCAATGAAATTAGAATGACTTTGAAAGATCAGGATTACTTATGCTGCCCTAGAGTGTAAGTTCAATTTCGAAGGACAAAACTTAAAGACAAACTTTTTTCTTTCCTTTTTTAATCCTTCCATGGGAGCTTCCACCTTTTTGTTATTTTGGTAATTCGAACTCACAATTTTTGACTTGGAGATGAAAGGTGCTGACCATCTAAGCAACTATCTCTGATATAAAAACCAACCCATTTAAAAAGCAACAATGCAATTAAATGGCATTTGATCCATTGTGGTCCAACATTTTGTAATGACACGTATTAGTTAGTACTAAATATATCCGTCTTTCTACCCAAAAAAAAAAAATGAAATTACCAAACAAAATTGAAATATATAAGGATTATTATTGTAGTGTGAGATATTATATACTATACACTTATTATTTTCCATGCTTGAATATTCCTTGATATTTCCACCCAAAATAACATTTCAAGGAATGAAAAATATATAGTTAAATAAAAAGTTAGTACAAATTTAGGTAAAGTGAGAAGGAAGTGATGGTTGGACGACGAAGATGGCTTAAGGAACAAGCAAAGCAATCACCTTTATCTAAGATGGAATGGAGCATATTCCAAATCATGAGAAATTTGTTCCCTCATGAGTCTTTATTAATAAGTTACAAAATTATATTAAAAATACATTAAGATTATGTATAGAAATTTTAATAGCAAATAATAATATAATAGTAACTATAATAAAATAATATAATAGTCGAAGTACCCAAAAAAAATGATAGTAATAAAACTCAAAGGACAAATAACTACAGAAGTAATACTACAACCACTAGCATGGATGAATAACAAGATAACGCACTGTTACCTACTAACCTTTTACCCTAATTTGCGTCCTCCACTACCTCCTATCTAAGGTCATGTCTTGATAAGTTGAAACTGTGTCATGTCCTGTCCTATCATCTCTCCCCAATGCTTCTTTGATCTACCTCTACCTCTCTTGAAATCATTTATATCCAACCTGTCATATATCTATATTGGGGTATCTATTCATTTCCTCTTTACATGTTCGAACCATCTCAGTCTTGCTTCCCGCATCTTGTCCTCCATTGAAGCCACTCCCACCTTATCTTAGATATCCTCATTTTGAATCATATCTCTCCTAGTATGCCCACACATCCATCACAACATCCTACTTTCTGCAACTTTCGGCTTCTAAATATGAGCGTTCTTGACTGACCAACACTCTGCCCCATATAACATAGTTGGTGTAACTACCACTCTGTAAAACTCTTTAAGTTTTGATGGCACTTTCTTATTGCACAAGGCTCCAGATGTGAGCCTCTATTTCATCCATCCTGCACCAATGCACTGAGTGACATCCTTGTCAATCTCCCATTTTTTTGAACAATATATCCAAGATACTTGAAACTTCCTCTCTTATGGATGACCTGTGTATCAAGCCTCAATTCCACATCCATCTCATAGGCTACGTCACTGAACTTATACTCCAAGTATTCTGTCTTGGTCCTGCTCAACTTGAACCCTTAAGACTCTAGGGGCTTATCTCCAAACCTCCAGCTTTGTGTTAACTCTATCACGGATCTCGTCAATCAGAACTATGTCATTTGAAAATAATATACAACATGACACCTCTTCTTGAATTTGTCATGCCAATATATCCATCACTAATGCAAATAAAAATGGGTTAAAGGCTGATCGGTGGTGCAATCCCATCAAAACTGAGAAGTGCTCTGAGTCTCCTCCCACTGTCTTTTTCCGAGTCTCATCATACATGTCCTTGATCACCCTAATATACTCCACAAGTATATTTCTAGCCTCCAAGCTTCTCTATATATAAAACCTTCGTTGGGATTTTATCATAAGCCTTTCTAAGTCTATGAACACCATGTGTAAGTCCTTCTTCCTCTCTTTATACGTTTCCACCAATCTTTTTACAAGATGAATGACTTCTGTAGTTGAGCGTCCCGGTAATAAACCCGAACTAATTCACAGAAATATCCACGCCCCTCCTTACCCTCGTCTCCACTGCATACTCTCAAACTTTCATAGTGTGGCTTAGCAGCTTGATACCCCTATAGTTATCGTAATATATTTTGAATATTATTACATTTGTTCTTATATAACGGAATCATTGTACTCCACCTCCATTCTTCAGATATTTTCATCGACTTAAAAACGATTAAACAACTCAATTAGCAACTACTACATACCCTACTTGCATTTTTTCAAAATTCCACCGGGACTTTCCACAGTAAGATATTTCATTTTTAAAGCTTCATTAAGGTGATGACATAGAAAAATTATTATTCTCACACGATCTTGATTTGATGCCTGATTTTTATCTTTAATGTTGCCTCCAAGACCTATAGCATCAGCATCCAAAAAATCTATGACGGGTAACTTTTACCCGAAATGTCTAGGGTTATAAATTCTACTTTAGTAAGATTTAACATTACAGGAAGAAGAAAGTTTGTACCTCAGATGTTTTCTTAGTATTTTCTCCAGTTGATAGAGTCTCATGTTAATAACATGCTATAAAATAAAGATTAGAAAGCAACCAAAAACAAAGAAAAGTATGGAGAGATAGATTGATATATTATTTCACTTGAAATTGATATTCAAAATGCGTGGATTCAATTTTCTATATATAGAAGAAAAGAAATTGCTACAAAACTTTTTAAGAAGTTACCACAAGGCATTTCAAAAAGTTATCTACACAAGATTCAACTTTTCAAGAAGTTGTTTCAAGGCTTTTGAGAATTTGTTTGTAATCTTCCCATATAAATTACTTTCAAGTTGGTTGATTGATTGCAAGTTTCTTCGACAAATTGCCTGCATGTACTAAATAGACATTCATAATATAATTTTATTTTTTTAACGGGGGTATTGAAAGGGGAACTGAAAGAGAGAATTATAAGTTGGCTAATCAAACCCTCACTAACAAAGTAAAATTGAGATCGCTAACCAACTGAGCTATTAAAATTTCGTGACATCCATAATTTCATGTATTAAGAACCAAAAAAAAAAAATATTATGACTAAGAAAAGAATAGAATCTTTTGGTGTTATATATATATATATATACCTCGTATTCTCATGTTTTAATATATTAAACTAAAGTTATGGACGGTGGACTTTCAAAAAACAATTCTTTCCATACACAAATCAAAAGCTTAGCAAATTTTATATGTCTAAAGTTTCCTCTTGTTAAAGAGATTGTACTATTTGTCAACTTAAGTCAATTATCTTGGTGATTTGCCTCACGAATACAATTTAAAATTTGTTTAAAATACGACTTAATTGCTTTTTTTTTTTTAATTTTTCATCGGATGTTCGGCATTTATAGTGAAATCTGATTAATTCAGATTCGCGTTGGATAGGAGATCATTTGTGGGTAGTACTTTCTATCACGGATATTTTCATACCAAGGACTCATAACCAAAATCTTTGGCTAAGGAAAGAAACAGTCCCATTCACTGCAGATGGTAATTGTATATTCAATGTATAAGGATAAATATTTAGAATATTTTAGGTCACAGATCATTTGTTTTATATATATATATTTAATAAACCCAAAAAAGAAAAGATTGGTTTAGATGACGACAGAAAGATGAACTGATTCTGAGTTGCCTCAATTGAATATATATATATATATATATAAAGTAATAAAGGTCCAAAATTGTTTAATTAATCAATATTCTTCTTATTATTATATCATTAGTGACTCCACCATGCCTCTTTGTTTTCCTTTAAAGTATTTGTTTGGATTAAAGTATCTTTTTAGTGCCTTGACAAATTAAACCCTAGTTATATTCTTAACTAATATAATATATAGAGCTATTACCAAAGTCAACAAATTGTTGACCTACCTTAAGAGTGTGTGTACTTAAATGAATAAAAATAGTGGTACTTGATAATGTTAAGAAGGAAAAAAGTACTAAGAACAACAACAATATATATAAATATATCTTAATTCTCAATAATTTAAGATCGATGATAAGAATTATTACAGTTCGTATCGCTTCATTTAAAAAGACATTTTAAGATAGCGGCGCTAATATTTGAAATTACTTATGTCGTTCATAGTGTATGAAACCTTTTTCATATTCCTCCACATCAAATCCACGATTTAATTGAACCCCTTGATGATTTTTCGTTACATGCATCGGGTCTTAATACGATGCATGCCTGGGTGAGCACGTCATATAATATTTCATATTGTAAGAATTTACGTTGATTGTCAATCTCCCGCACAATCATTTTATTTTATTTAAGCTTGATATCGATAATATAAACAAGTTTAAATTATACAATAAAAGAATTAAACGTATGCATAATAAAAATGTAAATATTTCTATACATTACAAGTTTAGCTTAATATATTGTGACAGGTCACTCACTCTCTTTTATTTAAACAATTGACATTAATTGTAGATAATTATCTATCTTTATAAAATATTAATGCAAGAAAGAGAATATTATGGAGAAAGAGAGAAGAGAGAAGATTTCTTGTTTCTCATAAGGGATGAAATATAATGAATGAGAATCCCTTTATTTATAGGGAAAAATTAACCCTAAGTTTTCTCCAAAGAAACAAGATAGACATTCACTATAATACAAATTCATTTATTGACACTCACTATAATATAAATACATTTATAACCCCCCCCCCCCCTCCTGAATGTCTGCTAGATAATGTGCCTATTAAAATCTTACAAGAAAAAATCCAATGAAAAAAATTCTAGTGAAGAAAAAAGAGTATCATATCTAATAATACATATTTTGACTGCCTCATTAAAAACCTTACAAGGAAAAACCAATGGGACAAAACTTTGTAAGAGAAAAAGAGCACAACGCGTATTAACTCCCTCTGATGAGAACATTAATGCAAAAACTTGAATCTTCGCATCCCAATCTTGTGCACCATCTTCTCAAAAGTTGCAATTGGTAGAGACTTAGTAAATAAATCAGTCATATTATCATTCAAATGAATTAGTTGTGCGTTGATATCACCATTTCTTTGGACATCATATGTGGAGAAAAGTTGTGGTGAAATGTGCTTCATTCTATCTCCTTTTATGAATTCTCTCTTTAATTGTGTTATGCATGCTGCATTATCTTCATATAAGAACATGGGTATTTTATCACATTTCAAATCACATTTTTCTTGAATGAGATGTGTCATCGACCTCAGTCACATACATTCTCGGCTTTCTCCATGAATAGTTGTTTTCTCAGCATGATTTGATGGAGTGACCACAATAGATTGTGTATAGATCACCAAGATATAGCAGTACCATCACATATGAATATGTAGTCTGTTTGAGATCAATGTGAGTAAGATAAATATCTTGCATCAGTGTAACCAACAAGATCATATCGGAACTGCAATTTAGAATAAAATAAGCTCATCTTAGTAGTTCTTTTTAAATACCGCAATATATTCTTGATTTTGTTTCAATGTCTCCTTGTAGGAATAGAATTACGTCTTGCTAACAAATTAACTGAAAATGCTATGTCAGTCCTTGTAATATTAGTAAAATATATTAGTGCACCAATAACACTAAGATATATATGTACTTCGGGACCAAGAATTTTCTCATTCTTTTCTTGAGGTCGGAATGGATCCTTACTCACATCAAGTTATCGAACAACCATCAGAGTAATTAATGGATGTGTTTCATCCATGTAAAATTGCGTTTCAACACCTTTTCTCTATAGGAAGATTGATGGACAAAGAAATATTTAACTTGCAAACCAAGACATAATTTTGTTCTTCCAAGGTCTTTTATCTCAAATTCTTTCTTTAAATAACCAATTGCCTTTTGAAATTATGTTAGTGTTCCAATAATGTTTATATCATCAACATAAACAACAAGTAGAAAAAATTCTGATGTTGTAATCTGATTGAATACATTTCCCGGGACTTTGAACTATATGTTTCAGGCATCTTAGATCCTTTAGGAATTTTCATGTGTATCTCATTATTAAGTGATCCATAGAGATAGGTTGTAACCACATCCATCAAATGCATCTTAAGTCTCTCATGAATAACGAAACTAATAGGATGACGTAATGTTATTGCATCCATAACTAGTGAGTATATCTCTTCATAATTGACACCAGGCCTCTGTGAAAATTCTTATGCAACAAGGCATGCCTTATATCTTTGTATTTTATTTTTCTCATTTCTTTTTCGCAAAAAGACCAATTGATAGTCAACAGGTTTAATACCATTAGGTGTTTGAACTATAGGTCCAAAAATTTCACATTTGACAAGTGAATTCAATTCTGATTGAATTGCTTCTTGCCATTTTGACCAGTCATTTCTTTGTCGACATTCTTCAATAGATAGAAGTTCAAGATACTCACTATCTTGCATGAGTCTTGTTGCAACATTATATGCAAAGACATAATCCACCACTATTTTCAATTGATTCAAATTAGTTCCAGTGTCACTTGAATTTACGGAAAGTTCCTTATTTCCTGAGTTTCAGGTTCATTGACTCCTTCAAGGATAACAGGATTGCTTAAATCTTGAATTTCCATATGAGATTCTTTTGTAATGTCATCTTAACCATTTCATTTTTTTAAGTTTCGATCCTTAGAACCCAATAGTCTATCACGCTTCAGGCGTACTTTGAACTCATTAACTATGACACTAATAGATGGTCCTATAGGGACATCAATTTGAATTGAAACATTCTCTACAGGGATATGTGATTTAGTAATTCTTTTCAAATCTGTAAATGTGTGTAACATCTAATTTGCTATTTTCTATGGGTGAATAATCTTTTAGATCTGTTACTTATAAATAGAAGCATGTGGATTAAGATGAGACAATGATAGATTATTTCACAAAATTTTTCTTCCGATTTCACTATTTCCCCCTAATTTTGAAAAAAGTATCTCATCAAATCAATAATATGTGAATCAAGCAGTGAACAAATCTCTCATTAATGGTTCAAGTTAGCGAATAATGGAGGGTGATTCAAACTCAACATATATTTCTAACCTTTTTTAATTTGGGGTGCCCATGTTAGTGCGATGTGGTGGTGCTACAGGCACATATACAGCACATTCAAAAAAATTTAGGTGGGATATATTAGGTTCTTGACCCAAAACTAATTGCAACGGTGAAAATTTATGATAATTTTTCAGTTTGAGACGAACAAGTATTGTTGCATGCAAAATCGCATGACCCAAACAGAAGTGGGCAACCTTGTTTTCATAAGTAATAGTCTTGTTATCAACGGCAAACGTTTAATTAATTACTCTGCAAGGCCATTTTGAGTGTGAATATGAGCTAAAAGATGTTCAACTTTTATCCTAATTGATAAGTAATAATTATTAAATGTTTGGGATGAAAACTATGCAGCATGAAGGTGAATAAACTTAATCTGATTATCAGAAAATTGTATCTATAATTGTATTATTTGTACCAATAATTTTACAAATGTCAGGTTGCGAGTTGACAATAGGCACACATGAGACCATCTAAAAGAAGCATCTATTAGAACCGTAAAATATCTAAAAATGACCCACTAGGTGGGTGAATAGGTCCACAACTATTCCCATGTATATGTTTCAAAAATGCAGGGAACTTAATCTCAATCTTTGTTAGTGATGGTCTAACAATTAACTTGTCTTGACAATAAAAAGTACAAGAAAATTCATTATCTGAAAGAATCTTCAGGTTCTTTAATGGATGTCCATTTGAATTTTCTATAGTTCGTCTCATCATAATAGATCTAGCATGTCCCAATTGATCATACCAAAGTATGAAAGTATTAGACTCTTTAAACTTTTGGTTTATAATAGAGAATGCCTCAACTGTACAAATTTTTGTTCAATATAAGTCAGAAGATAAAGCAAAAAACTTTTTTATGACATGTTTCTACTCAGAGACATTCTTGGTGATACGAAAATATTCAAAATTCATCTCATTCATTGTCTCAATATGATATCCATTTTGACGGATATTCTTAAAACTCAATAAGTTCCTTTAAGGCTTAGGAGTGGACATGAAATTATTTATAATGAGTTTAGTTAACTTATATAAAATTATGATGGCTCTTTCGGAGTCTTCAATCAAATTAGTACTATCAGAAATATATTAAGATAATATTTATCTTGCCCATGAGTAAATGAGAAAAATATTTCTTATCATTGAATATTGTGTGTGTTGTAACAGAATCAATTAAACAAATGTCTTTATAATTGGATTTTAACTCAATCTTGCTTTGAGAATTATCCATATCTTCAAATGAAATGACATACACAAAGTATAATAAATATATACTAAATATTTGTACAAAGTGAAAACTAAATAAATTTATGCTAGTCTATGTTTATAACAACTAAGGTGCAATGCTTTATGCATTAAACCAATTTAAGGCCTATAATTTAATTTATTAAATAAGCTAGTGTAATACAAACACAAAGTAGGATGAAGTATTAGATATAAATTTCTTAAGTAATTCTTTTTCTTCATACATCTACCCAAAAAAAAAAAAAATGAGTGCACAATTTTGTATCCTTGTTTTCTACACGATCTGATAGCGATAGCAACACAAATAATTTAATGAGTCATAATCCGATAATATCCCATAAGTGGAAGCAAGTTAACATAATATCAAAGTCAAATTTGAAATTTAAAAATGTTAAATAAATAACAAATAAATTTTAGTAGCATAGACACGTAACAATTATCAAATTACTAGCTCGAGATTTTATCAATAACTAACGCCAATAATATGACTAGACTAATCAACTAATTTAACGGCTACTACTCATGTAAAAAGACTACTTTTTACATGATCTTTATTCACTACTACGAATTGACACAAATTAAAATCAAACTACTCAATTTTCTATAACCATATAATCATCGCCAATTAAATGATCTATCTTTTCTTCGGGGTGCTCAAAAAAATCTATTACACAACATGATTTTCAGAGATAAAATTAGCTTCTAAATTTTTCTCTTTCTTCTTTTGTGATGCTTCATAAAGTTCAAGTGAGTGTTTTGGAGTACGACAAGTACGTGCCTCTACCTCTTCCACCACATCGGTGGCATCTATTTTCTGAGCCATTGGCTTTACGCTTCTCATTCCTCATTTTTTACTTTTAATAGGGATTTTTCTTTAATGAATGGTTAACATCAGAAAAAGAATGTATTTTTTGATCACGACCACGACAGGGGTCACGATCTTTTCCACGCCTGGAGGGGTGAACGTAAACCTCATTCACTTCAGGAATGGTGTAGACTCAGTAGGTCAATTCTCGTGATTTTTTATTAACAAATCATTATTTTGTTCAGCCACGAGAAGATTAGAAATCAATGCAGAATACTTCTTGAAACCTTTTTCTCGATATTGCTATTGCAGGAACACACTCGATGCATGAAAGATAGAAAACGTCTTTTTCAGCATATCATAATTACTAATCATATCTCCACATAGTTTCAATTGAAAAGTAATTCTGAACATAGCAGAATTCTACTCACAAATAGACCTATAGTCTTGTAGCCTTAAATGGATCCAATTGTACCATGCTTTTGGAAGAATGACCATCTTCAGGTGCGCATAACTTTCTTTCAAGTTATTGGTGAGATATTCAATTTTCAAAACTTCTTCAAGATGATGAGGCAAGAATATTATTGCCTTAGCACAATCTTGAGTGGATGCTTTATTTTTATCTGTAATGGTGTCTCCAAGACCCATTACTTCCAAATGGATTTCATCATCCAATACCCATGAGAGGTAGTTGTTGCTCGAAATATTGAGGGCAACAAACTCAAAGTTTTGTAGGATTAGACATCAACTAGAGAGAAGAAAAATAGTTCCTTAGTCTTCAAAATAATTTCTTGAGATGGTAGAGTCTCGTGCTGATAACGTGTTATAAAATATTAAAGCAAGAAAAAGAATTACTGTAGAGAAAAAGAAAAGAGATAATACTTTTTATTTCTCTTGAGTGATGAAATACAATGAATGAGAACCCCTTTATTTATAAGGGAAAACTAATCCTAACTTTTCTCCAAAAAAAATGATATAAACATTCACTGTAATATAAATATATTTATAATACTATCTAATGTGTTTACATTAGAGGTGCATAAAATTAAACTCTCCCTTTATAGATTTCTGTTATTCAAAGCAGGTGTATGACTATTTCATATTTAAAATGATAAATTCTAGTGTGGATGGAAAGCAAGCCTATATTTCTTGATTTTAATAGGACTCCTTACAAGAGTTGTTTCTATCTACTACTATCTTATCTAAAAACGTATGCTTTGGTGCGAAATTTCCTGGAAACGGAAATTTATTTTTCAACTCGTGACCAGATTACTTCTCTCTATCAACTCATTTTTTATTGTCGGGGAGATCCACAAGACCTGAATTCCATACTGAGGGTACACCATTGGTCGGTTTGCTATCCGGAACAAACCTTTGTCCAATTAATCTTGAATCAGATTCCTGAAAGAGAATACTTTTATATATTAAATTAATTATGTATTCATTACGCTGCTTGCATGCAGCTGCAGCTTTGATTTTTTTTATTTTTTTTATGAGTTAAAAACGTGATTTTTTTTATAATGAGTAGCGGGGAAATATGGCCGTAAGAGTTTTATCTATTTTAATATGATATTTTAAGAGTGTGACTATCTCATTTAAAATCTACCGTGAAACAGTTGAAATTTTTTAAATGCAAAAATCGCACAAGTGAAGCAAGAAAACTGATCAAGCGCAAATGCGAATTGGACCTTTTGACCGTGGAACAAAGAAGATATGTAAAAATTTAAAAAGAAAACATTTTAAAAATATACAAACCCAACATAAAATATTACATCAGATAGTTATATTTTTAGTTTATATAATGTTATATAATTTTATAAAATATAATACCCAAAAAAAGTATTATACATAATGTATATATCAACCTTATATACAAATATATAATAGTGTAAAAAAAGTACTTATACACAAATATGAGCTAAATCGAATAGTAAACTCAAAATATAGGCTAAAGTATGTAAATATTTCTGTCAGTGGACATAGAGTGTAATTTTTTTCATTTAAAAATAATATATTCTATCGATAAAGGGTGTGTTTGGTACAGTTTGGTTGGCCAAAAATTTTGAAAAAATATTTTTCTAGGAAAACAAATTTCTTAAAAATGAGAAAAATGATCACTTCTCTAATAGAAGCAGAGAAAACAAATGACATTTCAAATTTATTGTCTTCTCCCCACCCCTATAGCCTCTCAGCCCCCATCCGCTCCACCCACTATCAAAAAAAAGTTAAGATTAACTATAAATTTCGTCACTAAATTACTCGTAAGCCATAGCTAATTAATTAATTTTTATAATAATTGATCGCTAAATAGAATTAGCGGTGAACTTTGCAGCTTAGCTACGAACTTTGTTCGGCGTCAATTTCTCTTTTTTAGTAGTGACCCCCACACACCTACCCTCTACTGCCCCCATTCCCATAGCATCTATTTAGAATATATAAAATATTTTTAAAATAATATTTTTTACTTATTTATTAAATATTAAAAAATAAATTTAAAAACTTTGTTATTTAATTTCAAAGAAAATTCCTTTTAAAAAAATAATTCATCAAAAATATTTTCCTTCCTACCATATAACACATCCTAAATAAATTGATCATTTCATGAGATTTTACTAGATAAAGCAACTACAACCACAAAGTTCACCAATGATACATATGCCCTTAACATGTTCAAATGGACTAGTCTTTTGGGACTATTGAGTGTTTTTATCACGTACATCTTATTGTTGAGTGTTTGTTTTAAATTTTTTTTATTATAATTGAAATTTTTTATTTTTAAAAGAAAAAAATAAATTTTTTATATTTGGTTAATTTTTTCTCCTGTAGGAAAAGACCTCGGACTTTAAAAATAGAGATTTCTTCCTTTTAACTTAATAGCATCCACAATATAGTTTTAAGGGCTTTGAGAGTTTTGTTTAGGGGGGAATTTTTTGAGACACTAGTGGTAGTGTAATTCTTGTGTGAACCTTTTTTTTATTCTGAGTGAATTTTGTGAGGTTACTTCTCTCGATATCTGGTACTCTCTTTTATATAGTGGATTGCTCATCTCCTCTTATAGATGTAGGTCGATTGACCAAAACCACGTTAAATTATTGTGTCTCTTTTGATATTTTTCTCGTTTGCCTTCTTAGTTAGCGTCTTTAAAGATTTGCTGAGTTAGCTTTCGCATGACTTATAGAATCTAATCTTTGGTCTCACTATTTCAACTAGCATCACCAAAATATTTCAACTCCAAATAGGGATGAACCTAGTTAGGTTTAATTCTCAAAATTGAATTACTTTTAGGTATAATACATAAAGAAATATTTAAATTTGACCTCAGCTAGCAAGTAACCACTTCAACTTTGAGAGTGCACATTTAGATAGATATCTAAATTTGGTCTCAACTGATAGCTACACACTCCAACTTGTTCCCAATGCATCTCGTGGACACTCAACACTAACATGGCACATATATTTTGGAGGTGACTAGATGATTATTCTGTAAATTGAAGTGTTCAACTAACACAATAAAAATAAATTGAAATATCTAAATATACACTCTCAAAATTAAAATATATACTTGTTAACTAAGGCTAAATTTGAATATTTATTTATGTACAGTGTCTTATCATTATATTTCTTCTTCTGATTCTCTTTAGTTAATACAGCTAGTTGCAAATAACAATGCTTTGATATGAAGGAACAATTATACCTATAAGGTTGCTGAGGTTAAAGCCAATTAAATCAATCATAATATAGTAAATGGATGTTATTCAAATGAAATGTAGGTAGGACAACTAAATTATATATTCTCTTATGGTATAAGAGGAGTTAAAGTTAAGCACCTCTCCGTCAACATGTCTGTTTGTTGATGGGATAATTTGATAATTTTAAATATTTTAATTTTTGCTTTAAAAAATATATTTCACATAAATATATAGATCACGATAATTTAGTAATTTCACACATTTTAAGATATAGTAATTTTTTTACCTTGTGGGTATTACTTATTTTTTTATAGACATTTATTCATGTGAGACATTATATTTATAGATAACTCACGATCCAATATATAATAAATAATATAATGTTATTCATATTGCCGGGACATTGTCCGGCACATCCTGACTAGTACGGATATAAAAGAAGGTTGGCTCAAATGAGTTGGTCATATGCTTTGGATTTTTTTTGATAATATTCTTTCGTATTTGGAACAAGGTTCTTCAATGATCTGTTTTTGAATAACATTCATAGATCGCTTACGTACGATTTTTTTTTTGTCTATTATGGGAATGTTCGGTACGGAGAAAAAAAATTTTGAAAAACTTTTTCTTATTTTTTGATATTCGGTTTGTTAAAAATTTTGAAAAATATTTTCTTTGAAAAACAAGCTCCTTCAAAATAAGGAAAACGACTTCCCTAATAAAAGTAGAGAAAAAATTATAAGGCACATTATCTCTTCTCTCTCTCACGACTATCCAACCCAACATTTATCCTTATAATTTTATTTTAAATATATATAAATAATTTTAGAATAATATTTTTTACCTATATGTTAAAAATAAAAAAAATAAATAATAAAATAATTTATATTTTTTAAAAAATATCTTTTATGAAAATATTTTTCTTCGTGCCGAACGCACCATATATATATATATATATAACATCTGAAGTCTCTTTTATTTGGATTTGGTGTTCCAAGAAAACATCTGCAGTGAATTATTCGTAGTGCTAGTAGAGAGAACCTTCGATTTTGTTTAATTGAGATATTTTTCTTCTTATTTTACTATTTGAACTTTTTCTTTGTTAGGTGAAAATCATGTATTTAAATGGTTGGAACATTGCATATTTGTAAATATTGTTGTATTTGTTTATTTTGGTTTTAAGGAAAAATATATATTTCTTTTTGTTATTTGATGAGGCGCACATTAGCTTTAGGGTCTATTTGAAAAGTTATGTTAAAACTGTGATGAAGTGTAATTAGTGTATATTTGAAATTTTTGTTTGATTGAATAATTATTTAATCAGCAAATAATTGAGATAGAGTAATTACACCAAATTCAATCAGGTGTCTTTTCAAACATTTATAGGAATCTCACGGAATTTGAAAAAAGGTTATAAGTACATTATTTATTATTGTTCCACGTCTATCCTTAATTAGAAATTTCAGATTTAAAAAATATCTTATTAGAGAACGCTTTTCTTTTTAAATGAACTTTATACCGAAAAAATTTAAAATATTAAAAATCTCAAAACAAATATCAGATATTTCTCTCCGACTAACACTTGGAGAGAAAAGCAAAATCAAGTGTGTGTGTGTGTGTTTGTGTGTTTGTGAATAAAATGTGAAGATATTCCTCTCCAACACACACTTACTTTTATTAAGCTTTAAAAAGAGCTTGATTGATGCATCTAACTACAAACAAAATAAATGTTGTATACCTAGAATGAAAATTCTATCGAATAAAGAATTAAATAATATCATAATTAATATGTATATTATTTTCTCTAAAACATCCTATCATACGATTTTTTAATATTTTCATCTTGGTACTGAGTTAATATCATTATCAATTTTTATATATGTGGGTAGTTTGTACATATAAAACACAATGACCCAATTAACATATATTTTCTCCTTCTCAAAATACTTATCACGTTTTATTTTTTGAGAGTTAATTAATTTGATTAATCTCCATACATAGCTAAGTTAGATTTTTGATTAACTTAATATTTTAAAATTTAAATATTTATAAACTATACGAAAAATATTATAGGTTGTAATTCGGCTCATATCAATGAAGTAAAAAAAATACATATTTAAATTTATGAAATATAAATTTATCTCTCGAGAAACGAAATATGATATTTCGAAACGAAAGAATAGTAATCTTGAATTCACTTTATTTCCCAAAATATCCACCTTTATTATCCTCCATGCATAGATGAGGAGAACAACTTCTTTAGGCAATTATTACAAAGAAAGTGAAGAGAAAATGGCAGAATATTTGAAGAAATATTCCTCTCTTTTTTTTTCTTCATTCTCCTTCATGTACTTTGTGACTACAAATAGTTATTACTACAAGAATTCATGAGAGCCATGCAGATAGGGAATTAGGTTCTAAGGCTACGTTGTACAAATGATAATAGGACACGTTATGAAACATTACATGGGCAACCTTAGCTTAAACTAGGGGGTTTCCTCCTTCGATTGTTATGGTACAGGAGCGGATCTGCGGCAGTAGGTGTGGGTTCTCGAGAATCATATTTAATGTCGTAAATTAATATAAATATATTAAAAAATAAAAATATTTGAAGATTATAATTATCTTCAGATAAAAATTCATAGTCAAAAGGAGTCGTTGGTGTGATGGTAATGAAACTCTCCTAAGAGTTTACTTCGATTTGAATATATATATATATATATATATATATATTCAAATATTTGATGTTTGAAATTAGACTTTACATAATTAAACTTCGAATAATATGTATGAAGTTACATATGGCTCCATCAAAATAGGTTAAATGGTCCCAAAGGTCAGCCCAAATATACCATATTAATATTTTACACATGTAGAAATATTCAAAAGAAAACACAAGTAATTTTTTTCACTAGTCAATTGCACAAAAAAGAAATATTTCAATCAAGATAGAGTAATTAAAATTTTTATGTCTAAATAATTAGTTTTGTACTGATACTATTTTATATATGTTGGTATTATAATAATATATATGAATTGTATATGTAACTATATGTGTCGATACGATATTCAATGTTTTGATATTTTTTTTATAAATACCGAATATTAAAAAAATTTAAAATGCATGTGCACGTATCATAGTATCGAAACTGTGATATTAAAATTTTTAATTTGATATAATAATTCGATATCTACCGTGCTGCCCACTCTTATACCTTTCCACTTCCCTGTCACAAACATGTGACAGTCCCCAAAAACAATTTTGTATTTCTTTCTTCTGTATGGTACACTTTCTTGGAAAAGAATATCATACTAAATTACAATCTAAAAACTTTTAGTAATTACATCGAGCCCAATAAATCGAACCCAATTGAACTGAGTATATATCAAGTCAAGCAAGGTCGAATTCGAGCCGAGTCGAGCCAAGTCAAGTCAAACTTTAAACAACACTGAATCGAGCCGAGCTCAATTGAACTTTTCTAAATTTTGACCGAGCCCGAGCCAAGCCGGCTCTTTTTTATCTAGATTTTTTTATATATCTTGTAAATTTTATTTACCTAATTAAAACTTATAGATCTCAAGACATTTTCTCAATAATCCAAAGAAATTATACCTACCATAGTAAAAGAATATCAAAAGGTTATAAGTTGACAAATAAGAAATTATTTTATTTCTAATTAATTGTAGGAAGAAAAATAAAGAGATAAATAGCATTAGATTTTTTAAAAACTGAAAAACTAAACTACATCCGACAACAACCAAATCGATGAATATGTATTATGTTTGATTTGACTTGATTTTAATAATTAAAAACTTGATTTAATTTGTTTATAATCAAAAATTGACCCAAACCGAACTATGAACACTCATACTCATATAGTAGGCTTAACTTAAATTTACTAACATTGAATAAAATTAATTATATAATGTTAACTTAACATAGTATTTTAAGTTAAATTTTTAATATACTTAGTAATTGCGCTTAATAAAAGGATATTATTTCTTAATTAAGCCAAGTGACCCGAGCCGAGTCAAGCCAACTCAATCGAACCTGAGCTTTGACCAAGCCAAGATTGTCAAGCTTTTACCGAGCCGAATTAAAATTTTATTAAAATTAAATCGAATTAAGCCGAGCTAAATACTTATGAGCCGAACTGAGCTCCGAGTCAGGTCAACTCTTTTTCCAGGCCTAATTACATTGTATGAAAGAAAAGTCTTAAACTAGTATTATTTGAATTGCCACGCCGATAAAGGTTATTGGTACTATATATTCAAAAGATATATATAATATAATACAATCTAGCTCAACAACTTGACAGTTTGGCCGAGTGGTCTAAGGCGCCAGATTTAGGCTCTGGTCCGAAAGGGCGTGGGTTCAAATCCCACAGCTGTCATTTTTATCCTGTTTTTTTATATTTGGGGCCTTTTTGGGTAAGATCTTTTCTCCTTAACAGAAAAAACAAATACATTGTTTAGAGAGAAATTTTCATAAGCAGCACTTACTATTAAAATAATTATAAAAAATAGTATGATAACTGAAATTATAATAAAAAATATTTTTATTTTATGTTTTTTTATATAATTAACTGTAACAATTATGATTGTATCTAAAATTTAAGTTCTTAAATTTCTCTCTAATCTATGCCATTTGTTATTTTTAAATGAAAAATTCGTATTTAATGGTAGTAAATCACACTATTAACAGATTCTGCATATTTGACGGTAGTAAATTTACATCAGCGTGGTTTATATATCTGAAATCGTATATTTTGGAAAAAAAATCATTTTATTTGTCATATCATAGTTGCAGATAGAAAAAAAAATTAATTTCTTGGTTGTATCAATGTTCCAGTCGTTAGAAAAAAATGTCCAAATAGTTTTATCTGATATTAATATTGTATTATTAATATGAAAACAAAGTATGTATAATAGAATGCGATAATTCAGATACAAGATGAACATTCTATATCATTCTTTATCAGTCTATTATCGATTGATACATTTTAGTATTTAATGGTAGTAAATAACACTATTAACAGATTCTGCATATTTGATGGTAGTAAATTCACATCAGCGTGGTTTATAGATCTGAAATCGTATATTTTGGCAAAAAAATTTATTTTATTTGTCGTATCATAGTTGCAGATTTAGAAGAAAAAAAATTAATTTCTTGGTTGTATCAATGTTCCAGTCGTCAGAAAAAAATGTCCAAATAGTTTTATCTGATATTAATATATTGTATTATTAATATGAAAATAAAGTATGTATAATAGAATGCGATAATTCAGATACAAGATGAACATTCTATATCATTCTTTATCAGTCTATTATCGATTGATACATTTTAGTATTTAATGGTAGTAAATAACACTATTAACAGATTCTGCATATTTGATGGTAGTAAATTCACATCAGCGTGGTTTATAGATCTGAAATCGTATATTTTGGAAAAAATTTTTATTTTATTTGTCGTATCATAGTTGCAGATTTAGAAAAAAAAATTAATTTCTTGGTTGTATCAATGTTCCAGTCGTCAGAAAAAAATGTCCAAATAGTTTTATCTGATATTAATATATTGTATTATTAATATGAAAACAAAGTATGTATAATAGAATGTGATAATTCAGATACAAGATGAACATTCTATATCATTCTTTATCAGTCTATTATCAATTGATACATTTTAGTATTATATAGTTAATATGAAAATAATATTGTTTAAACCATTGGTTGTATCCAAAAAAAAAAGGAGAAGAGACTGTATCATAGAATGTAATAACTCAGATACAAGATGAACATTGTCTACATCATTATTTATCAGTCTATTATCGATTGGTACATTTTTATATTGTATTGTTAATATGAAAACAAAGCATGTATCACAAATTGTGATAATTATGATACAAGATGAAGATTTATCCTTATCATTCTATTATCGAAGAATCATTCTCATACATTATATATCTAATTGATACAGTATGTATCAAAAACATCTTGCAATCAAAATAAAAGATGAAGATAGTTTGTATCAGTATGTATCAGTCTTATAATAACTGACACATACTGTATTAACTCTAAAATTCAGTGGTTCTGACCATCTTCATCTCTTCATTTTTTCTTGAAAATTCAGTGGCTCTTCACCGATGACCTACACCCTTTGAAACTTTGCAATTTTATCCATCAGATCTACTACCGACATGATTTTGGTGTGTCTCTAAGATCTAAGATGACCTCCTTGATACCCAGTTATTATCTTTACCGGATATACAATTCTCTGCTTTTTCTTCACCAGAAAGTTTGAATCCTTTTTTTGTTTTCTCCATAGATCTGTAATTCTCTATATCATATCATCATGGTTGAAAGAGAACTGAAATTTGAATTAAGATAATTGAAATACACATCCTAAACTGTAAGAAAAATCACGAAAGATTTTAAAATCTTGGGAGAGAAAAAACTGATAAGAACATGTGAGAGAATAATAGAGGAAAAAATGGGAAATCTAGTAAGATGGAAAGTTGGTCATTGGAATTGAGAAATATTAGGGTAGTGGGATTGGAGAGAGAAAGTAAAAATATTGATACATGGTAACAACACGGTAAAAAAGTTATATATGTAATTATTTTGCTATTTTTTGTAAATCTTTAAAAGTATTGTTATATATTGTAAATATGTAGTAAGATTTGCTTAATTATATAATTTTATCTTGTTTAAATTATCAGTAAATTTTATTTAAAATAATAATAATAATAATACATTTAGTGTAATTTCAAATCTTTTCGGATAAAGATTTTTTATGCTTAACAGAAAAAACAAATACATTCTTTAAATTATTAGTAAATTTATTTAAAATAATAATAATAATATATTCAGTGTAATTTCACATGTGAGACTGAAGAGGATACAACGTATGCAGACCTTACCCCTACGTCGTAAAAACAGAGGTGTTATTTTTTATATTCCCTCGGGTTTAGTAAAACATTTCAAAGCAGTTGAAAAAAAGAAGGACGAAATCAAAAGCAGTAATAATAACGAAATAATGTGATATGAAAAGTAAACATAGCATTCGGAGAAGAAAGCAATAATAACAACAAACTAATGTGATAATCGAAGCACAAACAACACATGTGGTAACAAAGATCAAAGAATAAGAAACTACAAGAATAGTGCTAATACTACTGATAATAAAATATGTACAAATACGACCCTCAAGCCTATCATGCGGGAAGCAAGAGAACACTCAACTACCAACTAACTTTCTACCCTAATTTGCGACCTCCATGCCCTCCTATTTAAGGTCAGGTCTTCGGTAAGCTCAAGATATGTCATGTCTTGTATAATCATCACCTCCTCCCAATACTTGTTCGACCAACCTTTACCTCTCCTTACACCCACCATTACAAATCTTTCACACCTCCTTATTGGGGCATATATGTTTCTCTTCTTCACATGTGCAAATCATCTCAGCCTCACTTCTCTCATCTTATCCACTACAGAGATCATTCCCACCTTGTCCCCAATATATTCAATCCTAATCTTATCTCTCCTAGTATATCCACACACCTACCTCAAAATCCTTATTTTCACAACATTATCTTCTGAACATGAGAATTCTTGAGTGGTCAACACTCCTCCTGATACAACACACTCTGTCTAACCACCATTTTATAGAACTTACCTTTAAATTTTGGTGGTACCCTCTTATCACAGAAGACTTCGTCGTTGATCTCTCCATTATCTTGAATTAAAGATTCGAGATGCTTGAAACATTCTCTATTTGGGATGACATGAGTATCAAGCCACACTTTCATGTCAACCTCACGCATTGCATCACTAAACTTTACTCCAAGTATTAAGTTTTGGTCTTGCTTAGCCTGAATCATTTAGACTCCATGATTTGTCTCCAAATCTCCAGCCTAGCATTGACACGGTCACGAGTCTTGTCAATCAGTTCTTTCATCTGTGAATAATATACACCATCAAACCTCAGCTTAGATATGTCGCATCAATTCATCCTTCACTAAGACAAATAGAAAGGGAACAAGAGTCTATTCCTGGTGCAAACCATTATGACTAAGAAGTGTCCTGAGTCTCCTTCCACTGTCTTCATCCCGGTCTTTGATCCGTCGTATATATCCTTAATCATCCTGATCTAGGTCATATGTTTACCTCTAACATCAAATAATCTCCATAGAACCTCCTTGGATTTTGTCGTAACCATTCTCTAGGTCAATAAATACCATATGTAAGTTCCTTTTTCTCTCCCTATACACTTCACCAGTCTCCTCACAAGATGGATGACATTTGTAATAGGTTGACCCAGTATGAATCCGAACTATCTCTTAAAAATAGGCACACTTCTCATCACTCTCATCTCCAACACCCTTTCCTACAATTTCATGGTGTGACTTGACAACTTGATACCTTCTATAGTTGTTGAAATTTTAAATCTCTCTCCTGTTTTTGTACATTGAAATCATTATACTCCACCTTCATCCTTCTGGAATCTTTGTTGTCTTAAAAATGACATTAAACAACTCATTCAGTCAATCCAAACCTACCCTGCCTATGATCTTTCAAATCTACCAGAATTTTGTTTGTCCTAGTCGCTATCCCCGTGCTCATCCTAGAATAGCACCCTTAATCTCTTCACCCTTTATTCACCTACAATATCCAAAATTTCACCCGTCTCTTGGAGTGCTCGAACTCTCCCAATACAATGTCTCTATCCCCCTTTTTATTCAAGAGCTTATGAAAGTAAGTCTGTTATCTCCATCTAATGAGTGTCTTCTCTACCATATTTTACCTTCTTTGTTTTTTATGCACTTCACTTGATCCAGGTCTTCAGCCTTCTTATCTCTCGCCTTTGCTAGCTTATACAACTTCTTATCTCAACTTTTGTCCCCTAGTTCTTCATACAAGTGTTCAAAAAACTGCCATTTTTATCGCCGTAATTGCCAACTTCGCCTCCTTTTTTCCCACTTCATACCTTTTTCTATCTGTCCGCTTATCCTTCTCGTCCTTGTTGTTCAAAAACTTGGCATAAGCGGCTTTCTTTGTTTTCACTTTTCGTTGAACTTCGTTGTTCCACAACCAATTTCTTCAATGCACACCAGATTTTATAACAAATTTATAAAATATTATTCTGCTTATAGTATAAATGAGCTTAAACAAAAAAATTTAATTAACTAGACTAAAAAAATAAATATTATATATAATATCTAAAAGATATTATATAAATGGAGGATTGAAAATGATAAAAATAAAATAAATATTGCATAAAATAAGATGAGAAAAATATTATATGGCCCTTGAGGCCAATTTCAATTAAAAAGAAAAGATGATAAAATATTTATTATTCATAATTGAGGAGTTTAATTCTTTTAATAAAAGTTAGGAGGCGTAAATGATTTGCAGCCTTAAAAAAATAAAATTTTAGCCTCTAAGGATTCAAATTAATTTTCTTTTTAAAAAAAATTATTTTACTCCATTTCTCCTTCAATTACTACCCCCCTCTCTCTCTCCTCTCTCTTTCTCTCTCTAGATTTATTGTTTATTCCTCGAGAAATTTCATAATTCAAAATTCAAACAAACTGTATTTTTCTAATAAGCCCTTTTTTGCACAATTTATTTGTGCCTTTTCCAGGAATTCTTATTCTTTGGATTCCCCTTTTCACAATTTATTGTTGTTTCTCAAATATGAATTCTTCAGGAATTCTTCTTCTTTGAATATCCTAATTAGCCTCTTCTGTTACAATTTGTTTTTGGCATTTTTCTCAAATATGAAATCGCCGACGACAACAGGGTCATCGACGGTGCACCGTCGAGAACCGTTGTTACGAACAACAACCACGACGCCGACGATGACGGACCATTGCGGAGCTCCGCATAAACGGACAGGCGAGGTCGCAGGACGGACGGCGGCGGACTGCGCGACGGTGTGCTGCTGTCTCCCGTGTGCGATGATGCATTTTCTCATACTGGCGGTGTACAAAGTTCCGACGGGATTGTGCCGGAAAATATGGAGGAAGAATAAACAGAAGAAAAGGCTTTTGAATAAGAAGAATGAATCCAAATGTGGTAACTGTGGGGGTGTTGGCAACGGCGAGGAATCGGTAAATGGCGATGTCGCCGTCGGCTGCGGCGGAAAACAGGTGTCGGCGGGATCTGAAACGGAGATGTGGGGTGGATTTTGGAGGAACGCATCAAAATCACAGTCACAGAAGAAAGAAGATTAAAAGGGTAAGAAAATATTATTTTTTTTTTAAATTTAATGGGGAAAACAAAGAATGGAATTTGTTAATTAATTATATGAATTTTTGCACTAAATAAATAAATAAAAAAGAGGGCATTGATTTTTTTTTTCTTTTCCCTTTTTTGATTAGACAAAAGAATATTTCAATGATATTGGTTTGTAGATACAATTTACAAAAAAAGTAGCCAAAAGTTTTATTTTTCTCTTTTCTATTTTTGCTAATTTCAATGTAATATCTTTGTAAAAATGATGGCTACAAAAAATGTGGATTGAAAGTTTTCAATGAAGGAATTGTTAATTGTCTATTAGTTCTTTGATTAATAATGTTATTTGGATTAGAGGAGTGCAAATTTTGAATTAACTGATAAATCGAATTGAAAAAAATGTTATTAATTTATCGAGATTGAGTTATCAGTTAAATGGTTGGATAATGATATTGTGTTATGTTATTGGCTTATTAGTTTGGGACAATGTGTCTATAAATACGTTTTTAGCTTGAGATTTTCGTCCCACTATATTTTGAATGGCTATTTGGAGAGAAAACACTCTAAGACTATTTTTTTTTAACATCTAAGATGAGTTTTTATGAGTCCATATATGATAATTAGATTTTAACATGAATTAACGCATGAATTTTCACTCTAAATCATAGATTCCATTCGATAATTTTGAAAAAAAAATTGGGGAAACTTCGAGATAGCAATTATTGAATGTTGGGATTTTCATTTAGAGTGTTTTAGCAGGATTTGAGGTCTATCTCTTTTTTAACATACTTTTAAGTTTTAATAGAAGATTTTGAATAGGGTTTATGTGTATGTGGGATAAGTTCGCATCAAGCCTTCATATTTTAATTTCGTAATATGTACGTGAACGCGTTTTATCCTACGAAAGGGATTGTTGAACTTGATTTCCCAAGTGATGATCTTTAAAGTAACTTTGTAAATACCCATTTTACTCTTGCATTATCAACTTTTGTCTTACTTTTTTAAAATTATTTTTTTTAACTTTGCTAAAAATAACAAGTAATAATAACTTTTTAGAGAATATGAGAGAATTAGATTTTGAAACATGCATCTAATACATATTTAAAAAGCATGTTTAAAATAACAATTATAAAAAATAGCATTAAATTTTGTGACAAATTTATAAGAATTTTTCTACTTATTATGTTAATGAACTTAAATAAAAATCTACAAATACCTAGGTTAGAAAAATAAGTATCACATGTAATGTAAAAAAAAAAATTAGATAGATGAAAACTTGAAAATATCAAGAATAAAATAGACATCACATAGAATAAAGGGAGAAAAATGACAATTATTCACAATTGAGGAGGAAGACTAATTAAGCAAAATTTGCAGAATGTAAATGATTTTCATCCTAAAATATTTCCAAGATTAAGTTATCTAATTTTTTTTCCTAACGATCTCATTTTTTCTCTAAAAATTTAGGTATATTTCTCTTTCAATATACGTATTTTATTTCGTTAATCAATAATCAATTTTACAGATTTACAAATTAATATCCAATAATTTTTAAAATCGAACCAAATTGATAGACATTAGCCCTAATTAGGGTTTGATGTCACCAAAAGGCATAATTGGATGGTGTGATCAAGTTCAAATTTCAGTTGCAATCCTTGATATGCACATATTTATTCAGTATTTGTGTTGGTGTTTAGCAACAAGTGATTGGTGAATTAGTATGTTTTAATTTAGGTCAAATATTTTTTCAAAGTCCTTTGTCCTTGTGAACATTTATATGTCATTAGAAATTATAAAAAAGCTTTTACTAATCTTATTTTTAAATTTTATTTTAATTTATAGTTTAGATGAACTTAAATAGAGCAGTATAAACAATGTAGAATTATATACTTAATCTTAACTTACTTAGAATTGAAGCGTAATATAATGCAGGATAAAGGCTAATAGAAGCACTGAAGCAGCACCGGTTAACACATGGAAGTTTTTTAGTTAGTAAATGCTTGTTGAACATGAAACTTGATACATAAGAAAATTTTGGTAGAGAGCGTTTTTCTCCTCAAGTAAATTTTTCACAACACGAATTTGAATTATTTAGATCAGTGAATTTAAAGGTCTTTCTTTTAATCCAATTATAGAAGAATTTTCTATTGAAATGATCTCTTATAGTAACCACTTACAAATTGAATTTAAAAAAAGGACCTTTTTCAAATTTTTTATTTGTAAAAATGATAATCTCCTCAGAAAAAGACATAATACTAAAAATAAGTTTATAAAGAGTTACAAAACCAAATCTCCCGCATTTTCGTAGTCTTTTTCTAACCAAATTTTCTTTTTCACAATCAAGGGCCCCACTCTAAGTAGTACACCATGCATAAAACACTTGTACTCTACCAAGAATCAAGAACCACAAAAACATCATCTTGAACTTTAGAACCATACCCTAGTTTCCTAATTTTTTTTCTTCCAAAAATGGCACTACTCTCTTTCACCTCCATTCCCAAATGCCCAATTAGCTCAAGACTTAGCCATGGTTCAACACAACAACAACCCCTCAAGTTTAATAAATTATTCACCATTAAATGTGACCTAAAAAGTGAACCAAATGGTGGCCAATCTAAAAAGCTTGAAATTGGGTCCCCAATTATAGTAATTGAGTCTCCTAAGTTGCTCAAAACTGCAGCCTCTGTGCCTTGTCTTAGACCCAATGCTGGTTTGGTCAAACCTGGTGACGTTGGCAGGTGCGCGCTTAATTTTTTTTTTTATATGAATTTATTTTATATGTACTGATAATTGATATACAATTTTTTACAATTTATAACATGTTAATGTGCATAAAATATCATCGTCTTGTTGTTTGTATTACACTATCGGATCATCTTTAATCGCCTTTAAGATGACTAATTATGTGAACTAAGGGGACAACATAGGGGGGAAGTTTTTTTTTTTTTATAAGATTATTATTATTAGCACTCAAGAGTACGACCTAGTGGTTAATAAAGTGGGTGAGAACCATGAGGTCTCAAGTTCTCAAACCTCAGCAGAAACAAAAAATACTAGGTGATTTCTTCCCATCTATCCTAGCCTTGGTGGACAGAATTAGCTGGTACATGTTGGTGGTGGGAGGTAACAGATATCCCGTGAAATTAGTTAAGGTGTGTGTAAGCTGGTTCGGACATCACCGTTATCAAAAAAAAATTATTGTTGTTAACATAGTCATATTGAAGAAAATGTTTATTTGGGAAAGAGTGACCATGAGGGCATTGGCTTTTGGACCGGTGCATTACAGTTCAAATGATTGTCGTTCTAATTAATGAATTATTTTTTTGTGACAGATCTAGATTAAACGCATCGCGTTCAATAAAAATTATTGTATTTAGCTCAAATTATATATATGTGATAAATATTTATATATATATATATCGCAAAACTAGTTGACTCTAAATCATAATTTATTTATTTCAACTAAGTAAATTATTAACTAAATTCTATGTAAATTAAATGTATGTAATGCAGGATAGTGTCAAGGAAACCTATGGACGTGTGGGCAGTTCGTCTCAGCATTGGCACTTATCTTATTGACAGGAAATATTTTAAGCCCTTAGAGCTTGAAGAATGATCATGTCATCTTATATCACTATTAAAAAAAATTAGCAACGGATAAATTCTATAATTAAATAATAAAATATGTTGTTAATTTTATTTAGCGACTGATTATGATAGACAGTTAAAAAAAAATTAGATGTGAGCTACTTAGCGACAGATTATTTTTTAGGGATGTATATTTTGATGAACCTTTTCAAGAATGTCATGCACTTTTATTTTTTATTTTTTGGTTGTTATTATGAAATCATATATATATTACAAAGCTTGTAATTTCCCTTCATTATACACAGCTATTTAGACATATAGAGGTTACTCTTGGAGCATTTTTGTGTAATTTTATTGTTCTACACTAACATTTCATAATTTTCACTACTTGTTGTTTCAGTTATTTTATTTATCTTGTTAATTTAATGTTGTTATTGTTCTTTAGATCTTGCTTTGATTGTATTTTATTGAACCGGAAATTTATCGGGAACAACTTTTTTACCAACAAAGGTTGAGATAAGACCTGCATATATTATACTCTCTCCAAATTTCTCTTGTGAAATTAGACCGAGTATATTGTTGTTGTACTAACATTTCATAATTTGGTGATACCTCTCGGAAAATATCATTTTTTTTTCAATATCCTATTTGACTAAGAGATGAAAAACTGAGGAATAATTATTAAAGACGAACGTGAGATTTTAATTAAGGGTTCATTTGAATTCAACAATTTTAGCTCTGATCTTAAATATATATAAAAAAAAGTTAACCAAATAAGTATAAACAATAAATTTCAAATAAATCATGATATAATTTCAAAGTCAAATTTATAGTATTCAAATCTTAAATCCGTCCCTATTAATTATGACTTGTTTATCCAATCTGATATTGCTTCTGTAGGAAGAGACTTGTCAAAACTCAAAAGTAGGAATAATTTTTTATTTTTTTTTAAAAGGAAAAAAATACAACCTGCACTAAACATAGACGCCGTCTGTGGGGATCGAACCCACGACCACGTGGTTAAAAGCCACGCGCTCTACCACTGAGCTAAGACGGCTGTTATGCTACATAATTAACGCAGTACTAAATTATGAGTAAATAAAGAATTTGAAGAGCCTACAATTAACACAAATAAGAGAAAAGTGGGGAAAAAAATAAGTCACCCTGCTAACACAAAAATCATAATTATCGGAAAATTTAACCTTCTGATGAATGAAAATTTTTTTATGCTACATTTTTGAAAATCTTGAAATAGGGATGCAAAATTGGGAAAGAATTTTGACAGGTGATTTTCAAAGAATATGTAGGATACGTTTTTGTCTCATAAAAGATGTATACAAAATATAATTAAATGAAAAAAAAAATGTATAATAGTAAGGGTAAATTAGTCAATTTCTAGCTTCTTATATTAATAATAAACAAATTAAGATAATTATTATAGAAAATAAAATAAGGAAATAATCGCAATATTATAAATCACAAGGAAGACCAGTGTGATGAGTCGAAATCTGAGGGAGATTTATGAAATTATCCCTTAATAATTATATGAATTTAATATCTTAAAAGTCATAAAAGTTGTACATGGATAAAATTTAACAGATAGAGTTTGATAAAAAATTTATTGAAGACTAAAAGTGTTAACTTTTGGCAAACTAAAAGAATCAAAATTGTTAAGTGCAAACTTAAGATACCATTTTTGTTAACCAGTGGCAAAGTTAGAGGACCAAAACTGTTAAATGCATACTTCAGAGACTATTTTAAATCTATTCTCAAATATCAAAGATCGTTTTGGTCATTCTCTCGATAGAATAGTATTCTCATTAAAGATTCTGAAACTCTCCAAAATAAGAATGTATAATAAATTGAAACGAAGTTTTGTCCAATTCAATATAAAAAGTTTTCGCGCCACTCTGCATAGTTTTTAATATTTCGATTTAGGCACCTTTCCTAGAAGATGATGTCTTAAAATCTTATTTTGTATGGTAATATTTAACAGTTATTACCATATTTTTTTGGTTTTAATTGTTTGGTACCCCGGAAACAACCTCTCTACCTGTGAAGTAGTGGAAACGTCTGCGTACATTCTACCATTCCACCCCACTTGGTGGGATTACCCTTGGTTGCTGTTGTTGTTAATTGTTTGGTACCATCTTTTTGGTGTCTTAGTTTTTCTTGATTTCAGAGTCTCATGACCCTGCCAATTCTTTTAACTTCAACAACAACATTACCAAAAACTACAAACTGAATCAAACATATGTATAGCCATATTATTTATATGAACCTCAAGCAAGCTTAATACAAAATTATGTGCCTAGTGTTATTTACAACTATGGATAAGAAAATAACAAAATACTGCTTTTTATGATAAATTTTACTGTCTTTTTTCTTCTTTTTGCTTGCTAGTCTACCAAGAGCTCTTAACCATATTATGAACCTTTTCTTGAATCATGCTTTTTCTAGTTTCCTTTGGCTGCAGCTGGCTGAGTTGTGAGGCCGAATCCGAAGGGGAACAGAGGATCATAGTGTGGATCGCCAACGTTCATTGGGAGCTGATCGACTCTCTTGAACCAATTGCGCGCGAGTTTCCCTGTGAATCCATAGTCACCAAACAGAACATCAGCAACACCTTGTCCTTCAGTTCCTGGAAGCCATGCAGCCACAAGTGCATCCATTTTCTCAACGTATGGCTCGATCACAACAGGACGGCCTGAGATGACTACTACAACACACTTCACTGCCCCGCAAATGTTTTGTATGTTGCTAGGACCAGGATCAAGTATCGTGAGATTTGAGCTATCGCCGTACATCTCAGCATATGTAGGTTCACCAACTACTACGATAGCATAGTCGAATTTGTTGGACTCCACAAAGTTAGTGTCCGGCTCCTCGTTGTATACTACTTGTGTTGAAGGATCAACAGTGTTCTTGATAGCAGTCAAGATGGTTGTTCCTGTAAGATTTAGAAATGTATCAGTTTGAATTCACATGTTATGCAGAACAACTTTTCAGCTCTAGTATGAGACACGTTATACTACGATTTTGAATCAGAAGAGAGATTTCAAGAAATGGGAGATTTTTTCAGTCTATCAATAAGCACAAATGAAGGGTTCATGTAATGTAGTATCTTATTGCTGCAGAAACTCTAGTCGAAACGACAGATCAATAGGACAGAACATACCAATTGTAAGATTATTGTGAGGAACACCCTGCCATGTTATTGTCCAGCCACCACACTGGTAACCCAAATTGTCTGCATGAGCTCCAGCAACAAGTATCGTTTGCGCTTTCTTCGGAAGAGGAAGTAATGGTTGCTCAGGTTTCTTGCCATTCTTCAAAAGCACAAGTGATTTCCTTACTGCTTCCCTTGCCAATTCTCTATGTTCCTGCAGAAATATATTCAACCATATTAACTATAAACACGAAAATACTAACGAATCGAAGCATTTCTGTGACAGCATATCAGCATTTTGCACCTGGCTACCCAAATGTTTTGCCAAGCTAAGATCAGCCAATGGGTCCTCAAAGAGTCCCATGACAAACTTAACCCTTAGTATACGCTTCACAGCATCATCGATTCTGCTCATGGAAACGGCGTTGTTTTTCACTAGGAATGTCAGATTGCCGATGAAATCTGTATAGTTCTCCGGTACCATAACCTGTGTGCAGACGAAAACAGACATAAATTAGCAACTAAAATTGTACCTAATAACATATCAACCATCATCATTTTCATATTCTCTAAAAAGAACAGCTGAGAAATTCAACATACTTACCATGTCAACTCCTGCATTAATACTTGCTTGCACTGAATACGTGTAGTTAGCGTTAGGCGGGTTAGTAATCCTGTTAATACCTTCCCAATCTGAAATGACAAATCCCTGAAATATACAGGCCAAAAGAGCTGGTTATATACTTGGATACATCCGTCATCGACCTTAACCTACTGAATGTCAAACCAAATATGCACCGACAAATTTAAAGAATTTTTACACCAAGTCACCTAAAAGATAACTTTAGACTGTCAGTGCATATAAGTTCAAAATCCAAGAGCTAATCATTCTTACCCTGAAGTTGAGCCTTTTCTTTAGGAAACCAGTGAGTAGATGTGTGTTGGCATGCATCCTTTCACCGTTCAAACTCGAGTAAGATGCCATCACTGTTGCGACACCCTTTATGACTGAATCGTAATATGCAGGCATGTGGATGCTAAATAATCCTTTTGAGTCGACAACAGTATTGTTTTCATCGATTCCGTTCACAGTGCCACCATCTGCTACAAAGTGCTTAGCACAGGCTGCAACCTTTGTCCTTTACCAATTGATAGTTCAATTGATCATATTGGAAAAGAATACAAGTGTCAGCGGTTGTTGCTTTTCGCAGAATTTCTTAGCAATAAAAAGCAGATAATCAAAAGAATCTTCAATTTTTAAAAGAATTGGACATTGAATAGATCATTTGATGAAAAGGAAAAGAACAAAGACGATTCATACTTTCCACCAACGAAGGGTGTTCCCTTGGTCATGTTAGCAGGCATATCCCCTTGTAAACCAGGAATGATCTCTGTCATGCTTCGCACAATATTAAGATCTTCGCTGTAGCTTTCATAACAACGACCCCATCTCGGATTTCTACATACCTAGCATAAGAGAATTATTAGTATATCAACATTTATGTGCTTGAAGTGTCAAATCATATCATATCAACTTACTGCAATGCATGGAGAAAAAGCATATTGTATTCCAGTGGCTCTGACTTCGAGTGCTGTTGCAGCCCCGATCCGCTTCACAAGATCAGGATCCCTGTATCAAAATGACCAAAATTGTGAATTCAAACGGATGAAAACGCGAGGATTCTAGGATTCAACCAAAATATCATAGTTCTTAGAAGCCAATTATCATAAAGAAACAAACGAATGTAATTCATCTTCGAATTATAAGCCATACAACAGAGTATTCAGGCGTCGATAGAAGAGACTACAAGCACCATAGAAAGTTTTCTCAGGCATTAACTCTTAATGGACAACTGAGGAACATAGGCTACAAGAAAAACATCATGGCAGATACTTTATATTTTTCGGAATTTAGCTAACCTTAATGCCTAAGATAATTTCTTGATCATAAGCTTTCAAAAGATTAACAAGAAGGAATCAGCAATATACATACATCTATATGGTCTAATTCGAAAAAAGGATCTTCGAAAGCATCTGAATTTCGAAGAACGACTTAAAATATATATATATAGAGAGAGACACTTGCCTGGTGACACCAAGCCCAACATTGTGAGGAAAGATTGTAGCTTTGTAGACATTGTTATGGCCATGAACTGCATCAATGCCATAAATCATGGGAATACCTAGGCGAGACGACAGAGCACCCTTTTGAAACTCATTTACCATATTCACCCAATTCTCAGCTGTGGCATTAGGCCGTGGTACGCTCCCTCCACCACTCAATAGACTCCCTGCAGAAAAAAATATATATTTGAAGATAAAAGGGATCTTTACACAAATAGCAGACCGGATTCATTATTTACTTTTTCGAGCTGTTGTTACATAAATTTATACAATGTAGTCAAAGATCAACATCCAAGTACAAGAAATGCTGAAAATGGAAGCTTTTCTAGAAAAAGTGTTTTAACATGAAAATTGTTTCCAAGTCCATTAAAAGGGGAAAAATTTACTCCCCTCACTTATGGATGGAAGTCATTTTCCTTACGACTATCTTAATTCTTAAACTTTTTGTTACTTGCTTCGACTAACACTTGAACAATCTTCAGTACTAAAAGATTTCACTAAAGCACTCTCCCATAATATATACTACTATTTCTTAGACACCGGAAAACACTTTTGATTAAAAGTAATTTTCAAGAAAACATTTTCCGCGGAAAAAAATGATTTCGTCATACCAAACACACTCAAAACAAGTCACCCTCCTCCCTCTCATTTGTTCCCTCTAAATGCAGATGCTGTTACAAAGGGATCGTTTCTTTCTTCCTTATGTTCTGTGAAAAATAAACACACATAGTATGAACAACTGTATGTGCCTTCCCAAACTATGTTGCTCAGACTCTCCAAAAATGTTGCGGGCCAGCACTCGTTAGACATTTTTAAAGAGTCCGAGCAACATAGGTTTCAAACACCAAAAGGGGAAAAATTTCAGGAATGGCCAATTCATCAACCAAAAGAGTAAAAAATATTCAAACTCTCCAAAATTGTTGTTGGCCCGCACCCGTGTCGGATCCTCCATGCACTATTTTTGAAGATTGGACACGAATCCGTCAGACATTTTTTGAAGAAGCTGAGCAACATACTTTTCAAACACCAAATGGGCAAAAAATTTCAAGAATGGCCAATTCATCAATCAAAAGAGTAAAAAATTTCAAACTATGTTGCTCACACTCTCCAAAAATGTTGCTAGCCTGCATCCGTGTCGGATGCTCCAAAAATGCACTATTTTTTCGAGAATTCAACACACACTCATCCACATTTTTGAAGAGTCCAAGTAACATAGTTTTCAAACATCAAATGGGCAAAAAATTTCAAGAATGGCCAATTCATTGATCAAAAGAGTACAAAAATTTCAAAACATACCAATGAAATATTTCTTCATAACCTCAGCAGAGGCAACTTTCCTCTCAATTTGAGTCATCTGACCAATTTTCTCCTCAAGAGTCATTCTTTTCATCAAATCTTTAATTCTAACACCCAATTTCTGTTTTGGATCCTTATATTTCATGTACTCTGCCTCTGTAACCACAGCCAACACACAAAATAGCACAAATCCCATAATGGATATTTTTGCAAATTTCCCCATTTTCTTTTCTAACCTCAATAATATGAACAAACAAACAAACAATAAAGTTAGATAAAAAGTAGGAAAGGAAACATAAACTTGTTAAGATTTTTTCAACAAGTCAACAGGACAAACTTGTTAAGATTTTTCTTTTTAAATTTTTATTTTTTAAATTATTTTGATAATGGGATAAAATTTGATAGGAAAAAAAAATGTAGAGCTCTTGGTGATGGTTCACATAATGTGTATGAATTATATGAAGATACACACATATATATACACACAAAAGAAAGTTGCAGGGTAGTGGTCAACAAGGTTTAGGTAAGGGAGTGACTTTGAATGAATAATTTGAAAGAAACTTAATTTTTGTGTGACATGTTTTTATGTGTTAGTTGAAATTTTCCGATGGGACTTTTATCTGACAAAAATTCGATAATTATAATGATACAGATAAAATTATTTGACACAAAGTTTGTGTAAGGAAATGTGCTATATAGGGTTAACAACTTATATGCTCATTTAAGTATAATAAATTACTCACTAAAGTTATTTAAGTATAGTTAGCATCAAGAAAATCGCTTAATTTACTTTCACTCAACGGCCTAACTCTAACAAGCCAATTTCGTTTCAAGTTTTGCTATCCTTCTTTAGTCTATCGGTCCGAAGCTTCAACTCAATCACTTGGACAGAGGGATTTGACGTATCAACTGCAGGTTCGGGTGCGAGAACGGTATCCATTGACTCAAGTTATATCAATTTATCGATAAAATCATTACAACAAAAAAATAACTAAATGAATAATTTCATTAATCTCTTGTTAAGTTTGGCTTTGTAACACGACCAAAATAATTTCTTCTTCTTCTTCTTCTTCCATGTCAACACATAAAAAGACATTTAGTTTGTGGTAATTGGATTATTTTATTAGTTAGGTTGGGTCAGGTTTGGAGGGGTAATAAAATAAGTGAGGTAAACTTTTAAAATTATGTGACATTTTTAAAAATAAAAAAATCAGTTTAATTTTTTAAAAAATTCAGTATGTTAAAGTAAAATGATAAATATGCACCATTTGTTAGACGACGAGGGTGTATACGCACTATTTGTCAAACAGCGAGGGTATATATGCACTACTTTTTTAACGAGGGGTATATCCACTCTAAATCGTAAAGTTAGGGGGTATATTTGCCCCTTTACCCTTTATTTTATAAAGCGATATACATTTATTTGCATTGATATCTTTTTATTTGTAAATAGTGATTCATAACAAATTTGTATACATGAATATGGAAACTAAATAATTGAATAATTAGAAATTTCATTTGTAATAAGAAAAAAAAGAATTAATTAGAATATTTTAACTAAAAATTACTCAAAATAAAATGGGACAATTTTAATAACTAGATCTCTAATTTTAGGGATATCCAATAACAAAATTAAGAGAATAAATAATTGAATTTCTAATTTTAGAAATTTCATGTGAAATATGAAAAAAAAATTAATTAAAGTATTTTACCTAACAATTACTCAAAGTAATATGAGACAATTTAATAACTAGATAAAAAAATTAAATCTCTAATTTTAAGGATATAATAATTTGATAATTGAAATGCAATGAATAAAAAAATTGTACCAACTCTTTCTTTGTTTCAAGGAGTAAAAAAAATTACGGTTAAAACTCTTTTTTTACAATTTAATAGAGATTGAAATCTTTAAATCTGATCTTAAATTTACGCCCAAAAAAAGCCGTAATAATGCTTGTTACTATTAAAGTATTGTTTTACTGTCTTTTGGCTATAATTTGCTCATAGTTTGAAGCTAGGATTTTGCTAATATTTATGGGGTTATGAAAATGCCAATTATATTTACGACTTGCACTTTTGTGTCAATTCCTCTTTTTTTATGGCTAAAAGAAAATAAGCAGTAAATCTGATTGACTATTTATGTAGACTCCTCGTTTGGATTAAGAGAACTTAATAGTTTCGCTCTTCATCTCTTTTTTGTTATGTGATATAGTGTTTCATTACATTCTATCCTACACTTTATGGAGATAATAGAACTAGGCTCTATACATATTTTCAAGTAAGCAGAGGATCTACTGAAAACAGCATCTCTACGTTTGAGATTATGAAAAGGTCCGCATACATTCTAACCTCCCCATACTCCACTTGTTATATAAATATGTATAACAAAATATGTGCATTTCTTGGAGTCGGGCAAAATTCATTGTCTCAATACACAATGTCCTCTGAGTAAACCATAAGCTCATATAATATGTGTCTTTGTTCTGGCGAGTATGCAGGATGTAGTTGACAGAAACTGGTGGCTTTTGCTCTCAGGGAATCAAAGATCGATTGGTTTTTGGCTTAATCGTTAAATACGACGCGTTTTGCGGAAGAATTAAGATAATAGATCATGAGAGTGGTGAAGCAACAGAGACTGCAGGTGATGTGAACTCCTTTCGTTCACTTTTACTTGTCCTCTGTATTAAAAGTAAATATTCATTTTTACTTATCCACTTTAGAAAACCAAAGACATAATGTATTACAATCTTTATCTTCATTCAGAATATGATATGACTTCGCATAATTTTACACTTGCAAAAATAAAAAAGAAAAAAAAAAAGAAGAAGAAGAAAAGATTCTCCTATGGGCAAACTTGTAGATTTAAGATGGCTGGTATACATGAAAATACAAGACCTTTATCAAGCAAAAAGAGTAAAGTATTTGCCTTTGTTGATGGATATGATCCAGGCCTATGTTGCTCGGACTCTTCAAAAATGCCAATAAATGCGTGTCTGATCCTCCAAAAATAGAATATTTATCAAGGATCTGGCACGGGTACAACAATATTTTTAGAGAGTCCGAGCAAACATAGATGCAGGCCACAATGTGTCTCCATATGCTAGAAATCAGGCATTTAGCTAGATTTCAGATTAAGCAAAGTTTCCAAGTATTTCTCCACATAATCCAGGCCGCACTGTGTCTTCACTACAGGCAATGTGGCAGGGACATCCAGATAGAATTCTGTATCTGACCTGTCGAGCTTTCCCCAAAGTTTAAGCTGTTTTCTTGCTGCTTTAATGGCTGCTCTTGTTGCACAATGAACTGAGGCTGCCAAAAGCAGTGGCGGTTCACCAGATGCTGCAAAAAGACGTTATAGTTGAATCAACAATATCCACAAACTAAGGGACATATACCATTTTGAGGAGTCTCAAAAGTGGGATGAAGCCTTAGGCCTCTTTTTACCTTATAATAAGTTTTTAAACAAGTCATGGAAATGGCTTCACAAACTCATCTAATACTAACAGTTTCAAAGAGCTGTAATTTTTTTCTCAGCAGCATAACATGTGACATTCTCTGGCTAAGATATTTAGACAAGAAAGTTAATAGCAACTTTAATCTGAGAAAGTTCCCTAGAGGCACGTGTGGGTGCGAAAGAAGGGAAGACCACTTCGTCAAAATGATTTTCTTATAGAACTTCCTCTGTCAAGTCACTGATCGACATTGTTCCTGCAGAAATCTGGCGATGGTCTTTCATCTATTATACAGATGCACTAACATTTACATGGTCTCCACCAACTTTCAGTATCTACGTTCTAAATTTATATTCATTTTAATAATATTTTCCACTTAACCTTATGGAGAATGTGTATGAGAATTCACACAAGTCATCCAAGCAGTAATTAAGGTACAAATGAGAAAAATTGGAATCTTGTCTGAGTGATGGAATGAAGAAAGAACAGGACCTTTAGATGAGAGAACACGTTTCTCATGATGTCCGCTGTTTAACACTTGAACATTGAATTTTTTTGGTATTGTGTCAATTGTGGGGATCTTATATGTCCAAGTGCTATCTGAAACAACCAATCCGTCTGTGTTTGTAAGATATTCTTCGAGCATAAAAAATCCAATCCCTTGTACAAAAGCCCCTTCGATCTGCAAGAAAACAATTTTGCACAATTTAGAAAGCTTATGCCAAGATATAGCCCACCAACAAGGACAACTTTATTGATATTAAGGAGGCGATCAATAAGCTTTTTCATAGAAACAATCACTATTCTAACATTATTGACAACTGCGGGTCCATGCTGGCTAAGGCCTAAGCTAGGATGTCCAACTATGAAGAATATCTATAGAGAAAAAAAAAAGAAAAAAAGAAGAAAGGTAATTTTCGAGAGCTGAATGCTATAAAATTCATTACCAAGTACTAATGTATTTAGTTATTAATAATATTAACCTACCTACTGAAACTATTACTTAGATGAATAAAACAAATTTAAAAAAGCAAACACAATTAAGACCAGGTTCTTCACAAGATTGAATAAAAGCGAAAAACTTGAAGTAAATTGAGGCAAATTATCAACAGACCTGTCCCATATCAACAGCTGGGTTCAAGCTCTGTCCACAATCGTATATAATATCTGATTGCAAAATTTTTGTTTCTCCTGTCAGGATATCTATCTCCACCTGCAAAACCAACATCTTTATTGTTACTTCCCATTAAAATATGCTACAGCGGGATTACATGGCTGCTAAATGCTCCAAGAACTAGAATATCCGGCAAAGTGTTTTGCGCTCATTAGGATATTGAAGATTGATGTAATCCTTGAGGATGAGGTGAAGCAACAAGTGTTTCAATGTTGAGCTAGTCTGATCAGGTCATACGGATAGTTTAAATAATTCACTGAAAATTTTGTGTGGGAAAGAAAAAAGTTTACCTCGCTGACAGCAGCACCATAGTTCAGATACTTCATGGAACTGGATTCTGGCACATAATAAGAATTTGCTGCTAAGTTTACTGCTTGAAATTGTGCCTGAGAGGGGTAGGGGAGGATCAGAATTTGAGAACTTCAATATTATTCGACGAATAAAGAAAGAATGTTTTAAGAGATTTAGTTCACACAAATGGATCAGGTGATACATTTCATACAATTCCGTTTCAAGTTTAAACTAAGTTATCATGGTCCCAAAAAAATAAGTCCAACACTATACTGACAGATGTTTCGAAGTCTGTCCTTTACCAAATATTATCCTCTTTACTACTTCAGTTTGAAATCATCTATAGAATTTGGAATTCTATTTGGAATAGTTCTATCTGATGAACAAGGTATTCATTAGTGACATGGTAAAGGCCTGAGATAAATATGTCTAAAGGCATAAACATGAAATCAGCTTTGACTGCATAAACTGTGAGCTTGTGAAGAGACAGTAAATGATTGCAACATACCAAATAGTAATATAAGGAGGTCAAAAAAGAACAGACGGAAAAGAGTAACCTGGCGAATCAGTGTAGTCCAATCAACAGAACCATTTTGTTCTTGCAATTTCTTCTTCAGAGGGGCTAGTCTTTCAACTAATATTTTGCAGCACAGTCTAACTGCTTCACAGCTTGATTCAGATGTAGTGCTTCCAGCAGTAAACCCGCCTTGCACTAAGCTTAAAGTGTCTGCTTGTATGACGCGTACTTTCTCCACAAGTTCTTCACTCCAACTACTTTCAATTAAACTAAGACCATAGGCAGTCATTTGCTTGACCTTTGTCCATAGACCCTGGCCGATTTCAATACCTCCAACCTCTACAACTACTGATCCATCTGACAGAATGCTTACTTTTCCAGGCGTTGGTCGTTGTGTAGATTCATATACAAGTGGCACTCGAGAAATGCCCCTTTTCTTCCATATACTTTTCTGGTTATATCGTTCTATCATCTCACTTCTTTGAACAAAATTCGAGGATGTGGCCAACTTATCAATGATACCTGGCAAAGTATAATCACCTATATCTCCTGCACTATGCTCATAGAATAATTTTATACTCTCAAAGGTATGAATATTTTGTTTTCTGATGGAGTCCACCTCCAGAGACAGTACACTTGCTACATGTTCCATTATAGCTTCGGAAATATAAGATCCCTGCACCTCTCCAGGGCCACGCATAGCTGATTTACTGGTAAGGTTCGTCTTACACACCTTTATATCGAAAGATAAGGCACCCCAATCATACTTTTTGAGAGCCCCAATAAAGTTTGATGGTATTATAGGGCTTACATCTTCAGTGATCCCAGCATTTACCAATATATCAAGATGTAAGGCGGTGATTTTGCCATTTGACTTGAATCCAACACTGTATGTTATTTTCATGGGGTGTCTCCCTCCTGCCATTATCATGTCAGTCTTTCGGTTGACGTACATCCTGACAGGGCGTTGTAACTTGAGTGCTGCAAATGCACAGGCTGTGGAGACCTAACAAGTCATATACAGATTTTCACAATGGAACTAGAAATGATGTTGCAACAGAAAGAAAAAGTGAGAAATATAATGGGAGCACTGAGCAGAAGTGAATGTGATGTCTTGAAAGGTGAGGCACTCATTTCAGGATTAATCACGTCTTCAGTTGTCATTTCATAGATGATCTGGATCCATGCATTTATATCTATCATTTGAATATTAAAATTCTAAAGCTAATCAATGGCATGAAAATTTTCACACATAATTGGAAAACGTAGAGGACATTATTAAGGAGGACATCAGAAAAAAAAAATGGAGACATTTTGTGCTTGCTAAGAAATGGAATCTGCAAAGCCTCTAAAAGAGAGAGTTTATTACAGTGGAACTACCACACCATGGAAAAACGGAACTTGAGAAAATCTTATTTAAAATTCTATGAATTGGAATTGCACAAGTTACTTGTATCACCTTCTACTAGTTCTATACTTCGTAAACATATTGATAGCTGCTTATGAAGTTTCTTTCTCATCCTACTATCTAAGACTCCCACAAACTTTAGTCATGTTCTCCACATGTCACTGCACTTCTGTTCAGAGGACATGCATTATAGGTCTCAATAACAGAAAATTTCATTTCAAACTTGATCTCATCTGGGAAGACATAAGGTCTTTCCACCTGTAAACCTTCCATGCAAGAAAGAGTTGATTTAACCCTATGATATTAGGGACAAAGAACCAAATAATGAACCAAAATTTCATCCAAGCAGAAAATTTATGTTTTCTTCATTTTCTATCTATTAGAAGTAGCAGATACTCACAGGCATTGCTCTCACTGCTTTGCCTCCAAAGCCACCTCCAACCCTTCTTGTGACAACTCGGATGTTATGCTCAGGGACACCAAGACAACTAGCAATTACACTACCTGCGTACTCAGGGCACTGACTTGATGCATAGACAACCATACAGTTATCTTCATCTGGAACTGCTAGAGCAGTTTGTGTCTCCATATAGAAATAGTACTGAGACCCAAGTCTTGTCTGCAAAAGATTATTAGCAGGGCCAATCAGTGATAAATTTCAACAATTGAAGACATACTTAAGTAAATAAAATGTGTACTTCCTAACACCTTAAGCTTTTAGATGAGATGGTCAAACACATTCCCACGAACCATTAGTAAATTTTATAGGTAAACATATTAGATCCCACCTTGCAGGAAGTGAGATTTCAAAAACTTTGTTTAAAAGAAATCACTGGAGAACTAATCAAAAGTACCTCAGCAGAGAGGATCTTGTGGTCAGCTTCAGCCATTCCTTTTGAGAAATCACCAACTTGTTTTGGATATAAAAATGGTGGGACTTGGAAAAAACTGGATTTCTGAACGGCTTCCTCAACAGTTAAAATGGGAGCGTCTATATTTTCGGTGTCATATTCAACAATGGCCATGCTTGCAGCCACATCTGCAGACCTCTGACTTTCAGCAACCTGGGTTATTTGACAACATTGAACATAAAAGAAATAGTTTAAAATGTTCTCTCTGGAGAAGTATATAAGCAATCATCTTGCCTAAGCCTATTCTAGCAGAAAGATTCTTGAAACTAAGGGCTTACCACAAAAGCAATTCGGTCACCAGCATATCGGACTAGATCATCTGCAAATAAAGGTTCGGTACCAAAAATGGTCTTAGATCCTACATTTTTCCCTCCACTCAGGATATCTTTAAAAGTAATAATGGCAGTAACTCCATCAGGTAATGAATTAGACCCAAAGTGGATGCCCTTTACCCCTGCTAATGGTCTTGTACTATAGATAAATGCTCCATGTAGGCAGTTTGGTGGTGATGGAATGTCATCTACATAAACAGCTTCACCTGCAATTGTAATTGCTTTTTTCACTAAGGTAATAAGACATCTGTTGATTTTTTTCATATATTAAAACGTCTGAATCCAATTATTAAGATTTGCATCTAGATCTGAACACTGAAAAATTATGGTTGTTTTTTCAGCATCCAAATGTGAATAATTTATATTTATTTAAAGCAAATAAACATCAAATTAAAATAAATTACTAATAAATATTACATTCACACTGAAAAATTATGGTGTTATATAAATCGTTTCTCTGATGAAACACACTCTAAAAGCTAATGGTGGTGATTAGCGGTAGTGGTGCTTGGCAATGACAGTTGTAAGGTAGTGGCGGGTGGTGGTCGTGGTTGTACGAAGGATACTGAAGATAGTGATAATGATGGATATGTGGTGGTGAATTATGGGGGTAGCGGGAGGTGGAAGTGGTTGGTGGTCTGACTAGTGGTAAACGTAGCTGGTGATGGTAATTGTGATATAGAGGTTGGCGGCGGTGACTAGTGGTGAAGCTGGGTGGCGGTGTTGGTTCTGTAGTGAAGGCTGGTGGTGGAGGTGGTTGATGGTTGTGGTTAGTGGTAGTGGTGCTCGGTGGTTGGTGATAGAGGTGGCTGGTTGTGATGGTTGATGGTTGATGGTTTGGTGGTAGTACTTTGACGGTTGTGGAGGTGGCTGGTGGTGGTTGGCAGTGGTAAAAAATAGAGTAGTGGTAAAAGGATACCTTCAGAAGAACTTTAAGTGAACATTTTAGAGGAAAATAAACTCCATAAGAGATCAAATTGATTCAGACCTATTAAGGGACTGTGAAAGAAAAAAATAAATACACTTGACAGGCTAACATCTGTCAGAGCTCCACTAACAGCAAATAAATAGGGCCTTGGTCATCTATGCTATCTAAAATATCGCAATGTGCTTCAAAGCATGTACTGGTATTAACTTCCTCACTGTCCTGTCTCTAGTTTCCACCCCCTTCCTATCCTGTATCCCCACTCACAATGCTCCCATATATGGAATTGATACAATATCGCAAAAAAAAATTCCTTCCTCGTACTTTTGTCCCCGGCCCCAGCTTTTCTTCTCTACACTACATGCTTTCTGCGGCTGTTGCTTATCTTCTCTTTCCACCTTTCTCTTTTTTCCCATATCCCACCATATTTTCCCCATTCTCCCTATTTCCCTGTCATTTTTCTCAGAGATAACTTCCTCTTTCACAATACTACTAATGGGCAACAGCACTATGTCCCATTTGTTTCTTCTTAACAAATTCTTCTCCCAAGGGGGTCACAGTCAACAGATTCATCATCAATGTCTGTTTCTCCTGTAGCATTGGGCCCTTTCCTTCTGATCCATTCTCAGGATCCTTCTTTTCCACTTCTTCGAGTAGAATAAAGGATAATTAAACCTTAAAAAAGAGCTAGCATTCTAATTGTTTGAATGTTTGCATAAATTCATCTAAACATAAACCTATACTGTATAGAACAAATAAAATCGGAGTACATAAGAAGAAATGATGATCACGTCTGGTTGAGAAAAGAACTCTTACATTTAACAATCTTCAAACAAAGCCACAGCCAAATTTAAGTCTTCCAAGATGGAAAATAAAGGAAAAGTCACAGGGGTGGGAAAATTAAGGAAATTTATAACCTAAATCCATGACCATATAATGATATAAAAGAATATCATTCCAGCTTTACCTGTTTCAGAGTCAATCGTCATTATTAGTTATATACATGTTTACCTACATAGCAAGTAACCTGCTTCATTAACTCATTCATCTTCCTCAACCATTAAACCATTTAAATATTATACATAAGTTTCAATATGAAGTTGTTCTGATGACATCCTTTGCATTGGACTTCTCTTACATTCATTTTAAATTTTAATCTGTGTCTTCACTTTAAAAGGACATGAAGTTCAACCATCACAAAATGGATCATAAGGAAAATATGTAGATACACTAAGTTACTGGGACGGACTAACAGCAGCAGCAAATGAGAAATACATCTTTTCTACATCAACCATATTTGCGATTGTTCAATAGTCTAAAGTAGTTGTGTCATAGGTTTCAGCATATTTACTTTCTCATATAGTTCCTCTTAGGGCTGGGTCATTGACACAGTTTTTCTTGTGAGACACACTGCACCTTAGGTATAAGATATACAGATATTCATTTTACAGGAAAATACACAAAAGGAAAAAAGATTAAAAAAACATGCACACAATCCAGTATGCAATTGACAAGATAACGAATTAGTGTCAGGTACATAAGAACTTCCAGTTCAGTCAAATTGAAAACTTTACAAAGGTAATACATGTAGGCCTATAATTAGTTTGTCTCGTCACTGACCAATTTATACACAGTCGGCCCTATAATTAGTTTGTCTCGTCACTGACCAATTTATACACAGTCGGCAACATCAAAGCACGAATAGGATTCAAAATGACATAAAACTCAACATCAAAGCCATAAATAAGATTCAAAATGACATAAAACTCAGGTTACATGCATAAGGTGAAATAAAATACAGAAGGAGAAAACATACCAGAAGCTTGCATGGAGGCTCCAATTTTTTTCATTGGTTCACCCACTGGATAGTACTCTTTGCTTGATTCCACAACCTGCTTAGCAGATGATAATAGTGTCTGTGGTTCCCCTTCACTAATATAATCGTCATCGTTATTTTCTAAGACCTCCTCTACCGAAGTAACTCCATTTAACAAACCACCAGATATCATGGGACCAACATTGGTGGAGCAAAAAAGAAACTCGAATAGAAAACTGACTACCATACTTGACCTGTAATCTGGGTGTGTAGTGCCATCTTCAGGTACCACAGCTTGTTTGACTAATTTAAGTGCTTCCGATAATACATTGACTTCTAATATCTTCCCAGTTAGATATTCTTCTACTTTTTTGGCTCTTGTCGCATGTTTTGTGCCATAAGCACCAAAAGCCAAGTGGATATCGTTTATCAGGATCCCATTCCCATGGGAAGAAACATCTGCAAGGAAAGCAGCATTTACATATGCCAATGCATTTCCAAGAGGTCGTGGTGCAGCTCGATAGGTTTCAAACAAAAACTTAGAACAGGTTGAACTTCCTTCATTTTTAAATGGAATCAAAAGAGAAAGCAGCACACTCCTCGAGTCTAGCAGTGGCCTCCCTAAGAACTCCTCAAATGTGAGTTTTTCATGTCCTTGACTGGTCATTATGCAGATAGTAGCATCCAAACCAAGAAATAATGTAGCAATATCTGAAGGGAAACTGTTCCTCTGTGCCATAACCAAATTTCCCCCAACGCTAGCAGAGTTTCTAACAAATGGTGAAGCAATCTTCTCCATGTGCTGAGCCAACTTTTGACTAACCAGCTTTCCATATGAACTCAAATTGATTTTGTTTGCCTCCTTCAAAAATGAAATAAGTTTAGAGATAGTCACTGTAGCCCCTATTTCAATTCCTATGTGATCTAATCTGATGATTGAAAGCTCAGGGATATATCTCAGATCAATGTATCGGTCATATCGCTGGGTTTCCTTGTAATATCCTGTGCCTGTGTTACCAACAACCAGCTTAATCCTTGCCTCATTTTCACCCAAATTGGAGTGCAATAAATTTCGAAGCTCATCAACAGAAACAGGAGTATCCCATGGATACTTTTTGGAGTCCAAACATGGGGCAGATTCACTTCTCAAGGATGTAGGAAATGTACTAAAGTTCTTACTTGGATTATAGGGAGGTAACTTGCTCACTTTAATATCCCTGGAATCTTCCTTTTTCCAAAAAGAATTGAGCCCTAAATCCTCTATATCAACATCTGCCGTGAAAGTCTTGCAGGCATCAGCGATGGGCCGGTATCCAGTACAGCGACAAAGGTTCCCGACTATGGACTTTTCGGCTTCAGATGCAGTCAACTTAGAGAATCCTGATGGAGGATCTGTGTTGTTTGCTTTATCAGCATTGATAAGGGCTGAGAAGAACGACATACACATTCCAGGAGTGCAATATCCACACTGAGAAGCATGAAAACCTGCAAACCTTTCATGAATTGAGTGGAAACCATCCTTGGTGGTTCCAAGGCCATCACTTGTAGTAATTGCGCAACCATTTAAACTGCAAAGCAGTGTAAGGCATGAACTCACACTAAAATCTTCAACCTGTTTAAGCTGGGGATCATACTTTGAGAGAAGAACAACACAAGCACCACAACCGCCTGCAACCATTCAAATTAGGAACTGAATAGCTCTTTCACAAACTAAATTCTCATTTAAACATCAGATATTTTAAAGATTCAAGTTGACGAGCTCAAAACTTCTTCAAAGACTTCCAAAGCAAAAAAGATTTCAAGCTTATCTACACTTACCAATAGAGCAAAAAAAGGGCTTACCTCTTAACTTGTGTTCTTTAATTTTTAAATCAATACAGAAGATAAGCATGAGGTTTTACCATAGGCTCTCCTAGCTCCCTAACAATCAGAAACGAAAAGGAATAGGAAAGACAAAGTAGTAACCAATAAAATGAAAACATCCAATTACTACAAAAGAGAAAAAGAACAGAAACCAACAGCAACCAATTCATGTGCTACAGAAGGATTCCACAACCAGCAGGGGACTTAAAATTACAGAACTAAACCATGTATAGAAGTCAAAAGGCCAAGCATCACAAAGAAAAGAACCTAGCAGGAAAAATACTACTCTCTCTTTTCTTTTCCTTGCCCCTCAACTCAAGCCATATAGTTTCAATCCTATAAGTATAGCACTGCTCGATTTCTGTACTTAAATAGAATGTTTAAAATCAGCCCTAGGAAAAGCAATAGCTTAGCTAGCATTACAGAGAATTTAGTCATTTGGACAGTTTCATAACTCTCTTTAGAGCCAGGAGGTAAAGTGTTATGCACATCTATTGATGCCCAGTTTTCAAAAAAAAAAAAAGAAAAAAAAAAAAAGCAGAAGCAGAAGGTGCCAACACATTACAACAAAAATACCAATATCAAAAAGTGCAAAGCTTTTTGCATTTCTTGTGCACTTTGCACCAAAACAAACACATAGTGGACAACTGCACATAGCCAACTGAACGCAGTACAGACAGATTTATATGTGACAAAAATCTTAAATTTCAACAAATATTAAATTTTGAACTCATAATTTCATAAGTTAATTAGTTCAACGCAAAGAATCTTAAAGACTGACCACTTCAACTTTAAATCCTCAATACTCCTTTACACATATACACAAGGGGGGAGGAAGGAGTATGACCTTCACCACAGCCTAACTTGGGACTTTTGAAGCAAGTCTCAGTGCGCAAGAACTGAAGCAAAGTAGTTGAAGGGTCAACACTAGGAAGCTCAAATCTTTGTCCGTTGACAGCAAAAACCAAGATCCCATTTTTCAGTGCCTCCTCCATTTGTACTCTCGAAACAAGATTCTAGGCTCAAGCAATAAACTTTAAATAAGGTGTCAGACTCCAAAAATCTCGACTTTTTGTGCTCTTTTGGCTGAAAAATGCACAGTAACCAATCTTAACTTCAATTGGGTGTTCAAAATTATTCATTTTTCAGTTTCTCCTCCATTTGTTCTCTCCAAACAAGATTCTGAGCTCAATCAATAAACCTTAAATTAGATGTCACTCCAAAATCTTGACTTTTGTGTTCTTTTGACTGAAAAATATATAATAACCAAGCTTGACTTCAATTGGGTGTTCAAGATTTGTCAAAAAGAAGCTTTGCAACACGTTAACATACAACATGTAGATTAACCCCTTGAAATTCTTGTAATTATGAGCCAATTATTGAAGGGAAAACAAAGGAAGATTGACTTTGTGGAGTGCAGAAACCTTTTTCTTTCTTGTAATTATGAGCCAATTATTGAAGAGAAAACAGAGGAAGATTGGTTTTGTGAGGTGCAAGAACCTTTTTGGGCTGTCCGCTGATGAAGAATAATCTAAGGATGAGGATTACTATGGAAAGACCATTTATTTAAGAAGAATCTGACTAAGCAGCAGTAAAAGCACCGACTAAGGGGCTGGGGAAAATGACACCATCAGTCTTTCATTATACTATTTTTTTTGGTCTGGTCTGTTCTGGTCTTCACTATAGGGTGTATAAATTAAAACATATCTTAAACTATCTCATTTTCGCGAGTTATGTATCTATAACTACACTGTTCTTATTACCTCCTAATTATCACACCATATATATTAAGCACTCAGCATTGTTTAGTTGGCCAAATGTTAACAAAAAGCGTGTGGGCGCTGAAAAGATCCATAAAATGAGTCCACTTGCCTTTTAATACTCTCATCCAAAAACACCCAATAAGTTAAATCTCACACACACACACACACACACAACATATATATATATATATATAATAAGAGAAATTAAATCAATCAATGTATTGAAACCTCATTACTATTCTTATATATCCACCAAACCCATTAAATAAAAAACTCATCTTTTATCTTCTCTGATTTCTTCACCAAAAATCTGCTCAATACGCATCATTCTTCACTAGTTCTGTGGCTGCTACAGCATCTACGTCTTCTTCTACCTCACTTCATCTCTTCACCCCAAAAGCCTAAATTCTCAAGAAGAGCACAAAATTTCCTTAAGTACTAACAATGCCCACTTCAACTTCAAGATTAACTCCATAAACCCCACACAAAATTCAAACCCCATTTCCCAATTTCTCCCCTTTTTCTCTTTCCTTCAATCAATTTTTTTCTGCTTCTGCAATGCTGTGTCCGATGGATTTGAGCTTTTCCAAGTAGATGACGAAATTGCATTTTCGTCCTCCATAATACCCACAAAATTCTAACTCCATTTCCCCATTTTCCCCTCTTTTCATTTTTCTGCTCTTGCTGTGTCTGATCGAGCTGAGGTTTTTCAAGTTGATGACCCTTTAGATCCCACTCATATTTTGATCTTTACCCATTTAATTAATTTCGATTATTAATTAAAATTAAAATCATTAATAAAAGTCTTAGTTAAGTTAGGCAAAAGGAAATAGTAGTCAACTGGAGTGCCATGACACTCCGGTTGTTTGGTTGGTAAATAAGTTATTTCGAGATAATTAATTTAGAGTTGGGATAATTTGAGATTGGTATCTTATTTTTCATGAGGAATGTAGGATGAGTAATTCGAGATTAATTTCTAAATGGGTTTATCTTACGTTCGATTAGAATAAAATCTCGAAATAAGTTATTCTGAATTAATTATCTCATAATTATAGTGTTATTTTTATCTCACTTCAATATAAAATAACCAATTCTGAAATTAATTATCCCAAAATAATTTATTTCCTATCAAACAACTTCTTTTTTTGTTTTTTTGTTTTCGAAAATGGAGTGCGACACACTAACAATTAAATAAAGAACATTATTTTTATATATAGTGTATGATAATTTAGAAAAGTAATAAAAATGTTGAATAATTAAAATATATAATTTACATAAGTATAATAGTTTAAGAGTATTTTAACCTGTTCACTCTTGGTTATAATATGATAGTCCTTTGATTCAAAATAAAGATAATTATTCAATATGAGATAGATAATATTATTTAATACTAATAAAAAAAATTTAATATTAATAACTAAATAATGAAATAGTAGAATGTCAAATTTAATGCTAAAATTAGCACATATGTATTAGAACTTTTAATTTAAATTGTATAAAATAACATGTTAAGTTGCTTAAAATGGCTCAAAATGTAATTACGTGGTGCCTTAAATTAATGAGAAAATTCACTATAATTTAATTAAAGGGAAAAGGTTTAAAATATCCCTCTACTCTAGTATATTAGTTAATTTTGTCTCTGATTATACTATAGAGTCAAATATACTCCGCCGTTAACAAAGTAAATAAAGTTGCCCCTCAATTGGATGAAATCTCCCAAATTAACTTAAAATACTCAATTTCAATTAAATTACTCATTTTTCCTTTAAATTCGAACCCCCACTAAACTAAATAAACTCGTTAGGATTTAGTTATTCCAAACAAAACAAGTTTTCAAATTATTCAAAGAAAAAACCTTATAATAAAAGAAATTCGATCATATAGTTATTTCTCCTCCAAAAATATTGGAATAAATAAAATAGAAATCAAATATTTACCAAATCTCTTCATATTAAGAACGATGAAGCTTGATTTGGTAAATATTTGGTTGCTATATATTTTATTTGTTTCAATATCTTTTGGAGGAGAAATAACTGTATAATCGAACTCCTTTTATTTTTAAGGCTTTTTCATTGAATAATTTTTGAAAACTTGTTTTGCTTTGAATAATTAAATTATGATGAGTTTATTTAGAGCAGTTTTTAACTTTTTGAAGTGTTTGGCTAAATTAAGAAATGTTTAAAAAAAATTAACAGTTGCTTTTAGTAAGCTGAAAAGCAAAAGTTGGTGAAATCCAACTTTTTAGTTTTTGACTTATAAGTCATTATGTTTGACTAACAAATTTACTTTTTTATCCTCATACTATTTTTCTAATTTCAAAATTACCCTCAAGGAAATAGAAAACCTAATTTTTCTCTTCTTCTCTTTGGAGTGACCGCATCTTACACTTTTCCACAGTGCGCCGAAAATCTCTCTTCTTCCCTGCTTCTTCTCTTCTTCGGAACTTTCTTTATAACTCACTTGCTCATAGTTTAAAAATAAAAACACACAATTAATTTGTTAATTTTTTTAAACAAAGCAAATACACTCAAATTTTTTATAAATTTTTTTTTTGCATATTAGAAAAAAATAATTAAAAATCTAAAAAAAAATTAATTGAGGTAGTATTAATTCATTGAAATTATTATATTTGATTTTATAAATACAAAATAGAACTATACTCCTTATAAAAAGTAAAAAGCGAGATTTGCCTAATCTTATTTAAATTATATCTTTTAAAAATTAAAAATAAATTAAATAATTAATTTATATTTAAAATAAATAAAAACATGTATTAATTTTAATTTTAATTATTTTAGAAATGAAAATATCTAGTAATTTGTTTTTTATAGTGTTAACAACTTTAAGGACATTTCAGTCATTTGACCCAAAATAAGTGCTTAACACACTTTTTATACCAAACACATCAATAACTATTTTTCAGCTTCAGCACTTTTATCCAAACATATAACTGCTTATTTATAAAATAAGTTTCAGCACTTAAAAAGTGGTTTAAACACTTACATTTAAAAGACATTTTTTTCAGCTAAACCAAACGGGCTCTTACTTTAGTGGGGCGGATTCGGATTTAAAGAAAAAAATGGATAATTTAATTGAAATTAGATATTTTAAGTCAATTTGGGGGATTCCATCCAATTGAGGGGCAATTTTGTTTACTTTGTTAACAGCGAGGGTATATTTGGCCCTATAGTATAATTAGGGGCAAAATTAGCTAATATACTAAAGTAGAGGGGTATTTTTGACACTTTACCCTTAATTAAATCGCTTTATTAATTATTACATAATTGCAGTTTAGAAATTACACTGAACCAAATATGCTTTTAAATTTAATGTATGCGTATATGTCAAAATATACGTTTATAAATCTTATAATTATGCTCTTGTTAAGTTTTGTGTGAAAAAAAGGTTATGTTTATCAATTAAGTGAAGGCGAGCCTTGGAGTAATTGGTGAAGTTGCTGCCATGTGATCAGGAGGTCATGGGTTCAAGCCGTAAAAAAAACTTCTTGCAAAAAGGCAAGTCTAAGACTGTGTACAATAGACCCTTGTGGTCTGCCCCTTATCTGGACCCTACACATAGCGAGAGTTTTAATGCATCAGATTACCCTTTAAGTAAAGTACCTTGTGATCTAGTATTTACTCGAACTCCTCACATAGCGGAAGTATTAATAAATCGGATTGCCCTTTAAGTAAAGTTCGGGGCATGATTAGGCCAAATAGCGGAGGCCAAACTATTGTGATGAATACTACTCTATTAGTTTATGTCACGTAGCGAATGAAATAACTAATACATAGATAAACTAATCGAATGACAAATTTATGATTGCAGCATGAAAATTATTGATTCACGTGAACTCAATAACTTTTATCTATATTTTATATTTGTAAAATTTATTGAATATCTAAAATATTTGATTATAAATATAATCATTAAATTATATATTAATCTAAAGCCATTACATGAACACATAAATTTCACATCCTAAATTAATCATATTAATCATATTTGGCTTTGATCGTTGTGCTTTCCCATGTCAACCATATACCTTGTCTTGTCTCATTTTTAAAGATTAAATACTTTTATTATCCATTGTAATAGATATTTAATTTTAAAAATTAAATAATATATTAATTTCTAATATAAAATACCAAATATATAAGAAAATAAATTTTTATATATTATAATTTTTGGGTAAAAAATTAAGCTTAAGGACTAATCAACAAGGCCTTAGTTTCAAATTAATTAGGACAAATTGGCAACATGAATTTTTAAATCAGATTTGATTTTAATTAATATATATTGATGATAATAGTCTGGTAATTGTTACAAATAATTAACTAGTTAATTCATATTTTGTATTAAAATACCTGATTCAATTGAATTCGTAGCTAATACACCGAGATGAGCCTCTTTATTTTCTACAGTCTCAAAACAGAACAATCATGTATCATAAAAAAGATATTATCTAAATCAAATTATTTTTATTATTAATAAGGACGGAAAAAGATATTTATTAAATAATAAAAGTGGTTTTATTCCTAAACTTTATCCCGATGCAAATATCTCTTACTGACTATAAATCCTAAGATATAAAGGTGGATCTACGATCGTATTAAAAGCGAATTTTTGAGAAATTCAATAATTTTTTTAACAAATGATTATATATTTATATTGAAAAATTAAGTTTTTATTAAATAGAAAGGAGACATGTAGTTCACATGGAAGATTATTATTCCAACATCTTTCTCTCATGCTAAAGATTGAATATATTCCTACAAATTCTCTCTTTCCCATGCAGAAAACACATGTTAATTGGTGCATAACTTTTCAAAAATTCATAAAAAGGGATCAAGAATTATAGAAATTCATTAGTGGTCACTATCAATAAACACAACTGATTTGTGCTCATTCCCTTTTGCTTGCATGTATAACCCTCTCTTATTTTGTCACTTGGGAATTATTGAGCCTCCTATAAATTATATATGTTTACTCTATTAAGTGTATTTTTTTTAATAATCGAGAAATCTTCGAGGATAATAATTATTACGGTTTGAAATTTTAATTGATAATGGGTTTGCATTAGGATTTTATCTGAAAAATTGAAATAGTGTATTAATTAAAAATTTAATTTTGCATATTGTAGTCTAATATTTAGACGTTAACATCAGATAGTTATTTTTTTTAATCTTTTAGGCTAAACTATATTGTCCATAAATATTTTGTAAATTTCAACTTTTTTTCTTTTTAAAATATTTTAATTTTTCTCTCTTCTCTTATAACTAGTTCTGATTTTTCCAAAGTTATGTCTCTCCTCTACTTTTTTCTCTCTCTTTTTTTTTAATCTATTACCTTAAATCTCTTCTTTGTTTTCTCATCTTTCATTCCATTCAAAATCAACTTCTTTTAGAAGTTTTTATTAATATTTAATTTCTTCAAATCATTTATACAAACTCAAAAATTATATCTTCAAGTTTATTTTTTACAAAATTTGAAACAAAAGCCACGTATTTGCTTTATCTTATAAATAAAAATGATTGAAAAAAATATGAGATACATTATTAGTATGTATAGTTAAAATAATATGTATACATATTATCAAATATATATATCTCGATATAGATAAAACAATATGTGTGTATATATATATATATATATATATATATATTATCAATATATGTACTGGTCTACTTTATAGATAGAATAAATATGTATTCATATTGATGTATATCAGTATGTATAACACCTGTTTATTTGAAATATTAGTGTACATACGATGTATGTCGCATATTTTGAGTTGAAATTGATATTCATTATTATATTTAATTAATGAAACGATATAAAAAATATAAGATATATTTTGATAGAATATTAATTTTAGTTTTAGAGATCTAAGAAGATAGAATGAGAGAGAGAAAAATAGAGGAGAGATACATGGTTTAGAATGAAAAAGAGAAAAAAAGAGAGATGTAAGGAGATGGCTATTGCATGCCATTTCGTTTAGGCTTAATTTTCAAAATAAAATATTTGGTTAAAAATATGCCAATTTTATATAAGGATTGTATGTACATGTTAATCCCTCATTTTATCTGAAAAAACGTTTAAATTCATGTCGTGAATATATATCGTGCGTTGTGCTCTTAAATATTATTTGATTGTTGGTTAAAATTATTTAGGTATGAGCAATGTAAAAATTAGTTATGTAAAAATTATAACGCGTGAATTATTTTTCTGAATGTTTAATTTGTTGTATTAGAAATTAATATACATTATATAATTTGGCACGTGAATGTATTACAATCAAAGTCATAAATTAAAGTGAGGAGTGATAAAGGATAAATTTATCATTTTTTATTGTTTTATTTATGTATTAGTTATTTCATCTTTCATACTGTACAAAGGATGTGTTCGATATGAAGAAAATATTTTTCGAAAAAATAAATGGGTTCTTATTTATTTTCTTATATTTTATATGTATGAAAAAAAATATATTATCCTAAAATATTTGTATATAATCTAGACAAATAATATGGGAGCTATGAGGATATGAATGAAGATGAAGTGTGTTGGAGGGTAAAAAATATAATTAGTATGCAATACCACTTATAAAATTTATTTTTCTACTTTCACTAGGAAAAATCATTTTCTTCGCATTGAACACACCCAATTAAAATTAAATATATTGACTTATAATAATTTATACATAATTTATTTATATGAGATTATAAAATAATAATCAAATACTGTACTTGATGTGCTGAAATTTATATAATATAGTTAAAATATTACCAAACATAATATATATTAACTATGCTAATTTTAATACTCTGTACATAAATAACTCTTTTTCTATCCAGCATCCAAACGACCCCTTACCATTAGACTAAAGCCTTGGGGGGAGAAATTATGTTCCTGTATATCAAACTAGGAATGACAAACAGTTAAATAGAATAGGATATGGACTAGTCGAAAATGAGTTAAATAAAAATGAATAAAGTATTTGACCCGTTTATATTTGATATGAACAAAAAAAAAAAAGGTTAATCAATGTATAATATGAATATTCACACTTTTTATTATATAAAATAATAAATACTGTCAGATTACAAATAATTTTTCTTTTTCTTTTAATAAGTATATCTTTTTTAAATTTCCACATCCTTACATAATTTAAGGAGAGTGCAGTTGATGAACTTATGAGTTATTTATATTTTATGATATGAATAATATGAGTTGCTCTATATATCGACTCACTTTTGAAATGAACGAACATCTGACGAATAACCGTAAATTTTACCAATTTTGTCATCCATATGTCAAACCACAAATCCCTCAAATTGGGAATTCCTAAAACTTGAGCCCCCCAAACTTTATTTCCTAAATTCTACTTTCCTATTTAGGAATTCTTCTGAGATATTTTTTTTCTTGTACAAACAAACAATACTTGGCAAATATTTATAATTAAAGAAAGGCATGAGAACTATGTGCAAGGAAAGTAAACATAGAAAGAATCCCAAGAAAGATATGTGCATATATAGCCTAAACTACAAACTCCTATATACTTAAAAAGGAAATAATATTACAAAATCTGCAAAAGAAATTAAGAAAAAAAAAAGAAGAAGAAGATGGAAAATGGATACAAAGATAGCTGCAGTTGTTGCAGCAACTCAAGATTATATGAAGATTTTGTGCCATCGTCAGAAATAGTTCATGGAAAAGACTATGATACCCTTCTCCTTAATCTTCCAGGTGCAGCTCTCTTATTTTTTATGTGATACTGTTTTGTCGAAAATTTTTACTACTTAATATAGATAAATAAGATTTTCTTTTTGAAAAAATAATTATATGTATATATTAATTTGGTACAAGAAGTAAAGTCTTAGATTAATCCCATCGATTAATTAGGGCCCATTTGACCATGAAAATTGTGAATTTTTTTTTAAAATATAGTTTTTATTATTTTAAAATGAAAAATAGTATTTTAAAATTAGAGTTGTTTTTGGCTATAATTACAAATTGGAGTTATTTTTAATTTTTTTGTAAGTGATTTTGAGTGAAAAAAGTGAAAATACTTTTTTGTGTAATTGAATTTTGAATTTTTTTTAAAATTTTATGGCTAAATATGATTTTCGAAATTCTAACTTCAGGAAAAGGTAAGAAAATAAAAATGAAATCCAGAACTGTTCATTTTATTTTTTTTTAAAAATGCATCTTTCAGAGAGTTGGAATATTTGAACAAATTATTAAGAAAAAAATAAGTGCATAGTAACTGAAGTTGAAAATTATTATCATAATTAAGATAGGAAAAGAGAATAACGAATAGTAGAAGCATGTCTCAATAAATATTTAATGATAATTCAGGTAGAACATTTACACACCTGATAATTCATCTATGAAACTCGAAAAATCAAAATATTTTAAATGCGTTTAAATAGTGTTAGGCGTGTGCACATTTCACCAATGGCAATGGCTTCTATTGTTTAAGGGCACAACAACACATACATAGCTTAATTAAAGTTTTCCTATTGTTGCATTGCATTTCTATTTTTTTTTTAAAAAAATTTCATTGGTGTTTTTTCTTCGTTAGAGTTCACACTTTGATTTCGCTTTGCCCTCAAAAGCTCCAAAAAATGTTGGCGCTTTTTCTGCACTTTTCTAGGATTTCGTATCGATCAGGTCGATTTTGAAAGTTATCGGTTATTGATTTGTAGATATGCTAAACCATCAAAGAACCGTTAAGATATCGGTTAATCAGTTATTGATCGTTATCGAATTAACCGCTAAGATCTCACACGAAAATTTTCATAAGTCATAAGTATGTTTAGCTAGAAAAAAGTGGGTGAAAAGATAAAGAGTATTATAGAACAATCCAGCTAAAGCAATCAACTTTAATTAGATTTGAATAACATCCTCTTCATTTTTCATCGCACCCGATTCATGTTCTTGCTAGGATACTCTATATATTGAAGTCTAAAATTGTAATTTAATAAATTATTATCGGGTTATCAATTCACCCGTTAAAAAAATGATCAAACAGATAACCGAACCAATAACCCAATAGTGCACATTTTGAATTCATTTCATCCTCAAAGCTCCAACAGGTGTTGGCAATTTTTTTTTTTTGGTTGTGATTTTCACTTTTGATTACTCCGAATTACCCAATAAATATGCAACTTTATTTCTTAAGTAAGCCCACCAAACAGGTGTCATATTCGATCATGACTCCGATCCGGACCACTTAGGATCCCTCATGAGCCTTGTCATAGCCAAGATATTGGTGTTACCTAATAATCCCCCTCCCAACACCTGTCTCATACAACATGTTGCTCTTGGGAATCAAATCCATGACGTTGACTCTAATACCACAATTCTTGCGTTACATTTAATATATTTTTTTCATAAGTGCTTCTTTTCGCTAAAGCGCACACTTTGATTTCAATTCGCCCCTCAAAGCTCCAACAAAAGTTGGCGCTTTTCGCATTTGACTACTCCGAATTACCCAATAATGAACAATGAAACTCTGCAGGTTTCAAGAAAGAAGAGGTAAAGGTTCAATTGTGCAAAACAGGAATTCTGAAGATAAGTGGACAAAGGCCAGTCAATAAATTCTTGAGCTTTCAGAAGGACATTTTTGTTGCAATAAATTGTGACAAGAGTAAAATCAATGCAAGGCTTGTAAATGGCATTCTTTATGTTAAACATCCAAAATACACAACTTCATTAGACAAACAAGAAAAGGAATATCCAGCCCCCTCAGCCAGTTATCAACCAGAACAGTATCACAAGAAAACAGAATTAGATGATGCAGAGAATTCCCCTGCCAAACAAGAACCAAAAACAAGCGAACAAACACAAGTTATTAAACCAGACGAATCGATGAGAGATGACACCCCGCGAAATGCTAGTAGTGGTTTGTTTGCAAACTTGAAGGTGTCAAGACAAGTGATGAACATGGCCCTGGCTGCTCTAGTGGTTCTTGGTATTGGCCGCTATGTTGTCAATGTGATGAGGTCTCCCAAGAGAGCTAAAGAATGAGACTAATAAGCTAGAGCTTAGCTTGTCTTGTCTTGCTCCAATATACAAATTTCAAAGTTGGGAAAATTGTGCATTTCCTATGTTGTGATTGTAAAATAGAAGTTACAAAGTTTCATATTGAAATGTAATCAATCAATTTGTTGTTTTTAATCAAAATAAAGATCAGCATTTGAATAAAGCATTAGTGCTAATGTGGTGAGATTGTTGTTGCAATTTTGTTTAAATAAAATTAATAATAAGTATTTTAAATGAAGAAGTGTCTTTTTAAATAAAAAGGTATATCCTTTTCATTTTTCGGTTACCAGTAATTCTATTTAAAACCAATTTTTTTTTTAATTTCTGAGACAACTTTTAAAGAGAATCATTCTAATTACAACATTCTCCACAAATACTCTTTTCAAGTTTTTGTTTTTCAATAGAATTTCTCCATTATTTGCTTAGTGTAGAAATTCATAAGCTTGTCATGTCCACTAAAACTATTTGTGTATAATTCCACAACAATCTCGCTGAAGAGAAGGAGCAAATATCATTTTTAGGAAAGCGTTTCTCATATGTTTCAAGCCTTCAATTATGTGTTCGTTGTTCATATTGTCAAATCTTCATCTTTGTGTTCTTCTTTATATATTTTTAGTATCTTGGTATATTTTCCAACAATGGTTTATGTCACATGTATGCTCGTTGTAGTATTTAATCCTAAATACTAGTTAGGAGACTTATGAATTTCTCCTTGCGGAAGCAGATCTGTAGTAATCACGACTTGAGTTAGTGTTAGTCAGTTATCAAAAATGCTCACAAACCGAAGGAATTCCTTATGTCAATAACCTAGATATCTTTAGCACCCCTTATGGAGGAGCCGGAGGGTGATACATGACCACAATGGCCAGTGGATTCACGGATCTACAACTAGCCTCTGATGCTCAACTGACACAAAATTTGGATATTTGTTTGTTGCAGATGTACTAAACCTAAATCAGACACACGGACACCCCTCTTTACTCACATCTTATTTTTTTTTTATTGTAGGTCCTCTTTGATGTTGAGTGTTGACAGTGCGCAACACGAAAATTAAGCATATCTATCGAGAGGCCAATCATATAGCTGATTACTCATAAAATTTGGCAAGCACCTAGCTCCTTCTAACAAACGTTGACCTTGAATACCGCTACATTATCCCTTCCCCGTGGAATATGTATTTACTGCTTTCAATAAGGACTATTCTGGAATAACTTCGGCAAGAATAATCCCCTCTTGTAATAGTGTTTTAAATTCCCAATTCAAGTAAATAAATAAAACATATCTTTCAATAAAAAAAATTAGAGATATCATTTTTCAACCTTAGAATAGAGAAACTCTTGATCGGGCAATTTCTCTTTTAACATTCCCTAGATGGTAGAATCCGAATTAGTCTGCTAGTTGGTACACCCATGATGATGACCCGCAACTTAATTACCTTCATGAGCTCCACCATGTAACTCCTTAAATAAAGGAAGAAGAGTTAGACCGGGCACATTATTTTTTAAGACTTTTCATTGTTTAGTAGAAGACAAAAATAGTGTGTATATATTAATTATATGATTCCAAAAAATGATATAGCTTTTGTGCAAGAATTAGCAATGTCATAAAGTATTAAATTCAGATTTTGACAATCACATGAAGTATAAAATGATCTAAGATTTAAATTTAGAAGTTTTTTTTTTTTTCCAGTTTTTGGTGTTTTTCTTTCATATTGGATCCATTAATTATCAATTCAAGTCCAATATTTTTTTATCTCATCTGCAATAACTTCAGCAAGACCTTTTTCCATTTGTATCGTGCACTTTTTAAAATTTTAAATAATTATTTAGTAATTTTTATTAGAGTCGCTGAAATGTTCACACTCACCAATATAAAAGACGACATTTATTTTTGATAACTAGTATCTGAAGTGCAGTCAAGTATGAATGAGAAATACTTTATTTCAATAATTCTTTTACAATAATTTTATTCTAAATTTCACTTGCTTTATTAATTTATTTTGTATGTTCATGTCCAAGGTAACTATTATAAATTTCATCATGTTTAATTCATTTGATATGATCTTACATGATTGAATCAAATTTTGCAATCACTTTAAGACTTAAAAAGAAATTTTCATTATTTTCTTGATACATCTTCTCATTTCCCCTCTAAATGCCAAATTCATTTTTATTTTTCTAGTATTCTCTATCTCTATTAATTTGATTTGGAATATTTTTATCAATTATTTTATTTTTGACTAATTTTATTTCTAATTGATCCAGTGCATCCATATTAATAATATGTTCATTTGATATTTCTGTTAGGAGATATTATTAATCATGCGGTTTAGTATGATATTATGTTTCAGTTTTATGTAAGACTTTCATTTTATTTGTTGAATTAATAAAGTCTTGTTTTGAATAGATCGATTTTGCATGTGTGTCCTTTACTTATATAATAGATGGTTTATTGTATAAAGTTTAGCTTATACATAGAAGATTAAATCATTGGTTCTTATAAGTATAAAGTAATATGTTCACAATCTAAGATGAGAATTGGACAAATTCATTAGTATGTTTGTAGCACAGGATTAAATATAATTTATTTTGATTATGGGAATAGTATTTCCAACTTCTTGTGCTAGTACATTTTGTATGTAATGAATGGACCAAGTAGAGAATAGTTTATTAATTTATTTTGTATGTTCATGTCCAAGGTAACTATTATAAATTTCATCATGTTTAATTCATTTGATATGATCTTACATGATTGAATCAAATTTTGCAATCATTTAAGACTTAAAAGAAAATTTCATTATTTTCTTGATAGATCTTCTCATTTCCCCTCTAAATGCCAAATTCATTTTTCCAAGAATTTTTATCACTACAATAATTCTTTAATATATTTTTCCAGTATTCTCTATCTCTATTAATTTGATTTGGAATATTTTTATCAATTATTTTCTTTTCCTTTTTTTTTAAATTGATCCAGTGCATCCATATTAATAATATTTTCAGTTGATATTTCTGTTAGGATATATTATTAACCATGCGGTTTATGTAAGACTTTCATTTTATTTGTTGAATTAATAAAGTCTTGTTTTGAATAGATCGATTTTGCATGTGTGTCCTTTACTTATATAGTAGATGGTTTATTGTTTATAAAGTTTAGCTTATATACAGAAGATTAAATCATTGGTTCTTATAAGTATAAAGTAATATGTTCACAATCTAAGATGAGAATTGGACAAATTCATTAGTATGTTTGTAACACAGGATTAAATATAATTTATTTTGAGTATGAGAATGGTATTTCCAACTTCTTGTGCTAGTACATTTTGTATGTAATGAATGGACCACGTAGAGAATAGTTTTTTGTCTGACTTAGTAAAATAAATTCTCGAGATCATTAAATGTACTTATACTCTTAATCTTGATATAACTATTATGATCAATGTCATTTGCTTGTTGTTTTGATCTATCAAAGGGTGAAACTCTTTCGCGAGTTAAAATATTTCCAATTTGTTGGATGATGACAAATGATATTTGTGAAATAATAGTTAGTTGATGGAATCCATGTCTCGACCTTGAGATTAATGATACCCCTTTATGATTGCTTATAAGATTTCATGTGAAAACCCTGCAGGTGGATTCTGTATCCGTCACATGAAATAAGTTAAACATTTGAATAAAGGATTAAATTGATCAATGAATTAAATAGTCATAAATTTAATTCGATTGGTTGGTATCTGTAATCTTAACATGGGAGTTAAATAAGAATTTAATGATTGATTTTGAAATTATACCGAGAAGTGAAATTATGAATTTTTAGTGTAATAATCTGTGATTTATTATGGTAGGTTAATTTATTCATTTTTTCGAATTAATACCATAATTGAAAGCCTCACTAATTAAATTTGTGGTCCCTGCTATGCCTCATTAATTAAAGAACTTGAAAAAGGAAGAAACCTGTTTTCTTGAAGTAGTAAAATTCTACAAGATTTTGGACAACTTTATAAAAGGTAAATAGTACACGTTTGCATTTTATACCCTTAAAAATATGTGGATGTACAAGGAAAGAAGGAATCCTATACGTTTTGGGATTAAGGTTTTATACCCTAAAAACGTGATTATAAATAGAGATTTTTCCTTCTTGAAAGAGACACCTTTTCTGAGAAGCAGTACTTGCCACATAAGTATTTCCCACTCTGAGATTATTGAGGACATAGTAGAAGACTGTATACCTGAAGAGCGAGTTGGACGCGTTGTGTGAAAACTTTAAGAGGTTAGTATTTCGTAATCTAACTCGTACTTGTTATCTAGTAATTCATGTAAGATTGTTAATCCAATTAATATTTGCTTCCACCGCGCATGTTCTAACAATTTCATGAGCTTTAATTTTAACACTAAGATTTTTTCAATCTTTACTATCTTCACTTGCTAGTTTACTGTAATAATTTCCAACAAAAACAAAATACTTTATTCAAGTCTTTAGAATAAAGTAATCATTTTCTTTCAAGTCTTTTCTCATTTGCCAAATTTTAAAAATAATGAATATTAAAAAAATGTCTTGATAATTTATTAATTATTTGAAAATTTTATGTGAATGATTCTAATTGATTCCTTTTCTATTAATAAATTCCTCAACTTTATATCAATATTTATTATTGACTAGAATCATATATATTTTTATGAATATATATAATTATTTGGTTTATTAAGTTTTTGATTTTTTTTCTTCGAGGATTTATGTAAGATTTCTCACTAATTTTCTTCTCTTCTTTTTGGATGATATTATCATCTAATTTTCCCGAGTTATGTCATGATCTAAAATCTCATTGAACCGTAAGGAAATTCACCATTTCCGTAGCGAATCCCGTTTTTTTTTAAATTAATCATTTAATAATATAAGTAATGAAAATAATGAAAAATAAGCATCTAACTTTAATAAGTGCGGAATAAACAAGTAAAAAAATATTAAAATTACTCCAAGACCTGATGACACTAGTACAAGAGCATCTATGAGTATCAAACAAGTAAAAAGATTAAAAAACCTGCCTAGAAGAAAATAAGACATGAAATAAATAAGGAGTCTCTAGAATTCAGTGTTGCCAAAGAGAAAGTAGCTCACCATGAACTCTAATTGTAACAATCTTAAACCGCATAGCAACTCAATTATCGTTAGTACCTAGTTCAGTCCCTGCACTCCAAAAGGTGCAATAGATATAGAGTGAATATGGAAACACTACTCAAACAAGTTTTGATAACGGACCGTTTGTAGAAGTGATGACGATATATAATCCTTCCTTTTCAACAATTATAAATATACTATAAAAATAATAATAATTCACCACAACAATAATTTACAAATTTAATATCCACACAATAATAAGCAAATAAGATTCATATTATCCGAAATCTACTATACCATCGATGATATCACAATATGCCACGATATAATCTCTGCATTATCTACACCACTGATTATATCAGAATGAGCCTCAAATGTACTAAGTCAAATCAATATCTCAAACTATCTCAACACTTCAATGCTCAACCCAATATGCAATGCATTGAAGATAAAATATAATGCAATGCAATGCACTGGCCAAAAACTTATAGACACCCACTTCCTCTGTCAGATAGTTGGAATCCATGGAAGACTCATGATATGTATATACCTACTGAAATCATTTCGCATCGGCAATAACACATCAGACCCATTTCTCATTAGCAATAACACATGCCGAAATTATTTTTCATTTGCAATAACACATGCCAGAACTATTTTAATTTTCACCGGCAATAACACACACCAGAATCATTTTTTATTATTTTGCATGATATCAACTTACCGAAACCATTTCCTATCGGCATCACAAGAATATGAATTTTAATAAAATAACTCATGGGCAACTAGCCAATAATCATCATGCAACAATAAGAGCGATATGAATATATATACACAAATATATAATACAAGTACATCAATCGACCCTACAATCAAGGATCATCGAGTCATAATCAAACACCTTGTAGTGTATAAGTATCAGTAAATCAATCACATCACAAATCGTGAAATACCATCAATACACACACACACACACACTCATATATCAAATTTGTGTAAATATACCTATATCATGACCTAGTGCTTGCATAAATATTCGTCATCTCATTTATATGGGACCCCCTTATTACACATTACTCTTAAATTCATTTAATATATTAAAAGTAACACCTCAAAGAATCAAGAAATCTCTGTTTGACTCAAGTTAAAGTTCAAACATCACATTATGAATTTTTCCTTCAGAAACGCTTTCAAATGGTCAAGATCTGTTTTATATATAGAATCCCATAAGAATACAAATTTAATGACACCCATATTGTTATATTTATTTTCCATTCGAAAATCGGGTCAAAAATACTCATATTGTTATATTTATTTTCTTTTAGATTATGTTTACCCATAATAAAACAAACTTGCACATCAAATTTCAGCTAAAATGGGCCGTTATTTGATCCCAAATCAAGAATTCTTACTCTAAGAACTTTAGGCTTAAAGTTTTCTTGATTCCTCATAATTTCTTCATATTTCTACCAAAAACATTACCAATAATTATATAATAATCTCAACCAAAAAAATTTTAAAATCATTACCTTAATACTTTGAAATAAAAATCTTTATTTTTCTTTTCTTTTTTTTTTTCATTTCTATTTCTGTGTTTCTTTATTGTCCATGTCTCTCTAGCTTAGTAGCCAACAAACTTCTCTTCTTTTTTCTTCTTCTTTGGGCTTGACCCCTTTTTTCGTTCTTTTTTTTTTCCACTGCATAGAAAAGCCTTAAAAGAGACCATCAAGACACTTTCTGATTTAACTCAATTATAAAAGTGACTTCATCTCTATGATTTTAGTCTCTGCTATTTTTTTTTTTAAATATCAAGTTTTTACATGTGGGACCCATTGCTTTTGACACCTTTCTTAAGAATTTTCTAATAGTACTACACTTTTTCCAATAAATTATATCCATGTGGTTAAATGCCTTTCACAAATATCAACTTTCTCACATAAGATTTTACTACAAGTTACACTTATATATTTATACTTTTTTTATTATTAAATATCAATTGCTTTAATCTACTTAATAAGATGGTCAAAATACCCTTATACAATATGAAAATTGAATAAAAATATTCTTAATTAATAATTTAATTTAAAAATATCATTATTATTAATAGTTTGGTCCAAAAATACTTATATTATTACTTTTTGGTGAAATCATCTTTTTTCTAACGAATATATTGTTTATTTTATTTTTAAATACATTATTTTTTCAATAAATTTTATTTTAAAATTTTTTTAACTAATAAAAAAATGAAAATGTAATCTTTTTTTCTATTACGTAGAAGAGTGAAGAGTTAGGATGACCACGAGTAATTTTGTCAATTAATAAAATATATAACTTAAAATAGTTATATACCATGCAAAGAAAGTATTGAATTTTTAAAAAATCAATCAAGTTCTAGAAAATTCTAATGACTTTAGAGTAAAAACAATCATGTGTATATCTAAGAATGTGGGGATCATTTCTTGTCTTCAAAAGATTATTTTAGAGAAGTTATTTTTATTTAATTTTATTTTAAAGTAACATATACACTTTTTTTTTAAGTTAGTATAATATCTAATCAAATTGCTCTATTTTGCTATTTCTTCACTTTAGTAATATTTCTTGTATTCGTAATATTTACTAAAACAACTAATTTAATATAAAAAGTTATTATTTTAAATTTTAAAATATAAATTTTTATTATTTTAAAATTTATTTTTATTCTAATAAATATAGAAACAAATTAGTATGGTAAAATGAATAGTATATTAAATTGAAATAAAAAAACAAATAAGGGTAATTTAATTAAATTATTATTTTTAATATTTTTTAAAACGTAAAAAATAACATGATAAATAGAATGAACCATATGGAGTACAAACAATTAAAATAAACTTGAAGTGTTAACTGAGTTTTAAAATAATAGTTCTTCATTTAAATAAAGGATCAAATTTACATCTTGTTTCATTTTAACATTTTAAATTAATTTAAATATTTAAAATAATATAAATTTGATTTAACTTTAAGTTATCGAATCAAATTTTGATTAATAAAACAAGTATATTCTCGAGTTCAATTTATTGACAATAGAATATTTTTATACTTTTAAATTAATCAAATAAGATTTAATTAATTATAATAGATTACTTACTTTAATTTTCAAGTTATTAATTAATGTTTAATATTACTATTCTTTTTTACTAAACAAGAATAGGAAAAGAATTTCTTTTGAAGCAAGTTATCTCTTTTAAAAAATATTAATAAATGTCATAAAAATATTATATTTGAGAAATTTGAGTTTTCACAACCTTTATATTTGTAGAAAAAATTTAATAAATAAATATTTGAATACAGAATATAAATTATTACATTGATCATATTTTAAACATATAACTTATTCACAATTAGAGAAGTAAATGAATTTTGCTTAGCTTGTAAATATTTATTTCCTTCATAAATAAAATTACTTAATTACCAACAAATACTAAATGAATTTAAGCGGGTTACTATACAGAAGAATATGACAAAAATAATAAATGCATAATTATAATATGAATAAAATACATAATCAATTAAAAATTGATAAGAATAAATTTTAAAATGAAAGCTCACGATTGTTAATAATTCTATTAAATCTAATAAATAAATTATCTTCTAATCCTAAAAAATTTATTCAATTATGCGATAGTAAAATGCAAATTAAATTTTAAGTGTTTTATGACTTAAAATATGAATGTTTCCGTAATTGATACCAGTAATTCTTGAAAATATTTTAAGGTTAAATTACTTTATTATAGTATGTTATTTATGCTAAAGTTTAGATTGAGACAAATAAATTATTGATCAAAATGCTATATAATATTTTTGTGAACAACTTTTTTTATTTTTTATTTTAAAATAGACAAAATTATCGAAAACATAAGCTTTTTCTATATAAAATTAATTTGGAATTTGTAATAAGTTATATAAATTATCTAGTTTTAAAACATAATTTTTTTTTAATTATTATTTATTAAATAACAAAAATAACCCTTAAATTATTAGTTATTACATTCTTTAATACTTGTACTTTTAGAATGAATTATCTCATCTGAAACTCATGTGATCACTTTGAAAATTATTTCACTCATCTCCTCAAGTAATAAATTACATATAAAAGGTACAAGCGAAGGTTAAAATAAAAAAGGGTAAAATTTACAAAATGACTAGGAGGATCGTTACAGTGAATGACTTATTCATCTCGAGAACATTTTTCTGTATTATATATATATCAATTTTGTGTAAATATACTCATATCATGATACTGGTGCAAATATTCGTTATCTCATTTACATGGGACCCCTTTATTACACATTATCCGTAAATTTATTTAATATATCAAAATTAACGAGTCCGGCACTAAAACGGATAAAATTTTCTTCCAAAGTTTCAAAACGGACACTTAATTTTTGTGTAAACCAAATAGGACAGCAACGAAGTTCTAATAATTTATTTTTAAAAAAAATATTCACTTGAACCTCGTTGGGTGGCCAACGATGTCCTCTTTAATATTTTTTTTTGAATTTCGTTTAAGTTAAGTAAAAATTTAAAAAAAATTAAAAGAACCCGTTAGCATGTGAATTCTGCAACAATGCAGATTCACTAGTTCAAAAATTAGCACGTGAATCTGAATTAAAAAAGTGAAAGAAAACAGTTTTTTCACTGATTTACTGGTTTTTTTTCCACATGAATGCTACTTGAAAAAGTGAAAGAAAACAGTTTTTTTTCAACGAATCTGAATTCTTTTTTTTTTCACGTGAATGCTGCTTGAAAAAGTGAAAGAAATATTTTTTTTCAAAGAATTTGATTTTTTTAAAAATAATTTTTACTTAACTTAAACGAAATTCAAAAAAAAATTAAAGAGGACCTCGTTGGCTGTCAACGAGGTCCTTAATTTTTTCTTAAAAAAAAAATTAATGAACCTTGTTGGCTCAAGTGAATATTTTTTTTAAAAAAAATAAATTATTAGAACCTCGTTGCCTCAGCAACGAGGTGTCCTATTTGGTTTACACAAAACTAAGTATCTGTTTTGAAATTTTTGAAGAAAATTTTATCCATTTTGGTGCCGGACTCCAAAATTAACACCCCAAAGAATCAAGAAATCTCTACTTGCCTCAAATAGAAGTTCAAACATCAAATTATGAATTTTTTCCTCTGTAATGCTTTCAAATGGTCAAAATATATTCATATATAGAATTTCCATAAGAATACAAATTCAATGACACTCAAATTCAAACGCCCCCAACCTATTACCCAATTTACCTACATACCTATGTTTCACGGGAGTCCGATTACCCCCCTGAACCTTTTATTTTTGAAATTATGGAACCCTTAAACACTGACCTGTCATCCTTAACCAGATATATACATATGTTTGTATACATGCGCTGGCCCCACTCTCTTCACTTTTATTTTTTCTCTTATTTATGATCTAGTGGACTCCTTTAAATTAACCAAACTTCTTAATCCTAATTCAAACTTAACCCAACTTCTTCTATTCTCTCCTCTTTCACCCTCAATCTTCTTCATTATTCTGAGTTTGTGTATATATTTTTACGAGTGAAATTAACTTTGGAAGTCTATTTTGTTACAGTTAGTAACTTGGAGGATCGTTACAGTTAGTATTTTTTTTACAGACTTTGTCATATTTTTTTTATAAATTTTTATAGTTGATGTGACGTATTATTAAACGGACTAAATTAATCCGATATATAGTCAAAAACAGCCTAATTTGTACTTTTTTTTACGGACTTTGTCATCTTTTTGTAAATTTTTGTAGTTGATGTGACGTATCATTATAGCGGACTAAATTAGTTTGCTATGTATTTTTGTTCCGTCTAATCTTCCTCCCCCCTCCCCCCTCCCTCCCCAAGCTCCTTCAATCTCTATTTAATGATCAAACTTGCCACATCCATATATTCATTCATAGCTAAATTCATCTCTCATATCTTCATTCATCTCACAAAAAATGCCTTCTGAAGATAATTAGAGTTTTAACTTATTGGGATGGTGAAATTATTTATGATGAAAATTCCGTGCATTACAATTGTCCACCCAAATACAATGTTAAGTATCCACTTAATGTTCGCTAAGAAAGATTTCGTTCTTCAATCTATAAAAAGATGAGTTTGAAAAGTGCTAATTATAAGTTAGTTTTTATCGGACAATATCCAACCTTATTTTTATCTCAATAAATTATGGGAGTGGAATATCCATGATGAATAATTCAAATTTCAAATAAAAATTCTATAGTTCAAAAATTTTCAAATTAAACATATAATTCAAAGTTTATATTTCATATTATATTAAATAATTAATACTACACATAAATAAAGAGTAATTTATATTACATTCAATAAAAAAATAATTTAAGAAAAAAATACCTCAAGTGTTGACTTTTTAAAATTTTCGAATCTAGACTTGTTCCTTCACCTTCAATCTAGAATTTTTCAATAAATCTACAAAAAATTATTTGTTAATATGGGGGTGGAATCGATAAAAAAGAGTCAAAAATGCGAGGGTGGAGTAGGGGTAGGGGGCGCGGGCTAGGGCCTTTAAATTTTTTAACAGATTTTAAAAAAAAAAAGAGAGAGAGGAACCATTGATGAAGACCTTACCTGTATTTGGATGGGGGAATAATGAAGATTTAGATTGGGGTAGGGTCGGGTAGGGTGGGACAGATCTGGGGTTGTGGGGTTGGGAGTTCGAATAAAATAAAAAATGGAGGTGGGATGGGGGAAGATGACTGATATATCGGACTAATTTAGTCCGTTAAGCTCATTTTGATAACTGTTTTATCGGACAGTATCCAACCTCATTTTTATCACAAGGGCAATAAATTATGGGGAGTGAAATATTCATGAATAATTCAAATTTTAAATAAAAATCCTACAATTCAATTTTTTTCAAATTAAACATACAACTCAAAGTTCGTATTTCATATTATATTAAATAATTAATACTATACATAAATAAAGAGTAATTTATATTACATTCAATTAAAAAATATTTAACAAAAAATACCTCAAATGTTGACTTTTTAAAATTTTCGAATCTAGACTTGTTCCTTCACCTTCAATCTAGAATTTTTCAATAAATCTACAAAAAAAATTATTTGTTTATACGGGATTGGGATCGATAAAAAAGAGTTAAAAAATGCTAGGGTGGAGTGGGGGTGGGGGGAGCGGGCTGGGATATGTAAACTTTTTAGTGGACTTTAAGAAAAAAATGAGAGAGGGGGACCATTGATGAAGACCTTACCTGTGTTTGGATGGGGGAGTTGTGAAGATTTAGGTTGGGGTAGGGTCGGATAGGGTGGGGCACATCTGGGGTTGTAGGGTGGGAGTTCGAATAAAACAAAAAATGAAAGTGGGTTGGGGAAGATGACAGATATATCGGACTAATTTTGTTCGTTATATGGACTTTTCACGGCGTCTTACTGGGCGTTTAAAAAAAAAAGAGCATAACGAACTAAATTAGTTCGTTAAGCTTATTTTGGTAACTGTTTGAAAAAAGGGGGCCTATTTCTGTATTTATCAATTTGTATGACTTATTTTGATTTCGAATTCGTAGTATGTGCAATGTAAAAAATATATATGTAATGATGTATGTAAGAAGAACATAAAAATAAAGACAATAGTTTAAAAAAATAGAGAGATGAAAATATTTTTCTAGTCTTTCCAAAAAAAATAAAAAGACAAATATGAAGAATGTAGAGAAAAGAAGAGATGAACGTAAGGTAGTGTGAAGTTGTCAGAAAAATGAGAGTGAAAGACCTTCTTTATATAGGCAATACTATATCATTTTTGTCTCAAAATCATATACCCAAAATATAAATAAAAATATAATGGAAGTTGAAAAAAATATATTGTTGTAAAGAATTAAAATTGTAATATTATGTTGTGTATGCCTAGATGTCTATAAAAAAATAATGATTATTGAAAATATACAATGACAATAAATTAATAAGATCCTAGTACTCATATAATTAAAAATTATCATCAATACATTATAAAAAATAAAAAAGATGACAATAAATTGATAAGAATCTTAAAATAAGTATAATTATCAATAAATTATTAAAAAATTTAAAATGTGTAGAAATATATTTTTACTATTTAATTACCAAAAAGTCTGGAGAAGTTAATTTTAAGTACGGAGAATCAAAAGTTGGGTGTCAACAACAGGGGTACCACTAAAAGGCATGCATGTTAGTCAAAGAGGTTTCACGTGATATCAACACTGCTTCATCGAAAAATATGTTAAATACAAAAAAAAATTGATGTGCTCCTAATAAATATAAATTGAACGAGTTGAGATAACACAATTTGATGTATGGTTTGAAGTTACTGGTCCTGGAATTCACTTTACACGTTGAGGTTCCTAGTTTGAAGCTCATACAAATATTTTATCAGTATTTTTAATAAAAAAAATAGAAAAATGCAAATACTCATCAAACTAGTACACCATATACAGTTTTACATTTAAGGGTGCATAAATTAATATATAATCTTCTGTACGTATATATACATAATATTTTTCAAAGTTAACTGGTGCACATACACTCCTACCATTTCATATAAGTCTGCTTATGCACACAATTTGAGAATGAAAATTTTTACCATAAAATGTTAATTTATTGTGAAAATATTACAAGATTCCACAACTGATTTAATAAATTCAAATTTAATTGATAGTGGTAACACACAACTGATCCTAGAAGTAAGGTATAATTATTTTCTATAATTCTCCAAGTTTTTTTTATGGTATCAGAGCCAACATATTATGAAACTCTTGAATGAAGTGAGAGTTAAGTCATATTAAATTAATATGAGTTGTGATGGAATGGTTGAGATTCCTTCACCTTAAATTAGAGCTCCTGGGTTCGATTCCTTAGAGATACAATAAATTCCATCAGGAGTGCCGTCCCTAAAAATAGGCTCACAATGTTCAAATCTGGATCTAGTTGGACCTTAATGCGGATATCAGACTTCGGATGAAACATTATAAAAAAAAAAGGTTATACTGAAGGATGGAGATGTACGAAAATCTTGAATGTAGAGAAGTTAGAAGTTACATTGTTCACCCATAAAAGAGAGAGTAACTTGAGATCATTTTATACACTATAAATTGTGAATAAAAATTTTTACACTAAAAAAATATGTTTGTTGTGAAAATATTATAAGACTTCTCCAAAGAGAAAAGAACATTATTCAGAGTTATTATACAAGGTGAAAGGAAAACTGCAATCATGGAAGGGAAAGATGCTTTACTATGGTGGAAAGTAGGTGCTACTTTTGAGTGTCCTACAGAGTGTTCCAGTTTATATCCTATCTGCTATAACACCCCCTAAATGTGTTATAAAGGAACTAGATATTTTCAAAATTCTTCTGGAGTAACAAGGAGTCAGGTAGAAGTAAAGGCTATGTATGCTAAATTATGGTGGAGATTTAGGATACAAAATACCCTATGGTCCAGATTCTTATGGAACAAATACTGTAAAAAGCAAATCTCTACTCTTGTTGGTTGGAAAGGGGGTTCTCAAGTGTGGAAGAATATGCTTTTAAATAGGGACACCATTGAACAGTATATTTGGTAGGAACTGAAAGGAGGCACATCGACTATATGGTATGACAACTGGTCAAATCTTGGACCTCTTCATCAGCATCTGACAGAAGTGCAAACCTGTCACCCATTAGGAGACATAGGCATGTTCTTATCTGAAGAAGGATGGGATTATGAAACTATGAGCTATTATATCCCAGAATATGCGGTTAATCATGTCAAAGCTAATTTGAGTAAGGTGCAGTATAGTTGTAAATGAGATAAGCCTTGGTGGACTAAAACAAGTAATGGGAAGTTTAGTGTGAAGAGTGCATGGGATCTGTTTAGGCAAAAAAAGGAAATAAATGCTGATTTTCAGCAGTTATGGGTAGAATGGGTACCTTTCAAATTCTCTTTTCTAGCCTGGAGGGTATGGACAGGTAAGATATCGATTGCAGCTAAAATGAATTTATGGAATCCTAATACCTCTCCTGATTGCAGATGTTGTTCTAATCCGGTAGTGAAAACTATAGAGCACCTATTTTTAGGAGGGAAAGTGGCAACTCAGATGTGGAGTTATTTTACAAGAGCAGCAGACATTCTTGGCCCTTTCATCCAAGTTAAGCAGATTGTGAAAAAGTGGTGGATAGACAAGGGAAACAAGGTTAAAACTCATCTATCAAGCTGTCCCTTTAATAATTTTGTGGTTTATATGGAAAAGAAGAAATACAGTGCTTCATGGAGGATCATATTCTGTTAGAAAAGTGATCTGGGAGATCAATGATAATATTTCTAAACTACTGAAGTTAAGATTTAATTGGGAGGGAGATCTCAATAGTTGGCCTACTACGGTGGCTGCCCTGGAAGGATACAGGCCACAATTCAGTAGTTTATTGGTGAGATGAGAACCACCTCCTGTGAGATGGCTCAAGTGCAATACTGATGGTGCATCTAAAAGGAATCCTGGGCTTTCGTCATCAGCTTTTTGTATCAGAAATAGGGAGGAAAATTTATTAATAGCTAAGGGAATAAAAATGATACCAACTACTAGCTTGGTTGCAGAGGCAAGAGCTATTATGGAAGGATTGGAATTTTGTTACAATACCAATCTTTCTAATATCATTATTGAAACAGATTCTCTAGCTTTGGTCACTTTCATTGAAGGGAAGTGGGATGTTCCATGGAGTGTGGGTATGAAAATGAACTACATTAACTTGCTAAGGAGGAATATGACAGCAAGAGTACAACACTCCTTTCGGAAAGGAAATGCTCTTGTAGATTATTTAACTAACTTAGTTTTCATTTTTGCAGGTAAGTTCTAATTCAATCATTTTCAGGAGATGCCCAGTGAAGGCAAAAGAATTATCAACTTAGAGAAAATGGGAACACAACAAATAAGAAGAAAGATTATTGACATTACAAGCATAGTAAATACATGTTCAAATAACAACAGGGCATAATTGATATGAAATTAATGTGACAATATCAGATCACTGGATAGGTTATTTGAAAATGATTAAAAGTCAGAGAAGTTATGGTCCAAAAACTGATCTTACTGTTGGTGTTTCAAACCATCGTAAAGTGAGGTAATGGACAAAACTTTGCATAGATATCATTGATAAAGTGATTAGCAAGTCAGATAAGTCAGATTACATTGATTCCAGAAATCAAAGTCTGAAGAAATTTCATTTGAATTTAGTATTATGCACTTGGTGAGAGCTTAGGGGTGTTCAGATGATATTAATCCAGGACTTTGAAATGGGATTAGGTAAGGAAGCTTATTCTGACCTTGGTTTTTCAAGTTAGAAATTAGAGGTTGTTCTTTAAAAGATTGTTTAGTTTTCTTTAAATTTGTAGATCTGATGGTAGTATCAACCTCAAAGAGGTTCAATCCATCGATCTGTAGGTAAGGGGAAGATTAAGCAAATTGGAGAGAAAAGAAACTTATATGTCTAGTAGGAACAAATATTGAGATGACACCTGCAAAAAGGTAAAAATTCAGAGATAGAACAGTTGGAGCATACAAGATGAAGTTGGAGTTTGTTATTACCACGGGGATGAAGCTTATCGGGAAAGATGAGGAGTTATTGTAGCTGGGTTTGACCAGTGAAGAGGAAGCAAGAAGCTGTTCGAGATGCATCTAGTAACAAATCTAGATAGAAACCGGTTGAAAGGTTAAGTTACAATCTTTCGTGGTGGTCACAACAAGACCTATCGCCATGGAAATAGATGGGGAGAAGTGGAAGAGGATGAAAGGCAGCTGGAAAGGTGGAAGCATGTCCAAATACGTTCCCTTTCTTGTCTGAATTGGATTTAGTAGTTAGATTTTGTTTTTATTTTGTTATTCTCTTTGGGCTCGCTCATTTTAATTGTGTTTTGTCTTTATTTTCATTATATAATAAGGCCATTTGGTCATTTTAAAAAAAATTTACAGGACTTCTCATGTGATATTGTGGAAAACCGCTAAGATAATGAGTAGTGATTAGACACATCTGATTCTTGAGAAATATATGTTCAATTCCTTATAAATATGTAAAAAATTTCATTGGTATCAGAGCTGAATTATGTATTTATATGAGTTAGAAACTCTTGAATGAGACAGAAATTTAGTCACATCAAGGGAAAAAGAGTTATGAAACTCTTTAATGAGTCTGACACCAGAAGGACAACAAAAATAATTCAAAAGTTTTAAATCAGACAAAAGAATTTGATGTTAACCAAAACGGACAATGCGTTGGTTGTTCAATGAGATTTGAATTAAATAATTTTTAAAAAATATATTATACCTTGTTGGAAGCTCAACGAGGTTCTCATTTGACTTTTTTTTAATTTCATTTAACTAATTGTGAATTAAATATAAAAAAAATTATAGTGAACCTTTTTCAGCTTCCAACGAGGTTCTCATTAATTTTTTTAATGTTTAACAAAAAAATATTATATAAGAACCTCGTTGGAAGTCCAACGATATTTTTTTTTAAAAATTATTATCAGGACCTCGTTGAAGTCTAACGAGGTTCGCTAATTTATTTTGTTTATCAGTTAAACTGATTGTTTATATATTTTGTCATAAATTTATTTTAAAAAAATAATTAGTTTACCTCATTGGTAGTCCAACTAAGTTTCATTATTTTTTTAAAAAAGATAATATCATCCAATGATGATCTAATATATATATATATATATATATATATATATTAAAAATATTTTAGTTACTTCATAACAGATCGCCGAGGTTGAATATTTTAATTTTTAAAAGAAAATATATGTGTACTCCAAAAATATAATTATAAAACTATTAAAATTTTATGTTTTTCTCAAAATACATTCTTGAATATTTAATTGTAGATACCAAATATTTATCTTTATGCAAAATATATTTTTAAATATTTAATTATAGATATTAAATATTTAAATTATTAATTCACGACGACTAAACACTATTTGGTATTTAATGGTACGCAAGGATAATGTATAGCCTTAAAAGCCGTGCACAAGTAAGTGAGACATGCATGTGGAGGACTCATTTTATGCAAAAGTAATGCATTCGTGAAATTTCTACATTGATTCTTCACACATTAGGCCAAATACATTCTGCAAAGATTCATATGATGCTTTTCTCACATATTGATTCTTTTTTCACATATGAAATTTGCAGTGCATTGATTCTTCTTTCACATATTTCAAAGATTCTCTTTACATAAGATCAAATACATTCTGCATGCCTTATGTCATTTCTTGTAACTTATTGTGCGTTATACTAGCATGCATGTGAGAGGATTCCATTTAAAGTAGTGTAGTGGCATAGAAATAATGGAATCCGGTACTAAATAGGATATATATTATTTTTTTGGGATATTTGAAATATTAGAGTATTTAATCTTGTGAGGTTATTCTCTTAGGGTATTTAGGATATTAGAGTATTTAATTACTTTAATATACTCTCTTTTATACTTTTATTGGTGTAGTAAAATTGCTCCTCTTTGCCTGCGGACTAGGTCACACTGACCGAACACATTAAATTTGTGTTCTTCTTTATTGCTTTAATTATCATTATTATCAACTTGTTATTATCATTATAACATTGTATGACTAAATTTTGCAATACCGGTTTCTAATCCTAACAAATTAGTATTAGAGCCGAATCTAGCTGCGTTATTTCAGTAGCCAAAAAATGACTATAACAAAGACTTACGTTAAGATATTTGACCGAAGTGCAAGCTTCAGGATGTACAATTAAAGTTGGAAGTTATCCTAATTCAGGATGGCCTAGGTACAACACTGGAACAAAAGGAGATGAAGTTAGAAAATATGAAGAATTCAGAGTTTGCCGTCATAGACAAAAAGGCAAAATCAGGTATTATTTTATATCTCTCAAGTGAGATTTTACGTGAAGTATCTGTAGAAATCACAGCCAAAAGCATATGGAAAAGACTAAAAACTTTGTATATGAAGAGGATAATGGAAAAAGACTTTACCAGAAGTAAGAACTTTATACATTTCGTACATCTTGATGCATTTGATTCCATTCTTATAGATTTGAGTATTATAGATATTGAAGTTAAAGATGAGGATCAAACCATGTTATATTATTTATTTTCTTACTCCAATCATTTAAGTATTGGAGTTAAGTATGAGTGTGAATTGAGAAATGCAGGGAAATAAAATAGAAGGAAGAGAAATTTGAAATTTTCTTTAAGAAGGAATTTTGTCCCACTTTGGTGGGGAAAAGAAAAATGTGAATGCTTATATTGAGAAGCATATCTTGTCACTATTAAAGAGTTGAGAAGAAGGTATCCCTTCGCGTCGTCGTCGTCATCGCTCGGCTCGGATTTGAATTTGGTCAAATGATCTGGTTGACTGATAATATTTTTGGATCAAATTTATTTAAAATCTAAATTAACTACTTTGCGCAACTGGAAGTGTCTGCTTTGGACCGGCGAACCGCGGGTCTTCACCTGTGAAATGCCGGTGCCAACGCAGAATTTTCTAAGGGATTATGTGATAAATCGGCGTTGCACCGATGGGCCGCAAATCCTTATCGGCGAAATGCCGGTGTCAAAGTAAGTTAGGCTAAAATATTTCTTTCCCAAACGGTAATAATTTCGAACAGACATCTTCCGGATAGGTGTTTTCATACTAATTAACTTCAGTTCTTTGGCTATAAATAAAGGACTTTTTCCTTAATTTTTAAAGTACTTTTTTGAGACTTTTGCTAGCAAATTTAAAGATCATTCTGCATATTTTGAAAAATCAAAATTCGAGTTTATTGTGTAATTCGTTACCGTTCTTCGAGTTCGATGAAGTTATTGGTGTTTGAGGTACTGCTACACCATTAACAGGTTAATTCATTTTATCCTGGGAGGAAGTAATCCAAAAACCTTGAGTATAGTGAGAGGATTACATTCCTTAAGGCATACAGTGAATTTTGTGGACTCAGATATTATTTATTTTCTTTACCTTGCATATTTGAACACAGGAGCACAACATTAAGCACATATGAAAAAGATAACATCTCTTACAGAGAAATCAAATCTATCTTAAAATCAAAAGAAAATAGATATAGATATTACTGAGGAAAGTAGTGAAACCCATGGGGAAAGATTTTTGTAGCGGTAGATCTAATAGGAAAGTATCAAGTAGCGAGAGGTTTAAATCAAGGTTAAAGTCCAAATATAGAAATGTAGTGTGCAAATATTGTTATAAAAAAGTTCATATTATTTCCTTATACTATAATTTGAAAAACAAAGGAAAGCATAGGAAAGAAAAAATGTGCATCAAAATAATGACCCACTGAAGCAAGTGTAGTTGCTGATGAGATTGTGAGAATAATAACTTTAGCTACTAATAATAGTTTTAAATTTACTGATGAGTGTATTTTAGATTTAGGTTGTTCTTATCGTATGTGTCCAGATAGGAATTTCTTTACCGCATGTGAATCTATTTGAGATGGAGTTGTCTTGATAGACCATAATGCTTCCTGCAAAGTTATTGCTAAGGGTACAATTCGAATCAAAGTGTACGATGGTGTGGTGAGAATTCTCATTGATTTTAGATATGTTCCCGACTTAAAGAAAAATCTCGTCTCATTAGGCGCTTTAGAATCTCTTGGATGCAAATACACAAGTGAAGATGAAGTTTTGAAAATCTCTCGAGGTGCTCTTGTGATCATGAAAGCACGCAGATGTGGTATGTGTTGGATTTTGAATCTTTTTCCCTTTCCATCTGGATAAATAAAAATTCAATTTGGACCAACCAACTTTTACTCATAGCAAACTATCATAGTGCATATATAAGAACTCTTTAGATCTTATTTTAGATGGTACAAGAGAAAATTACAGCAATCATATATAGAGAAAAAAGGGCGGATTTTTGCATAGAAAATTTCAGCCATAGCAGCTTACTTCAAATTGCGATTCCGCTTTGTTTTTTGTATGATTGAGTTGATTCTTGGATATGTTATTTCTATCATCTTAAATCTTTGATTGAGAACTAACAGAAGGTATGTGAACAGTAGCTGAGTTTTTGGGTGATTTTGCTCCTTTTCTTCTCTAGTTTTTGATACTATCTCTTTATATTATTGCTCGATATTTGGCACTTGTTTGGTAGCCAATTTTGGAGAATGTTCTTGTAACTCTTGTTGATTATAGTGGAGTTTTTAATCACGTAATTTTTTACTCTTCACACCGAAGAGGTTTTTCCACGTAAATTTGGTGTCTTGGGTTGTTGGTTTATTTTTGTCTTCAATATTCATATTTGTTGGTAATTAGCTGCTGCCTAGGCCCATTTGAAATTTTATTTGAGGTCTCCTCTTAGTTCAAATAGATTGAAAAAATTTAGACTTGGTTCCGCTGCTACCATTCGTGCACTTTTATTTGTGATTTATTTTTTTTAACAGTATGTTGTACACTTTATTGGGATCTACTGTTACAGAAGTTACTACAGTTTCTAATTCAAATCAATATGATTTTGACATCACCAAACTGTGGCATATATGATTGGGGCATATGAGTGAGAAAAATCTTTCCATCCTCAGCAAAAGAGGTCTCTTCTGTGGATAAAGTGCTGAAAATATGAAATTCTACAACCACTGTTTGTTCGAGAAGCAGAAAAGAGTTAACTTCAAATCTCCAGCAATTCATCGAACAAAATACACTTTAGATTACATTTATTCATATCTCTAGAGTCCTTCTTGTACCCCATCAAAAGTTGGTGCTAGGTATATGTTAACTTTCATTAATGATTATTCAAGAAAAGTTTGAGTTTATCTTTTGAAAAATAAAAGTGATGTTTTCTCAACTTTCAAACAATGAAAAGTTTTGATTGAGAAACAAACAGGAAAACAGGTCAAGCGGCTTAGAACAGATAATAGTTGAAATTTTATAATGATGAGTTCAACTAGTTTCACAAAAATGAAGGAATTTCTCAATGTCACACTGTAAGGATGATCCCTCAGTAAAATGATATTGTAAAAAGGATGAACAATACTATTTTGGAAAGAGCTTGTTGCATTATTTAAGATGCTGGATTGACAAACGCTTTTTGGGCAAAGGCTATCTCTATAGTTTGTTATATTGTCAATTGTGCTCCTTCTGTATCTTTGAACTTTAAGACTTAAGAGAAAATTTGATCAGGTACTCCTGCTAATTATTTTGACTTAAATTTTTTTAATTGTACTGCATACATACATGTGAATGATGGAAAATTAGAGACAAGGGCTAAAAAAAATATATTTTTCTTGAATATGTGTCATTGGTGAAATAATACAAACTTTAACGTCCTGATCCCAAATCACCAAAATTTATAATTAGCAGATATGTAACCTTTGATGAATCCTCTATGTTACATTCTAGCGAAGAGTCTTCTAGTTCCTATAACAAGAATAAAGAGTAGGGTATACATGAGCATATAGAAATTGAGCTTGACATTCCTTCTGAGCCAAGCTTATCAACTGTGGAACATAATATAGTTGATCCTCTAGAAGTTAAGCTAGAAGTTGTGACTTCTAAAGTTGAACCAAATGAGCATCCCATGGCCATGTACGGACCAGGGAGACAAATTCAAAAGGTAGAAAGATATGGAGATTTTATTGCATTGTATTTTCAGTTGCACAGGAAACTAAAGAAATTACAGAACCATCAAATTATTCAAAAGCAATTTTCGGAGCTGATTCAGCCAAGTGGCTGATTGCAATGAATGAAGTAATTAAATCTCTCTACAAGAATAATACTTAGTCTCTTGTGAATCCTCCATCAGGAAAAAAGATTTGGTTACAAATAGGTCTTCAAGGAAAAAAAAGAAATTCTAGGGGTTGAAGATGCAAGATATAAGTCATGATTAGTTGCAAAGGATTATATTCAGGTATAAGGAGTTGATTTTAATGATAATTTCTCACCTACTGTTAAATATAGCTATATTTGTATCTTGCTTGCCTTATTTTCCATGTGTGATTTGGAATTGAAACAACTTGATGCTAAAACACCTTTCTTACCTGGCGAACTTGAGGAAAAAATATACATGCATCAACCTAAAGTATTTGAAATTGAAGAAAAAGAAGATCATGTTTGCTTGTTGAAGAAACTCTTGTACGAACTAAAACAGTCTCCAAGAAAATGGTACAGAAGATTTGGTTCCTTTTTATTGGGTCATGAATATTCGAGGAGCATGTATGATAGTTGTGTTTACTTTCGGAAGTTAAATGATAGTTCATTTGTTTACTTATTGTTATATATTGATGACATGCTCATTGCTACTAAGGATTTAACAGAAATTCATGATTGAAGAGTCAATTGAAAGGTGAATTTGAAAAGAAAAGATTTAGGAGTAGCTAAGAAAATCCTTGGCATGAATATTAAAAAAGATGGAGTATCCAACAGGCTATTCCTAACCAGAAAAAGTACTTGGAGAGGTTTGAGATGAAAGATGCTAAACCAGTTAGTACTTCTCCTGCTGCTCATTCTAAGTTATCAGCTGCTCAATCACCGCAGTTAGAGGAAGAAGAGAGCTATATGGTACAGGTACCATATTTTAGTGTAGTTGGCAGTAAATGGCGTGTGCACATCTAAATATCTCACAAGTAGTTAGTGTTATAAGCTGGTATATGATATATCCTGATAAACTACATTGGCAGGCTGTGAAATGGATTCTTACATACTTGTGAGGTACTTCAAACGTATGTTTAGAGTTTGGGAGAAATATTAACACTTTGATTGATTTTGTAGACTCAGATTATGCAGGTGATTTTGACAAAAGAAGATCACTAACAGGCTACGTATTTTGCATTGGTGGATGTGCTATTACTTGAAAAGCTACATTACAATATGTGGTAGTTTTATCTACCAATGAAGTAGAATATATGACAGTGACTGAGGCGATAAAAGAATTCTTATGGTTGAAGGGTCTATTTGTTGAATTTATTTTACACCAAGGTGGTATTATCATTTTTGTAATAGTCAAAGTTTCACTTGACTAAAGATTAGATGTATCATGAGAATACGAAGCATATTAATATTAAGTATCATTTCATCCTGAAACCGTTGTTGAAGGAAAAGTCTCTATTCAGAAGATCAACACTTGAGACAATCCTGCCGACTTGTTTATGAAGCCTCTTTCAGTTGGCAGGTTCAAGCTTTGCCTGAACTTGATTGTTGATTATGAAGAATGATTTAGCCTACATGGGACATTTGCAAAGAGGGTGGAGCAACACTATAATATTAACTAAAATTAGGCCAAGGTGGAGATTTGTCACGTGGTCTTTCTTTATGGCTAACATTACTGCGGGGTCTATCCCCGTCATTAGGCTTATGTCTATTTACTTGGGTGAAAGCAAAACTTGGTGACCAAGTACAAACATGTGGTCGAGAATTTTTTTCTTTTCATTTCTCAACTTGGAGGTCAAAGTTTTGCTCCTATAAAAAAAAATCATTTCTTCTTATTTTAGATACTCCAACACCAAACATCAAAGAGTATTTTGCAAAAGAGTAATTGTTGAAAAACGCTTGTGTGAACTCTTTTTCTAGAATAATTCTGTGAGATTATTCTCTTGAGGTATTCGAAAAATTAAACTATTTAATTACTCTTATTTTTTACTCTTTTTTATACTTTTGTTGGTATTGTGAAATTATTCCTTTCCTGTAGACTAGGTTATACTAATCGAACCACATTTAAATTTGTATCTTCTTTATTTGCTTTAATTATCATTATTATCAACTTGTTATTGTCTTTGGTACTATCATTATAATATTATTTGACTACATTCAGCAATATTCAGAGTTTGCGATCATAACACAATTTTAAAGCAAGGTATATTTAGTTTTTTCCAAATCTCTATTGTTTTCTTATTAGGTATCTGAGCTAGGTTATGTGTTTATCTGAGTTATGAAACTTTTGAATGTAGAAGAGTTAAGTCATGTTAAGAAAAGATTAAAATATGAAACTCTTGAATAATGTGGAATTATAATGACATTGTTCTGAAGTGACTCTACATCATTCTAGACATGAGAAATTGAAAGGGAAAATCTTTAAATTAAAAATAGTATTTATTGTGAAAAAGTTACAAGATTCCACAAGTAATCTTGTGAAAAATCATTATTTCAATTAGTGGTGGTGATACACAATTGATCTAGAAGAAGGTATGTATAATTTCACATAAATTTCTGAGTTTTTCCTTTATTGATATAAGGGTTAAGAAACTCTTGACCAAAATGAGAGTTATGTAAAATTAAGTGGTGAAAACTTATGGAACTTTTGAATGAAGTGGATCAACGGTTATATTGTTCACTTATAAACATATCATTATTTTTTGGTAAACAAAAGGATCTCATTTCAAATCAACATAGACACCATAAGTTGATAATGAAAATCTTTCAATAAGTATGCGTTGTAAAAAAAATACAAATTTTACAAGTGGTCTTATAATAAATTGCTGATGTAGTTGATGGTGATCAGACAGTAACATACAATCGATTTTAAAATAAAGTATGTTTAATTCCCTATAAAATATTCAAGTGTTTCTTTTTTTGCTATCAGAATCATGTTATGTGTTTATCTGAGTTATGAAACTTATGAATGAAGTGAGAGGTAAGTCATATCAAGAAAAAAAGAGTTATGATATTATAGAATGAAGTGGAGTTAAAAGTCATATTGTTCACCTATGAAAGTGAGTGACTTGAGATCATTCTAAATATCACATATTGAGAGCCAAAACCTTTAGACCAAGAAAGATATGTTTGTTGCGAAAATATTACAAGATTTCATAAGTGATCTTGTAAAAATTTGCTAAGGCAATTGATGGTGATAACACACATTGATCCTAGAAAAAGGTATGTTTCATTTCACATAACTCTTCAAGTCTTTTTTTCAGTGATATCAGAGTCATGTTATGTATTTATCCTGACTTATAAAACTCGTGAATGAAATAAGACTTAAGTCACATTAAGGGAAGAATGAGTGTTGAAACTCTTGAATAAATTGGAGTTAGAAGTCATATTATTTACCTATAAAAAGAAGTGACTTTGAGATCATACTAGACACCACAAGTTGATAGTGAAAATTATTAAGCTAAAAAAATGCAATTGTTGTTTAAATATCGCAAAGAAAATTGGCGGTGGTTACATAAAATCGATCTTAGAGGAATGTATGTTTAATTCATCATAGATCTCCAAATTTTTCCTTCATTGGCATTAAAGCTAGGTTGTATAATTTAAGTTATGAAACTCTTGAATGAATTGGTATTATAAGTCATATTGTCCATCTATGAAAAGGAGTGATTTTGAGATCGATTATTATATACGTCACAAGTTAACGGTGAAAATCTTTAAGCTAAAAATTGTGCTTTTTGTTAAAATATTACAAGATTTCGCAAGGGATCTTGTAAAAATAGCTAAGACAATTATTGGCGGTAACACACAACTGATCTTAGAGGAAGTTATGTTTAATTCAATATAAATCTCCAAGTTTTTCTTCATTGGTATCAAACTTAAGTTGTATTTATCTGAGTTATGAAGCTCTTAAATGAAGTGGAGTTAAGTCATATAAAGAGAAGAAGAGATACAAAACATGTATTCTTGAATGAAATGAAGTTAGAAGTCACAATTTTCACCTTTAAAAAGAAGTATTTATTGTAAAATATTTATAAAAATCACTAATGCAATTGGTGGTGGAAACACATAATCAATCCTAGAATTATATATGCTTAATTCCCCATAAATCTCTGAGATTTTCTTCATTGATATCAGATCTTAAAGTGACTTAAAGATCATTTTAAACCCCACAAGTTAAGAATGAAAATCTTTAAGTTTAAAATCTATAACCCTATTGGTTACATTAGCTGACTTGCTACACCCTATTTGGTTAGAAATAGAAAGAGTAAAGTTTACAAAAGTATGTGATAGCCAAGTGTTAATCATCGAGTTTTTTTTTTGGTTTTCTACCCGGTGTTTGGTAATCATATTTAGGGGGATAGCTACATATATCGAAGGGTGGTCAATCGAACACCCTTTGTTGAAAAGTTATACTATGTGTATAAGTTAAATGTTACTTTTCATACATATATACTAAATCTTGAAAATATTCTTGAACACCTTTATCGAAATTTCTTACATCGCCATTGACCGTATTGAGGTTCGATTAAATTTGAATTCACGCATTGCAGGATTTTATTTTGGGGGAATTGCTCCCGACATAATTTTTCTTTAATTTAGAAAGACTCAAAGTGAGACCTCTAGTTAAAGGTGAAAGAATCTCGATCATCTCACCACAACTCATATCGGTGTCAATTAGGGATTGGAGTATAATAACAGGAAAAAATTAACCCTAATTAAATGATAAAATTTATGTAAAAGACTTATCATGCAATTATTTGTTTGGTATATGCATCGAATGTGGATAATCTTTGAAAAAATTGATGAATGTGGTCCTTGTATAATTATGTTGTTCTAATTTAATCCTCGCATGTGACCTTCAATTAAATAGGATTAGCACAATTTTAGTCCTTGAAGTTTTGAAGTTTAAATATCGTCCCTTTTTAAGGTGGACAATTCGATGTCCCTTTCTAAATTGGAGAAGCAAATACATTATCCCTTCTTATTTATGTGAAAGAGGACGATGGAAGTGTCGAAATACCATAATGTTATTATTGGTGTAGTTAACTCCGTTAAAATTCCGTCAATAATTGAATTGAAATTGCACATTTAATTTAATTAAAGGTCGAAAGTATTCAGTTGAATAACATAGAGATTAAAATCAGATTAAAGCAATAATACAAGGACCAAAATTACCATTTTTCCTTTTTATCTTACCTTGAGTCTCCCTACAAAAAAGAATTACTATTTCCCAAAGGCAACGGTGGAGTTTGAAGAAGAAGTTCAAATGGTACTATAATTTTAGGTATATGTTTGTGTGTTAATTTTTTTTGAAATAAAATTTATATATTTAAAAATATAATATAATAATACTATACTCGTGTATTAATTTTGAAATATAGTTGTAGAAAGAATAATTTTGACTTTACAATAATAATAGTGTCATATTATAAAACTATACTCGTGTATTAATTTTGAAATATAGTTGTAGAAAGAATAAATCTGACTTTACAATAATAATAGTGTCATATTATAAAATCGGATGACTAGAGTTAAAAAGTTTTTTCAATAAGTTCCAAAATTATCAACGTTGATACAAATCCACAAAGGAAATGAGATCTCTTGGCCTTTTATAATTTAAATAGAAGAAAATGACATTTTAAAATCTTTTATGTGTAAAAAAGGTGATCTGTTATGTGAAAAAATAAGAATCTTTTGTAAAAAGACCACAAAAAACTTTAAAAAAATTATAAAGGGTCAGAAAATCATTTCTCTAATCCAATTACGCTTGTGACAGACACGTGCTAAGTTTGGCCGCTTCAGTATAACAACAACAACATATTCTACGTAATTCCATAAGTAAAATCTAATATGCACAAATTTTATATTTATCTTTATGAAGTACAAAAATTATTTTCGACGGACTCTCAGCTCATTTAGACAGCCACTGCAAGTGCACAATAAAACACTTTATGATGATAAAGAAAAAAATGCATAAAGTAGACTTATTAAAAAAAGAAGGAATAGCACCTTAGGGTGTGGTTGAGTTGGTTTGAGGGTAGGCCTTCCATGTGGGAGGTCGTGGGTTCGAACCCGCCCTAATGCCTTCTCAATCTAGTCTGCCGCACAGGGCTTGCCTAGTGTGGTTCACATCCCTTGTGTGGTTTGCAGGCGATCGCACAGGGGGGGTTTTACCCAGTGCGCACAAAGTGCTCACCACAGAGTGCTCACCCGAAGGGCAGAGGCTGTGGCAGAGGTTGTAGCGGCTGCGGGTTTTCCCTCTTACCAAAAAAAAAAAAAGAAGGAATAAAAACAATTTATTAGAAGGATGGAGGGAAATGAGAAAGTCCACATTGAAAAATATTCCCAGCTTCTCTCCATGCAGGAGGAATACCACTTTGGGTGTGTTCGATATGATATGAAGGAAAATGTTTTCAAAAATATTTTTTAAGAAATAATTTAGAGAAATAAGTAAGAAAATATTTTTTAGAGAAATAATTTATTATTTTGTGTTCGTCGTATAAATAAGAAAATATTATCTTTAAAATATTTATATATATCTAAAATAAAACGATGATAATAGGTGAGGATAGAGTGATGAACATTGTGTGTAGGGGCGGGGTGGGTTGGGGGTGGGGGTTGCGGCTCGAGGGGTGGGTGGGAGGTGATGGATGGGAGCAGGGCGGTGGGGTGAGGGGAGGTGGCGGGTACATTAGCGGCACATAAACTATGTTCAGTGAGGGGTGAGGTGGGGTGGGGGGTCGAATTGGGATAGGGTGGATAATTGTAGGGTGGGAATGAGACAATATGACTTGGTTTTTCATATTTTTATTAGAAAAATTATTTTTCTTATTTTCAAAAAATTTATTTATCGAAAAATATTTGCCAGAAAATATTTTCCCATGTACGAACACACCCTTTGTCTATGTAGCTAAAAGTTGACACAAGCAAACTTGTGTAGGAAAATTGTTCAATAGGGAACTGAAAATTTTGAAATTTGAGCCTCAAACTTTGCTCCTACACTTAAGGTAAGGTTTCCTATTCAACGGTTCTTCTTAGGCTTTTTTTTTTTTTAAAAAAAATTATTGTACAAGAAAACCATGTATATATTGTATAGTAAAGAAAAGGTTTATAAACAAAGTAATATTGGAAATTAGCTAAGGAATATGTATCTTGAAAGAAAACAGAGAAAGCATATCAAGAAAGTTTTATTGAGAATTTTTCTGTGTGTATATATACATTACAAACTTAAAATCCTTTTCCATCACCAAGAAAAAAGCATTAGCAAAAGAACAAAAAAGAGACACCAAAAAAAAATAAAAATGGATTCAACACCAACTCAAGTATATGAAGATTTTGTGCCATCAACAAAGCTGGTCCAGGAAGAACATTCCGACACTCTTCACCTTACTCTTCCAGGTCCTTTTCTTTTTAAGTTGTTTGATAGTTTAAAATATGGAAGTGATACGGAGTGTGGACACATATAGCCGACTCCAACTTACTTGTCATCTTGTACAAGTCTGTCAGTCCTTCTGTTTGACGCACTCTCATCAGCCTGGGGGTGTCACATACAACCCCTGAGGAAGACTCTTCCTCACTGAGTCATCCCTAAGGTGGAGTATGTGATATCCTAGGCAAAATTCACATCAACATAATACGGAAGAGATGTTGAATATATAAGGAAGCGTGCATTAGACCCTAATGTTAACATTCTACAAAAAAAAAAAAAAAAAACGTTCATAATTCGATGAGAATGTCACATCTCACGATATCTTATTTCCATGCCTTATGTCAGCTAAGATATCTGATAAAGTCATGTGTCCACTTCATAATTTTCTTAGTTAACCTTAAAGATTATGTTGTATCTTCAGCAATGTATTGATAAATCATTGAAATTCCACAGGTTTCAAGAAGGAACAGCTGAGGGTTCAACTAACCAAAACAGGAATTCTGAAGATCAGTGGAGAAAGGCCAGTTGGGACGCCGAACAAGTGGCTGAGGTTTCAGAAGGAATTTCCTGTTGCAGAAAATTGTGACAAAAGCAAAATCAGCGCCAAGTTTGAAAATGGAATTCTTCATGTTAAACAGCCAAAACTGGTAGCTTCACCAGTGAAAACGGATAACGAATTGGCAGCCAAATCAGCTGAGAATACCCCTGAAGCTAAACGACAGACGACCACTTTACAAGATGAATTCAGCAAACAGGATGACGCTGATACTAATACCCCTGCTAAAGAAGAACCAAAGAACCATAGTCCTAAAACCAGTGAGCAAACAGAAGCTAAAACTCTTGCAGAAAAGATATTACCATCAGATGGAAGTAGTTCTGAGAGTGAATCGACAGATGATGAAACAATCGGAAATGTGAGTTGTTTGGATGCAAACCTGAAGAAGCCAAGGAAAGTGATGAAAATGACTCTTGTTGCTCTTTCAGTTCTTAGCATTGGGCTCTATATCGCCAACGTGATGAAGTCTGCAAATGAAGCTGAAGAATGAGAAGAGTGTTAATTTCTGTAACCAAAAAAATTTGTTGGGATGTTTGCATTTCCTCCCAGCTATGATTGTGAATAGAATAACTGTAATCAAAACAATTTGTTATGAATCTTAAGAAAACCATCATAAGTGTTAATTAAGTTGCAATATTGGTCTTCATCCTAAACGCGCGCTCATTCAACATAAAAACAATCGCGAGCAGCCTCTCTGCTGATGATCATTTTCAAAAATTATGTGCAACAATCTGTCTCCGGTACAAGAATTGCAAAATTAACTGACTCTGCTCATAACATGTAAAGGTTTTCTTATCTGGAACAGTTAAATGCGTTTCTCCAAACACAACACAGAGAGAGATAGAGACAGAAAGAGTTAAAATACTTGAGGCATTCAGAACTGTAACCAGAAGCTCTAGACAAACCATATAAGAATAAAATACTTGGCATATGTACTAATAACTAAGCAAAAAGAGCTTGATATTCAACTCAGAATAAGAAGCAATTGACCTTACACATGCAATGCTGATAATTGTTAGTGCTAAAAGTTCATTTCAACTAGACAATTCAGATGCTAATTCAAGATTTGAAGTTGTGTTATAGTGCCCAAGGGAAGTGAACCCTCAACAAGGAGGGAGGCAAAGCTTCAGCAGGTTCTAGCTTTGCTAAAGGAACCAACAGCCCCTTTTGACACTGGGTTTCCAACTAGAATTTACTTATATACATAAGGGATTTGTTAAGTTTGGAGAAACAAGAAGGCAGAAAACAGAGAACAGGAAATAAGAAGAAGAAGAACAGAAAACAGAGAAGAAGAAGCTATAGCTGAGAGGGAAATAGTGCAGAGAAAAAGATGCAGTAGTTGGGGAAAAGATGTACGAAAGGAATTGTATATTGCTTGTAAAATCTTGTTACTTGAAAATGAATGATCAAGATCAATATATACACATTTGAGCCTAACTAACTTTAACTAACTCCTTCCTATTCTAACTAACTACTTCTTAACTAACTTAGTTAATGACTTAACTACCCTTTTATATTATCTTCAACACTCTCCCTCAAGATAGGAGTGTAAATACATCAAGTATTCCTAGCTTGGAACACAAGAACTCATGTTGAATTCTACCTAAACTCTTTGTTAGCAAGTCTGCCTGTTGATGTTTAGTAGGAATGTAGTCTGTCTTGATCATCCCTTTTGAATTATTTTCTCTTACAAAATGACAATCAATTTCTATATGTTTTGTTCTCTCATGAAACACTGAGTTTGCTGCTATCTGCATTGCTGATTTGCTATCTGTGTTGACTTGAATTGGTAGGCTGATTTGGACCCCAACTTCCTTTAGTAATCCTAAAATCCATGTAAGCTCAGCAACTGTAGAAGCTAGGCTTCTATATTCAGCTTCTGCAGAGCTTCTTGATATCACACTTTGCTTCTTAGATTTCCAAGATATCAAGGAATCTCCTAGCTTAACAATGAAGCCTGTTACAGACCTTCTAGAGTTTGGACATGCTGCCCAATCAGCATCACAGAAAGCTGATACTTGCTCCTCACTTTTGCTGGACAAAAGTATTCCTTGTCCAGGATGTTGTTTGACATACCTCAAGATCCTCATTGCAGCTTCTAAATGTGATATTTTTGGCTGCTGTAAGAACTGGCTGAGTGTCTGTACACTATAGGCTATATCAGGCCTTGTTATGGTTAAAAAAAACAGCTTTCCAATAAGTTTTTGATAGGTAGTTACATCTGTTATAGGATCTGCTATAGGACTCACAACTGCTTCTTCTTTGCCTGCCAACTTTACAAAGTCATCAACTTCCTTTGAAGTTAACTTAACATTTTGTTCAAGTGGTGTTGTCACTGGTTTTGCAGCACTTAGCCCTAACTCTAAGATTAACTCCAGTGCATATTTTCTTTGGTGCATTAAGATACCTGAGCTTGATCTAGAAAATTCAATCCCCAAGAAGTATCTAAGTTCCCCCAGATTCTTCATCTTGAAAACTTGACTCATTGCCTTTTTAGTGTCCTTAATAAGTTGTAAACTGCTGCCTGTGATTAGCATGTCATCAACATAAATTAGGATGACTACTAGATCCTTTCCAGCTTGTTTCAAGAACAGTGAGTGATCATACTTGCTCTGTTTGAATCCAAGCTGCAACACTGCCTCCAACAACTTTGCATTCCACTGCCTTGGAGCCTGTTTCAGGCCATACAAGGATTTAAGAAGCCTACACACTGGTTTTGTCTCCCCCTGACTTTTAAATCCTTGTGGTAGATCCATATAAATTTCATCATACAAGTCTCCTTGAAGAAAAACATTATACACATCCATTTGATGGATATGCCAATGTCTAATAGCAGCAATAGCTAATATGGATCTTACAGTAACCATCTTAACTACAGGTGAAAAGGTTTCTTGATTGTCAATCCCTTCTTATTGGCTGTAACCCTTGGCTACTAACCTAACTTTGTACCTTTCAACCTCACTTGTATCCTTGTATTTAATTCTGTATACCCACTTACATCCAATAGACCTTTTTCCAGCAGGTAGTGAACAAACAGTCCAAGTTTAATTACTTTCAAGAGCAGTGATTTCAGCTTGCATAGCCTCCACCCACTTTGGATTTAATATCGCTTCTTTGTAAGAGGAAGGCTCACCCTCAGTAGAGCTGGCTGCAATAAAATCTTGATAGGAACTAGATAGATGATCATACTTTATATAGTTAGCAATACTATATGGTGTAGCTGAAGTCTTCTGAGTTGTGACAAAGTCTTTGAGCCAGATTGGTGCTGTTCTGGCTCTAGCAGACCTTCTTTGAAATGCCACTTCAGTTATGCCTTCAGAACCAGTAGTAGTTGTTGTAGGTTGAGATACATTTTGAGTAACAGCAGGTCTGTTAGTCACTTGTCTCAGCAATTGTGGAGCAGCTGGTATAAATGTGTCACTAAACACATTCACAAATGGAGCTAGTTGCTGATCTTTCAGGTTTTGAAAAGGAAAGACATTCTCTCTGAATTCTACATCTCTGTTAACAAAGAACAAATCATTAGAGAAATCATAGAGAATGTACCCTTTTTGTGAATGAGAGTATCCTAATAGCACTGCAACTACTGCTCTTGGTTTAAGTTTATCAGTTTCCTGTACAACTTTGGCAAAACACAGGCAACCTAAAACTCTAATACGACTCAAAAAAGGCTTGACACCAAACAAAACTTCATAGGGTGACTTGTTACTAAGTGTAGCAGAGGGCATCCTATTAATTAAGTAGGTTGCTGCTAACACACAGTGACCCCAAAATCTGATAGGAATATGACCCTGAAATCTAATAGCTCTACACACTTCAAGTATATGCCTATGCTTTCTTTCTACTACACATTCTGTTGAGGTGAGTAAGCACATGATGTCTGATGTAAAATACCAAGATCTTTAAACATAAAATCACATATTGAGTTTACAAACTCACTTCCATTGTCTGATCCAACACATTTTACTTTTTTATGAAACTATGTAGCTACATAAGTCAGAAACTGTTTCAATACAACACATACATCAGATTTTAACTTTAGAAGCAGTTGTAGCATATGCTACACTGTTAATGAGACTTTTCGATACTGAATTCATCAACCAAGAAAGCACAACTGCATTACACCTTTCCCACTGCAATTCAAACCTTTCATGAAACCTTTTTTTTTTTCAAGAACCATCCACCAACACAAATTTGTTTCGAACAAGAAGAGCAATCCTCATGGATCTCTTCCATAGAGAGTAATTATCTGTTCTCGTAAGCTGGAAAGAAATTAGAGAAATGCCACTCGTATCACTAGGGGCAAGGTAGAGAGGATGAGTAGGTTCTATTACTATTCCTTGACCCCAGTTTTCATCTGAAAAAGCATCATTGATTCCATTGTTTGTTCCCTCGTTTGTCGCCATTTCTGAACTTCAAGAATTTCGAACAAGATTACTAAATGACTGGATCGATTTATAGCAGATTAACACTACTCTGATACCATGTTAAGTTTGGAGAAACAAGAAGGCAGAAAACAAAGAACAGGAAATAATAATAATAAGAAGAGAAAACAGAGAAGAAGAAGCTGTATCTGAGAGGGAAATAGTGCAGAGAAAAAGATGCAGTAGTTAGGGAAGAAGAAGATGTAGAAAGGAATTGTATATTGCTTGTAAAATCTTGTTACTTGAAAATGAATGATCAAGATCAATATATACACATTTGAGCATAACTAACTTTAACTAACTCCTTCCTATTCTAACTAACTACTTCTTAACTAACTTAGTTAATGACTTAACTACCCTTTTATATTATCTTCAACAGGATTCTCAATAAAAATACAGGATCTAAACAAAAGTTACTGGGTTCATCGATCCATATCAAACCCCAAATACATTACATTATAAGCTTTGGAAAAGGACAAATTCTGGGGGTGAGGCATGACACGTCACTCGATGCCTTTAACTTTGACCGAGTGAACCAATTAAATACAGCTATCCATAACCATGAAAAATGCATGTCAAACCATATGAAAATATATATTTATATTTCCAACAACTGTATCATGTGGCACTAGCCAAATCATAATCTTGTACACTTAAAAGTATGATTCTTACAAGATGTGTACAGAGGCGGAGGTAGAGTAGAAGGTACGAGTTCCACAGAACCTAGCTGGTAGTTTTTGTCCGAACCCTATGTTTGTCTTAAAAAATTATTTAATACGTACATATTATTAAATTAAGTACTCATTAACTTAATTAAAAGAGCTAGAATTCATAACCCATAAACTTCAAATCTTAAATCCATAATATTTGATCTATTATTTTTACCCACATTCACAGCTAAAAAATCACTATTTTCCCTTTGAAAAATATTAAGTGACTATTCCCACAGATATTTGATTGGATCAGTGGGAAAAGAAAAAAACAATAGTGTTTTCATATGAAAAAATTATGAAGCTTCCCGCTATTTCAGTGAGAATCTGTTTCCCACCATGCATTTTCCGAGTGAGCTGGTTCAGTGGAAAATGGGTGAGAAAATCATGTTTTGTAACACAAATTTTCCATTCACTCATGGTGAGAAAAACCTCTGTTTCTAATAGTGACTCGTATTAAACACGCTTACCATGTTACTTAAGCATAAATCGAATTATCAATTTCACTTCCAACGGCAGGGGATATTAGGACCCTCGTGAACTTTCATGTCTTTTTCGAAAAAAAGGGTCATAGTTTAGGAGGGTACTTGATGAGAAAACAATCACTAGCATAAACAGAGTTCCTTGTGCCCATCCTATATTCCCTCATTATGAATTATAGACTTTCCATATCCCCCAATTAGCAATTCTTAAAACATTTGAGCCTCAAAACTTTGTTCCTACACTTCAGGTTTCCTATTTAGGAGTTCTTCTCATGTTTTCATTGTACAAGAAAACCCTGAATAGCTGAAAGAAAAGGTGTATAAACAAAGGAATGGAAATAAGTTAAGGAATATGTATCTTGAAAGCAAACAGAGAAAGCATCTCAAGAAAGTTCTCTTGTGTTTTCTTTTTAAAGTGTGTGTGTATATATATACACTACAAAGTTTTTGCTTTCCATCAACAATAAGAAATTAAAGCCTTGAAGAAAAGATTACAGATTAACAAAAGAGAGAAAAGAAACATCGAAAATGAATTCAAAGGGACCTGCAGTTGCTACACCAACTCAAGTATATGAAGATTTTGTGCCATCATCAAAGCTGGTTCAAGAAGAACAATGTGACACTCTTCACATAAATCTTCCAGGTGCTTTTCTTTTTAGTCATCCCTGTTATTGATTATCTGTTTTCCTCCTCCTCGTCCTCATACCAGTGACGGATCTAGACTAGACGCGGATTTGGTACAATCTATTGTGTGCTCGTGAGAGAAATATATATATATATATATATAAGAGCAGAATCCATATGTCACCTGAGATATTTAAACTTACCCTTTAACTCAAAGTAACTTATTTTCATGCCTTATGTCACCTGAGGAATTTGAGTAGTCATGTGTTCACATAACACATGATTGTTCGTTACGTTCTTTATGGATTTCATGGCTAACCTTAGAGATTACTCTTCTATCTTGTGGAATGTATTGATTTCATACACGATTATTTTAAAGAAAATGGACATTTGAGTCTAACTGAACCTGAAAAGCTAATTCGTGAAATAAAGATTGTCAGGAGACTGTAAGTTATACCCTCAACCGATATGGCATACTTTTAACAGTTACACACTAACTAACATTGAGAATGAACAGGTTTCAAGAAGGAACAGCTGAGGGTTCTACTAACCATAACAGGAACTCTGAAGATCAGCGGACAACGGCCAATTGGGAAGAATAAATGGCAGAGGTTTCAGAAGGAATTTCCTGTTGCAGAAAATTGTGACAAAGGCAAAATCAGCGCGAAGTTTGAAAATGGAGTTCTTCATGTTAAGAAGCCAAAACTGATAACTTCACCAGTTAAAAAGGATAAGGAATTGGCAGCCAAAGAAGCTGAAAATACCCCGGCAGCTAAAAGACAGAAGACCACTTTAAGAGATGAATTCAGTAAGCAGGAAAATGCTGATATTAATACCCCTGCTAAAGAAGAACCAAAGAACAACAGTACTAAAACCAGTGAGCAAACAGAAGCTAAAAGTCTTGCAGGAAAAAAGTTACCAGCAGATGAAAGTAGTTCAAGCAGTAGTTATTACAGTGAATCTGAGAGTGAATCGACAGATGCTGAAACGACCGGAAATGCTACTAGTTGTTTGGCTGAAAACCTGAAGAAGCCAAGGAGAGTGATGACAATGACTCTTGTTGCTCTTTCAGTTCTTGGCGTTGGGCTCTATGTCGCCAACATGATGAAGTCTGCGAACGAAGCTGAAGAATGAGACTACTCTTTGCATTTCATTTCTGCTATGATTGTGAATAGAATAACTAACAAAGGACCCCATTTTCATTTCTAAAATGTAATCAATCAATTTGTTATGAATCTAAAAACCATCATTTAAATAAGTGCCAATGAGGTGAAATGGTAATGCATTTCATGTGTGCTCACTAAAGGTCTGCATCATTTGCACCCATTGTACACTCGCCTCTGCTTGCACCATCGAGCAGCTACTTAACAGATTATTTACTGATTCTCATTTTTCATTGGAATTCTATTCCAAATTTATATGCAAGCATATATGCAATGATATACTTTGTTCATCTAATCCTGCAGAAAAAAGCAACCACAACTAAACGGAATAAAGACAACATCTTAGGGGCGGGAAAAAGGAAAAAAAGAATACCCTGCTAAGTTCGGAATAGTACCATTTAACTTCCACAAACACCATTAATATTTCAGAAAATATAACACTTAATACAAGTACTTTAGATAGATGGTAGCTATAATCATCCTTGATTCAGTTTAGCCTCTATGTTTAAGAGGACGATAAACGTAAGTAACATGCTTCTACCATAGTACATAATTGGCCACACTTCTCATTTGGGAATTCCAAGCTCACAACAGCCCACTTATCTTCAGCAATAGGAAGCACAATAGTACCCGCGGGGAGGACCTCATCTGGAATGGATTTGTACACTCTGAACCTGTTGGAAAGGAGGTAACTTTTGGTTTCTGCAGCCACCCTCGCACTAGAATTTGCATTCAAGATAGTAGGGGACTTGGATGCAGCCGTCCTCGCACTAGAATTTGCATTCGAGACAGTAGGGGACCTGGATGGTGTCATTGCAGCTAATGATATAGTTTCTCTAGGCAAATGGCGCAATGATTCCACTGGAGAAGGGGATTTTTCATTTACACTGAGCTCTTGGACGCGCAGCGAAATTGAAGAATCATTAACCTTATCAGAACCTATGGACTTTAGGGATGTATGTTTAGAGTGAGCCATCTCCTCTTCATCTGTCAAAGGCATGAATAATTTGTTGCATCAGAACCAGTAATAATAAGCCAATCACATAAGTCGGAGCGAGTACATGGTGAAAACTATGAAACATACCTCTGAGTTTTTTTTGACCAATGGAAATGGACAGTGAATCCATGATAGGTTCAGTTTTGACAATTTCACCTTCCAAATCCGAGGAAACAGTTGAAGGATTACCACCATGGACGGATTTGCCTGAAATTTGAAAAGATGTCAAAATACTGTAGAAAAGTAAAATTTTTCAAGAGTCTTCCAACTGCAATAAAATGTCATTGTTAAGTTGATCTCAAGACAAACAGCTATTCGCCTGAACGGAGTTCCCTTAATGTCCGATTGGCTCAAGTATAAAGAAGGCAGAAAAAGAATACTTACATTTTGTTAAAGCTATATAAGCAACCTTGGCAGCATTTTCTTCTGCCTGTTTCACGGACTTTGCAGCATTCCCGTGAAAGACTTCTCCTTCAATTTCTACACTTGAGAAGAATGTCAGATTGTGAGGCTCACCGACCCTGATTGTTTTATATTCAGGCAAGCAAATTTGGCCATGTTGTGCCAGTTCATGCAGGAATCTCTTGTAACTTCTGGCATTACTCTGCGACAAAAATAATAAAACGAATAAAAGAGAAAGGTCACTTTTTGGCAGTATAGAAACATAAGAGTGGTGCATGAATGACATTAGCTAAAATTTAAGTTACATACACCGACAGTGTAAACTTTTTTTTGAAGTATTATAGTAGGTTAATTGACATTTATATTAGGTTTTCAAGTAATGCTTATCATAGACGGTGCATAGGACATAAACTCAGATAACAAGCGGCTAAGGGGCTATACTTTTTCTAAGGCAACGGTTACGAGTTTCATTAATGCAAGCTGTGCAACAGAGTTTTCTGCTTCCTCTGCAGTCTTGTATGCTCCAAGAGTTCTGAACAATTCCCCAGCCACTGTAACAGTTGCCTCGAAATAAAGATCTTGAGCTGAACTCTTCCTTTTACTACGGTAAACAGGTACACAGAGGTTTTTCCTTTTTGCATACATCTTCAGCTTCGTCTTGTACTGATAGTGAGAATCTTCTGTAACAAAAACAACCTCATTTATACATTCAAGGAGTAGCAGAATTTCACGGTATAGTAGATAAAGTTGCAGCAAGTACTTCATACACAACACGGAGGATAACTTTTTACTCAAAAGAAAACTTTGCAAAAGTACAACCTTTTGGTTTAAGTAGCAACAAGAAATCTCATATTCCTAAATGTACTTCAACTAGTTTACTAGGAAAAAAAACAAAAATCGTTGTGCAACTAGAGATAGCAAATCATAGAAAAAGCTTTGTGGACACAACACTACATAGAGTATTAAAAGAAGAAGGTTCACAAATGATGAGCATTAACAGCAAACCATCTTAAGCTCTTCACCTTGCTTGATCTCACAAGTATTTAGATGATCCTTCAGACATTGGCATGTTTCCTCAGTTTTCGTTAGTCCACTATCTCCTATAGTTGGAAATGAGCCACCTAATATTAAGTAGAGAAAGGTGTTAACTACTTTTTTAAAAAAAATTACAAGTCAAGCAAGGTTTTAGAACATATAGAAAAAGTTTCGAAAAATAAAAAAACAATTGAAGGATTTATAGATGAATAGGCAGCAATCGCAATGGTAATGACACCGAAACCTCAGAAGAGCGTAGTGTTATCAAATTTAACAGAAAAACCATCTTAAACTTTTCACCTTGCTTTGTCTCAGAAATACTTTTACCCTGCAGACTTTGGCGTTCTCCCTCAACTTCTGTTAGTCCAATATCTTCTGTAGTTGGAAGTGAACCGCCTATTAATACGTAGAAAAACATGTTATTACTTAAAAAATTTCTAAGTACTCCATGAAGTTTACTCAACAAATTATTCCTACTTATTTCAAAAAGAAGAGGATTTAAACTTCTTTACGATGCTCTGTGGTTCCCGAGTTTAATGACAATAACTTGAGGCACGCCGAACAGTAAACAGATACTTTAGACACCCATATGAGAACAAAATACTTGGGATGTGTAGGTTTCCTTGTCAACAAGCGGAGTGCAATCTACTCACAACCAAAGAAGTACTAGTAGAAAAACATATGGAAGGCTGATAATTTCTTTTGTAGTGAACATTCATTTCAACAGGATGTCAATGTCAAAAACCAAAATACATTACATTATATTTTCTGGAACAAAGGACAAACTGGTTCGACATTTTCTATTGTTCCACAAATATTTTCTTATTTAAAATTTAATTATGTTTAAAAGAATCTTATTCCAGCAGTACTAATAGGACATGAACAAAGATGAGAGACAAGCCTTGCAAGAAGTCTGAACGAAATACTGTTTCTTTCTCCCAAGTCCTAACAATAATGCATCAATAATCCTAGATAAGCAAGAAGCAAAAAATGCAAGGAATAAAATGTTAATGAGTAAATCATTTGTTCTTAGTTGGTAATGGACAATACATTTCAAAGAACCTCATATTCAAACTCAGAGTTCCATGCGTTAAGAAAGAATCATCGATTTTTTGAAATAATACAAGAAGGGGAAATGAGAGCATATCATTTCTATAAAATAAGCGAAAACGAGAGCATAAGACACATTCCCCACGCCCTTAATTTGAAACAAACTTCAAGTGTCAATAGAACGACCAATCTACTATATAAGCCTCATTCACGAGCTACAAGGGGTCGATTATATGAATTCTCTGTATCCATTCCGCTCTCCTAATAAATCCAATATTCAACATATTCATCTTAGTTAAATTATAACGTACCCCTTCTCCTTTATCCGTACTTTGGACCTTCTATGTGACAGAGTTAAACAAACTTCAAGTGTGAAAAAGAGGGAAAGGTAAAAAGAGCAAAAAGTGATTTGTTTATGACAAACTTGAAAAAAGAAAAAGACAGACAAGAGTTGACTACACAAATTCAAGAAAAAACAGTCAAGGAAAAGTCTAAAAGCAGACTTCTATGTGAAACATCAATATATTTACTCAAAACATTATGTTGCTCGAACGCTTCAAAAATACTAACGGTGCATGCCGGATCCTCCAAAAATAGTGCATCTTTGGAGGATCCTACACGGATGCGGCAACATTCTTGGAGCAACATAGCTCAAAGATGAAAATGGGGATCAGCATGATCAAACAAACATTACATTGCTTGAACTCTTCAGAAATGGTAATAGGTGCATGTCGGATCCTCCAAAAATAGTGCATCTTTGGAGGATTCAATATGGGTGCGGCAACATTTTTGAAACAAAATAGCTCAAACATGAAAATGGGCATCAACATAATCAAACAAACATTATGTTGCTTGAACTCTTCAAATATGCTAAAGGGTGCATGTCGGATCCCCCAAAAATAGTGCATCTTTGGAGGATCCAATACGCGACAATATTTTTAGAGCAACATAGCTCAAACATGAAAATGGACATCAACATAATCAAACAAACACTTCAAAACATGATTATTAAGTGATATTTCAAATACCACTAGTAAAGTGAAGGAAAGCAAACTTAGCAGCTTCATTATGTGCTTCTTTTGATGACTTGCACAAAGGTGGAGAGTCAAAATTGATTCCATTGACAACCACAGAAGCTTTGAATTGTGGATTGTGATCTACTCCATCTTTCATACAACAGTATTCTGGAAGTGCCCATTTCTTGTTTTGACACAATTCTTGCAGCTTTGACTTGTACATTTTTTTTTCTCTCTACTTCTAAGTTTTTTGTTTGCTTTCAAGTTCCATTTCTATATGTACCCATAGAAACCCCCCCCCCCCCCCCACAACCCTCAAACCAAACAAACAAATAAAAAAACAAGTTTCCTTTATGGTTCATGCATTGAGTATTAAGAATCTTGAACACCCCCCTCCACATTTTCTGCATGTTTTAGTACTATTACAAAGGAGGAACAAAAAGGTACTGTTGCAAAGCTGATATAGTGAATGTACGGGGATGCTTTGTGCTTCTAGCATTTGGCAACATCTTCACTTTAATTATTAATCGTTTTGGCATATAATACATAGGTTTGACATTTTAACTTGGCCTTAACTGACAACTAAACACTTTAACTTTGAGAATTCATGTCTAGACACCTCAACTTGTTCCCACTGTGTCTCGTGGGAATTCATGTCTAGACACCTCAACTCGTTCCCACCGTGTCTCATGGACACTCGACGCTGACGTGACGCATCAATTTTGGAGGTGTGTAGATGATCAGACATGACACAAGTAGCATGTGTTCATATGGTACTTTTCCGGCCCGTCCAAGCTTCGTGCATGACAAAGGGTCGGTAAAGATGAGGTGTATTGAAAGGTGGGAGGATAAAATCAATATAAAATGTCACTTGTGGAATTTATTTTCCCTACTTCTGTTAAGAAAGTCTTTTTTTTTTTTTTTAAGAAATTTATTTTTCTAGAGAAATTACATTAAAAAATTTGTTTGAGAATATGTAGAATGTCCTTTAATCTTATGGTCTTAAACATGCCATGTGAAAAATGCCCTTTAATGTTGCGTCCAAATGCACGTGCAAGTGCACGCAGTCGTCAAGTAATATAGAATAGTGAAGTCCAAACATTGTACCAACAGAGACTTGTCGATTAACTATTTACTAGATTAAATTAATCCTAGTTATCTATTAAAGCAATCAATCCTAAAGATATATCTATGGTTTAATTAAACTAAAAATCAAAAGATACTAGCTAATGAATACCATACGAAGAGCGGATTCTTACGTAATCTATGAGGTGAATCGGTCAAGGACTATGGATTCGCTTGCAATCATGTTGAATAATCATTTGAACTGACTCTGATTTTTCTATCGGGTTATTAGCTGCAGGTTAATATCACTTTGTTAAGCATGTTGTCGATAACTCTCTGACTACTTGACTATTCCTAACGCCTATATTCCTATGATTGACGGTTGATAGTAAAGTGTATGTAAGATTTCTTCTTATCAACTAAGCAAAGCTATATTTCTATCCAAATTTGCGAATCAATCCCCTTTCCCAATAAGGTTTTACAAACAAGCTCTATTTCTTCTTATTACCCTCGCAATTCCCTCTTTCGAGTCCAATTAACGAGCCACAGATAATGTTCAACTATTTCATCAAATAACCAAATAATTAAGATCAACAAGAAATAAATAACCACATGAGCCGTAGCATAACGGTAATATCTTAACAAGACAATCGAGTTCATACATGTTCGTCATGCAGCTATCATTCACAATCTTAGAATGAAAAATTTAACTCTACATAGACATAGAGATATTACAATAATTCATCTAAGAGAAAAACGTAAAAATAAATATAAGGAAAAAGAAAAGATGAAATCAATTTTCTTCAGCAACGGTAATATCTTAACAAGACAATCGAGTTCATACATGTTCGTCATGCAGCTATCACAATCTTAGAATGAAAAATTTAACTCTACATAGACATAGAGATATTACAATAATTCATCTAAGAGAAAAACGTAAAAATAAATATAAGGAAAAAGAAAAGATGAAATCAATTTTCTTCAGCAACGGTAATATCTTAACAAGACAATCGAGTTCATACATGTTCGTCATGCAGCTATCATTCACAATCTTAGAATGAAAAATTTAACTCTACATAGACATAGAGATATTACAATAATTCATCTAAGAGAAAAACGTAAAAATAAATATAAGGAAAAAAAGAGATGAAATCAATTTTCTTCGGCCTCCGCAGCGGCTCCTAACTCTTCCTCGATAAAAAATACTGTTAAAAACCGTATTTAAAATGTATGTATAGAGTCCCTAAAAACTCCGGGACGAAAGTGCTAATTTACAGAATCTAATTTGCTTTGCTGCTGCTCAATGCCCAAGTGGTCTTTTCCTTTCCACTTTCAATTCTTCATTATTTTGCTTCTTTATATTTATATGTTATTATATTAATTTTCTTGTATTAAGCTTCCTGCTTTTTTTTATATATATTTTATTCTTTATTCATTTCTTGTTTTAGATTTCTTTATTTTCATTATGCTTTCGTCCAACATCATAAAATTTAATATTTAGCATAAAATAATATAATTAATATTCAAAAAATGACTAAAATATACGTATTTTAACCACTCATCAACTTTAACTATTGGAATGAAATGAACCACGCAAATAAACCAGCTCTGCAATTGAAAGATAGTTGACTAATTGATACTCCCTCTGCCTAAATTTAATTCTCTGATGTTAATTTATCACGAAATTAAAAAAAATAAAATAAAAAAGACTCTTAAATTTCGTAATTTTAAATTAAAAACATGTAAAATATATTAAAATGCCCTTTAATCTTATAGTTTTATAAATATATCATTTAAAAAGTTAAAATTAAAAAATTGTCAGAAAAAAAAAAAACTTTTTTGAAACGGACTAAAAACTAAAATAAGACAAATAGAGGGAGCAGATAGATAGATCTCTACATACAAATTTGAAGGTAAAAAATCAAATGCATTTTTTGTCAAGTTTTAGGATCATATATAAGGTAGATAAACAATTTCTTAAAGAACATACAAGCACTTATAGAAAACCTCAGACAATTTGCCAGTAACTCAGAAATCTACATATTATTTCTTGGATAAGAGTATTTTCCCTATTTTTTGCAAGTAAAATAGTATAAAACAGCCATGGCAATTTCAAAAGGGGACTTCACGATTGGATCGACGACTATGGCAATTCAAAGCTCATTTTGTGCTGGCCAACTGGTCGCGGAGGAGCTTAGCAGCTGCTACCATGTTGCTGAGTGCAGGCTTAACTTCAGTATACTTGCGCGTCTTGAGGCCACAGTCGGGGTTGACCCAGAGGATGTTGGTATCAAGGACTGCAAGCATCTTGCTGATTCTGTCAGCGATTTCTTCTGTCGATGGAATCCTTGGTGAATGGATGTCGTATACTCCAGGACCAATGCCAGCACCATACTTCACTCCCTCGCGGAACACAGAAAGAAGCTTCTCGTCTGACCTGGAGTTCTCAATGGTGATCACGTCAGCATCCATGTCGATAATTGAATGGATGATGTCGTTGAAGTTTGAATAGCACATGTGGGTGTGAATCTGTCGCAACAAATGGCAAAGATCATTAGAGAACTATGTAAAAGAAGAAAAATGCTACATTTTGTATAACCAAGAAATCCTTGAGAGCCAGCTGGCACACAATTTGAAACTCGATGGATAATGACTCTCCCCTCTACCCTTCTCCGCTCAAATCCAGACTTCAGTCCACGGCAGGGTTTGAACAAGTGAAGTATGTGTCACCCATACCTCATGTGTTGTACTCATTACCACTGAACCAAAGCACCAGGGACAAAGAAAAGAACTTCCATAAAAACACAAATGCCTCCCAATTCTACCTAGCTCTTAGTTTTACCGGACAAATATTAGGAACAAACCACCAATTCCACACATCAGAAGTTGCTTATGAATCTTTCGATCCCATTGTTGCAATATTGTTGGACATCGGACATGTGGGGAACATTATGTTCCTTCACTTTTTCTAATTTATGAATTCTTATCCTTTTTCTTCCTCTCCTGTAAGTGAAGGGGTGCATGAATTTCAGAAGCTAGTGGGGTAGGAAAATACATTGACTATCCAAGATAGAACTGATGCAGGAAGGATCTTTTGGAGAAGTAGATAAACACGATAGGCGCCGACACATTATTATATTCATTTGATATGGAGAATGAAAACTAGAATAAATATGGACCTGGGTAGTGTCTTGAACACCACAGTTGGTAATCCTGAATGAATGTACAGCCCAGTTCAAGTAGAAAGCTTCCTCGGACTTTCTAAGAGGCAAACCCTCTCTTAAAGCAGCTTCATCAATCTGAATGACATTAATGCCAGCCTTCTCAAGATCTTCAACCTCATCCTTAATAGCCAAAGCTATCTGGTAGCAAGTCTCAAATCTAAAAGCAACACTAAATCAGTTATAAATTATATGTGTGCGGGAGAAAGAAAAATATGCTACTGTGTTGAAGCTTGAAAGTTCGAACCTCGGCTGGTCATCTCTAACAAAAGACCAGTTTAAAATGGTAACAGGTCCTGTAAGCATTCCCTTCATTGGGCGCTTGCTCATGCTCTGTGCCAGTGAAGACCAGAAGACAGTCATTGGTTTTGGGCGACTGACATCACCGTAGATTATCGGTGGCTTAACACAGCGAGACCCATAAGATTGAACCCATCCATTGGCTGTAAAAGCAAAACCAGATAATTGCTCCCCAAAATACTCGACCATATCGTTTCTCTGCATTTTGATGATGAAATGTTAGGGTTCTCAGCTTCTTCAGCATAACCATACAGACAATTAAACTTGACTTATGTATCTCACCTCTGGTTCTCCGTGCACAAGAACATCAATGTCTAGCTCTTCCTGGAGTTTGACTACTTTGCTGATTTCCTCCGTAATATATTTGATATATCCTTCCTCCGAGATCCTTCAATAATCAGAGGGGAAAAAAATGAATATGCAGATATAAACCACAACATACTAAAAGGAATAACTGCAGAAGTAGATAGTTAACTTGTTAGCCTTGTATTCTCGGCGAACTTTTCTTAGTTCCAATGTCTGGGGAAAAGAACCAATGGTAGTGGTTGGAAGAGCAGGAAGACTCAGCTTCTTCTGTTGAACTTCCAACCTTGCACTGACAGTTGTGGCTCTGCGATGGTCAGAGCCCTTCAAAGCAGCAGCCTGAACATGAAAGGTGGATTATCAGTTGATAATTCCAAAGAGCTAAAACTATAATAAGATGGAACCTAAAAATACTTACAGCCTTCTGCACAGCCCCATTGGTCACTCTAGGAGAGGATTTTCTGGATGTACGAGCTGCAGCATTAGCAGAGAAGAATGCCTACCGACAGAAACAGCAACAGAAAAACACAATATTAACCAAGTTTTAAATAATAATAGGCTTAATTGCTGGTAAAGACATTTATCGAGGTCCACACAGTTATAATGTACAATAGATCCATTAAATATCATAAACACTAAAAATTTAAGTGCTCAGCAATACAGCAATATGATGGTTTGTGGTCCAATAAGAGTATTTATTTTGTAGCCAAAAACAGCATGGGTAGGGTAAACTTCATCGAATATGATCAGCATTACGATTTAAAGATTCATTACTATTTATCTCAAATGCGCTAGATTTATATTTGCCTGATCCAATATGATGATTCATCTTCCATGTAGATGATTAATAAAAATATGTCAATATACCTCGTCTTTTTGTCCAGCCAACGCCTTTGCCAACGCATTGACTTCAACCAATTTTTGTGCAGCAAATGCAAGCCATGACTTAATTTCTTCATCCAACTTAGCTTCATTTACTAAATCAACTGCAGTGTGGAGAAGCGAGCAGGAGGTGGAGACCACAAGCTTGTCTGAAGAAAAGAAATGCCCAATAATGTCACTCATATGGTTCTGATCATGCACAGACCTATATTATTTTCACTTGTTTCAGCTGCAAAGATTTCAGTCATTTCACTAATTTTATTATATTCCTTTACTTCCGGATAAAGCAGAGAGCAAACGGAGGACTCACTTTACAGGTACATGTCTAAAAACCACATGCAAACTAAAAGTTGCTAGAAACTAAAACTGAGGACTCACTTTTCCCAGTCCTAACAAAGGGTAATGGAATAACCAAATAGCTGAAATTCCTAGACCGGGATACCTCAAATTTTAAAACAGACCAAATGGTGCCTACTCATCACAGGGTAAAGAATGCAGCAGAGTTTTCTATGCCGTTAAATTCCCTGATGAAAAGGTAGAGAAAGAAAGAAAACTATAATTAAATTTCTAGGCTTCTTGAAAACATATGCGGACTCAGATTTTGCTATTCAATGAAATAAAGTGCAGTTACAACCAATTACCTTTTCCAACTAGGTTCTCAAGAGCTTGCAAGGTACTGAGAGAAGAAGCAAGATCATTAGCCCAAATATTCCTCCCATCAACTACTCCGGCAAAGAGATACTTTTCTGAAGGAAAACCACTCTTGATCAAATCAAGAGTCTTCGGTCCACGAACTAGATCAAACCCCAGTGCAGTAACACCTTTTAAAGCAGTAATTGTTTTGAAAGCTTCAGCAGGAACATCAGCAAAGTATGTCTCAATGAGGACATTTAAACCAGAAAGCGACGACTCTAATTCTGAGTAGGCATGAGAAAATGCTTGCAATTGATGAGAATCAAGATCCTTAACAAGGGTAGGCTCATCAAACTGAATCCAACTAGCCCCAGCTGCCTTCAGTTCAGCAATGACTTCCCTGAATGAGCAGAAAGAAATAAGGCAGTTCTGGTGAACGTTTTAGATAGATATAACGGACTTTAGTACAGAAATTGGTCTGCTCTTACTTGTAAACTGGAAGAATCTTGTCAATCAGTGAGAGAAGAGGAAACGACTTTTCAACACCTTTTGCTACTTTTGATAACAAGAGGAAGGAAACTGGGCCTACGAGGACAGGGACTGTGTCAATGCCTAGCTGCAAAAACAAAAAGGGTTGAACAATATCAGAACACCAAAGAATTCTATAAGATTCAGTTAATACAGCTGACATGTGGCTACCAGTTATGCTCGCAGGCCGCAGCAGTCAGGGATATGTGTCATGCATGAATGTTAGTTCAGCTTCATAACAAAATCCAGTAGGAGAGGCACATAGAACAGAAACTCACAAGTAAAGAAAGATTCAATTAAATCAACCTTTAAATCTAAATGAAACAAAATTCCACACATGTTACATGTGACATTGACAGTGACAACCAGAATCAAGCCCTATCTCAGAGATTAAAACTCTGAAGATGATGTCATATTGAAAACAGGGTTTGAGCACCAAACGGCGTGATATTCAGAAAATGCAAGTCACTACCACATTGGGATGGCTTCCAAAAAGGCAATAAAATAGGTCTTACAAAATTTGTACAAGATGGCCACAAATTCATGCAATTCTACTCACTATGGTTACGATTCTACCATATATGTCTTTTTCATTCCGTCGAAAATCGATTTTACGGTATAGACGCTTATGACCTCCCCCTCTATGCCTTGCGGTAATGATTCCTCTGGCATTACGCCGGAGGAATGAACCTATTTGAAGTGGCCCATTTCGTACCAGAGAAGCCTATGTATGAACAAGGATGATACAGATGATACAAAATGCTAATTGGACCTCTAAGCAGTGTTGACCCTTTCCAATATATCCTTGAATTACGCATCACAATCTCTTTTATTTTCCTATTTTAATATGTAAATAATCCTGAAACTTGGAGATGTCACAACTCGCACCACCCATAAAGTGACTTCAATGAATCAAAGCAATGACATATTTGATGCATGGGAGACTAAGAGCGCCTTATAAGACATCTTCTACCATTTAAATTTGATACACCTCTTTAATAAGAAAGAAAATAAATTTTTTTAGTGTGAGTCATAAACTTACAGATTTAGCCTCCTTGTATTCACTAACTGCCTTGTGAGATGCATAGGAGAACTTAACATCTGGGCCTAATTCAGGAACAATGTAGTGGCTGCATCCAAGAACAAGAATCTCATATAAATAGTCCATCACACAGTGAGATTAAACAGATCTCAAAGCTCACTAAGTTGTTGAACATTTGAACGAAATGTTGTCACTTACTAGTTGGTGTCGAACCATTTTGTCATTTCCATGGCCGGTACGGAGGCGTTTCCTCTAGCCATTGGGAAGTAGACATCAAAACCAATCTCACCACCATCCCAACCATATCTTGGTGGAACTGCACCTAGCATAGCAGTAGTGTCCAAGACTTGGTCATAATACGAGAAGGTGTTGCTTGGAATATATTTAATGCCAGCATCAGCCATCTGCTTCCAAATGGATAACCTAAGATCAGCTGCCACTTTCTCCAAATCCTCAGAATTGCTCTTCCCATCCCAAAAAGATTCCAACGCAAACTTAAGCTCTCTCTTGGGTCCCATACGAGGATATCCAACAACATGAGATGCCATTGTTCTGTTTTATCCGTCACAAGAAAAGTACCACAAATTAAATTCAGACATTTCAACAGCCTCTTAAAGTTTTACATCCATCCGTATTTTCATGCAAATGATTGCATAACAATCATTGCAGGTCTTTTGAATGAATGCTTAGCATCATGAAAGGAATGATTTAAAACTGCACAAAATTGCATGAACAAGAGTTTCAAAAAAGAAATGACCAAGAAATTGAGATGTAATGCAGAACAAAGCTGACGTACTGATCAGACTAACAGAGGAATAAATATGAACTCCAATAATCCATGAAACCAATTAAGAATCAGAAAGCAGAATAAACCTTCAAAGACATTAGACATTATCCCAACACAACAACACACCTCAAGCAACACATATTCACCAAAATAATGAGATAAAGGCTATTTCAGAGACTCGCCTTGCAACTTATAACATATACATCAACTGATAAAATAAGAGAAATTTGTAAACAGTCTCATTTAAACGCCTAACTTGCTAGAGAGGAGATTCTTCTCCTTGTTTATATTAGATTTATAGAAACTTAGTAGATACTTTAAAATATTCATATTGGGTATACATGGGGTGGTGCTACTAACAACTTTTTTGGATGGGTTTTACCTATTGTATGGTATTGTTACTTTAAATACAATATTTGTTTTTTATTGTTACATCCTTTGTTATGTAACGACGAAAAGTGTTATTTGTAACTATCAATTTTGCGTGATCGCATAGTTACCCTTTATCTGACCAACTCTACCTCTTACCTTATTTTTTCTTTGTAATATTGTAAGCTTATCCTCACTTGTTGGTGTGTGGTATTATAAAATGAACTACCAATTTTGTGTGATCGCGTCGTTACCCTTTATTCTACCAACTCTACCCTGTACCTTCTCTTTTATTTGTAATACTGTAAGCTTTTCCTCAGATTGTCGGTGTGCGGCACTATAAAATGACGAGAAACAATACAATTTATAATATATAATAAAATATAACATGATACATTATGAAACGATGTGTAACAACCTTCCAAACAAGATATAGACTCGAACAAACCGTATTAAAATTACATACAATGCTTCATCAGAAAAAGATTGAACCATTAAAAAGGACTCTTTTTGTTCTTTCATCTTACCTCCGCAGCAAAATACACATAACAAGCGCCGAAACAAACACAACGATAAATTGATAGTAATAAGCAAAAAACTTAAAGACCCACAATCCAAAATGCAAACTTTGAAATATTGGAACACAACATACTTCAAAATAAATTACAGTAATGTTGATTATTATGAGTATTACTAACTGATATAACAAACACATGATAAATTGATACTGATAAGCAAAAAGCTTAAAGACCCATAATCCAAAATGCAAATTTTGAAATGCTGAAACACAACATACTTCAAATAAATTACAGTAACAGTGATTATTATGGGTATTAACTAATATAAACAAAAAACTTAAAGACCCACAATCCAAAATGCGAACTTTGAAATACTGAAACACAACACACTTCAGATAAATTACAGTAACACTGATTATTATGAGTATTATTAACTGATATAACAAAAAACCAAGAAATGGGCAGAAACAAACGCATGATAAATTGATACCAATAAGCAAAAAGCTTAAAGACCCACAATCCATAATGCAAATTTTGAAATGCTGAAACCCAACACACTTCAAATAAATTATACTAAATGGTTATTCACTAATATAACAAAAAAAACCAAGAAAAGGGCAGAAGCAAACACATGATAAATTGATGGTAACAATAAGCAAAAAGCTTGAAGACCCAGAATCCAAAATGCAAACTTTGAAATGCTGAAACACAACACATTTCAAATAAATTACAGTAACACTGATTATTATGGGTATTAACTAATATAAGCAAAAAACTTAAAGACCCCACAATCCAAAATGCAAACTTTCAAATACTGAAACACAACACACTTCAGATAAATTACAGTAACACTGATTATTATTAACTGATATAACAAAACAGAAACAAGAAACGGGCAGAAAAAAACCTGAACCGAAAGTTGAAACGCAAGAATTGGGTGCCACGAGGGTTGGTGGAGGTGGGTGTGAAGACAGAAATTGAGGAACCAAATGATAGAAAAGTTGATGAAGAAGGTGTAGGGAACACTGGTGAAACAAGTCTCATATATATGGAACTCAATTTCTTAGCAGTAGTTAACATGTCAACTTTCAGCAATTCTTATATCTATAAATATTTGTGACCTACTACTGCTACTGTTTCTTGCCTTCTCCTCCTTTACTTCTTGGCCCCTCTGTTTTCTGTTTTCAGCATTTAGCACCAACTATTTATCATAATAGTAATTTTGGGACCAAACTCTCTAAAGAGACGGAAAATGTTTTATTGTCGAACCAACACATATATATTCCTTCCCCGAGAAATTTTAGTAGCTCAACTGCTGTTCACCTTGTTGGCAAGACTCGTTTCTTCATCTTATAATTCATTTTATTTTCTCGCTTTGTGGGTGTCCCCTTAGTTCGGATACTCGGAAGAATTAGTTGACAAAGCCACCAAAGTTACTTTTATTAACAGTGAAGGGTGAAAAACATACTTAAAGTATTCAAAGTTTTCTGATTTTTCTATCCGAACTATCAGGTATTTATTTTTTATCTGAACTATTATCAAATGTTTATCAAAACACACTTCAGCTATCAATTGCTCACTTTTCCTACCTGAAATACCACCATCGTCCAGGTAGGAAAAGAGAACAACTGATAGTTTAGGTCTTTTTAAATAAACATTTGGTGATAGTTCAAGTAAAAAACTCACACACTGAATAATAATATTCAGGTAGAAAATTTAAAAATCCTTAATATTTTAAATGTATTTTTCGCCCTTCACTCTTTTACTGAGGATGAGGATCTTTATTTCTTTTTTCTTAACTTGTGTTTAGGAACACGTCCCACTCCTTCATCTTCAAAATACACGTTTTGTAGTTTTTTTAAGCCCTAATTTATTCTTATTTTGATTTTATTCTAGTTCAAAATGTTGTTTTTAATGTCTTATTTTATATTTTGTTGAGTTTATAGTCATGGCGAAGCCCTAATTTATTGTTATTATGATTTTAATTTAAATGGGTTCTATATGTTATTTTTTATGTCTTATTTTTTGATTTTTCTGAATTTATAGTTTTGGTGAAGCCCTAATTTATTCTTATTCTAATTATTTTTTGAGTTCCATGTTGTTTTGCATGTCTTCTTTTTTCTTTTTTTTTAATTTTTTGCAATATGGCTATTGAACTAGATGAAGATGAAGGCCCAAGCAATCAACCAGACGAGTTTTTATTAATAAACAAAAGGTAGAAGAGGCAGACTCCATGTCCAGGGACGGATTTTAGGAAGGTTTCAGGGGTGTTACATGATACTGCTTTATGTATGTATAATTAAAAGGCAAAAGCAAACATAGAGAATATATTGTGTAAAGTGACATTCTTAGACACAAATAGTGTAGCTCAGTTGGTTAGATGCTTCAAATTTTTAGTTGAGGTTGTGAATTCTAATCTCTGCAGCTATTTTTTATTATTGCTTATTTTAAAAGGTCGAGAAAATTGATGCAAAGATGAACTACGAAAGCATAAACTTTTAAATTCTTTTAGAACAAGTTGTTTTGGTCACTTCTTGTACTTGCCCCTAAATTGGGATCAATTCAATGGACAATTAGTTCATTCAATTCTTCTACTTCAAATCAAGTATAGAAGAAAAATCATGAGATTTGATTCTTGATTGAGGATATATCATGTTGTTTTGAGCTAAGGGAGTTTGCATTGGTCACTAGGCTAAATTGTGGGGCTCTTCCCTAATGAAGATGAGTTGAATAAGGTCCATTACAAAGAGAGAATTTTTACACTAAAGTTAAATTTAATTGCGAGTATGTTAATTAGGATAACATTCTCTATAATCGATTTCATCCCATACCAAACGACCTCTCAGTACTATAACTTTACTTGTTCTTCTTTTCTTTTTTAATGTCCCTCTCTCTCTGCCTTCTATACTATGAAGGATCAATTATTTTCATAAAGAAGAAGAGTTAGAACAAATATTTAGATGTTCTTTTCCTTCTTGCGTTTCTCCTTTTTACAATATCTTTTCTGTGATCAAGTTAAGATTTTTATTTGATTTTGATGTAGTTACATTTTGAGTTTCTTGATTTTTTGTCTTCTGAGATTTTGTTTGACTTCTTTTTTTATCTTATTTTTAACTGAACAGTTTTTTTTTGTTATGCTTTTGCCATGAGTACTATATGATCAAATATACATGTGCAACACACGTGCGGAAATTTTAGTCCTTATGATTGACACAAAAGTATAAGTTTAAGATAAAATTGACATTTTTATAACCCAAAAAATATTAGCAAAATCCTAACCTCTAAATATTGGCAATTTCTAAACAAAAATCACTAAATGGCTCTTCAATATTAAAAAATAATATTGTGACTTTTCCATAGGCATAAATTAAGGGATTTAATAACTGTATACATCAGAATTTTAACTATAATTTTTTTTCCTTAAAAAAAAATAGTTGCCTACAAAATTGCATAAGCAGTTTTTTTTTATTCTGCCACATTAATTGATGATGCAAAATAGATCCCAACATTAACGTTTCATTCAAGAAAACTTTCAGATATATTCATAAATTTTAATTAATCAGTTATATATTTTATACGAATGAAAAATATTGAGTAACTAATTTATTATAATATTTACCTTTACATCTTTTTTATTAAGCCCCACCTTGGGAGGCATGACTAGCACATGTGCCCTACTAGGACCTGGACTGCTGAGCTGACTAAGCCTAAGCACCTTTGGTGCTGGCTGACTCTAACTCTAGAATCAAGAAAACAGCGGGCTATATAGCGGCTGTAAATATAACCCCCGGCCGACAAGGCCTATAGCCACCTGTGAAAATAAACAGCTAAACAGAGACAAACAAACATAAGGAGTCCTATGTGGGCCGACAAGGCCATCATGATATCTAGTTATAACGGGAAAGTAAAAGTCGATGCTAAACTGAGCTATGACCGATAAGACCACCAATCAATAGCTAAACAGGGCCCCACGCGGCCAACACACATGGGCCTCACACGGCCGATATCATATAACCACAGGGAAATAATGCAATCTGCAAGCCTCTAGGAGTAATAAGATGGTCGGGACAGGGCCCCGACCTACCCATATTGTTCAAACAAAAGAAGTAACCCTCTATCACACAAGCTCCGGAAGAAGGGAGCTGACGGTCCTGTACGGCTGACTGGAACTACGAGGAACCTGCTCCTCGTCTATCTGTACTTGAAGGCAAGTAATGCAGCGCCCCAGAAAAGGGCGTCAGTACCACAGGTACTGAGTATGTAAAGCAATAACTTTAAATGACTGAAAGTAAGAAATAGAACTGACAATAACTGAAGTAAAGAAAACGGACTGAAGTTGACTGAGGTAGTGAAATCAGGACTAAACATAACTGTAATAAGGAAGGTAGGGTTCATACCTGGCAAATGAGGCGTCTTATTGTCTAACTATCAGTAACTAAAGCAAGCATAAACCTTACCTGGCCCCCATAAGCCGGAAGGTACAATCAGCACAGAATAACCCACCTAGGCCCCTATTAACCCTAGTGAGTACAACTCAATCTATATACCCCTATCCAGGTCATACTGAGTCAACTACCAGCTATAAGCGTCCTGCCGATCCCCTGGGTCTGCAACTGGACCCGCTCGGCCCCTGATTATAGTTGTGTCTAAGTCCGAAGGACTCCTGATATCTACACCCCAGGCGTAAGCGCTCGGCGAGGGTGTGTATAAGGCCAACCACGGCAATATGAGGATCTGGATCCCCATCTTCGTCCCTTGCGGATGGCATGCCGCTCCGTAGAGCGACGTATCCTCGCCCCTGGCTGGCGGTGACACAGCTATTAACCCTGGGGTGGTCACGAAAACTATACAGGTATAATCTAGCCCAAAACATTACAATTTACGAGTCTCAATTGACAACAACAACTAAACATGATGACATACTCCTGACATGTTGTACTGGGATTCATATTGGATTACTATGTTGAAGAAACTAACTTGCCGAAAGAAAATGCCTTAACATACCTCGATTGCCGGTTTCTAATTAACTGATAGGTTCCAATTAGTATTCAATAGCTCTACCCAACTGAAATCGTGTTACTGAAAAGGTAGGACTAGTTTTAACACTAAATTCGACAAAAAGAAAAACTTTATATACAAATATTAACTATATTCCAACTTTGTGGAACATGGTCGAAACCTCATTATTTCTCGAAAGTCTAGAAGGGAGAAATGCTTACTTTAAGCCTGGGATCGTATTGACACTAGTTTGGATCAATTCCAACAACTTTGGCTCGGCGGGACGACGATTCTCCGGGCGAATTTCACGAAACTGACTCCGTAGAAATGCTCCATGCAGCCTTATACTTCGATACCCGAAGTTAATTCGGATTTGGACGGTATTTAGCGGCATAATCGGATGAAAATTATATGTTTTCCTTCGTTCTCCCTCTGCTCTGGCTGTGGTTTATGAATTATAATCAATCTTCTAGGTGTGTGACCCTTACATACTTGAGGCAGCAGACAAGGCAACATGGCATGCTGTCCAACGCGTTGATTCTGCTCCGTGCCACGTTGGCTAACGCGGAGGAGCAGCTCCGTGCCACTTTGCCCCTCCGGGCAGCTTGGTTCGGCCTCCTCCCGCGAAATCCCGACTTTTTGCACTTGTTTGGCCTTTCCCCGGGCCCTTTCCTCGTATGTATGACACTCTAAAACTCTCAACCAACATGCGAATAGGCCGACTAAATGCTAGAAACTTACGGGGTGTAACATTTTTGATGTATACATTTATAAATTTTACATTCTAACAATTATTAAATGTATATATCAATATTTATTGAACGTATATATATTTTGAAATTATTTCAGAAAATTAATCAAATTTGAATTCGTGTTTTTTTAAAATTTATCTTTAATATTGCGTGTTTATTTCTTTCTCGCCGTGTACTTTTACATATAAAATTTGATGTATATATGTATACGTTATAATAATATACATCGGTTGTATTCATAATTGTATCCAAAAATTTATTCAAATTTATATTCATGAACATTTTTTCTTTATCGGCATGTATTTTTTACATATAATAATTGATGTATATATGTATATGTTATTATAATATACATCGACTATAATTAAATTTGTATTAAAAAATTTATTCAGGTTTGTATTCATGATGGAACTTTTTTTTAAAATTATCTTGAATATTGCATGTTTATTTCTTTCTCATCATGTACTTTTACGTATACAATTTGATGTATATATGTATACGTTATTATAGTCAATTCATATAAAAAATAAATCATGTATAATTTTAAAAATATAATTGATCATGCAATATAATAAATAATAAATAAACAAACAAACAAAAACCGTCACATTTTTATAACAACGTAAAGTTAATTACCTTCAATATTAAATTTTAAAAAATACTTTTAAATTTCCAATAAAGTGAAATACTTTGTTCTTTTTAAGATAATTGTTCTTATTTAAAATAGATTTGCTTTAGAATTTTTTTTTCAATAAAATAAATTTGTCATTCCCAATAAAAACTAAATAAAAAATCTTTCAAGTTCTCATAAAAAAATAAAAAACTTTCAAGTTTCTTTTAGTAAACAGTGTATTTATAATAAAGAAATTGCAATATAATATTAAATAAAGGTTAAATAATGAAAATGTTATAAATTTATTTAAGTAAATTCGTGTATTTTTAAATAAAAAATTTGGTCAAATAATATTTAAAAATATTTAAATACAAGTTGTCCTATAAAAAAGTGAAACTTCAATCAAACAAATATTTAATTTTCTATTAAATATAAATATTGCAATAATTTTTTTAAAAAAATCTGTTACACCCCATAAATTTTAAATGAATAAATAGCCTAATGGTATGTTGATTAAGGGATCTAGAAAAAAAAAAAAAGAAAGAGAAAGTCGGTTTTTCCATTCTTATCAATAAAAATCAGAGAAAAACAGGGGGTATAGCCATGTAAGGCAAAACCCATGACTATTTGCTCAAATTTCCTTTCGATTACACTATGAAACGCGGTCTAAACTCCGTTCCGGCTTAGATACAGAGGTATAAGCTGCAGAGACCAATTCTACGGAGTTGGTTTCGTGAAATTTGGCCAGCGAAATGTCGTGCTAACGAGGTAAAGTAAAAAGAGTTGCTTTAAATTAGTACCAATGTGTTCCTAGCTTTGCAGTGAGCATTTATCCCTTCTGGACTATCGAGAAATAACGAGTTTTCGACCGTTTTCCGAAAGGTCGAAGTTTGGGATAAATATATATCAAAAGTGATAATTTCTCTCGGATATTAATGTATTTAGTTCTAATTGACATGTATATGAATGTAGTTGGGAGAAACAACAGAAGTACCGACGGAAATCACATCGGTCAGTCGGGTACTCAGAAACCAGGTATGTAAAGCTATCCTTTCGGCAAGCCAGGAAGTACAGTCTAGAAAATAAATAGAATAAAGGCTATTAATAGACACCCAGCGTACATGAACGATTTTAGTATAATTTCCAGCAAGCATGCTAGTATATCATTACGTATCATGCGATAACAGAATAACAGATAGTCAGATGATTTTGGATAGTAACGTGGTATCAGCTAGTAGCTCAGCATGTTCTTACGTAATATCTAGAATGAAAATTGTAAAAGCAGTATAATGAATTAGCAAGATTACAGATAGTATGTATTACATTTGTTGAGACTGTATCCGGTGATAGATGGCACATCTTATGTTATTGAGTTATATCCAGTTATAGATGGCATATTCTATGTTATCGAGTTATATCCAAATATAATCAGATCAGTAATCAGATATAGAAATAGCTCCAGATACAGATGTAGCTCCAGAAACAGATATGGCTCTAGAAACTGATATAGCTTCAGATCGTGGATAACAATAATTAGATAAACAGATAAAGGCCAGGTAGCAGTTAGCCCAACAATCAGAAACAGTGTAGAACAGAATATAGCATCAGTTGTTTAGTACGGACTGGCCTTGAAATAAAAGAAGAGAATATGATTAGTATTTTTCATTTGAGCATGCTTGCTGTGTATGTGTTTTGCATGTTGAGACTTGTTATGACATGTGGGCACCCTTTAGCATCCCCACCGCCCCTGGGTTATAGCTGTGTCGATACCAGATTCAGATACCGCCACCAGCTGGGCGATGCCATCCGCCTAGAGGACGATGATGGCCGACCACCATGATAATACGTTCCAGATTACCCTGCTTGCAGGGGCAGTTCAGTTCACTCTGTGCAGAGCCAGATTACCCTATTTACAGGGGCAGACTACTCTGTGCGCGCTTGTGGCCGGGGGCAGTTTCAGATACAAATTTTTATAAAATTACCATATTGTGTGTTTACACCTAGAGGCAGTTTCAGTCACAGAAACAGCAACAGATTACCCCGTTGAGCGCTTGCGCCCAAAGGCAGGAGTCTTCGGACTCAGACACAATTCATTGTCAGAGGCCAAGGCCTGAGCTACGTACCCAAGGGGGCCGGTAGGAGGAGCTCACAGTTATCAGATGAGTGGAGTGACTTATTTTTGGTTAGTTTAGACCCGGGTAGGGGTAAATAGATTGTTCTGTTGGTTGGCACCTTCCGGCTTATGGGGGTCGGTCAGGTATTGTGTGTATTTATATGTATATCTATATGTGCTATTAGATACTGATAGGCAGTAGGACGACACGTCGTCAGGTACGCCCAGTTTAGTTACAGAATAGGTAAACTCTCCCCAGTTATCCTCAGCCAGATAGACTCAGCTTCTTCCTGCTTATATGTCATGTTATTGTTGTTACCCATTTCAGTTGTATATTTTAGTTTGCTTTACATGCTCGGTACCTGTGGTACTGACGCCCGTAGGGGCGCTGCGTTGCTTGCCTGCAGGTACTCACAGACGAGGAGCTGATCCCTCGTGATCCTAGCCAGCGCAGAGTTATCAACTCCTGTCATCCGGAGCTTGATATTCAGAGGTGTATTTCATTTTCTTTTATTGTATCCCCGACCATCTTATCAGTATTCCTAGAGGCTTGCATTCTGTATATATTTCCCTGTGGTTAGTTGTGCCGGTCGTGTGAGGCCGTGCATTTTGTTTAGTTGCTTAGCTTTGTTGATTATGTTGGCCATGTGGGGCCATAGTCTGATGGTAGTGGTGATCTTGCCGGTCACGTAGTCGTTTAGTATTCTATTATATAGTGTTAAAGATAACTAGACAGCATGGTGGCCTTGTCGGCCCGCATAGGCTTCCCTATATGAGATGATTCTGGTTAGCTGATGATACAGTACAGGTGGCTATAGGCCCAGTCGGCCGGAGGCTGTATTTACAGCCGTTATATAGCCCGTTGTTTCCTTGAATTTGAGTCAGAGTCAGCCAAAGCACCAGATGTGCTCAGGCTGGACCGTTTAGCAGCCCAGAGTCTAGCAGGCACCAGGTGCCCGTCATACCCTCCAAGGTGGGGTGTGACAAAAACTGTCAATTTCAATATAAACAAAAAACTTCACAATTTTTTTAAAATAACCGCTTCATTTTTTCTCAACTTTTAGGGACATTGCAGATGGATAATTTTAACCCAATAATTATAAAAAGCTTATTCTATGTCAATTAATTAAAAGTGGGCTATTTTATATTAATTTAAGAAGAAAGTTGACATATTGTGTCAATTTTTCAAAAAATATTGGAATACCCATCGTTTACGACTAGGAGTACTGGGGTATCTATCTAATCTCATTTCCTCCTCTAAATTTCGTCTCTCAGTTTCAGTATTGACCCAGCAAAGTACTTTCTGCGTCGATGTATATGTGTGGTTATAATTTCAGTCCTTGTCATGATGTTTAACAAAACACATTTAATCTTCAATTAGTTGAAATGTGAGTTTTCCGATACATTTTCTCTTATTTTGTTAATTTTTTCTCAAATTATATATATTTTTTCTTACTGTAATCTAATTTCACTCTCAAATTTGATTCCATTTTTTTCTTTTTTTCTTTTATTTTTCATCTTATTTTTTTCTTTTTGTTTTATCTAATTTATTTTTGTTTTTTCCATAATCTAATTTCATTTGTTTTTTTTGTCTTTTTTTTAAATTCTACTTTTTAATTTTTTATACCATTGAAGTATCCTCTAGTCTTTCAATGCACACTCTTCAGTCCTCCATGATACCATCACAGTATATTTATATATTGACATGGTATCATGAAGGACTACTCCAGTCTTTCAACGAAGCATTTTTGAATACTCCATGATATCATCATAGTATATCTATATACTGATATAGTATCATGGAGGACTGTTTCAGTCCTTCAATAAGACACTCTTCAGTCCTCCATGATACCATCATAGTATATCTATATACTAGCATAGAATAATTAAGGTCGGCTTTAGTCCTATAGGGAGAAAATCCTCAGTCCTTAGTGATACAATCATAGCATGTCTATATACTGTCATGGTATCATTTAGGTATGCTTTAGTCCTCAATTATACCATCATAATATATTTGTATACTAGTGTGGTGTCATTGAGGGATGCTTCAGTCCTTCAGTAAGACTCCTCAGTCCTCCATAATACCATCACAATATATCTATATACTGTCATGACATCATTGAGGTCTGCTTTAGTTCTTCAATAAGACACTCCTCAGCCCTCCATGATACCAATTACCATCACCATATATCTATATAATATTGTAGAATCATTGAGGTCTTTTTTAGTCCTTCAGCAAGACACTCTTCAGTCCTCCATGATACCATCATAGTATATTTATATACTAGCATGATATCATTAAGGTGTTCTTCAATCTTTCAGTGAGAAACTTTGTAATCTTTAATGATACCATCACGGTATATTTATATACTATCTGTGGGGTCCAGCCCCAATTCAACCTTGGTTGCAACATTCAAAGGTTGGGCATTCAAAGGTTGGTGAACTTTGAAAGGTTGGGCATTCAAAGGTTGGTGAACTTTGAATGTTGGTCCAAAATTTTCCTATAAAAGGAGCCCCTTGCTCATTTGTAAAGATACACCAACAAAGAGAAAAGAAAAAATATATAAAGAGTGAGATTTTTTCTTGAGTGATATTATAGTGAGGTGTGAGTAAAAAAATGGTTATCTCTTTTGAAGTGTGTGTAGTGGTTACTTTGAGTGTTGTACTCCTGAATCATACGGTGTAAAATTCCTTACTATAGTGATATCATTTTGCTCCTCTTAGCCCGTGGTTTTTCCCTTATTCAGAAGGGTTTCCACGTAAAAATTCTTTGTCTTTCCATTTTTTGTCCCCTTTTTATTTTGTTTGTAACCATTCTTGTATTATTACGCATTGTGTTTCTCCGGTTTTTACCCAACAATCTGGTATCAGAGCCAAGGTTCTGTCTGAGTATGCTCTTTGGTTGCAGCATAGTCTGATCTTCCACATCAGAAAATAATTTCTTTGGTTATCCGTATTTTTTAGGTGAACAATGGAAGCTAACACAAGTAGAATTGTTACTTTGAATGACACCAATTATGCCATTTGGAAGGGAAAAATGGAAGATCTACTTTATGTCAAAAAATTTTATCAACCAGTTTTTTCCACTGTAAAGCCTGATAATAAAACAGATGAAGAGTGGAATCTGTTGCACAGACAAGTTTGTGGATTTATTAGGCAGTGGGTTAATGACAATGTGTTGAACCATATTTCTAGAGAGACACATGCTCGAACCCTATGGGAGCATTTAGAAAGTTTGTATGCTCGGAAGACTGGTAATAACAAAATGTTCTTGATAAAGCAGATGTTAAGTTTGAAATACAACGATGGCTCTCCGATGACAGATCACCTGAATAACTTTCAGGGGATTATGAACCAGTTATTTTCTATGGGAATCAATTTTAATGAATAAATTCAAGGTTTGCTTCTACTTGGTTCCCTACCAGACTCTTGGGAAACATTTAGAACTTCACTGTCAAACTCTGCTCCAGATGGTGTGATCTCTATGGATCTTGTCAAGAGTAGTATTTTGAATGAAGAGATGAGACGAAAGTCTCAGGGTTCTCCATCAACGGATGTCCTGATATCTATCTCCAGGGGGAGAAGCAAGAGTCGTGGTTCTCAAGATAGAGAACATTATAGAAGCAAATCCAGATGCAAACTTAAAAATATAAAGTGATATCATTGTGGGATGAAAGGGCACACAAAGAAGTTTTGCCAAAAGTGGAAGTAGGAAAAAGGCAAGGAGGAAAAGAAAGAAGATGGCAATGAAAATAACATAGCCACCATCACCACTAAAGATCTTGTTACTGTCCTTGATGAGAATCTGATAAATATTACTTGCGATGAGTCAAGGAAATATTTGTTCTCATCCTATATTCCTGGTGATTTTGGAACTTTAAGTATGTGTAATGAGACTGTATCCAGGGTGGTTGGAGTTGGTACAATTTATTTGGAAACTGGTATCGGAACTAAACTAGTTTTGAACAATTTAAAACATGCACCTGATGTTCGTTTGAAACTAATTTCTGTTGGTGTTCTAGATGATGAAGGATATGTGAGTACCAATGGTGATGGAAAATGGAAACTCATTAAGAGTTCCTTGGTTGTGGCTCGTGGTAACAAGCATCGTGGTTTATACTGGACTAGGACTTCTGCTTGTGCTAACATGGTGAATGCAGTTGAGAACAATAACTCTTCAACGTCACTATGGCATAAGAGGCTTAGTCACGTTAGTGAGAAAGGACTTAATATTTTGGTCAAGAAGAAATTATTGGATGATTTCGAAAGTGTTAAATTACAAAATTGTGAGCACTGCTTGGCGGGAAAACAAAATCGAGTTTCTTTCAAGTCCCACCCTCCTTCAAGAAAGATAAAGTTGCTGGAGTTGGTGCATTCGGATTTATGTGGTCCTATGAAGACAAGGACTTTGGGCGGTGCACTTTACTTTGTCACCTTTATTGTTGACTGTTCAAGAAAACTCTGGGTCTATGCATTGAAGACTAAAGACCAAGTGTTGGGGTCTTTAAGCAGTTTCAGGCTTCGACTGAGAGAGAAACTGGAAAGAAGCTGAAGTGTATTTGTACTGACAATGGTGGTGAATATTGTGGACCATTTGACGAATACTGCAAGCTTCAAGGTATCAGACACCAGAAGACTCCTCCTAAGACTCCTCAGCTTAATGGTTTGGATGAGAGGATGAACAGAACCTTGATGGAAAGAGTCAGATATTTGCTTTCAGAAGCAAAGTTGCCGAACTCCTTTTAGGGGGAGGCTTTATTGACCGCTGCACATGTTATAAACCTATCCCTTGCTGTTGCTTTGCAAAGTGATGTTCCAAATAAAGTTTGGTATGGTAAGGATATTTCCTATGACCATTTGAGGGTATTTGGATGCAAAGCTTTTGTACATGTGCCTAAAGATGAGAGGTCAAAGTTAGATACAAAGACGAGGCAGTGCATCTTCATTGGTTATGGCCTTGATGAGTTTGGCTACAAGCTATATGAACCAGTGGAAAAGAAGCTTGTGAGAAGCCACGATATCGTCTTCATGGAGAATCAGAACATTGAAGATATTGACAAAGCAGAGAAGCTGGAATCTTCAAGCTCTGATGGTGTGGTTAATCTTGATCAAGTCCCAGATGTTGGTGGACTTGATGACAATGGTGATGCCCAGGATCGTGCTCCAGATCAACATGTTGATGATACTGTTATTGATGATGCTGTCACTGACGATGCTCCAGCTAATGAAGTTGTGGAAGAATCAAATATTCCACTTAGAAGGTCTACAAGACAGCATATTCCTTTCTCTCGATATTCTCCTGATGAGTATGTGTTACTCACTGATGGGGGAGAACCTGAATGTTATGAGGAGGCCTTAGAAGATGAGCACAAGGATCAATGTATTGAATCCATGCAAAGTGAGATGAAGTCTTTGCATGAAAATAACACTTACGAGCTGGTAAAGTTGCTTAAGGGCATGAGAGCTCTGAAGAATAAGTGGGTGTTCAAAGTTAAAATTGAAGAACACAACTTGAAGCCCAGATACAAAGCTAGATTGGTTGTTAAGGGATTTAGTCAAAGAAAGGGTATTGACTTTGACGAAATATTTTCACCTGTTGTGAAAATGACCTCCATTCGTACAGTTCTAGGTTTGGCTGCTAGTCTTGATTTAGAGATTGAGCAGATGAATGTGAAGACGACTTTTCTTCACGGTGAGCTAGAGGAGGAAATTTATATGGAACAACCTGAAGGCTTCAAGGTGAAGGGTAAAGAAAATTTTGTGTGCAAACTTAAGAAGAGTCTCTATGGCTTGAAACAAGCTCCTAGACAGTAGTACAAGAAGTTTGAATCTGTTATGCGGGAGCAAGGTTATAAGAAGACTTCTTCAGATCACTGTGTGTTTGTACAAAAATTTTCTGACGAAGATTTTTATCATCCTCTTGCTGTATGTGGATGATATGTTGATTGTGGGCAAGAATGCTTCCAGGATTGACGAGTTGAAGAAATAGTTGTTTAAGTCTTTTGCCATGAAAGACTTGGGTCATGCTAAGCAGATTTTGGGTATGAGAATCACTCGTCTCAGAAATAAAAGGAAGCTTTATTTATCACAAGAGAAGTACCTTGAACGGGTACTAGAGCGCTTCAATATGAAGAGTGGTAAGCCGGTTAGAACACCTCTTGCTGGTCCACATGAAGTTAAGCAAGAAGATGTGCCCTATAACAAGGGAGGAGAAAGAGAACATGGACAAGGTTCCATACTCCTCCGTGGTCGGAAGTATGAATGTATTCAATGGTTTGTACAAGACCCGATATTTCTCACGCAGTTGGTGTGGTTAGCAGATTTCTTGAAATTCCAGGAAAAGAATATTGGGAAGCTGTCAAATGGATCCTGAGGTACCTGAGAGGCACTACAAGTAGTTGCTTGTATTTTGGAGGATCTGATCCAATCTTGAAGGATTATACGGATGCTGATATGGCAGGTGACCTTGATAACAGAAATCCACTACTGGATATTTGTTTGCATTTTCAGGGGGAGCTATATCATGGCAATCGAAGTTGCAGAAGTGTGTCACACTGTCTACAACTGAAGCAGAGTATATTGCGGCTACTAAAGCTGGCAAGTAGATGATATGGCACAAGAGATTCCTTCAAGAACTTGGATTACAACAGATGGAGTATATTGTCTATTGCGACAGTCAGAGTGCAATAGACTTGAGCAAGAACTCCATATATCATGCAAGGACAAAACACATAGACGTCAGATACCATTGTATTCGTGGACAAGTGGAGAGTGAATCGTTTCATATCAAAAAGATTCACACAAGTGAAAATCCTGCAGATAAGCCGACCAAGGTGATACCAAAAGACAAGTTTGATCTGTGTAGAGAACTTGCCGGGATGAGCACTCTCTGAGAAAATGGAGATACCTCCTTCATATGCATGGGACTGGAGGGGGAGATTTGTGGGGTCCATCCCCAGTTCAACCTTTGTTGCACACATTCAAAGGTTGGGCATTCAAAGGTTGGTGAACTTTGAAAGGTTGGGAATTCAAAGGTTGGTCCAAATTTTTCCTATAAAAAGAGCCCCTTGCTCATTTGTAAAGATACACCAACAAAGAGAAAAGAAAAAATATATAAAGAGTGAGGTTTTTTCTTGAGTGATATTATAGTGAGCTGTCAGTAAAAAGAGGGTTATCTCTTTTGAAGTGTGTGTAGTTGTACTCGTGAACCATTCGGTGTAAAATTTATTACTATATGATATCATTTTGCTCCTCTTGGCTCGTGGTTTTTCCCTTATTCAGAAGGATTTCCACGTAAAAATTCTTGGTGTCATTGTCTTTCCATTTTTTTGTCCCCTTTTTATTTTCTTTGTAAATATTCTTGTATTATTCTGCATTGTGTTGCTCCGATTTTTACCCAACACTATCATTGTATCATTGAGGTTTGTTTTAGTCCTCATTTATACTATCATAATATATCTATATGTTGTCATGGTATCAGTGAGGCTTGCTTCAATCAGTGAGACACTCCTCAGTCCTCTATGATACTATCACAATATACCTATATAATGTCATAGTATTATTCAAGTCTGCTTCAATCCTTAATGATACCATCACAATATATCTATATATTATCATAGTATCATTGGGTCTTCTTTTGTCCTTCAATGAGACACTCATCTGTCCTTCATGATACCATCATAGTATATCTGTATAGTAGCATGATATCATTAAGGTCTTTTTCGGCCTTTTACTGAGGAACTTCTTACTCTTCAATGATACCATCACAATATATTTATAAATACTAGTGAAACACTTCTCAGTCCTCTATGATACCATCAAAACATATTTATATACTGGTATGGTATCGTTGAGGTTTGCTTCAATCCTTCAAGATACAATCACAATATATCTATATACTACCATGGTATCATTGAAGTCTGCTTCAATTTTTCAATGATACACACCTTACCGCTCCATGATACTATCACAATATATCTATATACTGTCATGACATCATTGAAGTCTGCTTTAGTTCTTCAATAAGACACTCCTCAGTCCTCCATAACACCATCATAGTATACCTATATAATATTGAGTATCATTGAGGTCTTTTTCAGTCATTTAGTGAGACAATCCTTAGTCCTCTATGATACATTCATAGTATATCTATATACTAGTATGCAATCATTAAAGAAAAAAAATCCTCAGTTCTCAATGATGTCATCACAATATTTCTATATATTGTCATAGAATCATTGAGGTCTACTTCAGCCATCAATGATACAATCACAATATATTTATATATCAGTATGGTATCATAGAATTTACGCTTAATTTTGATATTTTAATTTTTATATCAGTTTTAGCAAGTTAATTTTTATAAAAAATAATTACGAAAAATAGAGTCATATTTTAGATATAAGTTTCTGTTTTCATTTGCAAAAGCAAAAAAAAAATTCTTTATCACTTTAAATTTTAATAAATAAACTAGTGGATTTTAATATTTTTTAATTACTTTTTATTGTAGTCTAGTTATATTTTTTTATTTTTATTAATATAGAATAGTTAGTTCATTTTTTATTTTTGTATTTTATTTTTGTATTTTTTTAAAAAAATATAAAAATATAGAAAGGAACAAAAAATTTTAAAAAAAAATAACTTAACAAAAAAAAAAGTAAAAAGAATAGAGAGAAAAAGCAGAAAAAATAAATAAAATAAAAAATAAGGAACAAATTATAAAAATGTTATCAAATAATATCTCTAATAAAGAATAAAAAAAGATAAAAGAATAAAAATAATATATAAGAAAAGGACAAAACAATAAATGAATGGACAAAAAAATAAATGAAATGACAAAACAATAAATGCAAGAACAAAACAATAAATGCAAGGACAAAAAAGGGAAAGAAGCACTCTTTAGCGTGCAAAGTGAGGGGGTATTTGGGGTAAATATTTTTCCCCAAATGGTTATTAAATAAAATTAGTATGAAAAGGGGCAAATCAAGGTAATTAGTTTACTTTAATGGGCTATTTTGTGTACTATTCCCATTAAAAAACCCTAACATATTTTATTCCTAAATACCTATTATAATAGTTGATGTCTTATTGGTCAAGATAACTAGTGGATCATGAAACCCTATTGGTCAAGATAGCTAGTGGATCGTGAAAAAATTTCATGCATAAAGAAAAATTGTCTTCACGATTAGATGCACCGTTTTTGGTGCTACTCCTGAAGTTTTTCTTCAAATATTGGTACGTATCAAAATACATTAAACTTAGCAAAATAATACACGTAATCATGCATATAAAATACTTGCACATATTCTTATCTCAGACATCCCCTCCCCCCTCCCCCTCTTAATTACTGGTTCTGGGGCTATAACAATTTTTGATATTTTAGATCCAGATTTTTGTCAAATTTTGCAGAAGTGAGTTATTGTAAAATGAAGTATTTTTTCCTAAAATAATCTTGGTTTATTTAACTAATGTGTACAAATCTAGGCTTCTTTTGATGAAGAGCTCCATGTGTTTAATTTGTTGTGATCTTCACATGTGTACTTTTTTATTGAATAACTTTCTCTATTATGTTTTTGACTTGTGTACAGTGTATTGTATTAAATATACATGTGCAACATACGTGTGAAGATACTAATTTTTATGAAAAATATATTTTTTTAAAAGTAAATCCTCTCCTCTCAAAGATTCAAACTATACATTAAAGGAAAACACATGAATTTCATGCCCAAAGATTGTCTCCTCGATCAGACATACTATTTTTTGTGTTATCTCTGAAATTTTTCTTCAAATATTTGTACGTATCAAAATATACTAAATCTTAGCAAAATAATAAATGTAACCATTTAAAATATTTACACATATTCTTATCTCAGATATCAAAAAAGATTATTTCCATGATCAATTCATGCAATCCCAAAAATAATATTAGTACTATAACTTTCCTTGTTCTCTCTTTTCTTTTTTCCCCCTCCCTCTCTACCTTCCATGCTCTGAAGGGTCAATTATTCTCGTAGAGAAGAAGAGTTGAACAAACTTTGCGAAGCCAAAAAAAAAAAAAAACTCTTTGAGGTATTCTTCTTGCCTTTCTCCCTTTCAAAGATAGCTCTTCTATGATCAAGCAGAAATTTTTATAGGGTTTTGACGTAGTTATATTTTGGATTTTCTGATTTTTTTATCTTCTGAAATTTTAACTAACTTCATTTTTTATCTTGGTTTTACTGAATAGATTTCTCTATTATATTTTTGCCTTATGTAGTTTGTGATTAGATACATACGTGCGGAGATACTAATTCTCATGAAAATTACATTTTTTTATTTTTTATTTTTGTAAATTCTCATCTCTCAAAGGTTCAAACTACATTCTCAATAAGGAAAACACTTAAATTTCGTGCTTAAGGAAAGATTGTCATCACGATCAAACATACTGCTTTTGGGGCGTTTCCTGAAGTTTTTCTTCAAAATACTGGGGGTCAAAACATACTAAAACTTAGCAAAATAATAGAAATAATCATATAAAACGTTTGCACATATTTTTATCTCGGAACTAAAAAAAGATTATTTCCACAATCAATTAATCTAATCAGTAAAATACTATAATGGGTTATTTAGTATGAGGGATAAGGGATAAAGAATATAATCCTAGGATAAAATGCAAGATTATTTTATCTTGCGTTTGGTTAATGGTATTAGTTAGTCCCAAAATTATTTATTCCACCATTTATACCATAATGATGAATAAGTTATCCTATATATATGGTGGGATGACTAATCCCATGAGATCGGATATCCCAATCCATAGAATAACTTTGTCTATCTCATCCCATACCAAACAACCTCTTAGTACTATAACTTTCTTTCAACTTTGTCTATCCCACACAAACGACTCCTTAGTATTATAACTTTTGTTGTTCTCTCTTTTCTTCTCGATCTCCTTCTCTCTCTACTTCTTTACTTTGAAGGGCCAATTATTTTCATAGAGAAGATGAGTTAAACAGACTTTTAGAAGAAAAAAAAAAAGAAGAAACACTTGGGGTATTCTTCTCCTTCTTGCCTTTCTCCTTTTTACAATAGTTTTTTTTGTGATCAAGTTGAAATTTTTGTTGAGTTTTGACATAGTTACATTTTGAAATTTCTTGATTTTTTCTTCTTCTGAGATTTTGGGGCTTCACTTTTTATCTTAGTTTTTACTGAATAGCTTTTTTTGGTTATGTTTTTGCCTTGTGTACTATATAATTAGATATACATGTGCAACACACGTACGAAGATACTAATCCTTATGATAGAATATTTACTATTTTGTAAATCCTCTACTCTCAAAGCATCAAACTACCTTCCCAATAAGGAAAATCATTGAATTTCGTGCGTAAAGAAAAATTGTCTTCAGGATTAGATGCACTGCTTTTGGTGCGACTCCTAAAGTTTTTCTTCAAATATTAGTATGTCTCAAAATATACTAAAATTTAGCAAAATATACCCCACAAAGGCATGGTTGAGTGGTTGGGAGGTAGGTTTCCCATGTGGGAGACCCGTACTCGAATCATATCACTAAGCCATGAGCTCATCGCACAGGGCTTGCCTAGTGCAGTTTATATCTCTTGTGTGGTTTGCGAGCTATTGCACAGTGAGCAGGTTACCATAGAGTGCTCACCCGAAAAGCAGAGGCTGTGAATTTCCCAGAAGGATCCAAAAAAAAACATATAAACTATTTGTACATATTCTTATTTGAAAATACAAAAAGGTTATTTTCAAGGTCAATTCAGGTAATCCATAAAGTTCTTCTCCCAAAGTGATAAGTCTAACATATGAAATGAGTCTTATGATTTCTGCAGTGCTCTGGCACCATATAGTTGGGAGAGTCAGTTACAAATTTTTAAGAAACAACCCCCTTTTACCTCCTCTCTCTATTTCTATTTTTGACATTTTAGATCTAGAAATTTGTCAAATTTTGCTAGAAATGGATTTTGATAAAATGAAGTATAGAGCCCCCCCTCCTCCCCTTTTCTTCTAAGATGATCTTGAGTCTTTTTAACTAATGTGTACACATCTAGACTTCGTTAGATGAAAGTGCTATATCAAGGATGTCAGTACTAACTATCTACCAAAAGGGCCACCTTTTTTCTCTCTTAGCTTTTAGTCTAAGTTGCTCAAATTCTTCACTTTTGGTATTGCACCCGCGTCGATACAATGTGGGTGTGCGTATGAGATTTTTACTGAATTTAGTCAACCGATTTTGGGTACTTTAACCAAAATAAACGGAGAAGTTTGGAATAGATATGATGATTGTAATCAAAACAAATTCTAAGGTGAAATTGAAGAAAATGAAGTACCTTGCATATAGAACTTTCTTTGTCAATCATTTTTCTTATATAACCTTATGAGATTCTCCTCTTGATTAATTTTTTTCCTCATATTATTGTGCAACTTTTTCGCATAATGTTTCATAATTTAGATATATAACTCTACTTTTAGATATTTCAATTATCTTTAGTTGAATCTCTGTACCCGTATCCGTATCTGAATTCATATCCCAGTATTTTAAAATTTAGATCATGAAGGATCCGACTTCTAGATCCACACATGTATCGGACACCCGCACTCAAATCTGAGCAAATTAGCTTTTAGTTAAGCTTCATGTGTTTGTTGTGATATTCACATGTCTTATCACTTTTTTTACTGAATATCGTTCTCTGTTATATTTTTACCTTGTATATTATATGACTAAAAATACAAGTACAACACATGTGTGCAGATACTAATTCTTATGAAAAGTACTTTTTTTTGTTGTAAATTCTCACTTCTCAAAAATTGAAATTACATTTCCAATAAGAAAAACGCTTGAATTTCGTGCATAAAGAAAAAATATCTTTACAATCGGACATGCTCTTAACGTGACCTGTGATGTTTTTAGTCAAATACTGGTAGTATCAAATATACTATAACTTAGCAAAATAGTACACGTAATCATATAAAATATTTACATATTTGTATCTCAAATATCAAAAAAGATTATTTTCACGATCAATTCATGTAATCGATAAAATACTACTACGGGTCGTTTGGTAAGGAATAAGGGATAATTATCTCGGGATAAAATACAAGATTATTTTATCCTGTGTTTGGTTAAAGGTATTAATTAGTTTCGGGATTATTTATTCCACCATTTATACCATAATGGTGAGATAATTTATCCCATATATATGGTGGAATAACTAATCGCATAGTGGGGTAACTAATCTCATGGGATCAGATATCACAATTCATGAAATAATTTTATCTATCTCATCCCATACCAAATGATCCCTTAGTACTATAACTTTCGTTGTTCTCTCTTTTCTTCTCGATCTCCCCCTCTCTCTACCTTCTATATTTTGAAGGGCCAATTATTTTCACAGAGAAGAAGAGTTAAACTGATTTTTAGAAGCAATAAGAAAAAAGAAACTCTTGAGGTATGCTTCTTCTTCTTGCCTTTCTCCTTTTTATGATAGATTTTCTATGATCAAGTTTGAAATGTTTATTGGGTTTCAATGTAGTTGCATTTTGGAATTTTTTTTTTATATTCTGAAATTTTAATTGACTTCACTTTTTATCTTGGCTTTTACTAAATAGCTTTTTTCCTGATGTTCGTGTACTATATGATCAAATATACACATGTAATACACGTGCAGAGATGCTAGTCCTTATAAATAAAATACATACTATTTTGTAAATCCTCTACTCTCAAAGTCTCAAACTATTTAATAAAAAAAGACCTTTGGAATTTCATGCATAAAGAAAAATTGTCTTCACAATTAAATGCATTGCTTTTGGCGCAACTCCCGAAGTTTTTCTTCAAATATTAGTATGTCTCAAAATTTGGTGCGACACTCGCGTCGACACGATGTGGGTGTGCGTATGAGATGGTGTGTGTATGAGATCTTTATCGAATTTGGTCAACTGATTTTGGGTACTTTAACCAAAATAAACGGAGAAGTTTGGAACAGATATAATGATATATTTTTATAATCAAGACAAATTCTAAGGTGAAATTGAAGAAAATGGAGTATCTTGTATATAGAAATTTCTATGTCAATCATTATTCTTATATAACCTTCTAAGATTCTCCTCTTGATCAATATTTCTTCTCATATTATCATGCAAGTTTTTCGCATAATGTTTAATAATTTAGACATATAACTCTATTTTTAGATATTTGAATTATTTTTAGTTTAATCCCTGCACCCATATTCGCATCTGGATCCATATCCCTGAATCTTAAAATTTAGATCCTGAAGGATTTAGCCTCTAGATCCGCACCCGTATCAGACACCTGCACTCGAGTCCGAGCAACTTAGTGTTTAGTTGAGCTCCATGTGTTTGTTGTGATATTCACATGTCTTATCACTTTTTTTTTACTGAATAGCGTTCTCTATTATATTTTTATTTTGTATACTATATGATTAAAAATATACATGCAACACACGTGCGAAGATGCTAATTCTTATGAAAATTACTTTTTTTTTTGTAAATCCTCAGCGCTCAAAAATTGAAACTATATTCCCAATAAGGAAAATGCTTGAACTCCATGCATAAAGAAAAAATATCTTCATGATCAGACATGCTATTAACGTGACCCCTGATGTTTTTATTCAAATACGGATACTGTCAAAATATACTAAAACTTAGAAAAATAAAACACGTAACCATATAAAATATTTACACATATTCATATCTCGGATATCAAAATGATTATTTCCATGATCAGTTCATGTAATCCATAAAATATTATTATTATTGTAACTTGTTGGAAATCTTACAAGAAATACTTGATCACGAACATTGTAGGAAATTCATGAAAGTTTGAGGCATTTTAATGATATTGTCCTCAAAGATATTTCACCCGGTATAGGTGTATCTTCTAGAATTCAACAAGCTCTTTTAGTATAAAACTTGAAGCACAGAAATTAAACAAAGGATTGACTATTCTCAAAGAGAAAAAGAGTTAACAAACTCTTAGAAGAAAAACTAAAATAAAATGAAATAAAAAAGAAACCCTTGAGGTATTCTTCTTCTTCTTGCCTTTCTAGTTTATAAGATAGTTTTTCTGTAATTAAGCTGAGATTTTTTACAGACTTTTAGAAGGAAAAAGAAAACTAAACTCTTGAGGCATTCTTCTTCTTTTTGCTTTTTTACATTTTAAGATCGTTTTTTTGTGATCAAGCTGAGATTTTTTGGGGGTTTGATGTTGTTATATTTTGAATTTCTTGATTTTTTGTCTTCTGAAATTGTATTTGACCTCAATTTTATCTTGAATTTACTAAATTGCTTTCTCTGTTATGATTTTGCCTTGTGTACTATATGTCTAGATATAAATGTGCAACACTCATTTAATCCATAAAATGTTATTTGTACTATAACTTTCCTTGTTCACTCTTTTCTTCTCTCTTCCTCTCTCTCTCTACCTTCAATACTCTGAAGGGTCAACTATTATCATAGAGAAGAAGAGTTGAACATACTTTTCTGGAAAAAAAAAAAAAGAAGAGAGAAACCCTTTTAGGTATTCTTCTTCTTTTTGCCTTTCTCCTTTTAAAAGATAGTTTTTTGTGATAAGATTTTTCTTGGGTTTTTATGTAATTACATTTTGGATTTCTTATTTTCTGAAATTTATTTTCTATTTTGGTTTTACTGAATAACTTTCTCTATTATATTTTTTTTCTTATATATTATATGCTCATATATACACGTGCAATATGTTCAGATATACACGTACAATGCACGTGCGATGGATATACTAGTTCTTATGAAAAACACATTTTTCTTTTGTAAATTATCTCTTCTGAGAGGCTCAAACTATAAGATAATTAATTCACAACCATAGTAGAGATTAAGACACAAGCATAAACACAATCTTAAGATAGAACAGAGAAAGCATATCGTTCATCTCCATTGATTCAGCAATGGTAGCAATCGACAATTAAAACCTAAGATCAAATATCACAAATCACTAGCTATATCGACTAATGGGGTGTCAACCACTATACCATGTATTCAGGAACAAAATATGCAGGGGTTTTCTAAATAACTAAGGAAAGGGGGGTTGGACTCTATTTATGATTTTTATAATCAAAATAAATTCTAAGGTGAAATTGAAGAAAATGGAGTACCTCGTATATAGAAATTTCTTATATAAGCGTATGAGATTCTCCTCTTGATCAATATTTTTTCCTCATATTATCGTGCAAGTTCTTCACATAATGTTTCATAATCTAGACATATAGCTCTATTTTTAGATATTTCAATTATTTTTAGTTGAATCTCTACATCCGTATCCGTATCTGGATTCATATCTTCGAATCTTAAAATTTAAATTATGAAGGATTCGGTATCTAGATTCGTACCCGTATCAGACACCCGCCCCCGAGTTCGAGCAACTTAGCCTTTAGTTGAACTCCATGTGTTTGTCATGATATTTACATGTCTTATCACATTTTTTACTGAATAGCGTTTTCTGTTATATTTTTACCTTGTATATTATATGATTAAAAATACATGTGAAACGCACATGTGGAGATACTAATTCTTATGAAAAGTACTTTTTTATTTTCATAAATCCTCACCTCTCAAAATTTAAACTACAATCCCAATAAGAAAAACGCTTGAATTGCGTGCATAAAGAAAAAATATCTTCACAATCGGATATGCTTTTAACATGACCCTTGATTTTTTTGTTTAAGTACTGGTACTATCAAAATATACTAAAACTTAAGCAAAATAATACACATAACCATATAAAATATTTACACATTCGTATCTGGATATCAAATATTTCCATGATCAGTTTATGTAATTTGATTTATAAAATATTATTATTACCTAAGTTGCAGGGACTCGGCAGGTTGGGTGCCGCACCCGTGTCGACATGACACTGACATGGGTGAGGGTGCGGGATCCGTGTCGGATACGGTCAAATGAGATCGGGTATATTGACCAAAGAAAAAAAATTAAAAATTTGATTTTTCACCAGTAGAGATGGAAAATGAAATACCTTCAATTCCACTGCTATGTAGTAATTTATACTAGTCCTTCTACTTCCTTTGAAGTTTTTTTGTCTTTGGTCAATCTTTTTATTCACGTTGCAAGTTTCTAAAATCAAGAGCTCTGGTGTTTTTTTAGGAGCAGAGAAACTGAGTATGGATTGTGGACTACTGGACTTATGCTTAATGGGTCAGACTAGAATGGGTCGTGATGTTGTGTTATACCTAGAAAAATAGAGATCTAAAAAGATTTTTTGGGGAAGATTAAGAGAAGGAAAGAGAGAAGAAAACGCAGAGACAACAAAAATAAAGAAGAAGAAGACAACTCGGACTAATTAAGCGACCCTTTGTTAATTAATTGAGTTCTTTACTAATGCTGCCACATGTTATTCTTTTGAGTAATCCTACCACGTTTTGTTTACAAGGATAAATATATATTTATTTAATTTTTAAAAAATAAGATAATCATTACATTAATAAATTAGAGTTTGCAAAATGACGAGAAACATTATAATTATTTAATTATAAATTAAGATAATTAAATATATGCCTTGAAGGGTCAATTATTCTTATAGAGAGGAAGAGTTGAACATACTTTTTGAAGAAAAAACCCTTTGAGGTATTCTTCTTCTTTTTGCTATTCTCCTTTTAAAAGATAGTTTTTGTGACAAGATCTTTATTGGGATTTGATGTAATTACCTCTTGAATTTATTGTTTTTCGAAATTTTGTTTGACTTCATTTTTTTTTGGTTTTACTGAATAGTTTCTCCATTATATTTTTTCTTGTGTATTATATGTTCATATATACACGTGCAATATGTTCAGATATACACGTACAACGCACGTGGGAAGGAGATACTAGTCCTTATGAAAAATGCATATTTTTGTAAATTATCTCTTCTGAGTGGCTCAAACTGTAAAATAATTAATTCACAGCCATAACAGAGATTAAGAAACAAGAATAAACACAATCTTAATATAGAACAAATAAAGCATATCATTCATCTCCAACAAATAAAGCATATCATTCATCTCCATTGATTCAATAAATGTAACAATCGATGGTTAAATCTGCAATCAACTTCCACAATCCACTAGTTATCTTGATCAATGGAGCATCAACCACTATACCACGTATTCAGGAACTGAATATGCAAGGGTATTCTGAATAACTAGGAAAAGGGGGGGGGGGGCGGGAGGGGGAGGTTGGACTCTATTTATAGAGTGTCTACCCATCATAGGTCAATAGTTATTGGGTCTAACTTATTCACACATGTACACAATATCAAATATTAGGTCTTTTATTAATCCTCCATTTGGACCACGTCACTATCCTTTCAGACTATAACCAATTAATATAAGTCCAAATTTCAATACAAACTTCATTCCCGATAACAAAAAACCCTTGAATTTAGTGCATGACTAAAGAAAGATTATTTTCACGGTCAGTCATACTGTTCTTGGTAGGGGTGGGCGTTCGGTTCTTTGGTTCGGTTTTATCAAAGTTTGATTTGGTTCTTTAGTTTTGAAAAAATATGCACCATACACCGAACCAAACTAGTTCGGTTAAGTTCAGTTTTTTCAACTTCGGATCGGTTTGGTTCGGTGTTTTTAAACGGTTTCTCGGTGCAAGTGAGAAATAAAATTATCAAAATATTTGACATGCACGAAATAAATGTGTTCAACAATATTTTTTCGTATAACTTCTACAACAATCAATAACTTAGCACACTAATTTAAAACATTACAAATAAAATATAATTGAAACTTAGAAATTAACTACTACCTAACACCTAACAATTAACATTGCTTGATTTCTGGGACCGATAGTATATCGTATTAGACTATAAGTTAAGTGATGAGGTAAACTTTTTGGTTAAACTTAAATGTTGGGTTGAGTTAGGGCTTGGGTTGGGTTGGGTTAAATGTAAATATGAAATGAAGGTCCAAACCCTAACTGGGTTGGGTTTTAAAACTTAAATATAAAGATTATTTTAAAATATAATTAATAAAACTTCGATTCTTCAGTGCACTGAAGAACCGTGACTCTCATACCGAACACCGAACCAACGAATCGAACTTTTCAAAAAAAAAAAAAATGAACACCGAATCGAAGAATCAAAGAATCGAAGTAATTTGGTTCGGTTTGATTTTTCAATTTTTCGATATTTATGCCCGCCCCTAGTTTTTGACATGACCCCTAAAGATTTTCTTCAAATACTGAAACGTGTCAGTCATACTGCTTTTGACATGACCTCTAAAATTTTTCTACAAATGCATTAGTACTATAACTTTCCTTATTCTCTCTATTCTTCTCTCCTCTCCCTCCTTTCTCTATACCTCAATACTCTGAAGGGTCTAATTCAATTATTCTCATAGAGAAGAAGAGTTGAACATACTTTTGGAAGCAACAAAAAGAAAAAAAATGAAACCTGGCCCTTTGAGGTATTCTTATTCTTCTTGTCTTTCTCCTTCTTAAGATAGTTTTGTAATCAAATTGAGATTTTTATTGGATTTTGATGTAGTTACATCTTTTATTTCTTGATTATTTATCTGCTGAAATTTTATTTGACTTTATTTTGTATTTTGATCTTACTGAATAACTTTCTTTGTTATGTTTTTTTAATGTACCATATATTCAGATATACAGGTGCAACACACGGGCAAAGAAGATACTAGTCCTTATGAAAAATGCATATTTTTTTGTAAATTCTCCCTTATCCGAAGCTCAAACTTCAATCCCAATAAGGAAAAACCGTTGAATTTAGTGCATAATTAAATGAAGATTATCATCATGGCCACACATAGCTTTTGGTGCGACCATTAAAGTTTTTCTTCAAATACTAATATGTGTCAAAATACATTAAAATTTAGCAAAATAATACACGTAACTTATAAAGAATTTTCATATATTCTTAACTCGGATATCAAAAAAAATTATTTCCACGATCAGTTCATATAATCTGTAAAATGCTATTAGTACTATAATTTTTCTTGTTCTCTCTTTTCTTTTGTCCTCCTCCTCCCTCTACCTTCAATACTTAGAAGGGTCAAATATTCTGATAGAGAAGAAGAGTTGAACAAATTTTTGGAAACAAAAAGAAAAACAATAACTTTGAGGTATTCTTCTTCTTCTTGCCTTTCTCTTTTTTTTAAAAAATACTTTTTCTTTGATCAAGTTGGGATTTTTATTGGGTTTTGATATAATTGCTTTTGAATTTCTTTGTTTTTTTTCTTTTGAAATTTTATTTTACTTTATTTCTTATCTTGAATTTATTGAGTAGCTTTCAAACTGTTATGTTTCTTCTCTATGTACTATATATTCAGATATACACGTGCAACATACGTGCGGGGGGAGATACTAGTTCTTCTGAAATATGCATTTTTTTGGTTGTAAATCCTGTTTTTTCAGAGCTTAAACTTCATTACCTATTAATAAAACCCTTGATATGTCATGCATAAAGAAAGATTATCTTCATGATCAGACATACTTCTTTAGCACGATCTTTGAAGTTTATCTTCAAATATTGCTATGTGTAAAAATACACTAATACTTAGTAAAATAGTACACATAACCGTATAAAATATTTTCACATATTCTTATCTTGAACATCAAAAGGATTATTCCCACGATAAATTCACGTAATCTATAAAGTTCCTCTCCGAAATATTTCAGATCTAGAAATTTGTCAAATTTTGCTAGAAATGGATTATGGTAAAATGAAGTAAGTTAGCCCCCCTCCCCCCACCCCAACCCCCGTTTTTATTCCTAAGATGATCTTGGGTTTTTTTAACTAATTTGTACACATCTAGGCTTCTTTAGATGAAAGTGCTATATAAAGGATGCCAGTACTATCTGCCAAAAGGGCCACCTTTTTTCTCTCTTAGCTTGTGGTATAAATTGCTCAGATTCTTTACTTTTAATATTGTACTTGTGTCGGTACCGCGTGAGTGTGCGTATGAGATCTTTATCAAATTTGACCAATTGATTTTGAATACTTTAACCAAAATAAATGAAAAAGTTTGGAACAGATACGATGATTTTTATAATCAAAACAAATTCTAAGCTAAAATTGAAGAAAATGAAGTACCTTGTATATAGAAATTTCTTTGTCAATCATTTTACTTATATGAGCGCATAAGACTCATCTCTTGATCAATATTTTTTTCTCATATTATCGTGCAAGTTTTTTGCATAAGGTTTCATAATTTAGACATATAACTTTATTTTAGATATTTGAATTATTTTTAGTTGAATCTCCACACCCGTATCCGTATCTTGATTCATATCCTCAAATCTTAAACTTTAGATCATGAAGGATCCGACCTCTAGATCTGGACCCATATAGGACACCCGCACCCGAATCCGAGCAACTTAGCTTTTAGTTGAGCTCCATGTGTTTGTTGTGATATTCACATGTCTTATCACTTTTTTTACTTAATAGCGTTCTCTGTTATATTTTTACCTTGTATATTATATGATTAAAAATACACGTACAATGCAGATATAGAGATAGTAGTTCTTATGAAAAGTACTTTTTAATTTTTGTAAATCCTCACCTTTCAAAAATTTGAAACTACATTCCCAATAAGAAAAACGTTTGAATTGCATGCTTAAAGAAAAAATATCTTCACAATCGGACATGTTTTTAATGTGACCCATGATGTTTTTATTCAAAGATTGGCTTAAGCAAAATAATACATGTAACCATGTACAATATTTATACATATTCATATCTCGGATATCAAAAAGATTATTTTCATGATTAGTTTATGTAATTCGATCCATAAAATATTATTATTATCTAAGTTGCTCGGACTCGACCGTTTGGGGTCGCACTCGTGTCGACACGACACTGACACGGGTGAGGGTGTTGGATCTGTGTCGGATACAGTCAAATGAGATCGGGTGTATTAACCAATAATTCGGGGGAAAAAATTAAAATTTTAATTTTTCACCAGTAGAAATTTGAAGAGATGAAAAACGAAATACCTTCAATTTCACTGTTATGTAGTAATTTATACTAGTCCTTCATTTCCTTTGATGTCTTTTTGTTGTTGGTCAATCTTTTTATTCGTGTTGCAAGTTTTTGAAATCAAGATCTCTAGGATATTTTTAGGAGCAGAGAAGATGAGTATGAGTTGTGGACTACTGGACTTACGCTTACTGGGGAGGGTTTAAATGGGTCGTGATGTTTTATTGTATGTAAAAAAAATAGAGATCTGAAAAGACTTGTTGGGGGAAGAAGATTCAGAGAAGGATAGAGAGAAGAAGACGCAGAGATAGCAAGAAGAAAGAAGAAGAAGACGACTCTCAGACTAATTAAGTGACCCTTTGTTAATTAATTGAGTCCTTTACTAATGCTGTCACATGTTATTCTTTTGAGTAATCCTGCCACGTTTTGTTTACAAAGATAAATATATATTTATTTATTTATTTATTAAAAATTAGATAAACATTACATATAATAAATTAAAGTTTACAAAATGAGGAGAAACATTACAATTACTTAACTATAAATTAAGATAATTAAATATATGCTTTGAAGGGTCAATTATTTTCGCAGAGAAGAAGAGTTGAACATACTTTTTGAAAGAAAAAAAAATCCTTTGGGGTATTCTTCTTCTTTTTGCCATTCTCCTTTTAAAAGATAGTTTTTGTGATAAGATCTTTATTGGGTTTTGATGTAATTACATCTTGAAGATTTATTATCTTCTAAAATTTTGTTTGACTTTTTTTTTTGATTTTACAAAATAGCTTTCTCTAATATATTTTTTTCTTGTGTATTATATGTTCATATATACACGTGCAATATGTTCAGATATACACGTACCAAGCACGTGAAAAGGAGATAGTAGTCCTTATGAAAAATGCATATTTTTGTAAGTCATCTCCTCTTAGTGACTCAAACTGTAAAATAATTAATTCACAACCATAGCAGCGACTAAGACACAAGAACAAACACAATCTTAAGATACAATAAATGAAGCATATCGTTCATCTCCATTGATTCAACCAATGTAACAGTCAACGGTTAAACCTGGAATCAACTTCCACGATCCACTAGCTATCTCGACCAATGGAGCGTCAACCACTTTACCACGTATCCAGGAACAAAATATGCAAGAGTTTTCTATATAAGTAGGGAAAGGGGATCTATTTATAGAGTGTCTGCCCATCATAGGCCAATAGTTATAGGGTGCTTAGAAGGTTAACGGAACCGAGTCGGGTTTAAACTTTAAAAAGATAAATCTCATAATAAAGTTGACATTCACATTTAATAGAATCGACTATTACCAAATTTAAAACCAGTCGTTGACAATTTTAAAAAAATATAATTGTTTTAGTTTAAAAATTAGTCGTTGCCAAATTTATTTTAACCTCTATGATTATTAAAAATTTCACTTGGCCCTATTTTCAAACTATAAATATCACTCCATTTTTCTTCATTTTTCACACAATTCTTCCACAATTCTTTAATTATTTAGATTTGCTACTTAGCTACTTTACTACGAAGTTTCAACTTTCATGGATAATCTTCCTTCTCCTCGTCCTCAAAGATCAAGTTCAGGTACGGTGTGGAGGTATTTGATCGAGTAGACGGAGAAATTATTCAATATCAAAAAGATTATTTCTACGACCAGTTCATGTTATCCATAAAATGTTATTTGTACTATAACTTTCCTTGTTCACTTTTTTCTTTTCTCTTCCCCCCTCTCTCTATCTGCCTTCAATACTCTAAAGGGTCAATTATTCTCGCAGAGAAGAAGAGTTGAACATACTTTTTGAAAGAAAAAAATAAAAAGAAAACCCTTTGAGGTATTCTTCTTCTTTTTGCCTTTCTCCTTTTAAAACATAGTTTTTGTGATAAGATTTTTATTGGGTTTTAATGTAATTATATCTTGAATTTATTATTTTCGAAATTTTTGTTTGACTTCATTTTTTTTGGTTTTACTGAATAGCTTCCTCTAATATGTTCTTTCTTGTCTATTATATGTTCATATATACACGTGCAATATGTTTAGATATACACGTACAACGCACGTGCGAAGGAGATAGTCCTTATATAAAATGCATATTTTTGTAAATTATCTCTTTTTAGTGGCTCAAACTGTAAAATAATTAATTCACAGTCATATCATAGATTAAGACACAAGAATAAACACAATCTTAAAATAGAACAAATGAAGCATATCGTTCATCTCCATTGATTCAACAAATGTAGCAATCAGCGGTTAAACCTGGAACCAACATCTATGATCCACTAGTTATATCGACCAATAGAGCGTCAACTGTTATACCACGTATTCAGGAATTGAATTACATGGGTATTCTAAATAACTAGGGAAAAGGGGATTGGAATCTATTTATGGAGTGTCTGGCCATCATAGGTCAATAGTTATTGGGCCTAGCTTATCCACACATGTACACAATATCAAATATTAGATCTTTTATTAATCCACTAGTTGGATCACGTCACTATCATTTCAGACTATAACCAATTAACACAAGTTCAAATTTCAACACAAACTTCATTCCCGATAAGGAAAACCCTTGAATTTACTGCATAATTAAAGAAAGATTATTTTCATGGTCAGTCATACTGCTTTTGGCATGACCCTTAAAATTTTTCGTCAAATACTGGTATGTGTCAGTCATACTGCTTTTGTCATGACCCCTGAAAATATTCTTCAAATGCTATTAGTACTGTAACTTTCCTTATTCTTTCTTTTCTTCTCTCATCCTCCTCCTCTCTCTACCTTCAATACTCTGAAGGGTCTAATTCAATTATTCTCATAGAGAAGAAGAGTTAAACATACTTTTGGAAGCGCACAAAAAAAAAAAAAAGGAAACCCAACCCTTTGAGGTATTTCTATCCTTCTTGCCTTTCTCCTTCTTAAAGATAGTTTTTTGTGATCAAGCTGAGATTATTATTGGATTTTGATGTAGTTATATATTTTATTTCTTGATTGTTTGTCTGCTGAAGTTTATTTGACTTCATTTTTTATTTTAATTTTACTGAATAACTTAGTTATATTTTTCTTTGTGTACTATATGATCAGGTATACATGTGCAAACACGTGTGAAGGAGATACTAGTCCTTATGAAAAATGCATATTCTTTTTGTAAATCCTCCCTTCTCCGAGGCTCAAACTTCATTCCCAATAAGGAAAACCCTTGAAGTTAGTTTATAATTAAAGGAAGATTATCATCATGGCCCGACATAGCTTTTGGGGGGACCATCAAAGTTTTTCTTCAAATACTAATACATGTCAAAATAAATTAAAATTAAGCAAAATAATACATGTAACTTATAAAATATTTTCACATATTCTCATCTCAGATATCAAAAAAAGATTATTTTCATGTTCAAGTCATATAATCCGTAAAATGCTATTAGTACTATAATTTTCCTTGTTCTCTCTTTTCTTCTCTCCTTCTCCTCTCTCTACCTTCAATACTCTGAAGGGTCAGTTATTCTGATAGAGAAGAAGAGTTGAACAGATTTTTGGGAACAAAAAAAAAAAATAACTTGGAGGTATTCTTCTTCTTCTTGCCTTTCTCTTTTTTAAATATATTTTTTCTGTGATCAAGTTAAGATTTTTATTGGGTTTTGATATATTTGTATTTTGAATTTCTTTATTTTTTTCTTCTGAAATTTTATTTGACTTTATTTTTTATCTTGAATTTATTGAGTAGCTTCTCTGTAATATTTTTTCATTGTGTACTATATGTTCAGATATATACGTGCAACACACGTGCACTAGTCCTTGTAAAATATGCATTTTATGTTGTAAATTCTGTCTTTTTAGAGGCTCACACTTCATTCCCAATTAAGAAAACCCTTGATATTTCATACATAAAGAAAGATTATCTTCACGATCAAGCACTAAAATATTGCGCGAGCCATGAAGTTTATCTTCAAATATCGCTACGTGTCAAAATACACTAAAACTTAGTAAAATAACACACATAACCATATAAAATATTTTCACATATTCTTATCTCGAACATCAAAATGATGATTCCCACGATCAATTCATGTAATCTATAAAGCTCCTCTCCGAAATATTCAGATCTAGAGATTTGTCAAATTTTGCTAGAAATGGATTATGGTAAAATAAAAAAAGTTAACCATCATCCCCCACCCCCACCCCCACCCCCTTTTTTTCCTAAGATGATCTAGGGTTTTTTAACTAATGTGTACACATCTAGGCTTCTTTTGATGAAAGTGCTACATCAAGGATGTGAGTACTAACTATGTGCCAAAGGGCCACCTTTTTTTTCTCTCTTAGCTTTTAGTCTAAATTGCTCAGATTCTTTACTTTTGGTGTTGCATCCGTGTCAACACGATGTAAATGTGTGTATGTGTGTATGAGATCTTTATCAAATTTGAATAATTAATTTTGGATACTTTAACAAAAGAAATGGAGAAATTTGGAACAAATACGATGATTTTTATAATCAAAATAAATTCTAAGGTGAAATTGAAGAAAATGGAGTACCTTATATATAGAAATTTCTTTGTCAATCATTTTTCTTATACAAGAGTATGTGATTCTCCTCTTGATCAATAATTTTTTCTCATATTATTGTGCATGTTTTTCGCATAATGTTTCATAATTTAGACATATAACTCTATTTTTAGATATTTCAATTATTTTTAGTTGAATCTCTGCCCCCGTATCCTTATCTGGATGCATATCCCCGTATCTTAAAATTTAGATCATGAAGGATCCAGCCTCTAGATCCACACCTGTATCGGACACCCGCACCCGAGTCCGAGCAACTTATCTTTTAGTTAAGCTCCATGTGTTTGTTGATATTCACACATCTTATCACTTTTTTTACCGAATAGTGTTCTCTATTATATTTTTACCTTGTATATTATATGATTAAAAATATAAGTGCAACACACGTGTGGAGATACTAATTCTTATGAAAAATACTTTTTTATTTTTGTAAATCCTCACCTCTCAAAAATTGAAACTACATTCCCAATAAGTTAGAGGCTTGAATTTCGTGCATAAAGAAACAAATATCTTCATAATCGGACATGTTTTTAACGTGACCCGTGATCTTTCTCTACGAGATGCTGGGAATCCCTTGTACCACATAGTATGTAGATTTTGAAGAAGAGTATAAATAAGACAAAGAATTTTCATAATTTAATTTTTTTGATCATAAAATAATCGCCAACAAGAATTTGATTCTTTTTACGAACTTGATATCGATCAATATGCGAATCTAGAAATTAATTTCGGCCAATTGAACCTTCTTGAAGTGTTTCTTTTTAAGAACCAAAAAGATTTGTGCCAAAATAACAGATGCCAAGAAGAACAAAAGTCCTTGGACACGTAATGGATCTTGAAGTACTATTTCTACATCTCCCTGACCAAATTCGCCTACATTAGGATTACTCGTTAATGGTTGATCAAATTTGATAGATTCGCCCTCGAAAATAAGAAGTTCTGGTCCGGGAGGGATAATATCAACCACTTGACGTCCCTTCGACGCATCTGTTATGGTTATCTCATATCCACCTTTTTCTTTTCGTATGAATTTTGCTTACTATACCTGCTGCTGTAGCATTATAAACTGTATTGTTACTCTTGCTGCCGTCGGAATAAATCTGACCCCTTCCACTGTTCCCACCTACGTATATAGGATATTTTAAGAAGTGAACATCCTTCTTAGTAGCAGGGTCCGGGGAAAGAATAGGGAAGGTTATTTCACTATATTTTTTACCAGGGATAGGGCCTACCACAAGAATATTTTTTTTTATTGGGACGATAGTTCTGAAAAGACAAATTGCCAATCTTTTCTTTTTACGATTTTGTCTTTTCAGAGCTATCGCCCCAATAAAAAAAAATATTCTTGTGGTAGGCTCTGTCCCTGGTAAAAAATATAGTGAAATAACCTTCCCTATTCTTTCCCCGGACCCTGCTACTAAGGAGGATGTTCACTTCTTAAAATATCCTATATACGTAGGTGGGAACAGTGTAAGGGGTCAGGTTTATCCCAATGGCAGCAAGAGTAACAATACAGTTTATAATGCTACAGTAGCAGGTATAGTAAGCAAAATCCATACGACAAGAAAAAGGTGGATATGAGATAACCATAACAGATGCGTCGGAGGGACATCAAGTGGTTGATATTATCCCTCCCGGACCAGAACTTCTTATTTTCGAGGGCGAATCTATCAAATTTGATCAACCATTAACGAGTAATCCTAATGTAGGCGAATTTGGTCAGGGAGATGCAGAAATAGTACTTCAAGATCCATTACGTGTCCAAGGACTTTTGTTCTTCTTGGCATCTGTTATTTTGGCACAAATCTTTTTGGTTCTTAAAAGGAAACACTTCAAGAAGGTTCAATTGGCCGAAATTAATTTCTAGATTTGCAGATTGATCGATATCAAGTTCGTAAAAAGAACCAAATTCTTGTTGGCGATTATTTTATGATCAAAAAAATTAAATTATGAAAATTCTTTGTCTTATTTATACTCTTCTTCAAAATCTACATACTATGTGGTACAAGAAATTCCCAGCATCTCGTAGAAAAAGATCACGGGTCACGTTAAAAACATGTCCGATTGTGAAGATATTTGTTTCTTTATGCACGAAATTCAAGCCTCTAACTTATATGGAATGTAGTTTCAATTTTTGAGAGGTGAGGATTTATAAAAATAAAAAAGTATTTTTCATAAGAATTAGTATCTCCACACGTGCGTTGCACATATATTTTTAATAATATAATATACAAGGTAAAAATATAATAGAGAACAATATTCAGTAAAAAAAGTGATAAGACGTGTGAATATCAACAAACACATGGAGCTTAACTAAAAGATAAGTTGCTCGGACTCGAGTGCGGGTGTCCGATACAGGTGCGGATCTAGAGGCTGGATCCTTCATGATCTAAATTTTAAGATACGGGGATATGCATCCAGATAAGGATACGGGGGCAGAGATTCAACTAAAAATAATTGAAATATCTAAAAATAGAGTTATATGTCTAAATTATGAAACATTATGCGAAAAACATGCACAATAATATGAGAAAAAATTATTGATCAAGAGGAGAATCACATACTCTTATATAAGAAAAATGATTGACAAAGAAATTTCTATATATAAGGTACTCCATTTTCTTCAATTTCATCTTAGAATTTATTTTGATTATAAAAATCATCGTATCTGTTCCAAATTTCTCCATTTTTTTTGTTAAAGTATCCAAAATTAATTAATCAAATTTGATAAATATCTCATACACACATACACACATTTACATCGTGTTGACACGAATGCAACACCAAAAGTAAAAAATCTGAGCAATTTAGACTAAAAGCTAAGAGAGAAAAAAAAGGTGGCCCTTTGGCACATAGTTAGTACTCACATCCTTGATGTAGCACTTTCATCAAAAGAAGCCTAGATGTGTACACATTAGTTAAAAAACCCAAGATCATCTTAGGAAAAAAAGGGGGTGGGGGTGGGGGTGGGGGGTGATGGTTAACTTTTTTCATTTTACCATAATCTATTTCTAGCAAAATTTGACAAATCTCTAGATCTGAATATTTCGGAGAGGAGCTTTATAGATTACATGAATTGATCGTGGGAATCATCATTTTGATGTTTGAGATAAGAATATGTGAAAATATTTTATATGGTTATGTGTGTTAGTTTAATTGCAATTCAATTAAAAGAACAAAGGACAATTACTTAAGTTCTTTCTCCTTATCCTTTTTATTTCCTGCTAATTTATCTGCTAATGTGTACTATTTTTACTTATCCAAAACGTCCACTGCTGCAAAATTAAATACGATCTCTTTTCATACCTCACAAGCAACAGCTAGTTCCGGGCTCCATTTGGAAGCCTCGCGAATAATCTCATTACCTTCCCGAGCAAGATCACGTCCTTTATTACGAGCTTTTACACATGCTTCTGGAGCTACTGGATTAGCTACGGCATTTGGCGCATTACCCCAAGGATGTCCTAAAGTTCCTCCACCGAACTGTAGTACGGAATCATCCCCAAAGATCTCGGTCAGAGCAGGCATATGCCAAACGTGAATACCTCCTGAAGCCACCGGTAGAACACCTGGTAAAGAGACCCAATCTTGAGTGAAATTTGCGAAGGAGATACTAGTCCTTATGAAAAATGCATATTTTTTTTGTAAATCCTCCCTTTACCGAGGCTCAGATATAATTCCTAATAAGGAAAACCCTTGAATTTAGTGCATAATTAAAGGAAGATTATCATCATAGTCAGACATAGCTTTTGACACGACCACTAAAGTTTTTCTTCAAATACCGATACGTGTGAAAATACATTAAAATTTAGCAAAATAATACATGTAACTTATAAAATATTTCTTAAATAAGGTGAAATTGAAGAAAATAGAGTACCAAGTCCACACACCAAAATCTTTTTTGCCTTTGCATCTATCTCAATAGTCAGTTTTTCTTCCTTTGAATACACCAATCTTCCTTTTGAAATCTGTCTTTTTCCATCTTCAACCAATTTTGTAGGAATATTAGGTCCATTAAATACTACATTCCACAAGTTGTGATGTTAACCTATGAGGAAATTCATCATGCGATTCTTCCACCACTCATAGTAGTGACCATTAAACAGGGGTGGTTTTGTGGTTGATTGTCAATCCTGAGCTATTGGTGGTGCTGCCATAATTCAATTTTTCAAGGTGTAAGCCTTTGTTAAAAAACCCTGCTCTGATACCAATTGAAATCACCACCTACTAACTACAGTATTGAACTTGGTTCAATAAAATGACACATATAAAGAAGTAACAATAAGGAACACACAAATGTAATGTGAAAAACCTCCTTGCTCAAGGGGGCAACAAAGACACGACCTATTGAATAAGATTTTATTCAACTCATGAGCAGTTTTTAGATTACAACTCTGCAATCAAAGGGACTATGTCTAATACCTCAAGACTCACTAATTACCTCTTACTAGTGACGCGTTTCTCAACTCACATCCTGAGTTAAAAACTTACAACAAACTCAAACAAAACAATGAACTATAAAATCTCTATCTCAAAGTTTGACAATTGCGTAAAATACTTCAAGCCGTTTATGCTCTCAATCGTCAAAGCAACCTTCTTCACAATGAAGCCCTATATATATATGTCGCTCGTGCGCTGCGTCTCTAACCCCTTCTTCAGTACTCCTTTTAGGTCTTTGTTTTCTAGAAGGAAAGTGAATCTTCATCTTTCCTTTTATTCTCCACTTGATAAGATCTTTATTAAATTTGATCAATTGATTCGGATAGTTTAGCCAAAATAAATGGAGAAGTTTGGAACAGATACGATGATTTTTATAATTAAAATAAATTCTATGGTGAAATTAAACAAAATAGAGTACCTTGTATAAGCGTATAAGATTTTTCTTATATAAGCGTACAAGATTCTCCTCTTGATCAATATTTTTTCCTTATATCATCGTGCAAGTTTTTCGCATAATGTTTAATAATTTAGACATATAACTCTATTTTTAGATATTTAAATTATTTTTAGTTGAATCTACTCACCCGTATCCGTATCTGAATTCATATCCCCGAATCTTAAAATTTAGATCATGAATGATCTGACCTCTAGTTCCACACCCGTATCGAATATCCGAACCCGATTTTGAGCAACTTAGCTTTTAGTTGAGCTCAATGTGTTTGTTGTGATATTCACATGTCTTATCACTTTTTTTACCAAATAGCGTTCTCTGTTATATTTTGATCTTATATATTATATGATTAAAAATATACGTGTAACGCACGTGTGGAGATACTAATTCTTATGAAAAGTACTTTTTATTTTTGTAAATCCTCACCTCTCAAAAATTGAAACTACATTCCCAATGCAGAAAACGCTTGAAGTTCTCGCATAAAGAAAAAATATCTTCACAATCGGACATGCTTTTAACATGACTTGTGATGTTTTTATTCAAATACTGATACTGTCAAAATATACTAAAACTTAAGCAAAATAATACACATAACCATATAAAATATTTACACATATTTGTATCTCGGATATCAAAAAGATTATTTCCACGATTAGTTTATGAAATTAGATCCATAAAATATTATTATTATCTAAGTTGCTCGGACTCGGCAGTTTGGGTGTCGCACCCCTGTCAACACGACACTGACATGGGTGAGAGTGTGGAATCTGTGTTGGATACGATAAAATGAGATCAGGTGTGTTGACCAATAATTTGGGGAAAAAAATTATAATTTTGAGTTTTCACCAGTAGAGATTTGAAGAGATGGAAAACAAAATACCTTTAATTCCACTGCTATGTAGTAATTTATACTAGTCCTTCTGTTTCCTTTGAAGTTTTTTGTCTTTGGTCAATCTTTATATTCATGTTGCAAGTTTCTGAAATCAAGAGCTCTAGGATTTTTTTAGGAGTATAGAACCTGAGTATGGGTTATGGACTACTGGATTTACGTTCATTGGGGAGGGCTAGAATGGATCGTGATGTTGTGTTGTATATAGAAAAATAGAGATCTGAAAAGATTTATTGGGGAAGAAGATTCATAGAAGAAAAGAGAGAAGAAGATGCAGAGACAGCAAGAAGAAAGAAGAAGACGACGACTCTCGGACTAATTAAGTAACCCTTTGTTAATTAATTGAGTCATTTACTAATGCTGCGACATGTTATTCTTTTGAGTAATCCTACCAGTTTTGTTTACAAGGATAAATATTTATTTATTTATTTATTTTAAAAATAAGATAAATATTACATATAATAAATTAGAGATTACAAAATGAGGAGAAATATTACAATTACTTAACTATAAATTAAGATAATTAATTATATACTTTGAAGGGTCAATTATTGTCACCGAAAAGAAGAGTTGAACATATTTTTTGAAGAAAAAAAAACTTTTGAGGTATTCTTCTTCTTTTTGTCATTCTCTTTTTAAAAAATAGTTTTTGTGATAAGATTTTTATTGCGTTTTGGTGTGATTATATCTTGGATTTATTATTTTCTAAAATTTTGTTTGACTTCATTTTTTTTAATTTTTCTGAATAGCTTTCTCTATTATATTTTTTCTTCTGTATTATATGTTCATATATATACATGCAATATGTTCAGATATACACGTACAACGCACGTGGAAAGAGATACTAGTCCTTATGAAAAATGCGTATTTTGTGGCTCAAACTTTAAAATAAATAATTCACAATCATAGCAGAGATTAAGACACAAGAATAAATACAATCTTAAGATAGAACAAATAACGCATATCGTTCATTTCCATTGATTCAACAAACGTACCAATAGTTATCCATAGGTCGAGATAACTAGGATAAATATATATTTATTTATTAAGTAATTAAGTAACCCTTTGTTAATTAATTGAGTCGTTTACTAATAAGGACTAGTATCTCTTTCCCACGTGCGTTGTACGTATATATCTGAACATATTGCATGTATATATATGAACATATAATACACAAGAAAAAAATATAATAGATAAAGCTATTCAGTAAAACCAAAAAAAATGAAGTCAAACAAAATTTCAGAAAACAATAAATTCAAGATGTAATTACATCAAAACACAATAAAGATCTTATTACAAAAACTATCTTTTAAGAGGAGAATGACAAAAAGAAGAAGAATACCTCAAAGGTTTTATTTTTCTTCAAAAAGTATGTTCAACTCTTCTTTTCGGTGACAATAATTGACCCTTCAAAGTATATAATTAATTATCTTAATTTATAGTTAAATAATTGTAATGTTTCTCCTCATTTTGTAAACTCTAATTTATTATATGTAGTATTTATCTTATTTTCAAAATAAATAAATATATATTTATCCTTGTAAACAAAACGTGGCAGGATTACTCAAAAGAATAACATGTCGCGGCATTAGTAAATAACTCAATTAATTAACAAACGGTTACTTAATTAGTCCGAGAGTCGTCGTCGTCTTGTTTCTTCTTGTTGTCTCTGCAGCTTCTTCTCTCTTTTCTTCTATGAATCTTCTTTCCCAATAAATCTTTTCAGATCTCTATTTTTCAATATACAACACAACATCACGATCCATTCTAGCCCTCCCCAATGAACGTAAGTCCAATAGTCCATAATCCATACTCAGGGTCTATACTCCTAAAAAAATCCTGGAGTTCTTGATTTCAGAAACTTACAACATGAATATAAAGATTGACCAAAGACAAAAAATTTCAAAGGAAACAAGACTAGTATAAATTACTACATAGCAGTGGAATTAAAGGTATTTCATTTTCCATCTCTTCAAATCTCTACTGGTGAAAACTCAAAATTTTAATTTTTTCCCCCAAATTATTGGTCAACACACCTGATATCATTTGATCATATCCAACACAGATCCCAAACTCTCACCCATGTCAATGTCGTGTTGACAGGGGTGCGACACCCAAACTGTCGAGTCTGAGCAACTTAGATAATAATAATATTTTATGGATCGAATTACATAAACAAATTGTGGAAATAATCTTTTTGATATCAGAGATACAAATATGTGTAAATATTTTATATGGTTATGTGTATTATTTTGCTTAAGTTTTAGTATATTTTGACAGTATCAGTATTTGAATAAAAACATCACGGGTCATGTTAAAAGCATGTCCGATTGTGAAGATATTTTTTCTTTATGCGAGAAATTCAAGCGTTTTCTGCATTGGGAATGTAGTTTCAAATTTTGAGAGGTGACGATTTACAAAAATAAAAAGTACTTTTCATAAGAATTAGTATCTCCACACGTGCGTTACACGTGTACTTTTAATCATATAATATAGAAGATAAAAATATAACAGAGAACGTTATTTGGTAAAATAAAGTGATAAGACATGTGAATATCACAACAAACACATTGAGCTCAACTAAAAGCTAAGTTGCTCAGAACTGGGTTCGGCTATCCGATACGGGTGTGGATCTAGAGGTCAGATCTTTCATGATCTAAATTTTAAGATTCAGAGATATGAATTCAGATATGGATACGGGTGAATAGATTCAACTAAAAATAATTTAAATATCTAAAAATAGAGTTATATGTCTAAATTATGAAAAATTATGTGAAAAAATTGCACGATAATATAAGAAAAAAATATTGATCAAGAGTGAATCTTGTACGCTTATATAAGAAAAATCTTATACGCTTATACAAGGTACTCTATTTTGTTTAATTTAACCTTAGAATTTATTTTAATTATAAAAATTATCGTATCTGTTCCAAACTTCTCCATTTATTTTGGTTAAAGTATCCGAATCAATTGACCAAATTTAATAAAGATCTTATCAAGTGGAGAATAAGCCGAAGATTCACTTTCCTTCTAGAAAACAAAGACCTAAAAGGAGTACTGAAGAAGGGGTTAGAGATGCGGCGCACGAGCGATATATATATATATATATATATATATATATAGGGCTTCATTGTGAAGAAGGTTGCTTTGATGATTGAGAGCATAAACGGCTTGAAGTATTCTACGCAACTGTCAAACTGTGTGAGAGAGATTTTATAGTTCATTGTTTTGTTTGAGTTTGTTGTAAATTTCTAACTCAGGATGTGAGTTGAGAAACGTGTCACTAGTTAGAGGTAATTAATGAGTCTTGAGGTACTAGAGATAGTCCCTTTGATTGCATAGTTGTAATCTAAAAACTGCTAATGAGTTGAGTAAAATCTTATTCAATAGGTCGTGTTTTTGTTACTCTCTTGAGCAAGGAGGCTTTTCACATTACATTTGTGTGTTCCTTATTGTTACTTCTCTATATGTGTGATTAAATTGAACCAGGTTCAATAGTGTAGTTAGTAGGTGGTGATTTCAATTGGTATCAGAGCGGAGTTTTTTAATAAAGGCTTACACCTTGAAAAATTGAATTATGGCAGCACCACCAACAGCTCAGGATTGACAATCAACCACAAAACCACCCCTGTTTAATGGTCACTACTATGAGTGGTGGAAGAATCGCATGATGAATTTCCTCATAGGTGAACATCACAACTTGTGGAATATAGTATTGAATGGACCTAATATTCCTACAAAATTGGCTGAAGATGGAAAAAGAAAGATTTCAAAAGGAAGATTGGAGTATTGAAAGGAAGAAAAACTGACTATTGAGATAGATGCATAGGCAAAAAAGATTTTGGTGGGTGGACTTGGTACTCTATTTTCTTCAATTTCACCTTATTTAAGAAATATTTTATAAGTTACATGTATTATTTTGCTAAGTTTTAATGTATTTTCACACGTATCGGTATTTGAAAAAAAACTTTAGTGGTCGTGTCAAAAGTTATGTCTGACTATGGTGATAATCTTCCTTTAATTATGCACTAAATTCAAGGGTTTTCCTTATTAGGAATTAAATCTGAGCCCCGGTAAAGGGAGGATTTACAAAAAAGATATGCATTTTTCATAAGGACTAGTATCTCCTTCGCACATATGTTGCATGTGTATATCTGAACATATAGTACACAAAGATAAAATATATATAACAGAGAAAGTTATTCAGTAAAATAAAAATAAAAGATGAAGTCAAATAAAATTTAAACAGACAAACAATCAAGAAATAAAAGATGTAACTACATCAAAATCCAATAAAAATCTCAGTTTGATCACAAAAATCTATCTTAAGAAGGAGAAAGGAAAGAAGAATAAGAATATCTCAAAGGGCCGGATGTCTTTTTTCTTTTTTTCTTTTTGCTTCCAAAAGTATGTTCAACTCTTCTTTTCTATGAGAATAATTGAATTGGACCCTTCAGAGTATTCAAGGTAGAGAGAGGGAGAGGATGAGAGAAGAAAAGAGAGAATAAGGAAAGTTATAGTACTAATAGCATTTGAAGAAAAATCTTAAGGATCATGACAAAAGCAGTATGACTGACAAATACTAGTATTTGAAGAAAAATTTTAGGGGTCATGCCAAAAGCAGTATGACTGACCGGAAAATAATCTTTCTTTAATTATGTACTAAATTCAAGGATTTTCCTTATCAGGAATGAAGTTTGTGTTGGAATTTGGACTTGTGTTAATTGGTTATAGTCTATAAATATAGTGACGTGGTCCAACTGGTGGATTAATGAAAGACCTAATATTTGATTCTGTGTACATGTGTGGATAAGAAAGACCCAATAACTATTGGCCTATGATGGCCTGCCACTCTATAAATAGATTCCAACCCCTCTTTCCCTAGTCATTTAGAATACCCTTGCGTATTAAGTTTCTGAATATGTGGTATAGCGGTTGACACTCCATTGATCGAGATAACTATTGGATCGTGGAAGTTGATTTCAGGTTTAACTGTTAATTGCTACATTTGTTGAATCAATGGAGATGAATGATATGCTTTTTTTTGTTATATCTTAAGATTGTGTTTATTCTTGTGTCTTAATCTCTTCTATGGCTGTGAATTAATTATTTTACAATTTCAGCCACTAAGAAGAGATGATTTACAAAATACGCATTTTTCATAAGGACTAGTATCTCATTCCCACATGCGTTGTATGTGTATATCTCAACATATTGCACGTGTATATATGAACATAATACACAAGAAAAAAATATAATAGAGAAAGCTATTCAGGAAAATTAAAAAAAATGAAGTCAAACAAAATTTTAGAAATAATAAATCCAAGATATAATCACATCAAAACGCAATAAAAATCTTATCACAAAAACTATCTTTTAAAAGGAGAATGACATTCCTCAAAGGTTTTTTTTTCAAAAAGTATGTTCAACTCTTCTTCTGTGTGAGAATAATTGACCCTTCAAAACATATATTTAATTAGCTTAATTTATAGTTAAATAATTATTATGTTTCTCCTCATTTTGTAAACTCTAGTTTATTATATGTAATGTTTATCTTATTTTTTAAAATTAAATAAATATATTTATCTTTGTAAATAAAACTTGGCAGGATTACTCAAAAAAGAATAATATGTGGCAGCATTAGTAAATGACTCAATTAATTAACAAAGGGTCGCTTAATTAGTTTGAGAGTCATCTTCTTCTTCTTCTTTATTCTTGTTGTCTCTATGTCTTCTTCTCTCTTTCGTTCTCTGAATCTTCTTCCCCAATAAATATTTTTAGATCTCTATTTTTCTACGTACAACATAAGATCACGACCCATCTAGCGCTCCCTAATAAGCATAACTCCAGTAGTCCACAACCCATACTCAGCTTCTCTACTCCTAAAAAAACCCTAGAGCTCTTGATTTCAGAAACTTATAACATGAATAAAAAGATTGACCAAAGACAAAAAACTTCAAAGAAAATAGAAGAACTAGTACAAATTACCATATAGCAGTGGAGTTGAGGTATTTCGTTTTCCATCTCTTCAAATCTCTACCGGTGAAAAATCAAAATTTTAATTTTTCCCCCCAAATTATTGATCTACACACCCGATCTCATTTGACCGTATTCGACACAGATCCCACACCCTCACCCGTGTCAGTGTCATGTACTAACACGGGTGCGGCACCTAAACTATCGAGTCCGAGCAACTTAGGTAATAATATTTTTTTGTGGATCGAATTACATAAACTGATTATGGAAATAATCTTTTTGATATCTAAGATAATAATGTGTAAATATTTTATATGGTTACGAGTATTATTTTGCTTAAGTTTTAGTATATTTCTACAGTACCAGTATTTAAATAAAAATATCACGGGTCACGTTAAAAACATGTCCGATTGTGAAGATATTTGTTTCTTTATGCACGAAATTCAAGCCTCTAACTTATTGGGAATGTAGTTTCAATTTTTGAGAGGTGGAGATTTACAAAAATAAAAGAGTACTTTTCATAAGAATTAGTATCTCTACACGTGCGTTGCACGTATATTTTTAATCATATAATATACAAGGTAAAAATATAATAGAGAACGCTATTCAGTAAAAAAAGTGATAAGACGTGTGAATATCAACAAACACATGGAGCTCAACTAAAAGATAAGTTGCTCGGACTCGGGTGCGGGTGTCCGATACCGGTGCGGATCTAGAGGTTGGATCCTTCATGATCTAAATTTTAAGATTCGGGGATATGCATCCAGATATGGATACGGGGGTAGAGATTCAACTAAAAATAATTGAAATATCTAAAAATAGAGTTATATGTCTAAATTATGAAACATTATGCGAAAAACATGCACGATAATATGAGAAAACATTATTGATCAAGAGGAGAATCACATACTCTTATATAAGAAAAATGATTGACAAGAAATTTCTATATATAAGGTACTCCATTTTCTTCAATTTCACCTTAGAATTTATTTTGATTATAAAAATCATCGTATCTGTTCCAAATTTCTCCATTTTTTTGTTAAAATATCTTCAATTGATCAAATTTGATAAAGATCTCATACACACATTTACATCGTGTCGACACGGGTGCAACACCAAAAGTAAAAAATCTGAGCAATTTAGACTAAAAACTAAGAGAGAAAAAAAAGGTGGCCTTTTGGCAGATAGTTAGTACTCACATCCTTGATGTAGCACTTTCATCAAAAGAAGCCTAGATGTGTACACATTAGTTAAAAAATCGAAGATCATCTTAGGAGAAAGGGGGGGGGGGGGTTAACTTTTTTCATTTTACCATAATCCATTTCTAGCCAAATTTGACAAATCTCTAGATCTGAATATTTCGGAGAGGAGCTTTATAGATTACATGAATTGATCGTGGGAATCATCATTTTGATGTTCAAGATAAGAATATGTGAAAATATTTTATATGGTTATGTGTGTTATTTTACTAAGTTTTAGTGTATTTTGACATGTAGCGATATTTGAAGATAAACTTCAAGGATCGCGCAATATTTTAGTGTTTGATCGTCAAGATAATCTTTCTTTATGTATGAAATATAAAGGGTTTTCTTAATTGGGAATGAAGTTTGAGCCTCTAAAAAGACAGGATTTACAACATAAAATGCATATTTCACAAGGACTAGTACACGTGTGTTGCATATATATATCTGAACATATAGTACACAATGAAAAAACATTACAGAGAACGCTACTCAATAAATTAGAGATAAAAAATAAAGTCAAATAAAATTTCAGAAGAAAAAAATAAAGAAATTCAAAATACAACTATATTAAAACCCAATAAAAATTTTAACTTGATCACAGAAAAAATATATTTGAAAAGGAGAAAGGCAAGAAAAAGAAGAATGGAGTGATATTTATAGTTTGAAAATAGGGCCAAAGTGAAATTTTTAATAATCATAGAGGTTAAAATAAATTTGGCAACGACTAATTTTTAAACTAACAACAATTATATTTTTTTAAAATTGTCAACGACTGGTTTTAAATTTGGTAATAGCCGATTCTATTAAATGTGAACGTCAACTTTATTATGAGATTTATCTTTTTAAAGTTTAAACCCGACTCGGTCCCGTTAATCTTCTAAGCACTCTATAACTATTGGCCTATGATGGGCAGACACTCTATAAATAGATCCCCTTTCCCTACTTATATAGAAAACTCTTGCATATTCTGTTCCTGGATACGTGGTAAAGTGGTTGACGCTTCATTGGTCGAGATAGCTAGTGGATCGTGGAAGTTGATTCCAGGTTTAACCGTTGACTGTTACGTTGGTTGAATCAATGGAGATGAACGATATGCTTCATTTATTCTATCTTAAGATTGTGCTTGTTCTTGTGTCTTAATCGCTGCTATGGTTGTGAATTAATTATTTTACAGTTTGAGTCACTAAGAGGAGATGACTCACAAAAATATGCATTTTTCATAAGGACTACTATCTCCTTTCTACGTGCTTGGTACGTGTATATTTGAACATATTGCACGTGTATATATGAACATATAATACACAAGAAAAAAATATAAATAGAGAAAGCTATTTTGTAAAATGAAAAAAAAAAGTAAAACAAAATTTTAGAAGATAATAAATCTTCAAGATGTAATTACATCAAAATCCCAATAAAGATCTTATCACAAAAACTATCTTTTAAAAGGAGAATGGCAAAAAGAAGAAGAATACCCCAAAGGATTTTTTTTTCTTTCAAAAAGTATGTTCAACTATTCTTCTCTGTGAAAATAATTGACCATTCAAAGCATATATTTAATTATCTTAATTTACAGTTAAGTAATTGTAATGTTTCTCCTCATTTTGTAAACTTTAATTTATTATATGTAATGTTTATCTAATTTTTAATAAACAAATAAATATATATTTATCTTTGTAAACAAAACGTGGCAGGATTACTCAAAAGAATAACATGTGACAACATTAGTAAAGGACTCAATTAATTAACAAAGGGTCACTTAATTAGTCTGAGAGTCGTCTTCTTCTTCTTTCTTCTTGCTATCTCTGCGTCTTCTTCTCTCTATCCTTCTCTGAATCTTCTTCCCCAACAAGTCTTTTCAGATCTTTATTTTTTTATATACAATAAAACATCACGACCCATTCAAACCCTCCCCAGTAAGTGTAAGTCCAGTAGTCCACAACTCATACTCATCTTCTCTGCTCCTAAAAATATCCTAGAGATCTTGATTTCAAAAACTTGCAACACGAATAAAAAGATTGACCAACAACAAAAAGACATCAAAGGAAATGAAGGACTAGTATAAATTATTACATAGCAGTGAAATTGAAGGTATTTCGTTTTTCATCTCTTCAAATTTCTACTGGTGAAAAATCAAAATTTTAATTTTTTCCCCCGAATTATTGGTTAATACACCCGATCTCATTTGACCATATCCGACACAGATCCAACACCCTCACCCGTGTCAGTGTCGTGTCGACACGAGTGCGACCCCAAACTGTCCAGTCCGAGCAACTTAGATAATAATAATATTTTATGGATCGAATTACATAAACTAATCATGAAAATAATCTTTTTGATATCCGAGATATGAATATGTATAAATATTTTATATGGTTACATGTATTATTTTGCTTAAGTCAATATTTGAATAAAAACATCATGGGTCACGTTAAAAACATGTCCGATTGTGAAGATATTTTTTCTTTAAGCATGAAATTCAAGCGTTTTTCTTATTGGGAATGTAGTTTCAATTTTTGAAAGGTGAGGATTTACAAAAATAAAAAAGTACTTTTCATAAGAACTACTATCTCCATATCTGCGTTGTACGTGTATTTTTAATCATATAATATACAAGGTAAAAATATAACATAGAACGCTATTAAGTAAAAAAAGTGATAAGACATGTGAATATCACAACAAACACATGGAGCTCAACTAAAATCTAAGTTGCTCGGATTCGGGTGCGGGTGTCCGATATGGGTCCGGATCTAGAGGACGGATCCTTCATGATCTAAAGTTTAAGATTTGAGGATATGAATCAAGATACGGATACGGGTGTAGAGATTCAACTAAAAATAATTCAAATATCTAAAATAAAGTTATATGTCTAAATTATGAAACATTATGCAAAAAACTTGCACGATAATATGAGAAAAAAATATTGATCAAGAGATGAGTCTTATGCGCTCATATAAGTAAAATGATTGACAAAGAAATTTCTATATACAAGGTACTCCATTTTCTTCAATTTTAGCTTAGAATTTGTTTTGATTATAAAAATCATCGTATCTGTTCCAAACTTTTTAATTTATTTTGGTTAAAGTATTCAAAATCAATTAATCAAATTTGATAAAGATCTCATACGCACACCCACGCGATACCGACACAGGTACAACATTAAAAGTAAAGAATCTGAGCAATTTATACTACAAGCTAAGAGAGAAAAAAGATGGCCCTTTTGGCAGATAGTACTGGCATCCTTTATATAGCACTTTCATCTAAAGAAGCCTAGATGTGTACACATTAGTTAAAAAAACCCAAGATCATCTTAGGAATAAAAACGGGGGTTGGGGTGGGGGGAGGGGGGCTAACTTACTTCATTTTACCATAAACCATTTCTAGCAAAATTTGACAAATTTCTAGATTTGAAATATTTCGGAGAGGAACTTTATAGATTACGTGAATTTATCGTGGGAATAATCCTTTTGATGTTTAAGATAAGAATATGTGAAAATATTTTATACGGTTATGTGTACTATTTTACTAAGTTTTAGTGTATTTTTACACATAGCAATATTTGAAGATAAACTTCAAAGATCGTGCTAAAGCAGTATGTCTAATCATGAAGATAATCTTTCTTTATGCATGACATATCAAGGATTTTCTTAATTGGGAATGAAGTTTGAGCTCTGAAAAAACAGGATTTACAACCAAAAAAATGCATATTTCAGAAGAACTAGTATCTCCCCCGCACGTATGTTGCACGTGTATATCTGAATATATAGTACACAGAGAAGAAACATAACAGTTTGAAAGCTACTCAATAAATTCAAAATGCAATTATATCAAAACCCAATAAAAATCCCAACTTGATCAAAGAAAAAGTATTTTTTTTAAAAAGAGAAAGGCAAGAAGAAGAATAATACCTCAAAGTTATTGTTTTTCTTTTTGTTTCCAAAAATTTGTTCAACTCTTCTTCTCTATCAGAATATTTGAACCTTCAGAGTATTGAAGGTAGAGGGAGGAGGAGGACAAAAGAAAAGAGAGAACAAGAAAAATTATAGTACTAATAGCATTTTACAGATTATATGAACTGATCGTGGAAATAATTTTTTTTGATATCCGAGTTAAGAATATATGAAAATTCTTTATAAGTTACGTATATTATTTTGCTAAATTTTAATGTATTTTGACACATATTAGTATTTGAAGAAAAACTTTAATGGTCGCACCAAAAGCTATGTGTGGCCATGATGATAATCTTCATTTAATTATGCACTAAATTCAAGGGTTTTTCCTTATTGGGAATGAAGTTTGAGCTTCGGATAAGGGAGAATTTACAAAAAAATATGCATTTTTCATAAGGACTAGTATCTTCTTCGCCCGTGTGTTGCACCTGTATATCTGAATATATGGTACATTAAAAAAAATAACAAAGAAAGTATCCAATAAAAATCTCAATTTGATTACAAAAAAACTATCTTAAGAAGGAGAAAGACAAGAAGAATAAGAATACCTCAAAGGGCCAGGTTTCATTTTTTTTCTTTTTGTTGCTTCCAAAAGTATGTTCAACTCTTCTTCTCTATGAGAATAATTGAATTAGACCCTTCAAAGTATTGAAGGTATAGAGAAAGGAGGGAGAGGAGAGAAGAATAGAGAGAATAATAGAGAGAATAAGGAAAGTTATAGTACTAATGCATTTGTAGAAAAATTTTAGAGGTCATGTCAAAAGCAGTATGACTGACACGTTTCAGTATTTGAAGAAAATCTTTAGGGGTCATGTCAAAAACTAGGGGCGGGCATAAATATCAAAAAATTGAAAAATCAAACCGAACCAAATTACTTCGATTCTTTGATTCTTCGGTTCGGTGTTAGTTTTTTTTTTTGAAAAGTTCGGTCCCGTTGGTTCGGTGTTCGGTATGAGAGTCACGGTTCTTCGGTGCACCGAAGAACCGAAGTTTTATTAATTATATTTTAAAATAATCTTTATATTTAAGTTTTAAAACCCAACCCAGTTAGGGTTTGGACCTTCATTTCATATTTACATTTAACCCAACCCAACCCAAGTCCTAACTCAACTCAACATTTAAGTTTAACCTAAAAGTTTACCTCATCACTTAACTTATAGTCTAATACGATATACTATCGGTCCCAGAAATCAAGCAATGTTAATTGTTAGGTGTTAGGTAGTAGTTAATTTCTAAGTTTCAATTATATTTTATTTGTAATGTTTTAAATTAGTGTGCTAAGTTATTGATTGTTGTAGAAGTTATACGAAAAAACATTGCTGAACATTTATTTCGTGCATGTCAAATATTTTGATAATTTTATTTCTCACTTGCACCGAGAAACCGTTTAAAAACACCGAACCAAACCGATCCGAAGTTGAAAAAACTGAACCTAACCGAACTAGTTTTTTCTGTGATCAAGTTAAAATTTTTATTGGGTTTTGATATAGTTGTATTTTGAATTTCTTTAATTTTTTCTTCTGAAATTTTATTTGACTTTATTTCTTATCTCTAATTTATTGAGTAGCGTTCTCTGTAATATTTTTTTTATTGTGTACTATATGTTCAGATATATACATGCAACACACGTGTACTAGTCCTTGTGAAATATGCATTTTATGTTGTAAATCCTGTCTTTTTAGAGGCTCAAACTTCATTCCCAATTAAGAAAACCCTTGATATTTCATACATAAAGAAAGATTATCTTGACGATCAAACACTAAAATATTGCGCGATCCTTGAAGTTTATCTTCAAATATCGCTACATGTCAAAATACACTAAAACTTAGTAAAATAACACACATAACCATATAAAATATTTTCACATATTCTTATCTTGAACATCAAAATGATGATTCCCACGATCAATTCATGTAATCTATAAAGCTCCTCTCCGAAATATTCAGATCTACAGATTTGTCAAATTTTGCTAGAAATGAATTATGGTAAAATGAAAAAAGTTAACCCCCTCCCCCCCTCCCACCCCCCCCCTTTTCTCCTAAGATGATCTTCGGTTTTTTAACTAATGTGTACACATCTAGGCTTCTTTGATGAAAGTGCTACATCAAGGATGTGAGTACTAACTATCTGCCAAAGGGCCACCTTTTTTTCTCTCTTAGCTTTTAGTCTAAATTGCTCAGATTCTTTACTTTTGGCGTTGCACCGTGTCGACACGATGTAAATGTGTGTATGAGATCTTTATCAAATTTGATCAATTGATTTTGGATATTCTAACAAAAAAAATAGAGAAATTTGAAACAGATACGATGATTTTTATAATCAAAATAAATTCTAAGGTGAAATTGAAGAAAATGGAGTACCTTATATATAGAAATTTCTTTGTCAATCATTTTTCTTATATAAGAGTATGTGATTCTCCTCTTGATCAATAATTTTTTCTCATATTATCGTGCATGTTTTTCGCATAATGTTTCATAATTTAGACATATAACTCTATTTTTAGATATTTCAATTATTTTTAGTTAAATCTCTGCCCCCGTATCCATATCTGGATGCATATCCCCGAATCTTAAAATTTAGATCATGAAGGATCCAGCCTCTAGATCCGCACCTGTATCAGACATCCACACCTGAGTCCGAGCAACTTATCTTTTAGTTGAGCTCCATGTGTTTTTTGATATTCACACGTCTTATCACTTTTTTTACTGAATAGCGTTCTCTATTATATTTTTACCTTGTATATTATATGATTAAAAATATAAGTGCAACGCACGTGTGGAGATACTAATTCTTATGAAAAATACTTTTTTATTTTTGTAAATCCTCACCTCTCAAAAATTGAAATTACATTCCCAATAAGTTAGAGGCTTGAATTTCGTGCATAAAGAAACAAATATCTTCACAATCGGACATGTTTTTAACGTGACCCGTGATCTTTTTCTACGAGATGCTGGGAATCCCTTGTACCACATAGTATGTAGATTTTGAAGAAGATTATAAATAAGACAAAGAATTTTCATAATTTAATTTTTTTGATCATAAAATAATCGCCAACAAGAATTTGATTCTTTTTACGAACTTGATATCGATCAATCTGCGAATCTAGAAATTAATTTCGGCCAATTGAACCTTCTCGAAGTGTTTCTTTTTAAGAACCAAAAAGATTTGTGCCAAAATAACAGATGCCAAGAAGAACAAAAGTCCTTGGACACGTAATGGATCTTGAAGTACTATTTCTACATCTCCCTGACCAAATTCGCCTACATTAGGATTACACGTTAATGGTTGATCAAATTTGATAGATTCGTCCTCGAAAATAAGAAGTTCTGGTCCGGGAGGGACAATATCAACCACTTGACGTCCCTCCGACGCATCTGTTATGGTTATCTCATATCCACCTTTTTCTTTTCGTATGAATTTTGCTTACTATACCTGCTGCTGTAGCATTATAAACTGTATTGTTACTCTTGCTGCCGTCGGAATAAATCTGACCCCTTCCACTGTTCCCACCTACGTATATAGGATATTTTAAGAAGTGAACATCCTTCTTAGTAGCAGGGTCTGGGGAAAGAATAGGGAAGGTTATTTCACTATATTTTTTACCAGGGACAGGGAAGCAAAATCCATACGAAAAGAAAAAGGTGGATATGAGATAACCATAACAGATGCGTCGGAGGGACGTCAAGTGGTTGATATTATCCCTCCCGGACCAGAACTTCTTGTTTTCGAGGGAGAATCTATTAAATTTTATCAACCATTAACGAGTAATCCTAATGTAGGCGAATTTGGTCAGGGAGATGCAGAAATAGTACTTCAAGATCCATTACGTGTCCAAGGACTTTTGTTCTTCTTGGCATCTGTTATTTTGGCACAAATCTTTTTGGTTCTTAAAAAGAAACACTTCAAGAAGGTTTAATTGGCCGAAATTAATTTCTAGATTCGCAGATTGATCGATATCAAGTTCGTAAAAAGAACCAAATTCTTGTTGGCTATTATTTTATGATCAAAAAAATTAAATTATGAAAATTCTTTGTCTTATTTATACTCTTCTTCAAAATCTACATACTATGTGGTACAAGGAATTCCCAGCATCTCGTAGAAAAAGATCACGGGTCACGTTAAAAACATGTCCGATTGTGAAGATATTTGTTTCTTTATGCACGAAATTCAATCCTCTAACTTATTGGGAATGTAGTTTCAATTTTTGAGAGGTGAGGATTTACAAAAATAAAAAAGTATTTTTCATAAGAATTAGTATCTCCACACGTGCGTTGCACTTATATTTTTAATCATATAATATACAAGGTAAAAATATAATAGAGAACAATATTCAGTAAAAAAAGTGATAAGACGTGTGAATATCAACAAACACATGGAGCTTAACTAAAAGATAAGTTGCTCGGACTCGAGTGCGGGTGTCCGATACAGGTGCGGATCTAGAGGCTGGATCCTTCTTGATCTAAATTTTAAGATTCGGGGATATGCATCCAGATATGGATACGGGGGCAGAGATTCAACTAAAAATAATTGAAATATCTAAAAATAGAGTTATATGTCTAAATTATGAAATATTATGCGAAAAACATGCACAATAATATGAGAAAAAATTATTGATCAAGAGGAGAATCACATACTCTTATATAAGAAAAATGATTGACAAAGAAATTTCTATATATAAGGTACTCCATTTTCTTCAATTTCACCTTAAAATTTATTTTGATTATAAAAATCATCGTATCTGTTTCAAATTTCTTCATTTTTTTGTTAAAGTATCCAAAATTAATTAATCAAATTTGATAAAGATCTCATACACACATACACACATTTACATCGTGTTGACACGGATGCAACACCAAAAGTAAAAAATCTGAGCAATTTAGACTAAAAGCTAAGAGAGAGAAAAAAGGTGGCCCTTTGGCAGATAGTTAGTACTCACATCCTTGATGTAGCACTTTCATCAAAAGAAGCCTAGATGTGTACACATTAGTTAAAAAACCCAAGATCATCTTAGGAAAAAAAGGGGGTGGGGGTGGGGGTGGGGGTGGGGGGGTGATGGTTAACTTTTTTCATTTTACCATAATCCATTTCTAGCAAAATTTGACAAATCTCTAGATCTGAATATTTCGGAGAGGAGCTTTATAGATTACATGAATTGATCGTGGGAATCATCATGTTGATGTTCGAGATAAGAATATGTGAAAATATTTTATATGGTTATGTGTGTTATTTTACTAAGTTTTAGTGTATTTTGACACGTAGCGATATTTGAAGATAAACTTCATGGCTCGCGCAATATTTTAGTGTTTGATCGTGAAGATAATCTTTCTTTATGTATGAAATATCAAGGGTTTTCTTAATTGGGAATGAAGTTTGAGCCTCTGAAAAGATAGAATTTACAACATAAAATGCATATTTCACAAGGACTAGTGCACGTGTGTTGCACGTATATATCTGAACATATAGTACACAATGAAAAAACATTACAGAGAAGCTACTCAATAAATTCAAGATAAAAAATAAAGTCAAATAAAATTTCAGAAGAAAAAAATAAAGAAATTCAAAATACAAATATATCAAAACCCAATAAAAATCTTAACTTGATCACAGAAAAAATATATTTAAAAAAGAGAAAGGCAAGAAGAAGAAGAATACCTCCAAGTTATTTTTTTTTTGTTCCCAAAAATCTGTTCAACTCTTCTTCTCTATGAGAATAATTGACCCTTCAGAGTATTGAAGGTAGAGAGAGGAGGAGGAGAGAAGAAAAGAGAGAACAAGGAAAATTATAGTACTAATAGCATTTTACGGATTATATGAATTGATCATGAAAATAATCCTTTTTTTAAATCTGAGATGAGAATATGTGAAAATATTTTATAAGTTACATGTATTATTTTGCTTAATTTTAATTTATTTTGACATGTATTAGTATTTGAAGAAAAACTTTGATGGTCCCCCCAAAAGCTATGTCGGGCCATGATGATAATCTTCCTTTAATTATAAACTAACTTCAAGGGTTTTCCTTATTGGGAATGAAGTTTGAACCTCGGAGAAGGGAGGATTTACAAAAAGAATATGCATTTTTCATAAGGACTAGTATCTCCTTCACATGTGTTTGCACATGTATACCTGATCATATAGTACACAAAGAAAAATATAACTAAGTTATTCAGTAAAATTAAAATAAAAAAATGAAGTCAAATAAACTTCAGCAGACAAACAATCAAGAAATAAAATATATAACTACATCAAAATCCAATAAAAATCTCAGCTTGATCACAAAAAACTATCTTAAGAAGGAGAAAGGCAAGAAGAATAGAAATACCTCAAAGGGTTGGGTTTCTTTCTTTTTTTTTTTGTGCGCTTCCAAAAGTATGTTCAACTCTTCTTCTCTATGAGAATAATTGAATTAGACCCTTCAGAGTATTGAAGGTAGAGAGAGGAGGAGGATGAGAGAAGAAAAGAGAGAATAAGGAAAGTTACAGTACTAATAGCTCTGAAAAGACAAATTGTCAATCTTTTCTTTCATTTTGGGAGAAATACGATCGAGAGGAGCCAATTCAAATCCCCCGGTAAAATAAGAACAGCCCCCACGTTCAACCCCCCCTTTTTACCATTAGCAAGAACCTGTTGCAGTTGCATATCATAAGAAATTCGAACAACTGCTTCAAATACAGTATCAGGAAGTACCGCTTGTAGAACTTCAATCTCCACGGGATTATTAACTAGATGGCAATTGGCATATACAATACGCGCAGTCGCTTCTCGTGGATTTTCATAACCCTGCTGTGCAAAAATGGGATATACACTTGAAATGGATGTCCGAGTTAAGATATATATCATGAGCGATACGGAAATAGATCGAGTAATCTATTTCTTTAGCCAAGAAAAAGCATTTCTAGTTTGCATGGTCCAATTATTGATCGCGAAAATTTCTACAATAAATTGGGTAGGTCGCTAGTATAGTTCCCTAGCCACGATTCTGCTATTTTCTGGAATAATCTAAGATGAATCTTCCCGATGGTTAGAAATAGAAAGAGTAAATACGATTTTCAATACTTTGCTTATGTACAACTACAAAGTGCCAAGCATTCTAATTGGATTAGATTAATATCAATGGATCCTTTATCAGTCATTCATTGAATAATAAATAACTACAAGTGACGGAGACAGACGATTTAAATAACGGAAAATTCAATATTTAAAAATTGTATCGAGAATGACTGGAAAGGTGGAAACAAGACCAGCTATAATTTGATCATTATGAACAAATCCAAAATCTTTATAGATAGAGTCAATCAGTAATTCCCAACCGTGGGGTGAATGGAATCCGATACATAAATCAGTTAATAAAGGAATAGAAAAAGTTTTTACTGTGTCACTTAAGTTATATAGGAATTTCTGAGCCCAAGAGTTAAGAATAACAAGTTTTTTACTACCCAAAATTGAATACCCGCTTAGAATAATAAAACAGATGATATTTGTAAAGTGCAAAATCGTATGGATACGATTCTCATTTTGTATCTTGATTAATTGGATCGTTTATTTATGGATTCCTATCCCAAACTCTTTGAGATGTGTTTCCGAGTATTCCTTGATCATTTCGTCCAAGAAGAGGAGTTCCTCTAATTCTATGAATTTTTCTAGAAGACTCTTTTCTTGAATATTATTCCCAAAAATTTCGAATTGCCCAGTATTCCACCAATTAGTAACTCAAGATTCCAGACATTTATTAACTGAGAAAGAAATCCACTAGGGCAAGAATACTATAGATGCAAGATAGAAAATAGGAGTGAATGCTTTTTTTTTTTGCCATTTTTTCATCTGTGAATTGTTAATCAACCCATTCGTACACTCTATGCGATCGAATATTTCTTACACACATGAGTTTTATACAAGGTATCGAACTTATGAATCTATTTTCTTTGTGATTTTGTGGTTATTCTTTGAATCTAGAAAGAATACAGAAATAGGCTAAGAATTCACTTCGAATGAAGAAATTCATAATAGTGTTTCCTGATATTTCAATTGGTCAAATTCGAAATCAAGTATCTCCTTTCGATGAATGATTGAAAGAACCACTTTAAGTAATGAATATTATTCATATTTTGAGACGAAAGAACTCCTTTTCTATCAAAATATCCAAAATAGAATAATTGAGGAAAAGATATTACGACGATAAAAAAAATAACTGGCAAAGGATAAATTGGCGAGGTCTCATTATTTAATTAAGAAATTCAATTGTTGGTCATTAAAGAATACAAAAGAAAGAATTTCGAATTTACAAGATATGATCTATCTGGATCTAAAGTGTCAATTCCAACAAATATTGAACTCAAAAAAATTTCTTGATTTCGAAATGATTTGCCATCTGAGATGAATCTATTATTTCAATTTTTTATTTGTTATTGAATTGCGTGGGTTTGCATACGTATAAAGACCATAAAAAGAGTTTCATTTTATGTTTATATATGTTTTCTTTAATTGAATGAACGTTCTGATTCTCAACTTCTCAAAATATTTCAATTGGTACATGCAAGAAATAGGCTAATTCAGCAGCCTTTTGTTCAATTTCTCGTGGAGTCAAATTCTCATCAGTACGGGTCAAGGGAATGGACCTCTGGCCTCGGATGTCCATATAAAGAACACGATGAGCATAAATACCTTCTTTAACTTCTATTCTAAAGGACTGAATATCTTTTATAAGGAATCGAAGGAATATGCGATTATTTTTGCCCGGAAATCCCCAACAAAAAAATACGAACTATTCCTTCCTTTCTACCGAATCGATCATAACCACTACCTACATTCCAGGAACACAAATAAGTGCTAATAAAGAGACCCACAATTCCGTAGAAAGACATCACGATTTCTTGTGGAAAAAAATAATTTGCTGAGGCGGAAAAAAAATATCAAATTTCTACCAAGATAACTGAAAGTTCCAACTAATAAGAAGCCTAATAAACCTAAAAAAAGGATAAAGGCCCAGCATAAATTACTTATTTTTCGAGACCCCGTTATAAGTTCTATCCATATATGTTCTGATCGCCAAGTCATACTTTACCCGATTGCATTTTATTGGAATTGAGATAATACCCCAGAGAAATTTGACTTTACTTTTTTGTATCCGAAGTAACTCTCATCAACTAGCACTAGTTTGTGGTGAACTAGCACTAGTTTGATGTCAACCTTTAGGAGTAATTCATCAAATTGGTTAAATCTAAAATAATAACATACTCTTTATTTAATACGATCCCACTATACATATCGATATACATAGAGATTCACCGACTACATTTCAGCCATCCAGCGATCCTGATCTATTTGAAAATTACTAGAATTGATATATCCATATATCATATTTCTGCAGGCATAAGAGTTTTTTCCTTTATGTTCGGTGGAAATCACATGTTATACTATATTCCAATAAATAGATATCCGTATTCTGATACAAGTCCACGTTTTTTAAAAAAATAAATGAGATTGGGGCTCAGCGGATCTAAACAATCTTGTTTTTTTGAATATGAAGAAATAAAAAAGCCATTGCAATTGCCGGAAAGACTAGGCCTACTAACGGCACAAAAATAGATGGAAGGTTCAAATTGTTCATAGAAGGGGTACCTCGATTTACTATTTTTGTCTGTTATTATGTTATTATATAAATAAAGATGTCTTGTAATAATTATAATTAAATTAAGAATTTGAATTCTAATTAGATAATATTTATTATTAATAGAATTTGAAGAATTTGAAATTCTTAGTATAGATCTAAATATCTATATATCTAAATCTGAGTACGTATAATAAGAAAAAGGGTTTTTTTACAGATTATCGAAAGATTCGTTCGAATCCGACCCAACATGAATTTTTAGCTAAAATGGTTTTTCGGGAGATAGAGAAAGATACAAAACTCTATTTTCTATATTTCAATTTCAAATTATATACCTAAGACAAGAAGAAATTCGTTTTATTTTCCTAATTTCACGAAAGCAAGAACTCACGCTTGGTGATAAAGGTTTCTTGATTCGTAATCGGGAATATAGGTCAAAAAAAGAGTTATCCTCAACTTTAGTTTTGATTCTTTCTACAATTAGATCTTCTATCACCAAAGAAAACGCCATTATTATCTTATTTACTTTGATTCCAATAAACTAACTACTTTTTTGCTACAAACACAAATAAAATAATTGAACTTAGTGCTCTAATTGATTTTGCTTGACTTTTGATTCAAAAGGCATGGAGCTTAAATAACTCACTCCGAATGCTTTACAATTAGATCGAATAAACCCTTCTCAAATAAGTATTCAGCTGCTTGTGAACCTTCAGGTACTGTTTATTCAATGTTTGTTCAATTACTCTTTTACCTGCAAATGCAATGTAGGCATTGGGTTCGGCAATAATGATATCCCCCAACATACCAAAACTAGCTGTCACTCCACTAGTTGTCGGAGATGTAAGGATTGATACATAAAATAATTTTTTATTTAATTGATAATCATATAAAGCAGACGATATTTTAGCCATTTGCATCAAGCTCAAACTTCCTTCCTGCATGCGCCCCCCCCCCCTTCCAGAAGCACACACTATAATAAGAGGTAAAATTTTATTGGCAGTGTGTTCAATCAAACAGGTGGTTTTCTCTCCGACTACGGATCCCATACTACCCCCCATAAACTGAAAATACATAACCCCAATTGCTACGGGAATGCCTTTTAGTTGGCCTATGCCTGTTTGAACAACCTCGGTTAATCCTGTCTTTTTTTTTTATAAGAATCAATACGATCTTTATAAGGCTCCTCCTCCGAATCAAATTCAAAGGGATCCAGAGAGACCATGTCTTCATCCATAGTATTTCAAGTACCCAGATCGATCAAAAGTTTAATTCTATCCGAACTACTCATTTTCAAATGATATCCACATTGTTCACACTCAGTTTTAATTTCAAAATTTTTTTATAATTTAATCCATAACAATTTTCGCATTGAACCCACAAATGCCTGTATTTTTGAGTTCCCTCGCTTTCATTAGAACTTTCGCTTTCATTAGAACTTTCGATTATAGTTAAATCACTAACTTTTTCGACTTTCACCCCCCCAAAAGGCCCTATAAATGTAACTGTCACCGGAATTCTCACTACCAATTATAATGAAAGTATCTATACAGATTTGAGACTAAAGATAATTCTCAATGCAACTATTAATGTGATTATTCCAACTATATTGAGTATCATACATGTAAGAGTTATAGTAGGGATCTTCGCCCCTAAATCCATTATTCAGATAACTCGAGTTTCGATAACTAGAAAAAGAACTTTCTAGTTCACTCATAAAAGAATGATCGTTGTCAATCTCAAAAATCTGATTTTCAATATCAAAATAGATGGAATAACTGTCTCCATTCCTATCACTAACTAAAAAAGTGTCATCAGAGATGAAATTCCGAATGTCTTTAATGCCGAATAAATAATCAACATTCCTGCAACTAGAATTGTCCGGATTCCCCCAACTATGAATGTTTTTCACTTTTTGATTTGGATCTTCACTGGTATTTTCAATAGGATCAAGACTGCCCATTGATTTATTTAGTCCACACCTGCATTCGAACTCCTTCTTAAACAACATCGAATTAAACCACCATCTTTCCATAGAGTTTTCTTGCCCCCTATTTGCATGAAAATACAATAGATGAATAGTCATTCGCTATAAAATTATTTATTTGAATATCTTATTTCCTATCAGACTAAGCATAGAAATCCAATCACTAAGATTCTTAACTAATAAGGATTGTGAGTATTGAAAAAAAGTTCTGAATCTGGGGGAACACTTCACTATATATTAATATGTTGGAACCCCCTTTTATTATTCAAAATAATATAATTTTTGATAAAAGGCGGCTTCTCCTATGTCGTGTAAAATTCGCGTCAAAAAACATAGATTTCTCCTCTCCTATAAAGAAATAAAAAAATAATTTTTTCGTAAAATCTCGTCTAATACTAATATCTAATCACTAACTAATCTAACAATCTAAAATCTAATAATAATTAATAAATTAAGGTTCTATTTCAACACGGAACAAAGGGGACAATATACAGGATGGGTAGAAAGAGTTGTGATACTTGGCTTGATTCAGGGAAACTACAAACTACAGGATAGAAAAGAATATACCAATGCTAAGGATCCCTAGGATTAATTGTGGATCCAAGACAACAATAGAAAGATTTGAGTCTAAGATTTTGATTTAGTTTTCTAGATTTTTTTTGTATTTCAAATCTTGATATCTAGGTAAGTATATACTTAGTCAAAATATATGCAATAGAATCTTTGTTGTATTTGGCTCAATCCTTTTAGTAAAAGATTGGGCCTAGTTTAATTGCAATTCAATTAAAAGAACAAAGGACAATTACTTGAGTTCTTTTTCCTTATCCTTTTTATTTCCTGCTAATTTATCTGCTAATGTCTACTATTTTTACTTATCCAAAACGTCCACTGCTGCAAAATTAAATACGATCTCTTTCCATACCTCACAAGCAGCAGCTAGTTCCGGGCTCCATTTGGAAGCCTCGCGAATAATCTCATTATCTTCCCGAGCAAGATCACGTCCTTTATTATGAGCTTTTACACATGCTTCTGGAGCTACTGGATTAGCTACGGCATTTGGCGCATTACCCCAAGGATGTCCTAAAGTTCCGCCACCGAACTGTAGTACGGAATCATCCCCAAAGATCTCGGTCAGAGCAGGCATATGCCAAACGTGAATACCTCCTGAAGCCACCGGTAGAACACCTGGTAAAGAGACCCAATCTTGAGTGAAATTTGCGAAGGAGATACTAGTCCTTATGAAAAATGCATATTTTTTTTTTGTAAATCCTCCCTTTACCGAGGCTCAGATATAATTCCTAATAAGGAAAATCCTTGAATTTAGTGCATAATTAAAGGAATATTATCATCATAGTCAGACATAGCTTTTGACACGACCACTAAAGTTTTTCTTCAAATACCGATACGTGTGAAAATACATTAAAATAATACATGTAACTTATAAAATATTTCTTAAATAAGGTGAAATTGAAGAAAATAGAGTACCAAGTCCACGCATCAAAATCTTTTTTGCCTTTGCATCTATCTCAATAGTCAGTTTTTCTTCCTTTAAATATACCAATCTTTCTTTTGAAATCTGTCTTTTTCCATCTTCAGCCAATTTTGTAGGAATATTAGGTCCATTAAATACTACATTCCACAAGTTGTGATGTTCACCTATGAGGAAGTTCATCATGCGATTCTTCCACCACTCATAGTAGTGACCATTAAACAGGGGTGGTTTTGTGGTTGATTGTCAATCCTGAGCTATTGGTGGTGCTGCCATAATTCAATTTTTCAAGGTGTAAGCCTTTGTTAAAAAACCCTGCTCTGATACCAATTGAAATCACCACCTACTAACTACACTATTGAACCTGGTTCAATAAAATGACACATATAAAGAAGTAACAATAAGGAACACACAAATGTAATGTGAAAAACCTCCTTGCTCAAGGGGGCAACAAAGACACGACCTATTGAATAAGATTTTATTCAACTCATGAACAGTTTTTAGATTACAACTCTGCAATCAAAGGGACTATCTCTAATACCTCAACACTCACTAATTACCTCTAACTAGTGACGCGTTTCTCAACTCACATCCTGAGTTAAAAACTTACAACAAACTCAAACAAAACAATGAACTATTAAATCTCTCTCACACAGTTTGAAAATTGCGTAAAATACTTCAAGTCGTTTATGCTCTCAATCGTCAAAGCAACCTTCTTCACAATGAAGCCCTATATATATATGTCGTTCGTGCGCTGCATCTCTAACCCCTTCTTCAATACTCATTTTAGGTCTTTGTTTTCTAGAAGGAAAGTGAATCTTCAGCTTATTCTCCACTTGATAAGATCTTTATTAAATTTGATCAATTGATTCGGATACTTTAACCAAAATAAATGGAGAAGTTTGGAACAGATACGATGTTTTTTATAAATAAAATAAATTCTAAAGTGAAATTAAACAAAATAGAGTACCTTGTATAAGCGTATAAGATTTTTCTTATATAAGCGTACAAGATTCTCCTCTTGATCAATATTTTTTCCTCATATCATCGTGCAAGTTTTTCGCATAATGTTTCATAATTTAGACATATAACTCTATTTTTAGATATTTAAATTATTTTTAGTTGAATCTATTTACCCGTATCCGTATCTGAATTCATATCCCCGAATCTTAAAATTTAGATCATGAATGATCTGACCTCTAGTTCCGCACCTGTATCGAATATCCGAACCTGATTCTGAGCAACTTAGCTTTTAGTTGAGCTCAATGTGTTTGTTGTGATATTCACATGTCTTATCACTTTTTTTACCAAATAGCGTTCTCTGTTATATTTTTATCTTATATATTATATGATTAAAAATATACGTGTAACGCATGTGTGGAGATACTAATTCTTATGAAAAGTACTTTTTATTTTTGTAAATCCTCACCTCTCAAAAATTGAAACTACATTCCCAATGCAGAAAACGTTTGAATTTCTCGCATAAAGAAAAAATATCTTCACAATCGGACATGCTTTTAACATGACCTGTGATGTTTTTAATCAAATACTGATACTGTCAAAATATACTAAAACTTAAGCAAAATAATACACATAACCATATAAAATATTTACACATATTTGTATCTCGGATATCAAAAAGATTATTTTCACGATTAGTTTATGTAATTCGATCCATAAAATATTATTATTATCTAAGTTGCTCGGACTCGGCAGTTTGGGTGTTGCACCCCTATCAACACGACATTGACATAGGTGAGAGTGTGGGATCTGTGTTGGATACGATCAAATGAGATCAGGTGTGTTGACCAATAATTTGGGGAAAAAAATTAAAATTTTGAGTTTTCACCAGTAGAGATTTGAAGAGATGGAAAACGAAATACCTTTTATTCCACTGCTATGTAGTAATTTATACTAGTCCTTCTGTTTCCTTTGAAGTTTTTTGTCTTTGGTCAATCTTTATATTCATGTTGCAAGTTTCTGAAATCAAGAGCTCTAGGATTTTTTTAGGAGTATAGAACCTGAGTATGGGTTATGGACTACTGGATTTACGTTCATTGGGGAGGGCTAGAATGGATCGTGATGTTGTGTTGTATATAGAAAAATAGAGATTTGAAAAGATTTATTGGGGAAGAAGATCCATAGAAGAAAAGAGAGAAGAAGATGCAGAGACAGCAAGAAGAAAGAAGAAGAAGACGACTCTCGGACTAATTAAGTAACCCTTTGTTAATTAATTGAGTCATTTACTAATGCTGCGACATGTTATTCTTTTGAGTAATCCTGCCAGTTTTGTTTACAAGGATAAATATATATTTATTTATTTATTTTAAAAATAAGATAAATATTACATATAATAAATTAGAGTTTACAAAATGAGGAGAAATATTACAATTACTTAACTATAAATTAAGATAATTAATTATATACTTTGAAGGGTCAATTATTGACACCGAGAAGAAGAGTTGAACATACTTTTTGAAGAAAAAAAAACCTTTGAGGTATTCTTCTTCTTTTTGTCATTCTCTTTTTAAAAAATAGTTTTTGTGATAAGATTTTTATTGCGTTTTGGTGTGATTATATCTTGGATTTATTATTTTCTAAAATTTTGTTTGACTTCATTTTTTTTTTCCTGAATAGCTTTCTCTATTATATTTTTTTCTTCTGTATTATATGTTCATATATATACATGCAATATGTTCAGATATACACGTACAACGCACGTGGAAAGAGATACTAGTCCTTATGAAAAATGCGTATTTTGTGTCTCAAACTTTAAAATAAATATTCACAATCATAGCAGAGATTAAGACACAAGAATAAATATAATATTAAGATAGAACAACTAAAGCATATCGTTCATTTCCATTGATTCAACAAACGTACCAATAGTTATCCATAGGTCGAGATAACTAGGATAAATATATATTTATTTATTAAGTAATTAAGTAACCCTTTGTTAATTAATTGAGTCATTTACTAACAAGGACTAGTATCTCTTTTCCACGTGCGTTGTACGTATATATCTGAACATATTGCATGTATATATATGAACATATAATACACAAGAAAAAAATATAATAGATAAAGCTATTCAATAAAACCAAAAAAAATGAAGTCAAACAAAATTTCAGAAAACAATAAATTCAAGATGTAATTTCATCAAAACACAACAAAGATATTATTACAAAAACTATCTTTTAAAAGGAGAATGAAAAAAAGAAGAAGAATACCTCAAAGGTTTTTTTTCTTCAAAAAGTATGTTCAACTCTTCTTTTCGGTAACAATAATTGACCCTTCAAAATATATAATTAATTATCTTAATTTATAGTTAAGTAATTGTAATGTTTCTCCTCATTTTGTAAACTCTAATTTATTATATGTAATATTTATCTTATTTTCAAAATAAATAAATATATATTTATCCTTGTAAACAAAACGTGGCAGGATTATTCAAAAGAATAATATGTCGCGCCATTAGTAAATAACTCAATTAATTAACAAAGGGTTACTTAATTAGTCCAAGAGTCGTCGTCGTCTTCTTTCTTCTTGTTGTCTCTGCGGCTTCTTCTCTCTTTTCTTCTATGAATCTTCTTTCCCAATAAATCTTTTCAGATCTCTATTTTTCTATATACAACACAACATCACGATCCATTCTAGCCCTCCCCAATGAACGTAAGTCCAGTAGTCCATAATCCATACTCAGGTTCTATACTCCTAAAAAAATCCTAGAGCTCTTGATTTAAGAAACTTGCAACATGAATATAAAGATTGACCAAAGACAAAAAACTTCAAAGGAAATAGGACTAGTATAAATTACTACGTAGCAGTGGAATTAAAGGTATTTCGTTTTCAATCTCTTCAAAACTCTACTGGTGAAAACTCAAAATTTTAATTTTTTCCCCCAAATTATTCAACATACCTGATCTCATTTGATCGTATCCGACACAGATCCCACACTCTCACCCATGTCAATGTCGTGTTGACAGGGGTGCGACACCCAAACTGTCGAGTCTGAGCAACTTAGATAATAATAATATTTTATGGATCGAGTTACATAAACAAATTGTGGAAATAATCTTTTTGATATCAGAGATACAAATATGTGTAAATATTTTATATGGTTATGTATATTATTTTGCTTAAGTTTTAGTATATTTTGACAGTATCAGTATTTGAATAAAAACATCACGGGTCATGTTAAAAGCATGTCCGATTGTGAAGATATTTTTTCTTTATGCGAGAAATTCAAGCGTTTTCTGCATTGGGAATGTAGTTTCAAATTTTGAGAGGTGACGATTTACAAAAATAAAAAGTACTTTTCATAAGAATTAGTATCTCCACACGTGCGTTACACGTGTACTTTTAATCATATAATATATAAGATAAAAATATAATAGAGAACGTTATTTGGTAAAAAAAAGTGATAAGACATGTGAATATCACAACAAACACATTGAGCTCAACTAAAAGCTAAGTTGCTCAGAATTGGGTTCGGCTATCCGATACGGGTGTGGATCTAGAGGTCAGATCTTTCATGATCTAAATTTTAAGATTCAGAGATATGAATTCAGATATGGATACAGGTGAATAGATTCAACTAAAAATAATTTAAATATCTAAAAATAGAGTTATATGTCTAAATTATGAAAAATTATGTGAAAAAATTGCACGATAATATAAGGAAAAAATATGATCAAGAGAGAATCTTGTACGCTTATATAAGAAAATTCTTATACGCTTATACAAGGTACTCTATTTTGTTTAATTTAACCTTAGAATTTATTTTAATTATAAAAATTATCGTATCTGTTCCAAACTTCTCCATTTATTTTGGTTAAAGTATCCGAATCAATTGACCAAATTTAATAAAGATCTTATCAAGTGGAGAATAAGCTGAAGATTCACTTTCCTTCTAGAAAACAAAGACCTAAAAGGAGTACTGAAGAAGGGGTTAGAGATGCGGCGCACGAGCGATATATATATATATATAGGGCTTCATTGTAAAGAAGGTTGCTTTGACGATTGAGAGCATAAACGGCTTGAAGTATTCTACGCAATTGTCAAACTGTGTGAGAGAGATTTTATAGTTCATTGTTTTGTTTGAGTTTGTTGTAAGTTTCTAACTCAGGATGTGAGTTGAGAAAAGCATCACTAGTTAGAGGTAATTAGTGAGTCTTGAGGTACTAGAGATAGTCCCTTTGATTACATAGTTGTAATCTAAAAACTGCTAATGAGTTGAGTAAAATCTTATTCAATAGGTCGTGTCTTTGTTGCCCCCTTGAGCAAGGAGGTTTTTCACATTACATTCGTGTGTTCCTTATTGTTACTTCTCTATATGTGTGATTGAATTGAACCAGGTTCAATAGTGTAGTTAGTAGGTGGTGATTTCAATTGGTATCAGAGCAGGGTTTTTTTAATAAAGGCTTACACCTTGAAAAATTGAATTATGGCAGCACCACCAACAGCTCAGTATTGACAATCAACCACAAAACCACCCCTGTTTAATGGTCACTACTATGAGTGGTGGAAGAATCGCATGATGAATTTCCTCATAGGTGAACATCACAACTTGTGGAATGTAGTATTTAATGGACCTAATATTCCTACAAAATTGGCTGAAGATGGAAAAAGAAAGGTTTCAAAAAGAAGATTGGAGTATTGAAAGAAAGAAAAACTGACTATTGAGATAGATGCATAGGCAAAAAAGATTTTGGTGTGTGGACTTGGTACTCTATTTTCTTCAATTTCACCTTATTTAAGAAATATTTTATAAGTTACATGTATTATTTTGCTAAGTTTTAAAGTATTTTCACACGTATCGGTATTTGAAGAAAAACTTTAGTGGTCGTGTCAAAAGTTATGTCTGACTATGATGATAATGTTCCTTTAATTATGCACTAAATTCAAGGGTTTTCCTTATTAGGAATTAAATCTGAGCCACGGTAAAGGGAGGATTTAAAAAAAAGATATGCATTTTTCATAAGGACTAGTATCTCCTTCGCACATATGTTGCATGTGTATATCTAAACATATAATACACAAAAATAAAATATATATAACAGAGAAAGTTATTCAGTAAAATAAAAATAAAAGATGAAGTCAAATAAAATTTAAACAGACAAACAATCAAGAAATAAAAGATGTAACTACATCAAAATCCAATAAAAATCTCAGTTTGATCACAAAAATCTATCTTAAGAAGGAGAAAGGAAAGAAGAATAAGAATATCTCAAAGGGCCGGATTTCTTTTTTTTTTTTTTTACTTCCAAAAGTATGTTCAACTCTTCTTTTCTATGAGAATAATTGAATTGGACCCTTCAGAGTATTCAAGGTAGAGAGAGGGAGAGGATGAGAGAAGAAAAGAGAGAATAAGGAAAGTTATAGTACTAATAGAATTTGAAGAAAAATCTTAAGGGTCATGACAAAAGCAACATGGCTGACAAATACTAGTATTTGAAGAAAAATTTTAGGGGTCATGCCAAAAGCAGTATGACTGACCGGAAAATAATCTTTCTTTAATTATGTACTAAATTCAAGGATTTTCCTTATCAGGAATGAAGTTTGTGTTGGAATTTGGACTTGTGTTAATTGGTTATAGTCTAAAAGAATAGTGACGTGGTCCAACTGCTGGATTAATAAAAGACCTAATATTTGATTATGTGTACATGTGTGGATAAGAAAGACCCAATAACTATTGGCTTATGATGGCCTGCCACTCTATAAATAGATTCCAACCCCTCTTTCCCTAGTTATTTAGAATACCCTTGCGTATTAAGTTTCTGAATATGTGGTATAGCGGTTGACACTCCATTGATCGAGATAACTATTGGATCGTGGAAGTTGATTTCAGGTTTAACTGTTGATTGCTACATTTGTTGAATCAATGGAGATGAATGATATGCTTTATTTGTTCTATCTTAAGATTGTGTTTATTCTTGTGTCTTAATCTCTTCTATGACTGTGAATTAATTATTTTACAATTTGAGCCACTAAGAAGAGATGATTTACAAAATACGCATTTTTCATAAGGACTAGTATCTCATTCCCACGTGCGTTGTATGTGTATATCCCAACATATTGCACGTGTATATATGAACATAATACACAAGAAAAAAATATAATAGAGAAAGCTATTCAGGAAAATAAAAAAAATGAAGTCAAACAAAATTTTAGAAAACAATAAATCCAAGATATAATCACATCAAAATGCAATAAAAATCTTATCACAAAAACTATCTTTTAAAAGGAGAATGACCAAAAGAAGAAGAATACCTCAAAGGTTTTTTTTTTTCAAAAAGTATGTTCAACTCTTCTTCTGTGTGAGAATAATTGACCCTTCAAAACATATATTTAATTATCTTAATTTATAGTTAAATAATTATTATGTTTCTCCTCATTTCGTAAACTCCAGTTTATTATATGTAATGTTTATCTTATTTTTTAAAATTAAATAAATATATTTATCTTTGTAAACAAAACTTGGCAGGATTACTCAAAAGAATAACATGTGGTAGCATTAGTAAATGACTCAATTAATTAACAAAGGGTCGCTTAGTTAGTTTGAGAGTCATCTTCTTCTTCTTTATTCTTGTTGTCTCTGTGTCTTCTTCTCTCTTTCGTTCTCTGAATCTTCTTCCCCAATATATCTCTATTTTTCTACGTACAACATAAGATCACGACCCATCTAGCGCTCCCTAATAAGCATAACTCCAGTAGTCCACAACCCATACTCAGCTTCTCTACTCCTAAAACAATCCTAGAGCTCTTGATTTCAGAAACTTGTAACATGAATAAAAAAATTGACCAAAGACAAAAAACTTCAAAGAAAATAGAAGAACTAGTACAAATTACTATATAGCAGTGGAGTTGAGGTATTTCGTTTTCCATCTCTTCAAATCTCTACCGGTGAAAAATTAAAATTTTAATTTTTCCCCCCAAATTATTGATCTACACACCCGATCTCATTTGACCGTATTCGACACAGATCCCACACCCTCACCCGTGTCAGTGTCATGTACTAACACGGGTGCGGCACCCAAACTATCGAGTCCGAGCAACTTAGGTAATAATATTTTTTTGTGGATCGAATTACATAAACTGATTATGGAAATAATCTTTTTGATATCTAAGATACGAATATCTGTAAATATTTTATATGGTTACGTGTATTATTTTGCTTAAGTTTTAGTATATTTCTACAGAACCAGTATTTAAATAAAAATATCACGGGTCACATTAAAAACATGTCCGATTGTGAAGATAATTGTTTCTTTATGCACAAAATTCAAGCCTCTAACTTATTGGGAATGTAGTTTCAATTTTTGAGAGGTGGGGATTTACAAAAATAAAAAAGTACTTTTCATAAGAATTAGTATCTCGACACGTGCGTTGCACGTATATTTTTAATCATATAATATACAAGGTAAAAATATAATAGAGAACGCTATTCAGTAAAAAAAGTGATAAGACGTGTGAATATCAACAAACACATGGAGCTCAACTAAAAGATAAGTTGCTCGGACTCGGGTGCGGGTGTCCAATACAGGTGCGGATCTAGAGGCTGGATCCTTCATGATCTAAATTTTAAAATTCGGGGATATGCATCCAGATATAGATACGGGGGCAGAGATTCAACTAAAAATAATTTAAAATATCTAAAAATAGAGTTATATGTCTAAATTATGAAACATTATGCGAAAAACATGCACGATAATATGAGAAAAAATTATTGATCAAGAGGAGAATCACATACTCTTATATAAGAAAAATGATTGACAAAGAAATTTCTATATATAAGGTACTCAATTTTCTTCAATTTCACCTTAGAATTTATTTTGATTATAAAAATCATCGTATCTGTTCCAAATTTCTCCATTTTTTTTGTTAAAATATCCAAAATCAATTGATCAAATTTGATAAAGATCTCATACACACATACACACATTTACATCGTGTCGACACAGGTGCAACACCAAAAGTAAAGAATCTGAGCAATTTAGACTAAAAGCTAAGAGAGAAAAAAAGGTGGCCCTTTGGCAGATAGTTAGTACTCACATCCTTTATGTAGCACTTTCATCAAAGAAGCCTAGATGTGTACACATTAGTTAAAAAACCGAAGATCATCTTAGGAGAAAAGGGGGGGGGTTAACTTTTTTCATTTTACCATAATCCATTTCTAGCAAAATTTGACAAATCTCTAGATCTGAATATTTCGGAGAGGAGCTTTATAGATTACATGAATTAATCGTGGGAATAATCATTTTGATGTTCGAGATAAGAATATGTGAAAATATTTTATACGGTTATGTGTGTTATTTTACTAAGGTTTAGTGTATTTTGACATGTAGCGATATTTGAAGATAAACTTCAAGGATCGCGCAATATTTTAGTGTTTTATCGTTAAGATAATCTTTCTTTATGTATGAAATATCAAGGGTTTTCTTAATTGGGAATGAAGTTTGAGCCTCTAAAAAGACAGGATTTACAACATAAAATTTATATTTCACAAGGACTAGTACACGTGTGTTGCATGTATATATCTGAACATATAGTACACAATGAAAAAACATTACAGAGAACGCTACTCAATAAATTCAAGATAAAAAATAAACTCAAATAAAATTTCAGAAGAAAAAAATAAAGAAATTCAAAATACAACTATATCAAAACAAAATAAAAATATTAACTTGATCACAGAAAAAATATATTTGAAAAGGAGAAAGGCAAGAAGAAGAAGAATACCTCCAAGTTATTTTTTTTTTTGTTCCCAAAAATCTGTTCAACTCTTCTTCTCTATCAGAATAACTGATCCTTCAGAGTATTGAAGGTAGAGAGAGGAGGAGGAGAGAAGAAAGGAGAGAACAAGGAAAATTATAGTACTAATAGCATTTTACGGATTATATGAACTGATCATGAAAATAATCTTTTTTTGATATCTGAGATGAGAATATGTGAAAATATTTTATAAGTTACATGTATTATTTTGCTTAATTTTAATTTATTTTGACATGTATTAGTATTTGAAGAAAAACTTTGATGGTCCCGCCAAAAGCTATGTCGGGCCATGATGATAATATTCCTTTAATTATAAACCAAATTCAAGGGTTTTCCTTATTGGGAATTGTTATACCCCGTAGGATTTCCAGCACCTAGATGACCTATTCGCACGTTGGTTAAGCGTATTTGAAGGCCATACGTGCTAAAGGAAGGCCCGGGAGAAGGTTGGATGAGAAACCTGTCGAACCATCGCGGAAGGAGCCGAGGCAGAGCCCCTCCGCGATGGCAGCGTGTCACGGAGATGAAGCCTCCGCGTTGGCTCCGTGACACGTTGGCCTTGTCCAGGCCCAAGTATATAAAGCCCCACTTCGGTTTAATTCATTTAAACTTATAAAATTTCCAGTGAAACAGAGAGGAAAAATCAGAGGAGAGAAAAGAACGAAGGGGGTAATATAATTTCGTCCGATTACGCTGCCAAACGTTGTCCAAACTCAAATTAACCTCAGATACTGAGGTATTTAGCAGCAGAGAGCATTCCTACGGATTTAGTTTCGTGAAATACGACCGACGAATCGTCGAGCTACCGAGCTAAAGTAAGTAGAATTGCTCCAAACTAGTGTCTATGTGTTCTTAGCTGTGAAATGAATATTTCTCCCTTCTGGACCTCTGAAAAATAGCGAGTTTTCGACCATCTTTCGATAAGCCTAAGTTTAGGCTATAAATTATATCGAAAGTGATGTTGTTCTTTAAAATAAAGCTATATTTAGTATTAATTGACATATTTACGAATGCAGTTGGGAGAAATAGTTGAAGTATTGGCCGAGCCTCATCCGACAGACGGATAGTTCGAGGATAAGGTATGTAAAGTTAGTTTCCTCGGCAAGTTAGTAAGCTCGGTATAGTAAAGTAATTTAAAGGCCAGTAGAATATTCAGAAGTCATGTGTTATGTTTATTACGAATGTTGGTACGATATTAGAAGCATCATGTTATAATTAGCGTGAAACTGGCTAGCACGATATAGATTCTAATATAAGTGTTTGGAACTGCACAGCATGCTCAGTATGTGATGTAATACAGAATGTTAGGATATTATCGTATTCAATTGAAACCCAGTAAAATAATGTAATATCTGTAAGGCATCTCAGAAGTAGAATGATAGGTTAAAATGAAGTTTAGGAAGCATGTCAGAAATAGTAAATCATGTTATTACAGAAACTCAGTATACAGCACAGTATGGCAGAAGATTATATTTATACATGTATACTATTATCAGTCTCAGCATGTATTAAGTACGTATACATTACCATTACTAGTTCAGTACATACTTACTAGTTCAGTACACAGTATGTACGGATACTTTACTATTATTAGCTTCAGTATGTGGGATATGCAGATAGTATTACTAGTTGAGACCGTTGTATTGTTTTGGGGTTGGATTACCTAGCATCCATGACCGCCCCAGGGTTAATAGCTGTATCGACTCGTCCGCCAGAGAAAGAGGATACGTCGCTCTACGGAGTGGCATGCCGTCTCACAGGGGACGAAGATGGGATGCCAGTTTTCCCCATATTGTGCCTTGGTCGGCCCTTACACACCCCTGTCGAGCGGATACGCCTGGGTGTTGATTCAGGAGTCTTCCGGACTCAGGTACAGTTATAGTCAGGGGCTCAGCGAGCCCAAGTGCATACCCAGGGGACCGGCAGGATGCTTATAGCTATTATAGGAGATGGGACGACTGGGGTAGGGGTATAGATTTTTTGCTGGTTGTACCTCCTGGCTTATGGGGGCCGGGTAAGGTTTGTGTGTGCTATGTTATGTTATGTTACGTTATGCCATGCTATATTAGATACGAGTAAATCGATAGTAGAACGATACATCTCCAGGTATGACTCCTACTCCTTCCAATATAGTTAAAAGTAGGCATAGTTTTTCATTATCAGACAGTTAACTTTTTCCTTTCTATTTCAGTTTCATCAGTTGTATTGTTGTTTTCAGATGTCCTTTCAATTATTGCTTTACATACTCAGTACCAGCGGTACTGACGCCCGGTGGGGTGCTACATTACTTGCCTACAGGTACTCATAGACGAGGAGGCGATCCCTCGTGATTCCTGTCAGCGATCGAGTATTCAGCTCCCGTCATCCGGAGGCTGAATTCCAGAGGTGTATTTCGTTTTCTTTTGTTGTACAGTACGGGTAGGTCGGGGCCCTGTCCCGATCCTTTCTATTGTTATTCCTAGAGGCTTGCAGTCTGTATGTATGTCCCTGTGGTCAGTTGAGTCGGTCGTGTGAGGCCGTGCAGTTGTATGGCTGTTAGTATTTCTACTTCTTTTGTGTTGGCCGTGTGGGGCCATAGCTTGACAGTAGTGGTGACCTTGCCGGTCACGTAGCTTTCCAGTATTTCATTGTCAAGTTACAGATAACTAGACAGCATGGTGGTCTCGTCGGCCCGCATAGGTTTCCCTATATAGAATGTGTTCTGGTTAGCTGATAGTGCAGGTACAGGTGGCTATAGGCCAGTTGGCCGGAGGCTGTGTTTACAGCCGTTATATAGCCGGTTGGTTTCTTGGAATAGAACCAGGGCCAGCCAAAAGCACCAGACGTGCTTAGGCTGGACCACCTAGCAGTCCAGAATCTAGCAGGCATCAGGTGCCCGTCATACCCTCCAGGGTAGGGTGTGACAGGAATGAAGTTTGAGCCTCAGAGAAGGGAGGATTTACAAAAAGAATATGCATTTTTCATAAGGACTAGTATCTCCTTCACACGTGTTTGCACATGTATATCTGATCATATAGTACATAAATAAAAATATAACTAAGTTATTCAGTAAAATCAAAATAAAAAATGAAGTCAAATAAACTTCAGCAGACAAAAAATCAAGAAATAAAATATATAACTACATCAAAATCTAATAAAAATCTCAGCTTGATAACAAAAAACTATCTTAAGAAGGAGAAAGGCAAGAAGAATAGGAATACCTCAAAGGGTTGGGTTTCTTTATTTTTTTTTTTTTGTGCGCTTCCAAAAGTATGTTCAACTCTTCTTCTTCTTTTTGCTTTTCTACATTTTAAGATAGTTTTTCTGTGATCAAGTTGAAATTTTTTGGGGGTTTGATGTCATATTTTGAATTTCTTGATTTTTTTGTCTTCTGAAATTTTATTTGACCTCAATTTTAACTTGATTTTACTAAATTGCTTTCTCTGTTATGATTTTGCCTTGTGTACTATATGTCTAGATATAAATGTGCAACACACATATGGAGGAGATACTAGTTGTTATGAAAAATTCATATTTTTTTGTAAATCCTCTTCTCTTAAAAGTTGAAACTACATTCCCAATAAGGAAAAATCCTTGAGTTTCGTGCATAAAGAACGATTGTCTTCACGATCAGATATACTATTTTTGGCGCGATCCCTGAAGTTTTTTTTTCAAATATTAATACGTGTCAGGATACACTAAACTTAGAAAAATAATACACGTAATCATATAAAATATTTGCACATATTCTTATCTCGGATATAAAAAAAGATTATTTCTATGGTCAGTTCATTTAATCCATAAAATGTTATTTGTACTATAACTTTCCTTGTTCACTCTTTTCTTTTCTCTTCCTCTCTCTCTTTCTCTACCTTCAATACTCTGAAGGGTCAACTATTATCATAGAGAAGAAGAGTTGAACATACTTTTTGACCAAAAAAAAAAAAAAAGAAGAGAGAAACCCTTTTAGGTATTCTTCTTCTTTTTGCCTTTGTCCTTTTAAAAGATAGTTTTTTGTGATAAGATTTTTATTGGGTTTTGATGTAATTACATTTTGGATTTCTTATTTTCTGAAATTTATTTTCTATTTTGGTTTTACTGTATAACTTTCTCTATTATATTTTTTCTTATATATTATATGTTCATATATACACGTGCAATATGTTCAGATATACACGTACAATGTACGTGCGATAGATATACTAGTTCTTATGAAAAACACATTTTTTTTTTGTAAATTATCTCTTCTGAGAGGCTCAAACTATAAGATAATTAATTCACAGCCATAGTAGAGATTAAGACACAAACATAAACACAATCTTAAGATAGAATAAAGAAAGCATATCGTTCATCTCCATTGATTCGCAATTGTAGCAATCGACGATTAAACCTAAGTTCAAATATCACAAATCACTAGCTATATCGACTAATGGGGCGTCAACCACTATACCACGTATTTAGGAACAAAATATGCAAGGGTTTTCTAAATAACTAGGGAAAGGGGGGTTGGACTCTATTTATGATTTTTATAATCAAAATAAATTCTAAGGTGAAATTGAAGAAAATGTCGTACCTCGTACATAGAAATTTCTTATATAAACGTATGAGATTTTCCTCTTGATCAATATTTTTTCCTCATATTATCGTGCAGGTTCTTCACATAATGTTTCATAATCTAGACATATAACTCTATTTTTAGATATTTCAATTATTTTTAGTTGAATCTCTGCACCCGTATCCGTATCTGGACTAGTAATTTATACTAGTCCTTCTACTTCCTTTGAAGTTTCTTTGTCTTTGGTCAATCTTTTTATTCATGTTGCAAGTTTTTAAAATCAAGAGCTCTAGTGTTTTTTTAGGAGCGGAGAAACTGAATATGGGTTGTGGACTACGGGACTTATACTTAATGGGTCGGGCTAGAATGGGTCATGATGTTGTGTTGTACCTAGAAAAACAGAGATCTAAAAAGATTTCTTGGGGAAGATTAAGAGAAGGAAAGAGAGAAGAAAACACAGAGACAGCAAAAATAAAGAAGAAGAAGACAACTCGGACTAATTAAGCGACCCTTTGTTAATTAATTGAGTCCTTTACTAATGCTGTCACATGTTATTCTTTTGAGTAATCCTGCCACGTTTTGTTTACAAGAATTAGTATATATTTATTCAATTTTTAAAAAATAAGATAATCATTACATATAATAAATTAGAGTTTGCAAAATGACGAGAAACATTACAATTATTTAATTATAAATTAAGATAACTAAATATATGCCTTGAAGGGTAAATTATTCTTATAGAGAAGAATAATTGAACATACTTTTTGAATAAAGAAACCCTTTGAGGTATTCTTCTTCTTTTTGCTATTCTCCTTTTAAAAGATAGTTGCAATTACCTCTTGAATTTATTGTTTTATGAAATTTTGTTTGACTTCATTTTTTTTTATTTTACTGAATAGCTTCTCTATTATATTTTTCTCTTTTGTATTATATGTTCATATATACACGTGCAATATGTTCAGATATACATGTACAACACATGTGGGAAGGAGATACTTGTCAATATGAAAAATGCATATTTTTGTAATTATCTCTTCTGAATGGATCAAACTCTAAAATAATTAATTCATAGCCGTAACAGAGATTAATACACAAGAATAAACACAATCTTAAGATAGAACAAATAAAGCATATTATTCATCTCCAACAAATAAAGCATATCATTCATCTCCATTGATTCAATAAATGTAGCAATCGATGGTTAAACCTGGAACCAACTTCCATGATCCACTAGTTATCTCGATCAATGGAGCATCAACCGTTATACCACGTATTCAGGAACTGAATATGCAAGGGTATTCTGAATAACTAGGAAAAAAGAGGGGGGGGGGGGAGGGAGGTTGGACTCTATTTATAGAGTGTCTTCCCATCATAGGTCAATAGTTATTGGGGCTAACTTATCCACACATTTACACAATATCAAATATTAGGTCTTTTATTAATCCTCCATTTGGACCACGTCACTATCCTTCCAGACTATAATCAATTAATATAAGTCCAAATTCCAACACAAACTTCATTCCCGATAACGAAAACCCTTGAATTTAGTGCATAACTAAAGAAAGATTATTTTCACGGTCAGTCATACTGTTCTTGGTAGGGGTGGGCGCTCGGTTCTTCGTTTCGGTTTTATCAAAGTTTGATTCGGTTCTTCAGTTTTAAAAAAGTATGCACCATACACCGAACCAAACTAGTTCTGTTCGGTTCAGTTTTTTCAATTTCGGATCGGTTTGGTTCGGTATTTTTAAAATAGTTTTTTGGTGCAAGTGATAAATAAAATTATTAAAATATTTGACATGCACAAAATAAATGTATTCAACAATGTTATTTCGTATAACTTCTACAACAATCAATAACTTAGCACATTAATTTAAAATATTACAAATAAAATATAATTGAAACTTAGAAACTAACTACTATCTAACACCTAACAATTAGAATTTCTTGATTTCTGGGACCAATAGTATATCGTATTAGACTATAAGTTAAGTGATGAGGTAAACTTTTAGATTAACTTAAATGTTGGGTTGAGTTAGAACATGGGTTGGGTTGGGTTAAATGTAAATATGAAATGAAGGCCCAAACCCTAACTAGGTTGGGTTTTAAAACTTAAATATAAAGATTATTTTAAAATACAATTAATAAAACTTAGGTTCTTCGGTGCACCGAAGAACCGTGACTCTCATACCGAACACCGAACGGACGAACCGAACTTTCTAAAAAAAACGAACACCGAACTAAAGAATCAAAGAACCGAATTAATTTGGTTTAGTTCGATATTTTGATTTTTTGATTCTTCGATATTTATGCCCACCCCTAGTTTTTTAAATGACCCCTAAACATTTTCTTCAAATACTGAAACGTGTCAGTCATACTGCTTTTGGCATGACCTCTAAAATTTTTCTACAAATGCTATTAGTACTATAACTTTCCTTATTCTCTGTATTCTTCTCTCCTCTCTCTCATCTCTCTATACCTTCAATACGCTGAAGGGTCTAATTCAATTATTCTCGTAGAGAAGAAGAGTTGAATATACTTTTGGAAGCCAACAAAAAGAAAAAAATGAAACCTGACCCTTTGAGGTATTCTTATTCTTCTTGCCTTTCTCCTTCTTAAGATAGTTTTTTTGTGATCAAGCTGAGATTTTTTTTGGATTTTGATGTAGTTACATCTTTTATTTCTTGATTGTTTGTCTGTTGAAATTTTATTTGACTTCATCATTTATTTTGATTTTACTGAATAACTTTCTCTGTTACATATATTTTATCTTTGTGTACTCTATGTTCAGATATACACGTGCAACATATGTGCGAAGGAGATATTAGTCCTTATGAAAAATGCATATTTTTTTTGTAAATCCTCCCTTTACCGAGGCTCAGATATAATTCCTAATAACGAAAACCCTTGAATTTAGTGCATAATTAAAAGAAGATTATCATCATAGTCAGACATAGCTTTTGACACGACCACCAAAGTTTTTCTTCAAATACCGATACGTGTGAAAATACATTAAAATTTAGCAAAATAATACATGTAACTTATAAAATATTTCTTAATTAAGGTGAAATTGAAGAAAATAGAGTACCAAGTCCACACACCAAAATCTTTTTTGCCTTTGCATCTATCTCAATAGTCAGTTTTTCTTCCTTTGAATACACCAATCTTCCTTTTGAAATCTGTCTTTATTCCATCTTCAGCCAATTTTGTAGGAATATTAGGTCCATTCAATACTACATTCCACAAGTTGTGATGTTCACCTATGAGGAAATTCATCATGCGATTCTTCCACCACTCATAGTAGTGACTGTTGTGAAAATTCGAGCTATTTTTCCACCAATAGCAAAACTAATAATGGCTAACAATGATAAATAAGAAGCAGAAAAGAAAATAAAGAGAATACCAAGATTTGACGAGGTTCGGCAAATTATGCCTAAGTCCCCGGACACCACTACAAATATATTCCTCCGAGAAGATTACAAGAGAGAAAAATAAACTAAGCCTCTAGAAGAGTTAAAAGGCTTCAAGTTTGGTGTGATAAAAACAAAAGGGGGAGGCTCCTTTTATAGTCTAAGGTTGCCTCCCTATGTCTACTTATCTTCCAATGTGGGACTTTGAGCCAAAAACCAACAAATCTCCACCTTGGAGAAAAGTCCCAAAAGTTACAAAATCTTCTCTCACAACTATCTCTAGTAGTGTCTTCAAATGCACCTATGGTGCTACCCATCTGCAATCTTCATGATATTGATCAAATTCATATAATGTTGAAATTTGATCGATGTCACTATCTTGGTCATCATATCTGCAGGATTTTCAGTTGTCTGGATCTTCTGAAGTAGTATTTCACCTTCTTCCAGAATCTCCCTTACAAAGTGATATCGAACATCTATATGCTTCGTTCGTGCGTGATAGACTTGGTCTTGACGTGCTTTTGACCAACTCCCAAATCCTTCAGCAACCCTTGAAGCCAAATAGCCTCCTTAACAGCTTCGGTAACAACCATATACTCTGCCTCTGTAGTAGACAAAGCGACTGTTGACTGCAAAGTAGACTTCCAACTAACCGGTGCCTTTGTAAGTGTAAACACATAACCGGTAGTTGATCTTCGTTTGTCCAAATCACCGGCATAGTCGGAATCACAATATCCAACTACATATTGACCAATCTTTTTATCCTGCTCAAATAATAACCCAACATCCACGGTGTTCCGAATATACCATAGAATCCATTTGACAGCTTGCCAATGTCCTTTACCAGGATCATGCATATACCTGCTCACAACCCAACTGCTTGTGAAATGTCAAGTCTTGTACATACCATAGCATACATCAAGCTACCAACAGCGTTTGCATAAGGAATTTTTGCCATATATTCTCGTTCAGCATCATTCTTCGGAGATAAATCAGCACTAAGTTTCATATGAGGAGCAAGCGGAGTACTCACAGATTTTGACTTGTCATTCATGCCAAAACGTTGCAACACCTTTCTCAGATATTGCTTCTGAGTTAGACGAAGTTGCCCCAATCGTCTGTCTCTATTTATCTCCATGCCGAGAATCTTCATAGCTTCCCCTAAATCTTTCATCTCAAATTCTTGCTTTAGTTTAGCTTTCAGCTTGTCAATTTCTCCAGAATTCCTTGAAGCTATCAACATATCATCAACATAAAGAAGAAGATAGATAAAAGATCCATCTTGTAGCTTGCGCAAATACACACAATGATCGTATTTGCTTCTTGTGTACATCTGCCCCAACATAAACTTGTCAAATCGCTTGTACCACTGTCTTGGAGATTACTTCAATCCGTACAATGATTTTTCAAGTTTGTATACCATATTTTCTTTTCCAGCAACCTTGAACCCTTCTGGCTGAGTCATATAGATTTCCTCATCCAAGTCTCCATGTAAAAATGCAGTTTTTACATCAAGTTGAACTAGTTCCAAATCCAGCTGAGCTACCAAGGCCAATAAGATTCTGATAGAGGAATGTTTCACTACTGGAGAAAAAACTTCATTATAGTCAATTCCCTCCATCTGAGCATAGCCTTTAGCTACCAATCTCGCCTTGTAGCGAATGCTTTTCTTGTCAGGAAATCCTTCTTTCTTTGTATATATCCATTTGCATCTAATAGCCTTCTTTCCCTTCGGTAGACTTGCTAGCTTCCAAGTCTGATTCTTATGAAGAGACTGCATCTCTTCATTCATAGCATTCTTCCACTCTTCATCTTCGGAACTTTGAATTGCTTCTTGATAAGTGGTAGGAATTCCATCATTCACTATTATAGATGCATGAGCCACCATATCACTAAATCGAGCAGGTTTGTGTCTTACCCGTTGTGGCTTCCTTAATGCAATAGGTTCTTCTTGCTGGTGAGGTCCTTGGGTTGGAACCTCTTCTTCATTTGACTCCTCTTCTGCCATAGGAGTTTCTCCATCTTTGTACAGAACTGGATTGATTCTCCTTTCAAACTCCACCTGTTGCGGAGCACTATTGATCTGTTGAATGTCATCCTTCTTCAACATGGCAGATTCATCAAAGGTAACATCTCTGCTAAGGATTATCTTCTTTGTTTCAAGACATCAGAGGCCGTATCCTTTAACACCAGTAGTGATCCCCATAAAGAGCGCTTTCTTGGCTCTCGGATCCAACTTCGATCCCTTCACATGATAGTATGCAGTGGAACCAAACACACGTAAGGAATCATAATCATTAACAGTTTTCCCAGACCAAACCTCTAAAGGAGTTTTACCACCAATAGTTGTTGATGGTAAATGATTAACAAGATGGCTTGCATATCTCACAGCCTCAGCCCAAAATTGTCTGCCCAACCCAGCATTAGACAGCCTACACCGAACTTTCTCCAGCAATGTTTGGTTCATCCGTTCAGCCACCCCGTTCTGTTGTGGTGTATGTCTAACTGTGAAGTGTCTCACAATACCTTCATCTTGACAAACTTTGTCAAACGGATCACTTCTATATTCACCTCCGTTATCTGTTCTGAGGCGTTTGATCCTTTTGCAAGTCTGAGTTTCAATCATCTTTTTCCACTTAAGGAAACAATTTAACACTTCATCCTTTGACTTCATAGTGTACACCCACACTCTTCGAGAGAAGTCATCAACAAAAGTAACATAATAGTGTTTTCCTCCCAAAGAAGTTGTCTTGGAAGGACCCCACACATCAGAGTGGACCCCACACATTAGAACAAATGAAGCATATCATTCATCTCCATTGATTCAACAAACGTAGCAATCGACGGTTAAACCTGGAATCAACTTTCATGATCCACTAGTTATCTCGACCAATGTAGCATCAACCGCTATGCTACGTATTCAGGAACTTAATATGCAAGGGTATTCTAAATAACTAGGGAAAGGGGGGTTGCACTCTATTTAGAGAGTGTCTTCCCATCATAGTCCAATATTATTGGGCATAACTTATCCACATATGTACACAATATCAAATATTAGGTCTTTTATTAATCCATCAGTTGGACTACGTCACTATCCTTTCAGACTATAACCAATTCCAACACAAACTTCATTCTCGATAAGAAAAAACCCTTGAATTTAGTGCATAATTAGAGAAAGATTATCTTCACGGTCAGTCATACTACTTTTGGCATGACCCCTAAAAATTTTCTTCAAATACTGATACGTATCAAATACACTAAAACTTAGCAAAATAATACACATATTCATATAAAATAGCACATATTCTTATCTCGAATATCAATAAAGATTATATTATAGTCAATTCATGTAATCCATAAAATGCTATTAGTACTCTAACTTTCCTTGTTCTCTCTTTTCTTATCTGTACCTTCAATACTCTGAAGGGTTAATTATTTCTCATAGAGAAGCAGAGTTGAACATACTCTTGGAAGCACGAAAAAAAAAACGTTTTCTTATTCTTCTTGTCTTTCTCCTTTTTAAGATAATTTTTTGTGATCAAGCTGAGATTTTGTGTCTGCTGAAATTTTATTTGACTTTATTTTTTATCACAATTTTATTGAATAACTTTCTCTGTTATATTTTTTCTTGTGTAGTATATGTTCAGATATACACATAAAACACACGTCTGAAGGAGATACTAGTCCTTATGAAAAATGCATATTTTTTGTAAATCCTCTCTTCTATGAGGCTCAAACTTCATTCCCAATAAGGAAAACCCTTGAATTTAGTGCATAATTAAAGGAAGATTATCTTCAAAAATAAACATACTACTTTTGATGCGACCTCTGAAGTTTTTCTTCGAATACTGGTTCATATCAAAATTCATTAAAAATTCATATAATCATATAAAATATTTGCACTTATTCTTATCTTGGATATCAAAAAAAAATTATTTCCATGGTCAATTCATATAATTCATGAAATGCTATTAGTACTATAACTTTCCTTGTTCTTTCTTTTCTTCTTTCCTCTCTCTCTCCCTTCAATACTACGAAGGCTCAATTATTTTCATAGAGAAGAAGAGCTAAACAGACTTTTGGAAGCAAAAAAAAAACTTTGAGGTTTTCTTCTTGTTGCCTTTCTCCTTTTTAAAGATATTGGTCTTGATATAGTTGCATTTTTAATTTTTTTTATTTTTTGTCTTCTAAAATTTTATTTCACTTTATTTTTTATCTTGATTTTACAGAATAATTTTCTGTGTTATGTTTTTTCTTATGTACTATATGTTCGGATATACACGTGTGAAGGAGATACAAGTCCTAAAATATGTATATTTTATTTGTGTCAATAATATCCCTAGTCAGCCTTATTGAGCTTATAAGCTTTTTCTTTAGCACCCACGTAGCAAACTTATACTTTTAGTTCTTAATTGATTCTTTTTGAATTTTAACCTTTGAAAGCACTTGATTTACATGAATAAGAGCTAGAAAGAAGTAAGTAAAAAACATGGTAGCTTTTGAGTGAAACTAAAGAAAGAAGTGGAAAAAAAATTCGTCAGCAGAAGAGAAGAAAGGATGAAAAAAAGGAAAGGAAAAGAAAAAAGCACAAAAAAGGAGAAAATGAATACTACTTTGTCCTTAGCTAGTGAAATTGTTTATATGAGAGAGGTTGAAAATAAAAAAAGTCTTTTAGGACATTTGTATAATGAGCAATTTAATTGGGGTTATGAGCTTGAAAGGCAAAAGTGTAGTGTATTAAAGTGCTTAGCAGGATTGAGTCACTATTTTTCTAAATATATCATACTTGTTTCTTAGCCTATATTAACCTATGAAAGTCCTATTTGATCTTGATGCTTAGATTAATTGAGTATTACACTACAAGAAAGCCTATTGGTACAACCCTGAAAGGCACATGATTTTTCCTTTTGTGAGTGTAATACCAAGGAAGGCCTAAGAATAGACCCGGAGTTGAATTTGAAAAGTGTAGAAAACTGGCAAAAACATCACAGGACGAGCGACTCAACGACTCATGGTTGGATACCACGAGTCGTCGTAAGCTGTCGTGGGGCTTATTTGAGTTCCTACACATCCTATGTCACATAAATACCCTAAAAATATTTCTTGTCTTTGATATTGGAGGAAAGAAACGCTTGGAGCAGAGGGGATGGATTCAACTCAAACTTTTTCGTTCTTTCTTCTTAATTTCTAATGTTATGAATTCTGGTATTGGATTTCTTCATACTTTATGAGTAGCTAAACTTCTATCTAGGGTTCAATGAAACCTTTAGAAGGATGACTTGTGCTACATATGTTTAATATAATTTTGTCATTATATTTTCTCTAGTTGTTCAACTGTGTGTTTATTTCAGATGATTAAATGGTCATCAATTGATTGTGCCGATTTATTATGTATTGCTTGAGAAAGAGTGCATATTTAGATGGTTGTTAAGCAACATACTCCCGAAATATATAAGAGATCAATACTATGTGTTTAAAGGTGCGTTTAGAGATAATGAAATCTTAACATGATCTTAGTGAGTGGTAAGAAAGTGCAATTAGCGTAATTCGAGAGAATATGTCCAGTAAATTATCGTAATTACTCGAAAGAGAATTCCAGTAAGTAGAGTATTCAAAGTTAGTAGAGAATAAATCGGCAAGATTATAGATAATGAAGCGAGAAGGATTTCAATGATTGGAGAAATTATGACTCTACGCCTCCTTAATATTGTTTCCAACTTCATCCTCTTTAGTTGACAGTTTTACTGCTTTAATATGTATTAGTTAGATAGTTTCAAATAGAAATCTTAATCTTTGCAACTTAGAAAATTGTGTGAACTTGTCTTCTTAGTGATATCGCCAGTTATGGCTAATGTTAGTTCTCTGTGGAATCTGAATTCGAAGTTAAAACTTGATCAATTATATTTACAACGTTTGTTTATCTCTTTTAGGACTAGAGTTGAGCGTGATCAGTGACCCTGAAGTTTTTTTTGAAATATTGGTACATGTCAAAATACACTAAAACTTATCAAAATACTACACCCAAACAACCATTGCAGGTTTTTAGAATGATCAATCTTTTCCTTCATAAATTTGCAAGATATTGAGATGTAGACTACATAAATCTGAAAACTTATCATAATATTTTTAAGGCATAACACATAAACATACATTCAAACTTTGTCTCAGCTGGCCGGCAAGTAAATATTCCAATTTTGAGTATGCATATCTAGACACCTCAACTTATTTCTACTGTGTCAGTTAAACACTCCAACTTACAAAATGATCATCTATACACCTCCAAAATTTATATGTCACGTCAGCGGTGAGTGTCGATGAGACACAGTAGGAACGAGTTAGAATGTTTAGTTGTCAGTTGAGGCTAAGTTAAGGTGTGTCTAGATGTGCAATCTCAAAGTTGGAATGCTTACTTATCGGATGAGGCCAAATTTGAATGTTTGTTTATATATTAAGGAAAACTAGATTAATTGTACCAAAGATCAACCACATCTATTTTTTTATTTAACTATTTAGTATTTGAATTCGGATTCATCGGATAAGCTACTAAGAAGGTAAATTGCCCTATCGAATATTTCTTCATTTTCGTGATTCAAACCAAAAAAAAAATTAATTAAGGGTGCGAAATATCAGCCATTCCACTGCACCTAAGGGGAAGATCAAACACATTCAATTCCATACAAAACCAATTTGAACTTTGAACTTCAAAACAGAAACCACATTAATTATCAAAGGAAATGTGAAATAGGGGTTTGACCAAATACATACCAACCATTTTATTCAACAACCAAGTTAGGTCCTACCTACTTAGATTGTTATGGAAAAACTAATAGTGATAACTTATTTGGGACAGTGACACTTAGCTCCTTTGATCCAGAAGTTTGGAAAGGTTTGCTTATACTTTATTCTTTCGGAGAATTTATTTTATGAAATTATATTGGGCCTGTTGTTGTTGTTTGAAAAAACTATCAATCTTATTGTCTTTTTGGCCAAGCTTTTTGGAGGTCAAAAGTGAGCGTTTGGCTAAGCTTTGAGGAGAAAATAAGTGTTTCTGCGGAGTAGCAGAAGTTGTTTTTCAAAAGCTAAAAAAAAGTAGTTTCTCCCTAAAAGCACTTTTGAGAAAAAATACACTTACACGCACTTTCAAAAAGCTTGGTCAAACATTAATTGCTTGCTCAAAAGCACTTTTAAAATTTATTGGTCAAACGCAAATTATTTTTCATCAAAAGTACTTTTATGAAAAACACTTTTGAAAAAAAATATTTTTCAAATAATTTGATTTTAGAAATTTGACCAAACCTACTATTATTGTAGTTGTTATTAATGGAAATAGCTAATAGAGGAAAGTGGAAATAAACTAACATACTTCGAACTAAAAATGCTCTTAGAGATGTTTTTAGGTTTTTAATGTTTTTGGATCATTAAGTTTATTATCTTTATTGATATGTAAATACTCTCAAAAAGTGATCTAAATGTGACACAATTGCAAGTTCAAATCTTTAACTTATTAACACTATTAAAAAATTATTATTTTTCTATTAAAATTTTCCATCAAAAAATATTAAGTGGTTATTCTTACTGATATCGGTTGGAAAAGAAAAAATAATAGTATTTTCATATGGAAAAATCATGAAGTTTCCCACACTTCAGTGAGAATCTGTTTCCCAACAAACGTTTTCCCAGTGAACTAGTTCGTGGAAAATTGGTGAAAAAATCATGTTTTATAACATAAATTTCCCACTCATTTGCGGTGAAAAAAATCTCTATTTTTAGTAGTGTAAGCATAATCACCATTAATCCTTAATTGAGATTGATTAGGAAGGAAAAAGAGCAATTATACCCCTCAACATTGCGATTTAGAGCAGATATATCCCTCGTTAAAAGAGTGGTACATAAATACCCTTACTGTTTAACAAATGGTGCATATATACCCTTGTCGTCTAACAAATGGTGCATATTTATACTTTTCATTAACTGACCTATATTTACTGAAATAAAAAAAAATTCTAAAACTTGTTTTTAAACTTCAAAAATATCACGTGGCTTTAAAAAAATGACTTCACTTATTTTTTACCCTCTATACCTGACTCAAATGAAAAAAAGTCTCAATCCCTCTTCTACTCAGTCATAAAATGAGTTTGTAACGAATATAAATAAAAGAAAAATTGAATTATTTTTAGTTGGGTCGATTTTGAAGGGGTAAAAATGAGTGAGCTAACCTTTTAAAGTCATGTGACATTTTTAAAATTAAAAAATTAGTTTTAAATTTTTTTAAATTCAGTCTGTTAACAAAAAATGGTAAATATGCGTCATTTATTAGAGGAGAAGGGTATATATGTATCATTTGCTAAACGACGAGGGTATATATGCACCACTTTTTTAATGAGAGGTATATCCGCTCTAAATCGCTACTTTACCCTTTTAGGAAATTGTGTAAATCATATATGAAATTAAAGATTTTCATACATTTCATGGACACAAATTAAAATAGAAAAAAAAAATAATGATTGATTATAAAGATTAAAATGAACATTGAGAAAGCAATATATTTAGAAAAATATGTTATAATTGAAATGCATATATGTATACTTAGGCAATCAATATACATAGGTGTTCTTAAGATATGTGTAACATGTAAAATCTTTTATACTTTATATTTTTAATTCAAATAAATATTTTTGAAATACATTAAGTTTCACTTTTAGTTTTTTAAAAAATTATCACATTAATTTTTTAAATTTTTTTTCCATTATCACATTAATCTTATTATCTTTCCACAACAGCCATATTCTCCCATTTACTGCTTCTGTATAATTATGTGTCTAGCAATTCTTCCCTCCAAATTAATGCAATCTCTGAAGCAAATTAGAACATTCATGGTGTTACTCCCTAATGAGTATCGGTTGTCTATAAGTTGTTGTCTTTTTTGGCTAAACACGCTTTCTGATGCCACGGTTGATATTGAAATATTTAGCACATTCCTAATCACTGTTGAACTTACGAGATATTGCCTTTTGTTGTTCTTCCACCAATCCAGCGTGCTTCACTTTCGATGGGCTTCAGGATCTGTTTCAAATAAAAATTAAGCTCATCAAAGATTTTTTTTTTTTTTTTTGTGTATGTGTAGGTGTTATTCTAGGCCAAACAAATGAAATTATCTGCACCATGGACAGACACGTTGTGTGTGTGTGTCTCGTAAAAGATGATGCTTCGTTAGGACATGGTTGGAGCAGGAGCCTATATAGCATTATCAACTAATACAATATAATAATTATATAACTTTTTCAAGTAATGGAAAAATTAAAATACTAAATAAAAGTAAGAGATGGAACGATTGTATCATATTGTTGGATAAACGTAAATTGATAATTTGAACACTTGAAAGCCGAAAGTTTGCACTTGATCTTGTTAATTGCTAAGTTTTTTCAAGTGGCTATATTTGCAAAATAGTTGTTGATCCAACAGCTATATTCGGCCCACAATTAACAACTTTTTTTAAAAAGAAACTATATTACCAGGCCAATGCCTCGATGGGCCAGCATCCGGGTTCCTAACCGAGCTCCAATGCCTGGCCATCCCAAGCCCCCCTCCGGTTCAAGCCCCCTTCTCTTAAGTCGTGTCGTGTTGGGTCGTCTTTTGTATCGGGTTTATCGGGCTGGGTCTGGGCTGACCCAGCCCATTTGACAGGCTTATGCCAAATTGGTGAAGGTTTAACCAATTGGTACTAAAAATAAGAAATTATATAAGGCAGGAAAATAGTGTGCACATTATTTTTCAATATACCCCTTCTAAATTAGAAACATGAGGATAAAAAAATGTCCAACTTATAAAGTAGAAAATCAAATCAATTCTTTCTCAAAGCCTTTATAAAAATATATGTAGATTGTATGGAGAATTTACAAAGATAATTCAACTATCTCTACCCTTCAATGCAAACACATCATATTAAAAATGATCAACTCCAAGTGAAGCCAGTATTCCATTTAACCATTTTAAGTGTTTGCCTTTTAATTTTCTAAAAAAGAAGTGAATATCCCAAGAGGACAAAATATTCAGTCAAAGATCATTAGAGTCAACATGAGTCAGTCAGTCCACTTTGATTCATAGTAAGAATACAATCTCAAATTATTTTTGAATTTTGTTATTGCTAATGAGATCATTCACATAGATGAAAATATTTAATTGAACTAAATAAAACAGGATTTAATTTCATAAAATAATTTTAATTATATTAAATTTAAGATATATCAATTTAGATAAATAAGTGGCCTAATATAATTTAATTGATTATTTAAGTTCAAAATTTAATTTTATTGGGTTAGCCCATTTAATTGAGCTTTTATATTTATATTTATATTCTCGGCGATAATTATTGGGACGGACTTTCTTAAAAATTAAAAAATCTCTTTATCAGACTAAAAGCAACGATCAATTCAAGTCATTAACTTACACAACAATATAAAAGATTCCGAGTTTCATAAAAACATAAGGATAAACAGAGACATTTGTGTACCCTGTGTCGATAAATATCCAATAAGTGATTCAGTACATCGACCTTGATTGATTTAATTTGTATACGAATTATAAATAAATTTTTCAAGAACTTGTATTTGTTTCGGGCATTTTGAATTTTTCAGAAATTTTCATATAATTATTTGTCAAGTGACAATATTCAGTATTAAATATGTGACATCTTTTGATATCTGGATCACTGGTCCAATAAGCTTTACGCTTATTAAGATGTATCATTTCACTTGATAAATATTTCTACGGCATCATGCGTAAATAAATTAGAATTGAGATCCTCATAATTTTTTACAATATTGTGTCTTATATTATATCAAAGATATCATCAGTGAATATCATTTTGTATTGGTTCATAATGTGACATAACTTACTGAGATCTCATCACTTCATTATTTTCAGGTACTTGAACCTCTCATAAGGTTTCATGAAGTGTTATATTATATGCTCTTCAAGAGCACATTGTCTCCTTATTATGATCATTTTCTCCTCTTCTTTTTTAATAATTGTGGCATTTGAAATCGAATGATCTACCACATTTCATGCATGCTATAAACTCTGTCCTTCGGGGACATTAATAGGAGTTTTTGCTGGTGAAATATGAAATTAATTTTAGATCATGAAATACTTCTAGCATTTGACTTGAAATATATTTTGAATGAGGATCATACCGATGATAATTCGCAACATATTTCATAGTTACTTATTCGTTCCCCCTTATGTTAGAAAAACTAACATATATCCCCAATCTTCTTTGAAAAATTCATCTGTGTAAATCGCGATACATTCATTAATTATATATCGCATATCAAAAGCTATTAAATTAAAAATATTTGGTTTCTGACCTTGAACTAATTGAGAGGATATTTAATCACAATTTATTAGTCTGATGCATACAAATATTGTTATATGCAATATATCATATCATAGACCAACACATAAAATTTTATTCTCATAAGCAATGATTCAACTATTTATCAGAGGCATTCAATGTCAAATCAGGTTGGACATAAACCAGCACTATTAAGATAAATTATCTTTATTGCATAATCTAAAAATTATGCTCTTAACTCAATTATTTTGAGCAAGCGAATTTGCGAATGTTAAATTGTGCATTGAAAATAAACACACATGTGACAATATTGTCACACCCCGCCTTGGGGGGTATGACTGGCACCTGGTGCCCTACTAGGACCTGACCTGCTGGACTGTTAAGCCTGGCACATCTGGTGCTTGGCTGGCTCTGACTCACATTTCTGAAAACAAAGGGCTATATAACGGCTGTAAACACAGCCCCCGACCCATTGGCCTATAGCCTTCTGTACCTGTACTAACAGCTGACCAGAAACATCTCAATTCAGGGAAACTTATGCGGGCCAACAAGGCCATCATGCTGTCTAGTTATCTGCAACTCAATCATAACGTATTAAAAAGCTACGTGACCGGCAAGGTCACCACTACTGACAACTATGGCCCCACACGACCATCACAATAGAAAGAAGGAATGCTAACAACTATACAACTGCACGGCCTCTCACGACCGGCTCATCTGACCACAGGGAATATATACAGACTGCAAGCCTCTAGGAAGAATAATAGAAATGATCGGGACAGGGCCCCGACCTACCCGTACTGCACAGCAAAAGGAACTGAACTACATCTCTAGAAATTCAGTCTCCGGATGACAGGAGCTGAATAATCAACCGCTGATGGGGATCACGTGGAATCGCCTGCTCGTCTATGGGTACCTGTAGGCAAGTAATGCAGCGCCCCACCGGGCGTCAGTACCGCTGGTACTGAGTATGTAAAGCAATAACTGAAAGAGATATCTGAAATCAATAACATAACTGACGAAACTGAAATAAGAAGAACCAGATTAACTATCTGATGGTGTAGATCGTACCTGTTCTTAATCATACTGAAGGGAGTAGGAATCATACCTGGAGATGTGTCATCCTACTACTAATCTTCTCGTATCTAATGTAATATGGCATAACATACATAACATAACATGGCATACACAAACCTTACCCGGCCCCCATAAGCCGGGAGGTACAACCAGCACAGAATCTATACCCCTACCCCAGTCATCCCATCTCCTACAATGGTTGCAAGCATCCCGCCGGTCCCCTGGGTATGCACTTGGGCTCGCTGAGCCCCTGACTATAACTGCATCTGAGTCCGGAGGACTCCTGAATCTGCACCCGGGCGTATCCGCTCGACTGGGGTGTGTAAGGGCCGATCAAGGCACAAATATGGGGAAAACTGGCATCCCATCTTCGTCCCCTGTGGGACGGCATGCCACTCCGTGGAGCGACGTATCCTCGTCCTCTGGCGGACGAGTCGATACAGCTATTAACCATGGGCGGTCATGGATGCTAGGTAATCCAACCCCAAATATTACAATGGTCTCAACTGGTAATACTGTCTGTGTATCTCACACGCTGAGGCTAATAAGGGTAAAGTACCATATATATTACATGCTGAGCTACTGATAGTAATCTGTACGTATCTATTACGTGCTGAGGCAGGTAAATACATATAAATATGAACATAATCCCCTGCCAGACTGTACTGGGACAAATGCTATACAAGATAGTGTTTCTGCTGAAAACTATGATGTTGACTGAGCTTCTGTATTAACATGATTTCCTATTTCTAACATGCTTTCTAATCTTCATTTTAGTCTATTATTCTAGTTCTGAAATGCTTTACGGATACTGTACTACTTCACGGGGTTTCAACTGAACACAACAATATCTTAACATGACATATTACATCACATACTGAGTATACTGGGCAATCTCTAACACTTGCGTTAAAATCTATATCATACTGATAGGTCTCGTACACGTTACAACCCAATGCTTCTCATATTGTACCAATATTCATAATAATGCAATACTCGACTTCTGAACATTCTACTGGTCTGTAAATTACTATATTGTCTCAATGTTACTCAACTTGCCGAAGAAACTAACTTTACATACCTTATCTTCAACTATTCATCCGTCGGACGAGGCTCGGCCGGTACTTCAACTATTTTCTCCCAACTGCATTCATAAATACGTCAATTAATACTAAATACAGCTTTATTATAAAGAGCAACGTCACTTTCAATATAGTTTATAGCCTAAACTTAGGCTTATCGAAAGACGGTCGAAAACTCGCTATTTTTCAGCGGCCCAGAAGGGAGAAGTATTCACTTCTCAGCTAGGAACACATAGACATTAATTTAGAGCAATTCTACTTACCTTAGTTTGGTGGCTCGCCGATTCGTCGGCCGTATTTCACGAAACTAAATCCGTAGAAATGCTCTCTGCTGCTAAATACTTTGATATCTAGGATTAATTTGAGTTTGGGCAGCGTTTGGCAGCGTAATCGGACGAAAATATATAATTTCCTACGTTCCTTTCTTTTCCCCCTACGTTTGCCTCTGTTTCTCTGGAAATTTTTAAGGATTTTATCATTTAAAACCGAAGTGGGGCTTTATATACTTGGGCCTGGACAAGGCCAACGTGTCACGGAGCCATCGCGGAGGCCTCTCCTCCGTGACACGCTGCCATCGCGGAGGGGTTCTGCCTCGGCTCCTTCCGCGATGGTTCGACGGGCTCCTCGTCCGATCTTTTCCCGGGCCTTTCTCCAACACGTATGTCCTTCAAATATGCTTAACCAACGTGGGAATAGGTCATCTAAGTGCCGGAAATTCTACGGGGTGTAACATTCTCCCCCCCTTAAGAACATTCGTCCTCGAATGTATGCTGTTATCTAGAGCTTACTTTATTTTCTAGAAAACTTTCGGCAGAGTTTCCCCTGTAATATGGACTATCGCAAAAACCTGGAATGCAGAAAAGTCCAACACAGGCACTGCATACAATATTCTAAGATCCACTGGACAACTAAATATCACTTCTTCTTTCTCATTTACAAACATACGACCATAAGGTACTGTATAAGTAATGATACGGACATACCTATCGTCTGACTAGGTTTGAAATAGGTGAGGGTATCTGATTTTCATATCTTCTTCAGACTCCCACGTCATTTCCTCCCGATTACTGTTACGCCACAATACTTTGACAGATGCAACATCTTTAGTTCTCAGCCTGCGAACCTGTCTGTCTAAAATAGCTACGGGAACCTCTTCATATGCTAACTCTTCCGTGACCTGGACATCCTGAACTGGAACTACTGTAGAAGGGTCCCCTACGAGCTTCCTTAGCATAGAAACATGGAATACTGGGTGAACAGATGCTAATTCTGGTGGCAAGTTCAACTCGTATGCAACTCGGCCTATTCTTCGCCGAATCTGATATGGCCCAATAAATCTTGGGCTAAGCTTGCCTTTCTTACCAACTCTCATTACCCCTTTCATTGGGGACACTTTCAGGTATACCCAGTCATTCACCGCAAATTCTAGATTTCTGCGCCGCATATCTGCATAGGACTTCTGGCTGCTCTGAGCGGTCAGTAAACGTTCTCGGATAAGCTTTATCTTTTCCTCGGACTGCCGAACAATGTCTGGGCCAACTAATGCTGATTCTCCTATCTCAAACCAGCCCACCGGCGATCTACATTTTTGCCCGTATAATGCCTCGAAAGGCGCCATCTAAATAGCTGAATGGTAGCTGTTATTATAAGCAAATTCAATTAACGAGAGGTGTTCATCCCAGCTACCCCCAAAATCTAACACACACGCTCGTAGCATATCTTCGAGCGTCTGAATTGTACGTTCAGCCTACCCATCTGTCTGAGGATGGAATGTTGTGCTCAAGTTAATCTGCGTTCCCAAACCTTTCTAAAATGACTGCCAGAATCTAGCTGTAAACTATGCTCCCCTGTCTGAAATGATAGATACCGGCACCCCATGCAATCTAACTACTTCTCTGATATACAATTCGGCATAATCCTCAGCTGAGAAGGTAGCCCTCACTGGCAGGAAATGAGCTGATTTTGTCAGCCTATCAACTATTACCCAAATGGAATCATTTCTGCGTCTAGTACGGGGTAACCCTATTACAAAATCCATGTTTATTGCTTCCCATTTCCACATAGGTACCGTTATCTCTTGCATCAAACCGCCCGGTTTCTGGTGCTCGGCTTTTACCTGCTGACAATTAAAACATCTAGACACAAATTCAGCTATCTCAGCTTTCATACCTGGCCACCAGTAGATGTCTCTGATATCGTGGTACATTTTCGTCGCCCCTGGATGAAGGGAATAGCGAGCGTAGTGTACCTCGTGCATGATCTGCCCACGAAGTCCTGAAACATTCGGGACACAAAGGCGACCCTTACAACGTAACACATCATCCTCGGCTATCTGAAAGTCTGACTCCTTACCTCTCTGAATTCTATCTCTGAGTTGTACTAAATCGGGATCCTCATACTGTCGTTCCTTTACCTCTGTAACTAATGATGACACAGCAGAATTCTGAATTACCGCCTCGTTATTTCCTGTTTCCATCACCCGAACAGCTAAACCAGCTAACTGATGAATTTATCTGGCTAACTCTCGTTTCTCAGGTCGCAAATACGCCAAACTCCCCATTGACTTACGGCTCAGGGCATCTTCTACAACATTAGCTTTTCCGGGGTGGTATAGAATATTCACATCATAGTCTTTTAACAGCTCTAACCAGCGGCGTTGCCGCAGATTCAACTCCCTCTGAGTGAAAATGTACTGTAAGCTCTTATGATCTGTATAAATATCAACATGAACTCCGTACAGGTAATGCCTCCACATCTTTAACGCGTGGATTACTGCGGCCAATTCCAGGTCATGGGTAGGATAATTCTTTTCGTGTTTCCTCAGCTGTCTGGAGGCATATGCAATTACTCTACCATGCTGCATCAACACACAACCCAATCCGACACCTGACGCGTCGCAATAGACTGAATAACCTTCTGTGCCTTCCGGCAATGCTAACACTGGGGCGGAGGTTAATATGTCTTTCAATTCCTGGAAACTCTGCTCGCATGCCTCTGTCCACTGAAATTTTGCTGCTTTCTGTGTTAATTTAGTTAGAGGTGCTGCAATGGTCGAGAACCCTTCAACAAACCTCCTATAATATCCTGCCAACCCCAGAAAGCTACGAACTTCAATCGGGGTGGTAGGCCTAGGCCATGACTTAACTGCTTCTATCTTCTGCTTGTCTACCTGTATACCAGCGTCTGAGACAATATGCCCTAAAAAGGCCACTGAGTTAAGCCAGAATTCACACTTCGAAAATTTAGCATACAACTGGCGGTCCCTGAGAATCTGGAGCACTGTCCGCAAATGAGTCCGGTGATCTGCTTCAGAGCAAGAATACACCAGAATGTCATCAATGAATACTATCACGAACAAGTCCAGGAAAGGTCTGAAAATACTGTTCATCAGGTCCATAAAGACTGCTGGGGCATTCGTTAACCCGAAGGACATAACTAGAAATTCAAAATGTCCATTTCGGGTCCTAAACGCTGTCTTAGGAATATCTTTCTCACGTACTCAGACCTGGTGATATCCGGACCGCAAGTCAATTTTAGAAAAGTATCTGGCTCCCTGCAACTGATCGAATAAGTCATCAATTCTGGGAAGCGGGTACTTGTTCTTTACTGTAACTTTATTTAGCTGCCGATAATCTATGCACATTCGGAGCGAGCCATCTTTCTTTCTTACGAATAAAACTGGCTCACCCCATGGTGAAGTACTCGGCCTGATAAAACCTTTATCTAACAAATCTTTCAACTGCTCCTTTAATTCTCTAAGTTCTGCAGGAGCCATACGATAGGGAGGTATTGATATTGGTTGCGTGCCTGGTAACAAGTCGATAGCAAAGTCTATTTCCCTTTCTGGGGAATACCAGGTAACTCATCAGGAAATACATCTGGGAATTCATTCACCACTGGGACAGACTGGAGTGTCGGAGATTCTGCTTGGATATCCTGAACTCTGACCAGATGATAAATACATCCCTTGGATATCAACTTCCTCGCCTGAAGGTAGGAAATAAACCTACCTTTTGGCGTAGCGGTGCTGCCCTTCCACTCCCGTACTGCTTCTCCTGGGAAGTGGAATCGGACCGTTTTGGTCCAACATTCAACATTGGCAAAGCATGGTACTAACCAGTCCATACCCATTATGGCATCGAAGTCTATCATTTCTAACTCGACCAGATCTACTGTGGTCTGACGGTCAGCAATCTCTACTGTACACCCGCGGTAGATTCGGCTAGCTGTGATAGAGTAACCGACGGGCGTAGATACTAAGAAGGGCTGCTGTAATGATTCTGGTACAATACTAAACTTCCGTGCCACAAATGGAGTAATATAGGACAAAGTAGACCCTGGATCAATTAACACATAAGCAGGGTGTGAGCAGATAGTTAGCATACCTGTCACAACATCAAGCGACGCTTCTGAATCTTGCCTCCCTGGTAAGGCATATGTGCGGCTTGGGCCCGCACCTGTACTGGAGGCCCCTGATCTGCCCCAACCCCTGCTTGCTGAAACTGAGGGCCTGCGCCCAGTCGAGGATGCGGTGGCTCGTGACCCTGCTGATGTTCTATCCTATCTATCGCGGTCCTCTCGACCTCTGGCTGGGCAATCTTTCGTCAAATGGCCTTCTTGGCCACAACTATAACATGCGGTGGAGCCATATCTGCATGCTCCAGGATGGCGTCGATTGCATATAGGGCAAAGTGGTAGGGTATACCTACTCTGCTCCGCCCTCCTCTGTGATGGTGAATCTGCCATCTGCGAGCCTCTACCAGTCTCTGACTGCCCCCTGCGGCTGAATCTACCCCCCTGTGACTGTGGCGGAGGCGGGGGCCTGGGCGGCCTGTCTGACAATCGGGGCCTGGGTCCTCCCCGGGCCTCTCTCTATAACTCAACTGGCCTGTCCCGGCGACGTTGTTCCTGATTAACCCTTCTGACCTCTCGTTGTCGCTGTCTGATGCCCTCAATATTCTGGGCAAATGCCTGAATTCGAGCAATGTCCATGTCCTCTCGCAGTGTGGCTGTAGTGCAAATCTCAACATATTCTGGATTCAACCCCGTAATAAAGTGATGCACTCTGGATGCCATGGTATCAACGAAGGCCGGTGCATATCGGGCTAAGGAATCAAACTGCAAGGAATATTCCTGAACACTCATGGCCCCCTGTTCTAGATGTAGGAACTGGTCTACCCGGGCCTGTCGAATCTCCCGCGGCAAATAATGATCCAGAAAGGCTCCTGAAAAGCTGGACCAGGTGGGAGGGGAAACATCTCTCCCTCGGGACCTCTCCCAGCTCTCATACCATAACACTGCAATATCCCGTAATCGGAATGCTACCAATTCAACTGATTCAGTAGGCATAGCATGCATAACCCTGAAGATTCTCTGCATCTGATCCAGAAAATCTTGGGGGTCCTCTGTTCAGTCCGTGCCTGTGAACTGTGGGGGATTCAGGGCTAAGAACTCTCAGACCCTCGAACTACCGGGCCCTCCTGACGATTCTGCAACTATGGATGGCATTGGCTGACGCTGAGCAGCCATCATCTGTGCTAACATAACTACAGCACTCCTAACCTCCTGGTCAGAAGGAGTCAGTATAGGGGCTGCTGAAGGTAGTGTCGCCCCAAGTGGCTCCTGACGTGGTGGAGACTGTTGAGGAGGCTGGGATGATGCCTCTGTAGTGCCCTCTGGTCGGGCTGTCTCCAAATGAGGGGGAGGCATCCTGCTGGTGCCTTCTCCTGCTGTAATGTCTAAGCTCCGACCTGTGGTAGGATGTCGCTGGTCTAACATTATCTGTAACCAAAGAATATGGTAAGCTTTTAGGGACTCAACCCTATACTGTACCGCTCTATAGCACGACTGAATAAGAACAAAAGGCAACCATCCTATCATGCCTTGCAGCCTCCTATCCATAGTATGTGGTGCACAACACATTCATGGACAAGACTCTACTTAGCATGGCTTGCAGACTCCCTGGGATACGACCGACTCTGATACCAAGTTTGTCACACCCCGCCTTGGGGGGTATGACTGGCACCTGGTGCCCTACTAGGACCTGACCTGCTGGACTGTTAAGCTTGGCACATCTGGTGCCTGGCTGGCTCTGACTCACATTTCTGGAAACAAAGGGCTATATAACGGCTGTAAACACAGCCCCCGGCCCATTGGCCTATAGCCTTCTGTACCTGTACTAACAGCTGACCAGAAACATCTCAATTCAGGGAAACCTATGCGGGCCGACAAGGCCACCATGCTGTCTAGTTATCTGCAACTCAATCATAACGTATTAAAAAGCTACATGACCGGCAAGGTCACCACTACTGACAACTATGGCCCCACACGACCATCACAATAGAAAGAAGGAATGCTAACAACTATACAACTACACGGCCTCTCACGACCGGCTCATCTGACCACAGGGAATATATACAGACTGCAAGCCTCTAGGAAGAATAATAGAAATGATCGGGACAGGGCCCCGACCTACTCGTACTGCACAGCAAAAGGAACTGAACTACACCTCTAGAAATTCAGTCTCCGGATGACAGGAGCTGAATACTCAACCGCTGATGGGGATCACGTGGTATCGCCTGCTCGTCTATGGGTACCTGCAGGCAAGTAATGCAGCGCCTCACCGGGCGTCAGTACCGCTGGTACTGAGTATGTAAAGCAATAACTAAAAGAGATATCTGAAATCAATAACATAACTGACGAAACTGAAATAAGAAGAACCAGATTAACTATCTGATGGTGTAGATCGTACCTGTTCTTAATCATACTGAAGGGAGTAGGAATCATACCTGGAGACGTGTCATCCTACTACTAATCTTCTCGTATCTAATGTAATATGGCATAACATACATAACATAACATGGCATACACAAACCTTACCCGGCCCCCATAAGCCGGGAGGTACAACCAGCACAGAATCTATACCCCTACCCCGGTCATCCCATCTCCTACAATGGTTGCAAGCATCCCGCCGGTCCCCTGGGTATGCACTTGGGATCGCTGAGCCCCTGACTATAACTGCATCTGAGTCCGAAGGACTCCTGAATCTGCACCCGGGCGTATCCGCTCGACTGGGGTGTGTAAGGGCCGATCAAGGCACAAATATGGGGAAACCTGGCATCCCATCTTCGTCCCCTGTGGGACGGCATGCCACTCCGTGGAGCGACGTATCCTCGTCCTCTGGTGGACGAGTCGATACAGCTATTAACCATGGGCGGTCATGGATGCTAGGTAATCCAACCCCAAATAATACAATGGTCTCAACTGGTAATACTGTCTGTGTATCTCACATGCTGAGGCTAATAAGGGTAAAGTACCATATATATTACATGCTGAGCTACTGATAGTAATATGTACGTATCTGTTACGTGCTGAGGCATGTAAATACATATAAATATGAACATAATCCCCTGCCAGACTGTACTGGGGCAAATGCTATACAAGATAGTGTTTCTGCTGAAAACTATGATGTTGACTGAGCTTCTGTATTAACATGATTTCCTATTTCTAACATGCTTTCTAATCTTCATTTTAGTCTATTATTCTAGTTCTGAAATGCTTTACGGATACTGTACTACTTCACGGGGTTTCAACTGAACACAACAATATCTTAACATGACATATTACATCACATACTGAGTATACTGGGCAATCTCTAACACTTGCGTTAAAATCTATATCATACTGATAGGTCTCGTACACGTTACAACCCAATGCTTCTCATATTGTACCAATATTCATAATAATGCAATACTCTACTTCTGAACATTCTACTGGTCTGTAAATTACTATATTGTCTCAATGTTACTCAACTTGCCGAAGAAACTAACTTTACATACCTTATCTTCAACTATTCGTCCGTCGGACGAGGCTCGGCCGGTACTTCAACTATTTTCTCCCAACTGCATTCATAAATACGTCAATTAATACTAAATACAGCTTTATTATAAAGAGCAACGTCACTTTCGATATAGTTTATAGCCTAAACTTAGGCTTATCGAAAGACGGTCGAAAACTCGCTATTTTTCAGTGGCCCAGAAGGGAGAAGTATTCACTTCTCAGCTAGGAACACATAGACATTAATTTAGAGCAATTCTACTTACCTTAGTTCGGTGGCTCGCCGATTCGTCGGCCGTATTTCACGAAACTAAATCCGTAGAAATGCTCTCTGCTGCTAAATACTTTGATATCTAGGATTAATTTGAGTTTGGACAGCGTTTGGCAGCGTAATCGGACGAAAATATATAATTTCCTTCGTTCCTTTCTTTTCCCCCTGCGTTTGCCTCTGTTTCTCTGGAAATTTTTAAGGATTTTATCATTTAAAACCGAAGTGGGGCTTTATATACTTGGGTCTGCACAAGGCCAACATATCACGGAGCCATCGTGGAGGCCTCTCCTCCGTGACACGCTGCCATCGCGGAGGGGTTCTGCCTCGGCTCCTTCCTCGATGGTTCGACGGGCTCCTCGTCCGATCTTTTCCCGGGCCTTTCTCCAACACGTATGGCCTTCAAATATGCTTAACCAACGTGGGAATAGGTCATCTAAGTGCCAGGAATTCTACGGGGTGTAACAAATATCATAGACGCATTCATTTGAGACATCACATTTTACGTGAACGGGTCCATATTCATCTTTTATATTTTTCAGATGTTAGAAAATTTAGTCTTGATAGCTGGTATAATCAACTTATCATGAGAACAAGAAACAAAAAAAATCTTGAAGAATTTTCTAGTTCTTCAATATATTTTGAATATTTAATTAGGACATTATATTTAAATCAAGATGGCTAAAAGGGTCAAGACAACTGATAAAATTAATTGTATTAGTAAACTTCAAGCTTATTATATATGACATTTGCTATTTGCTTTAGTAAACTTCTAATTTACTATGGCATGAGTTTTTATATCAACAAACTAGAAGTTTATTGTGACATGTCATCTCATCATGTTCGGATAACTTTTCACATACGTATTTCTTACCTGTAGTAGCTTGAAAATATTTCATCTTCCAAACATCTATAATCTCAATATGATGATCAATGTTATTGCTAGTAAACTTTAAATTTATTACAATATGTGCTTTGATTGTAAAAGTTTCATAAATTACGATCTACAATAAATAGTGTTATTATATATATAAGCTCTTCGAGAGCCTTTAATTTATTTTTTATAATCAAATATTATTTGAACACTGCCCATATCATAATTTTTGTAGACAAACAATTATCTCTTCTTGATCCCTTGATCATTAATTCTTGCACTATCAAGTATTACTCAGTCACACTGAAACCATTCATTTGCCTCTCCCAAACTAAAAAGGGGAGGAGAGAACATTGTGATTCCTAAAGACGATAAGGATATTTTATTTTTTGATTTGATTCATATGAAGACTATAATAAAGCGTTGATGGGGAATTTATACATTCCATAATAGACCCTTTATTGTCCATAGATGAGAAATTGATTTTGAGTTTAACCCATATTGTCTGATAATAATTCCCCTACGGGTCACTTTTGATCCTAAATTACAAGTTGAATATTGGTCTTGTGAAGCACTCATCAAGGTTGAAAATGTTATTGGGTGCCTTATGCATACTGATACATTCACTGCAAGTATGGAACGAATATCCTATACTCTTGAGTGATAGTAGAAGCAGATGTTTCACAACCTCTATTGGACTCTATTGAGATTGTAACACCTATTGGTACCTTATATCATTTCATGACCCAAATATCATTAAGCCGTGAGGGCACTTATCATTTTCCTTAGATGAACCTTATTCATTTATTAATCATTTAATACGAGTACAAAACAAAAATAAGTGGAAGTTCAATTAAACATTACAAAAATAAAAATTAGTATCCCAAGTCATAACAAAGAGGAAATGAAAGAAAACCCCTAAGATTGGTCACTCAAGTATAAGAGTATCTAAGATCTGAAATATACAAGTTTGAGACTAACAGAAAATCTGTCTATAGGAAGGAAAGATAGAAAAAGTAAAATAAAGCTAGAATCTAGTGTTGTTGAAGCGGAGACAGTTCATCCCTAAACTCTAATAAAACTCAACAATTTGGCTCCAACCCAACCATCGCTTGAACTAGGAATTGAACCTGCACGCAAAGAGTGTAGAAAAATAAGGGTGAGTATGAAAATATATGTAATTAGTAGCATCGTCAATTGATCCTTCTATGAAGCGATGGCGAGGGTTGGTCCTAGCACTATCTTTCTCAACACTTTATTAGTAATATCAGGAATACAATCTCAATAAATGTTAGTTTAATAGCCAATGACAACAGTAATCAAGATGAAAGCAATATCTGAAATCCACTAATATCAGAGAATTTCAATTTTTTTCAAACATAGCACACCAACTATTTCAATCATAACAACCAAAGAGGAAAGTAAATAAGTCACTTTCATATCACTTTACCATATCACCACTCAGAATCACTATGTAATGTAATGAGAATGAAATGAAATAAAATGCAAATGCATATGTACTGGTTAAAAACATGTATACACCCGTTTCCTCAGTAGGATAGACGAGATCCATAGGGGATCTGTGAGGTCCATGTATGCCTTGTACCGGACAACACTAAAAAAATGCCATAGATGCAACACTATGTACCAGATAAATCCTATATACTGTGAATATCTCGGGTGATCCTTTAATAAAATTTATCCTTTTATTTCCACAATGTCAATGTGCGTGATATGTAAGGCCAACACAAATAGATCCTACAAATAATTCAATCCTTAGCATAGACTGTAACACCCCATATAGACTAAGCAATAAATTTATACTTTGAGATAGGAATAAGAGTACTTAATAGGCTATGAAGACAGTTTTATGAGGTATTTGAGTCACTCTATGATCGTATTTAAGATTGGATGCCGATCAAGTTGTAAAACAAAATTCGGCAAAAGTTATCGCAAAATTTCCTTCTTGAGATTTCTTGAGATTTCTTGAAATTTAGGTCAAATATATAGAGTCTTTTTTCCCAATCCATAAGTATTTAGGGGGTAGATGACCTATCAAATTAAATCTCTATGAGTCTAATTTCCAACATATTAAACCATTCATCAATCTGACTTCAGAGTAGAGAGATATTCGCATTTTAGTGAGACTGCGCAAGCAGACACGTCAAAAATAAGTAAGGCGGTGGAGGATTATTTAATCTCATTTGGTCGGTTGTTGGTCATCAAAATTCATTTTTCAGCAACATATTTCGTATGAAACCTCTCTCAAGTCCTCTCCATGGTTTTCTTTGGGGTTTCGAGCTAGAAGTCATAAGTCCAAGTGATTTTGGTGTCAGGGGGATGGATTCTTCTAGTAGATCGCGTCGTTGAATTGTGTTTCCGGCAGTTTGGTGGCTTCTTCGTGTTTCTAGTTGATAAGTTCTTTTTCTTTGTTGGTTCTTAGTATTCTTATGATGATTAAGGAGTTGTTGATTTTGGTAGAATGTTATTTTAGATTTCCTACAGACGAATTCATAAAGAATTAGACGGTAAACTTTCTTTTGCGTTGTTTCTCTTGTTGGATATTCTAGCAGTGTGTTGGTCGTTTTTTTTCTACATTTAGACAGTATATTGGTGTACTTGGGGACTTAAGGTTCGTCTATCTTGGGTTCATCGACGTCCAAGTTATGTGTAGGCCGTTTGTTCCCTTTTTCGGCATGATTTCCGTAGACTTGTGTTAGTGTTATTGTCGTGCGTGTGGGCTGTCTCATGAAGCCTTGAATTCGTGATAGGTGTACCCTTGGTTGAGCTACTGATTGTGTGGTGTTGTGGGTTAATGTTGTCACAAGGTTGGGTTAGACTCGTGTGCCAGTGGGCACGTTGTCGAGTCGAGCAACCCTTAGAATTAGTTTGTGTCGCTTGACGCCATCATGAGTCGATTAGGGGATGTTTAGGCTCCTTACTTGTGAAAATTGATGTGAATGTTTGTGATTATGGTTGTATGTTCTAATTGAGGCCTTGGGGCTTGTGGATACCCAACGCACGAGAGTGTTTCCGGCTGAGGATTAAGCCTAAGGGTTGATCGACCTACGGGGTTGAGGATGATGTCCTCCGTAGTGTCAAATCAAGACATGATTTGAGAGTGGTCCAACATGTCTGAGACTTTCTGGGATTGCGTTGGTTCTCCCAGATGGATTGATCTTGCTAACTAACAGCCGAGAGATGGTCCGGCAGTGCCTGATTGATAATATATTTCACTTGTGTTATCTTTGTATTGATTGGTGGTGTTATATTATTGTTTGGATCTTCCTATATGTCCCAGGTATGCAGATTGCTAGGTTATATTTTTTTGAGGTTGTCGCTCTGTGTTCTGTCAGTTGTCTATTATCTCTAAACTTTTGTCTTATAGTCGCCTCTCATATTGGGTACATTGTGTAATGACGCCCTAGTCCGGTGTTGGATTCATGCTTGCAGGTCCTAACCATCAGGTAGATCGAGGTTCCCGAGGTTGAGTTGAGTTCCAGACAGGTGTGGTAAGCTCCAGCTTGTTCGGAGATACCTTTTTGTGAGTTTGTGTATATATTGGGTAGGTCTGGGCACTGTCCCGATCAGTATAAACTTGTTAAACTCTTTAGAGGCTCATAGACGGTACCTGTTGGGTTGTAAATGTTGTAGTAGGTCATGTGAGTCCTTGTGTATGCCTTTTGGTTGTATGTGGTCTTGACAACCCTAGTAGCATAATACCTACTTGCCACGTTTTCTCGATTACTACTGTCCATATGTTATTTTATGCTAAATCTCATCAGTTCTGGCCTTTGTTTTATATTTGGGCGTCATGTATGCTCCTATTAGGGGTGGCACCAAGTGTCAGTCACGCTTCCTCGGCTTGGGGTGTGGCAGACTTGGTATTAGAGAAGTTCATATCCTAGGGAGTCTATGAGCCGTGTCTAGTAGAGTCCTGTTTATATGTGCATTGCGCAGCGTAATTATAGACAAGAGGCTACAGGGCATTTAGGATGGTTATCTTCTTTCTTAATCAAATCGTGTGCTAAGTCTGAAGTTGTAGGAGTCGGGTCTAGTCTTACGTTTGTTAAATTGTGTAGGGATGCCTGTAACTCGGAGAACAGTGGCCGGACAGCGGCTAGATATCGCAGCAGGTGAGGGTACCAGCAGGTTACACCCTATAGAGACAGACCCATCTAAGGCCCAGGATGAGGCTATCACTCCACCACCAGAACCAATATCCCCAGCTAGAGATGTTCCGAGGGTTGAGCAAGTTCGAGAGCTGCAGCACCTCCCCCAATTGCAACAGATCAGGAGTTGAGGGTTGCATTACAGTTGTTGGCCAGAGTAGTAGCAGGACAGCCAGAGGTTAGGGCACAACCAGGTTCAGGGTTTGGAGAACGTGCTGGGAGTTCAAGGACTCGAGAGTTCATAGCTTTCAATCCCCTAGAGTACTCTAGGACACAGGTAAATGAGGACCTACAGGACTACGTGGATCAGTTGTATCGCATCTTCCGAGTTATGCATGCCACTCCTATTGAGGCTGCAGAGTTGGCAGCATTTAGATTACGCGAGGTAGCGGTGTTTTCGTATGAAGGTTGGGAGAGCTCGAGGGGTCGATATACACCTCCGATCATATGGACTGATTTTGTTGACGCATTTCTAGACCAGTATCTACCTTTAGAGGTTCGGGATGATAGGGCGGATCGGTTTTTACGCTTGGAGCAGGGAAATAAGAGCGTGCGGGAGTATGGACTTTAGTTTGATTCGTTGGCCTGATATGGTCCTTCTTTTGTTAGCACCATGCGTGCCAGGATACATCGGTATGTAAATGGGTTGCTTCCAGAGTATGTGCAACATTACAGGGTTGCTGCTATGCAGGCGGGTACAAGCATAGCACGTATACAGGCATTGGCATAGAGTTTGGAGGATGACAATTTAAAGCAGCTTGAATGGGAGCAAGCTGAGAGGGAGCAACAAAAGAGAATGAGGCTTGCACCAGAGTGGATCACGAGGTGGATCTAAGCCACGATATCAGGGGGAGCCATCTGGATATTCGACACCAGCAATATCAAGTACAGAACCTAGTCATGTTACCCCAATGGAGGCAGGACAGCGAAAGTCTAGAGGGTCAGCAATACTATTTTGCAGAGTATGAAATAGGAGGCACACAGGTAGGTGTAGAAGGGAGTCAATTATATGTTTTACTTGTGGTGGTATCATAAGTTCATGGATTGTCCTGTTCGAGGATAGAGTGGCACAGCACAATCGACCGGGTCTGTGGTAGGGTCATCTGCACCAGCAGGGCCAAGTGGACCAGGGGCACAATTGGGTCGAGGGCAAGGTAGAGGAGAAGCTACCACATCGGATTATGCTTATCCTCATCCACGTATCTTTGCATTGGATAGCCAGCGGGTAACAGAGCCTCCAGCAGGCAGCATGCCATGTATATATATGGTATTATTGGTATTATTTGTTTTAGACCCTTTGTTATTTAAGTTCATAGGTTAGTTGTGTCGTATCAAATTCTGAGGCATGATTTGTGTGTGTTGTCCAACATTTGAGGCCGAATGTTTCTAAGGGGGAAAGGATGTAACACTTCGTATAGATTAAGCAATAAATTTGCACTTTGAGATAGGAATAAGAGTACTTAATAGGCTATGAAAAAAAATTTATGAGTTATTTGAGTCACTCTATGATCGTATTTAAGATTGGACGTCGATCAAGTTGTAAAACGAAATTCGGCAAAAGTTATCGCAAAATTTTCTTCTTGAGATTTCTTGAAATTTAGGTCGAATGTCCAGAGTCTTTTCTCCCAATATATAAGGATTTAAGGGGTGTATTACCTATCAAATTAAAGGTCTATGGGCCTAGTTTCCAACACATTAAACCATTCATCAATCCAACTTCGGAGTAGAGGGATATTCGCGTTTTAGTGAGACTGCGCAAGCAGACACGTCAAAAATAAGTAAGTTGGTGGAGGGTTATTTAATCCCCTTTGGTCGGTTGTTGGTCATCAAAATTCATTTTCCAGAAAAATATTTCGTATGAAACCTCTCTCAATTCCTCTCCATGGTTTTATTTGGTTTTCGAGCTAGAAGTCATAAGTCCAAGTGATTTTGGTGTCGGGGGTTGGATTCTTCGAGTAGATCGCGTTGTTGAATTGTATTTCCGGCAGTTTGGTGCATGCTTCGTGTTTCTAGTTGGTAAGTTCTTTTTATTTATTGGTTCTTAGTATTCTTATGATGCTTAAGGAGTTGTTGATTTTGGTAGAATGTTATTTTAGATTTCCTAACGCCGAATTCATGAAGAATTAGTCGGTAAACTTTCTTTTGTGTTGTTTCTCTTGTTGGATATTCTAGCAGTGTGTTGGTGGTTTGTTTGATACATTTAGGCAGTATCTTGGTGTATTTGGGGAGTGGAGGTTCGTCTATCTTGGGTTCATCGACGTCCAAGTTATGTGTAGGCCGTTTGTTCCCTTTTTCGGCATGATTTCCGTAGACTTTGTTAGTGTTATTGTCCTGTGTGTGGGCTGTCTCATGAAGCCTAGAATTCGTGATAGGTGTACCCTTGGTTGAGCTACTGGTTGTGTGGTGTTGTGGGTTAATGTTTTCACGAGGTTGGGTTAGACTCGTGTGCCAGTGGGCACGTCGTCGAGTCGAGCAACCCTTAGAATTAGTTTGTGTCGCTTGACGCCATCGTGAGTCAATTAGGGTCTGTTTAGGGTCCTTACTTGTGAAAATTGACTGTGAATGTTTGTGATTATGGTTGTATGTTCTAATTGAGTCCTTGGGGCTTGTGGATACCGAATGCACGAGAGTGTTTCCGGCTGAGGGGTTGAGCCCAAGGGTTGATCGCCTACGGGGTTGAGGATGATGTCCTCCATAGTGTCAAATCAAGACATGATTTGAGAGTGGTCCGACATGTCTGAGCCTTTCTGGAATTGCGTTGGTTCTCCAAAATGGATTGATCTTTCTAACTACACAATCGAGAGATGGTCCGTCAGTGCCTGATTGATGATATATTTCACTTGTGTTATCTTTGTATTGATTGGTGGTGTTATATTGTTATTTGGAGCTTCCTATATGTCCCAGGTATGCGGATTTCTAGGTATATTTTTTTGAGGTGTCGCTCTGTGTTCTGTTAGTTGTCTATTATCTCTAAACTTTTGTCTTATAGTCGCCTCTCATATTCGATACATTGTGTACTAACGCCCTAGTCGGGTGCTGCTTCATGCCTGCAGATCCTAACCGTCAGGTTGATCGAGGTTCCCAAGGTTGAGTTGAGTTCCAGACAGGTGTGGTAAGATCCAGCTTGTTTGGAGATACCTTTTTGTGAGTTTGTGTATATATTGGGTAGGTCGGGGCCCTGTCCCGATCAGCATAAACTTGTTAAACTCTTTAGGGGCTCATAAACGGTACCTGTTGGGTTGTAAATGTTGTAGTAGGTCATGTGAGTGTAATACCCCGGGAAGGCCCAAGAATAGACCCGGGGGATGAATTTGAAAAGTGCAGAAAACTGACAAAAATATCTCAGAACGGGCAACTCAATGACTCGTGGTAGGATACCACGAGTCATCGTAAGTAGTCGTTGTATGGGGGTTCAGGGAAGCAGTGGTGACAACGGACGGTGTAACGACTCGTTTTCAGGAACAACGAGTCATTGTTAGTGGTCATAGGAATGGCTGAACTTAGGTAGATGGGGACACCACGGTGCATCCCACCATTCGTGGTGAGTAGTGACGGCCCGTTGTTTCTAGTCATTGCTTGTGGGTTGAGATGTCTAGTGCTTACAACGGATTGAGACCACGACTTGTTGGAAGCCACCACGAGTCGTGGTGAGGCTCATGGTAAGGGAAGTTCAGAATTTGTCAAGAAGCTGACAACGGTCGATCCAACGACCCGTCGATTGATACAACGAATTGTCCTATCGAGTCGTGGGAAGAACCTGAAGCATGAAGTGAAGCAGTGGACTCAACGACTCGGTACCATGAGTCATGGTATCATGCAACGACCCATGGGATCGGTCATTGGTCCGTCCAGACCAATTTTCAGGGAAATTTTATTAAGGGCATTTTTGACTTTTCTATGCTTTGAGACCCTAAACTACGAGGTTTTGTGTATTTTTCTAAGTATGATAAGATGGGTTAAGTTCCTAATGCATACCCATTCCTGTGCAACAACTTTTAGAGAGGTTTTAGGGAGATTCAAGGTCTTCTTCTCCAAAATTTCATCAATTTCTTTTTGGATGATTTCTTCCACACTCATGCCCATATTTTGAATTTAATCATGAATCCTCCTATTCAATTCCATGGGGCTTTACCCAAAATGCATGAAAATGTGATTTCTCTTTATGAGTTTGATTTAATTGAGTTTTAATTGTTGAATTATGAATGATGGACAGGTTTTATATTATTTTCTTGAAAATTATGTTTCAAGCTTTTTACATCTAAAATTCTCATTGATGAGAGTTCATGAAAGTTATGATTTATGAAGAATATTCAATATTTTGAGTTTATTGATGATGAAAAAGTATGATTTCAAGTTACCCATGTTTATGAGCATATTTTTTAAAGAATTGAGTATGTCAAAGTATTGGGCAATGCCCACATGTTGAAGAATGATTTACGATTTATGAACAAATTACATGATTTATCGATTTATGATGTTGGCAGATGAAAAGGGCCTTTGATTCTTGGCTAAGTATGTTTTAAAGGGGATCAATGATGATAAATTTTATATTTTAGCCAATGACTTTTGATGCATAATGTTATTGATTTACATATGAGCCTATATGCATGTTACTGGGAGCCGTGTCTAGCATCGAGCAGCCCGGCGTTCAAAGGACTACGCCGGTGTCTCATAACCACGTGCCACCGTAGGTTCTAATGTTATATATTGTATTGATACTGATCCCCTCAAATGTGATATCACGCCTAATGCACGACCCTCTCCTGGCAAGCCGGGGTCGGCTCTGCCCACTTAAGTGAGATAGTTGAGGCATCATGAAAGGCTCTACTATGATGGTGTCAGTTATGAAGAGTCCTCCCATTGTTCCGCATATTTTATGCATTATTATGTTTATGCTATTGGCTCAAGTTATGTTTTGATAAATTTTACTTACGCTTATGATAATAAATGATTTGAAAGTTTTGAGCCTTATGTTTTCTTACGGAATTTATGATATAAGCATGATTTCATTCTCCTATGATTATTTATGAGTTTTATTTCCTTTTGAATGTCCATTTTACTTACCTTGCATACTCGGTACATTCCACGTACTGACTGCATACTTTCTATGATGTATCGTTTTATGATAAGGGTCCGGATCTCAGGCTCGACCTCATCCTTAGTTCATCTTAGCTCTCGCTCTCAGTTTATTGGTGAGTCCTCATGTTCCAAGGGCGGTTTGACAGACTTTCATGTTATTTATATTTCAGTATCGATCGGGTTAGTTGGGGATGTTGTCCCATCAACCCATCATATGTAGTAGAGGCTTTCAGACATGATGTAGAACTCAGCTTATGTATATGTGTAATACTTTCGGGTTTTAACTATGATTATGTTTCCTCTATGATGATATGCTAAGTATTCCACTTATTTGATTAAAATTATATGCATGCTTATGTCATGGGTCAACTTGGAGTCTCTCGGGTCCCTTATCCCGTGTCTAAGATCCGAGTGTACGTCCGGGTCGTGACAAACTTGGTATTAGAGCAATAGGGTTGGAGTGTCCTAGGGTGTCTGAAATCCGCATTAAGTAGAGTCTTTTTTCATGGGCGTGAAGCGCGCCACACCTATGACGAATAGGCTATGAGACGTTTAGAAAATGTTCCCTTCCTTCATGATTCTACCTCGTACCATGAGTTTAACTCTCTCCCTTCCTCTAACTCGTGTGATATGCGTGTGCAGAAACATGTCTTCTCAGAACAACAATGGAAGTCAACCAGCACTACCAACTCCGATGGATTTCATGCAAGTTACTGATGCGGAGCTCGGAGCCGCTCTAAGAGTGTTGATGCGAGCTATGATTACCCTGCCTAGCCAGCGGGCTATCGCACTGGTGAACCCTATCGCGGAAGCAGTAGCTATTGGGACTCAAGAACTCATGAAGGAGAGTCCACTGGAGGTTGGTAACTCGAGTTTGGTTGGGAAGTATAGAAGGGGAAGGAGGGAGAAAAAGAGGCCCAGGACCGGTGACCTTGAGGGGTCCCAACAAAGGTCAAGTAGGGGGAGTCACTCTCAAATCCGTCAGAAGTCTCAAGCCCAAGCTCTGGGATACAAGCCCCGGGTGAGGGATATTACTTACCCAACTTGCGGGCGTTGCGGGAAGCACTACTCAGGAGAATGCTTGGAAGGTTCAGATATTTGCTTTTATTGTGGCCAACTTGGTCATAAACACAAGGATTGCGTTGCAGCCAAGCGAGATGGTCGGAAAGGCCGTGCTCTGAATCACTCTCCATCAGTTCCAGCAATTTGTCCATCTCCATAGCACAGGGTGTCAAGAGCGAGTGGTCGTCGACCTCAGATGTACATCTCAGTATGTTATAAGCTTTTCCATCGAACCTACCCCGATTTCTAGTTCCGAGAGCCTACTGTACAAGGTATGGGATTCCTGTATGCACCTTAGTATGAGATCTATTTTGTGGGAGGTAGGCAAAGGCTAGAGTATGAAATATTCAGCGATAGCTTTGGTGGTAAATAAGCAGTCTGGAGCTAGTGATATTAGTGCAACTATAACAAAAGGTCCCAGAGCCCTAGAATGATAACTCTAATCTAAGAGAGAGATGGCAAATGAAGGGTCATATCGGGTCTTATGTTTTAGCAAAGAAGTTCTAGGGATGGTACTTAGGGATAGTCAACCCATTCTCATTTAGATGTTTCTCTCGTATGTCGCTTGATGTTATGCTCAACCCATTCTTACGTTCAGAACTCTAAGATGATGGGCAACCCCATCAGTCAGCGATCCCAACATTACTCCATGACTCCATAAATTCAGCTTCATGTCATGACCCTCGTTTTGTATGTGAGCTTATATCCCTTAGTACGCTCAGCTTTATAAACTCAGTCCTTAAGATCTGCCTTATCGGCTCATGAGAACCATGTTATATCAGGTACATGCCCAGCTTGGATTCCTTGAATAATTCGTGCTCATGATTTCCTTACTCTAGGCTCTATGGGTGGTCCCCACGATGTAAATGATAGTTAATATGTGTACGTCCAGGATAACTTCCTACCCCTGCTATAGGTTCCAGGCATGTAGAAGTTCAGAAAGTGCAATGATTAGCCAAAACCTAGAAGTGCAACAACCCACATGGTTATTTCATGATTCTGACCCGTTTCCCTAATTTGAACCTTTCCATATCTGTATTTCGCTACTTATGACTAGCGGGGATGGATGACACAGTTTTCAAGATGCTCCAATGAAGATTGGATAAGATTCTCGATTTTTAGGAGGTCTGAAGTTTGAGAGGTTTGACCAAAGTCAATATCTTAGGTTAATGAGCTCGAATTTGGGTTTTGAAAGTTCTGTTAGTACCGGATGGTGATTTATGACTTAGTTGGGTAGTTGCGTGAGTCCCGAGGTGATTCAGGAGTAATTTGAACTTTTTGGTTAAGTCGGGAACTTTAAGGAGGTTGAGTTTGACCATGGTCGACTTTCGATAAAAATCAGTGGTTGATGATTCCAACAGGCCTGGAATGTGTTTTACTATTGAATTGCATATTTGGGTTGTGTCCGGAGGATTCCGAATGAGCTTCGGGTGGATTTGAACGTTTTGTGTGTTTAGCATAATTCTAAGTATAAGGTGTGGTGTCACGGTTCAGGATGGATAAGAATTTTTCTTGATGACCGGGGGCAAAGCTAGATAAGGTGAGGATCCTATCTTAGTAAGGTCGAAGGCGGTCGTTCAGATCAGAAGGCAGAGGTTGTTATAAAGGGGGAGATGGGGTACTTCAATAACAGGTTATTTGGGGTGATCATTGCCTCTTATTGAGTTTGCCAACAATAACAGTTACCATGCCAGCTTTGGGATGGCTCCGTTTGAGGCTCTTTACCGGCAGAGATGAAGATCGCCCATCGAATGGTTCGAAGTTGGTGAGGCAGCAATGATAGGGTCAAATTCAGTTCATGAAGCTACGGAGGAGGTTCAGATAATAAGGGAAGGATTGGAAATAGCCCCTAGTCACCAAAAGTCTCATGCGGATGCGAGGAGGAGGGATCTTGAGTTGAGGTTGAAGGTATTCTCCCATGAAGGGAGTGATGCAATTTGAAAAGAAAGGGAAACTCAGTTCCTGATATGTTGGTCCCTACCGGGTCATGAGAAGAGTTGGTAAAGTGGCATATGAATTGGACTTGCCATCAGAGTTACCTTCAGTTCATTCCGTCTTTCATGTGTCACTTTTGAAAAAGTGTTTGGGTGATCCAGCCTTAGTAGTCCCGGTAGACAGCATTGGGATAAAAGACAGCCTCAATTATGAAGAAATTCCCGTTGAAACCTTGGATCGTCAGGTTCGGAAGTTGAGGAACAAAGAAGTAGCTTCAGTTAAGGTTTTATGGAGAAATCAGTATGTTGAGAGAGCTATGTGGGAATCCGAAGCGGATATGATGGCTAGATACCCACATTTGTTCTCTACCGATTCAGTTCCGACTTGAGGTATCAGTTTTTGCCCTATGACTCTACCTAGTTTTCATGTTCAGTTCATGTGTACAAGTTTCTTTTATTTGTATGAATGTGCATGTGAAGTGTGAGATCAGTTCAGCTATGTGGTTTTATTCGGAGGTAGTCATCCCGTAAAAATTTCGGTTAAAATGATCAGTATATGGCTATGATAAATTGTATGTTATTGTTTGTTGCTTGTTTTCTACATTCGAGAACGAATATTTCCAAGGGGGGTATATTGTAATACCCCGGGAAGGCCTAAGAATAGACCAGGGAGATGAATTTGAAAAGTGCAGAAAACTGACAAAAATATCTCAGGACAGGCAACTCAACGACTCGTGGTTGGATACCATGAGTCGTCGTAAGCAGTCGTGGTATGGGGGTTCAGGGAGGCAGTGGTGACAACAGACTGTGTAACGACTCATTGTCAAGAACAATGAGTAGTTGTTAGCAGTCGCAGGAATGGTTGAACTTATGCTGATAGGGACACCACGGGACATCCCACGATCCGTGGTGAGTAGTGATGGCCTGTTGTTTCTAGTTGTTATTATGGGTTGAGATGTCCAGTGCTTACAACGGATTGAGACCACGACTCGTTGGAATCCACCACGAGTCATGGTGAAGCTCGTGGTAAGGGAAGTTCAGAATTTGTCAAGGAACTGACAATGGTCGATCCAATGACCTGTCGATTGATACAACGATTCATCCTGTCGAGTCGTGGAAAGAACCTAAAGCATGAAGTGAAGCAGTGGACTCAACGACTCGGTACCACGAGTCATGGTATCATGCAACGACCAGTGGGATCGATCGTTGGTCCGTCCAGACCAGTTTGTCAGGAAAATTTTATTAAGGGCATTTTTGACTTTTCTATGCTTTGAGAACTTAAACTACGGCATTTTGTGTATTTTTCAGAGTATGATAAGATGGGTTAAGTCCCTAATACATACTCATTCCCATGCAAGAGCTTTTAGAGAGGTTTTAGGGAGATTCAAGGCCTTCTTCTCCAAAATTCCATCAATTTCTTTGTGGGTATTCAAGGAACTTTGAAATCGGTCCATTCTCAGGTATGTAGGGTTTAGAATGGGTGATTTCTTCCACACCAATGCCCAAATTTTGAATTTAATCATGAATCCTCTTATTCAATTCCATGGGGTTTTACCCAAATGCATGAAAATGTGATTTCTCTTTATGAGTTTGATTTAATTGAGTTTTAATTATTGAATTATGAATGATGGTAGGTTTTATATTATTTTCTTAAAAATTATGTTTCAAGCTTTTTAAATCTAAAATTTCCATTGATGAGAGTTCATGAAAGTTATGATTTATGATGAATATCCAATATTTTGAGTTTATTGATGATGGAAAAGCATGATTTCAAGTTACCCATGGTTATGAGCATATTTTTGAATTGAGTATGTCAAAGTATTGGGGAATGCGCACATGTTGAAGAATGATTTTTGATTTATGAACAAATTACATGATTTAGCGATTTATGATATTGGCCGATGAAAAGGGCCTTTGATTCTTGTCTAAGCATGTTTTAAAGGGGGTCAATAATGATAAATGTTATATTTTAGCCAATGAATTTTGATGCATGATGTTATTGATTTACGTATGAGCCTATATGCATGTTATTGGGAGCCGCGGCTAGCACCGAGCAGCCCAGTGTTCAAAGGACTACGCCGGTGTCTCATAACCATGTGCCACCGTGAGTTCTAATGCTATATATTGTATTGATACCGATCCCCTCAAATGTGATATCACGCCTAATGCACGACCCTCTCCTGGCAAGTCGGGGTCGGCTCTGCCCACTTAAGTGAGATAGTTGGGGCATCATGAAAGGCTCTACTATGATGGTGTCGGTTATGACGAGTCCTCCCATTGTTTCGCATATTTTATGCATTATTATGTTTATGCTATTGGCTCAAGTTATGTTTTGATAAAGTTTACTTACGCTTATGATAATGAATGATTTGAAAGTTTTGAGCCTTATGTTTTCTTACGAAATTTATGATATAAGCATGATTTCATTCTCCTATGTTATTTATGAGTTTTATTTCCTTTTGAATGTCCGTTTTACTTACCTTGCATACTCGGTACATTCCACGTACTGACTGCATACTTTCTATGCGGTATCATTTTATGATAAGGGGCCGGATCTCAGGCTCGACCTCATCCTTAGTTCATCTTAGCTCTCGCTCTCAGTTTATTGGTGAGTCCTCATATTCTGAGGGCCGTTTGACAGACTTTCATGTTTACTTATATTTCAGTATCGTCGGGTTAGTTGGGGATGTTTTCCCATCAACCCATCATATGTAGTAGAGGCTTTCAGACAGGATGTAGAACTCAGCTTATGTATATGTCTAGTACTTCCGGGTATTACACTATGATTACGTTTCCGCTATGATGATATGTTAAGTATTCCGCTTATTTGATTAAGATTAGATGCATGTTTATGTCATGGGTAGACTTGGGGTCTCTCGGGGTCCCTTGTCCCGTGTCTACGATCCGGGTGTACGTTCGGGTCGTGACAGTGAGTCCTTGTGTATGCCTTTTGGTTGTATGTGGTCTTGACGACCCTAGTAGCATAATACCTACTTGCCACATTTTCTTGATTACTACTATATGTATGTTATTTTATACTAAACCTCATCAGTTTTGGCCTTTGTTTTATATTTGGGCGCCATGTATGATCCTATCAAGGGTGGCACCAGGTGCCAATCATACTTCCTCGGGTTGGGGTGTGACATAGACAACCATAATCAGCATTGAATAATTTAACAATGAGTAAGAAAATGAAAGAATAATCAAATAAGCAATTTATATATGGTCCTTCAGCCAAAAGTAATTCATCAATACCAAGCGAGAAATATAAGCCTCAAGCTAAGTCAATATGCTACGAATCATGCTCATGTAAATCACAGAATTCATCAATTAAATAAATAATCTCCATTTACCCAAATCATGATAGCGGTATCCACATAAATGTTTGTCATCTCATTTATATGGTACCCCCATTACCCATTACCCCTCAATTAAGAAGTTACCAACACAAACACTTCAAATAAGAGTCTGAAAAGTCCAACTTACTCACGTTTGAAGAACAAAGTGTAAAATTATGAACTTGCCCATCTATTGAGCCTTTGAACAATCTCAATCTGGTCAAATATGAAATCTACATAAGTATACGAGTTCGTAGACACTCATATTTCTATACTTCTATACCGGCAAGGAGTCAACCCTGAATCCCAAGGTCAAAAGGGTAATTTTCTTTCAAAATAAGTTCACCCATAATCCAAGAATCTCAAGTATGAAATTTATCAAAAAATTGATCTCGAATCAACTCCAAAACTGAAAAATACAATATCTCATCTCCAGATTCAAAACCCCTAATTTTAACACCCATACACAAATAAAAGGAAAATTAGTCGAAGTAATACTGAGAAAGTTCTTAAATCAAGTTTAGAATTTTACTCCTGAGCTAAGACGAGAAAATAGCTTCAAAAATCATCCAAAACTAAAATTAATTGCTAATTTATCAATATCAGATATAACACTCTATTGGGCCACGAGCTTGAATTTCGATAATATTTATATTCTTATGAAGTTGTGTTCATAAAGCTAAAGATACCAAATACATCATATATTTCTAATCTTGGTGGAAGATTGATAGAAAAATGACAAGTTTCTCCAATTTGTAGATACTGGATTAAATATAGATGTTCGGTTAACAATATCGAAAGTAGACAAATCATATCTCAATGAAAATCTCTCATCGCAAGGGTAAATAATATATACTCGCAATTCAAATTTGATCAAGAATTGTTGACGAATCTACCAACAATAATAAATAGCTCTTTTTATCAAAAGTGTTCTTGAAAATTATCAAATTTGGCCTATAATCTAGCATAGATTCATGTCAAAGTCATAGATTTGAGTTAGAAACCATACCTTGATGATATCTCATGATTATCCATTGATTGCTCTCTCAAAAATCATATTTTTATGTTCCAAAATTACTTCCAAATGAAATAGTTCGGATCAGATTTCTTTTATTGTATCAAAAAAATCTACAACATTTATTTGCACTAAAATAATTATGACTCTCTCATACGACATGGGAATTCGACAATTCTTGTTTATATGAGTTCGAAATAATGTTACGAACTTAGTAGTTTATTCAAAAATCAATTCCGAGCTTGTTTGACTAATTAGATATTAATTTTGCTCGTTAAAGATTCAATTCATGTTTCGCGATTAAAAACTGAGCCAGACTTATCAGAATTAGACCAAACATTTCAGATCAGTCCTATAAATCATTCTCAAATTTTTTGAAATAAAACTTCAATCTCTAGAACTACAAATGGATCTTTTTGCCATCATATTTTTATGTTTAAAACAATGCCAAAGCACCCAAAATATTCAAAATTCATTCAAGACTCATCAAAATTATCAAAATCTGCGAACAAGTCCAAAATCATCACACAAACCTGTTGAAATTTTCAAATGATGAGTCAACTATTTGATTGGGATCAAGTCTTTAACTTTAAAATTCAACCAGAATCCAACTCAAGTGTCCAAACTCATCCGAAATTTACTGTACACAAATCAACTATGTAAATCAATCATAAACACATTACATACCTTTTGAATACACCAAGTCACCAATTTGAGGTCATCTTGATCAAATTTGATTATGGTCAAACTTATTCTTTAGCTTAACTAGAAATAGATCCAAGGGCCCAAATCACACCTGAGTCCCTCAGATCTCATGCAAACCACCATCCAACACAAAAATCACCTTATAAACCTAGTAGAGCTGTCAAAACTAAAAGCTGACCTTGATAACCTCAAATATTGACTTCGATTAAACTTCTAAGATCTTAAACCTTTAAAATTGAAAATCTTCTGCAAAACTCATCTGATTGCTTCGAAAATTGTGTCACTCATCCCTTTAAGTCACAAAACACATAATGAAACTATGGAGAGGGTCAAAATAGGAAAAACTAGCTAATTAAAATCACAAAACAACCATAAGGATCGTTACACATCAGTCTATGGATTATGTTAGAGGCCTATGTTCTGTACTAACTGTTTGAGATTTGGGCATACCATGGATAAATGCTAGATGATAAATTAAGAAGAGTTAAAAGAAGAAAAAGTGTTTCAGCAGCTTCCAAAGAAAAGAATAAGGAATAAGATCATGAGGAGAAGACAATTAATACAAGATTGGGTTGCAAAACTTAATATTCCAAATGAGACCCCTACTATACCAAAATCGGGAATTGTGGCTCCTAGAGAGACCCTATAGATGCTCAAGCTATTAATCAAGTTACTGTTTTGAGAGCTACATCTCAATCACAATCTTGACAAATCAGTTGTAGTGGTATTATAATCAGTGCTAACAGGTCCACCCCTCTCCTGAATAACTCCAAAGAAGTTGCACATGGACAACCAGGAGACCTTGGGATTTAACATAATCCTCCATTATTTTAGCCACCAAGAATATTAGGGAACTGAATCAGCCTCTAAAGCAGAAAGAGTTGAAACTCTTTTTGCACAAGTATAGAATAAAGTGTTTGAAAACTAGAGTAGAAGAACATAAATCTCAAGGAATACTCAAAAAAGTAACATAAGAATGAAATACATGATATAATTATCCAATGGCCCCAAATGACAAAATTTGGTTGTTTTAGAAACTCTATGTTCACTTACATATTCTTATAATCAAAAAGCATCTTATCCACTGCCAAGTGAAGAATGTGGCCAATTCTTTTATCTGTTTTTCTTACAACTATGTAGGTTATAAATAAGGCTCAAGATAGAGTCAGCTTATAGAATGACCAATTCAAGCTCTTCAAAAATGTTATGTATCATCTACATAGTTTCAGAGAGCTATAATGGGATCAACTATTGAGGAGATGTCCTACCCCAATTCTGTTGTGATAAAAAGGGGGTCCATGCCTCACTTATCAATAGAAATGCTCACTTATTCAGTTTGTCACTGGCCAAGGATATTTTTGAAGCCATCAAAGATATGTCACATGACAAATCCCTTAGTATGGATGGTTACCCGGTTGAGTTCTTAACTCAACAGTGGAATGTTATAGGAAATGCTATCAACTTGGCTATTAAGGAGTTCTTCTACTCTGATAAGATGCTAAAGTCCCTTATTTAAATGGTATTCCAGAAAAGGGTTATATAAACTAAATGTGTTATGAAGGTTGAACTTAGTAAGGCTTATGACCGACTCCATTGAATGATGTTTCTTGAGGAGTACATATGTTGGCTGAAGTAGGTTTCCACACAAATTTACCTAGATATAATTTCTTGAAACTGAGGTTTATTAGTTTTTAAGTAAATACATAGCTCAACAAGAAAATATTATTACCTGTCCAACTTCTAATGAATCAAGATAGTCGTTTGTTCTGGTATAAATAGTCATTGTCTGCTCTTTTATCGTGAGAGAGGTGATTGGGACTGTTTAAGCAATTCACGTAATCGTTGACCTCTTGTCAATTGATTCTGAGTGGCTTTATCGAGATCAAAAGAAAATTATGCAAAGGCTTCTACTTCTGTGAATTGCACTCCAGTGGACCAAATTTGTTTTCTATTTATAGAAGAAAAGAAGTTATTGCCAAAAAGAAAAGTTCACGAGACATCATGGTACCTCCTATTTGATTAAGTTGATTAGAAGTGTTATCTGCTTGAGCTACTTATAAGCTATTTGTTTGAGTTACTTCCAAATTATTTATTTGAGCTACTTGTAAGTTATCTGCTTAAGCTACTAATAAGTTATCTGCTTGATTATAAACTTATCTAAAAATTTATGCATTTAAATGGACATTCACTATACAATATATTTATAATAATAATGTTTTTTTTGGTGATTATATAGTTTACATAATCCAGTTTTCAATTTGTGTGATGAGTCAAATGGCATTGTGAGCCCATATAAGATGATCATCAGCCCAAATGACTGAAAATAGTTAGATCCAAAATAAGATATTGACTATCACTATCTAGTGGCCCACCACTTCTAAATTCTCTCATTTGCACGTGTTGACAACTTTGCCTTTCTTTCTTAAATTCTTTTTCGTGTTTGAAAATGAACGAAAGTAAGGAAGATGAGAATATGGTATTATTTAATTTGACATAAAAATAATTTTAAAAATTTATAATTAAAATAATTTTTTAAATATTTATATTATTATAAATTATTTTATTTTGAATCAAAAAGAAATTTTAAAGTTAAAATATTTTTAATTACAAAGAAATGACATTTTTTTGACATCATATTATAAATAAAATAAATAATTATATAAATTGAGACCAAAAAAAAAAAAAAAATCTTCAGAAACCAATTGGAAAGAAATTGAGTAGACATTTAAACTTTAAAAAATGTAATATTTGAAGTTAAATCTGAATATGTCTCTAACTTTTAAAAAGTACTAAAAATTTTATAAGTGAAAAGTTATTCCCTTGAAAAATAAATTATAATCATTTTTTCAAATTTAAAACTCATTTTTAAATCCATCAAATATTTCACTTATATATATATATATATATATATATATATATATTGATTATCTTTATTACGGGTATTCAGATAATTTTTTTTAATAATTTTTTTAAAAAAAATTCAATATATAATCAACGCTATTTTAAATATTCTTTAAAAAATAAAAAAAGAGACTTAATACAAGGATATTCTTTTAACTTTATTATTTCAACACTTAAACTATAATATATTTCAATTAAAAAATTTAATCATAAAAATAAAATATCTATTAAATATTTTCTACTCAATTTTTAAAAAAAAAATTACGTATATTTTCAAGCTTTCATTATTGATAAAACAAATAATAATTAAATGGACAGTACTATTGGCCAGCCGCCATGGCCACTTATACTTGCAAGTGGCATCCATTTAAGAATTTGATATTTTAAACGAAGTTTTAAAATATGAATTGTTTGAAACTAGCACAATAATAGGCATAGAAATTAAAAAAGATATTGTTAATATTCACACAATAAATTAATTCGAAATTATGATAAATTATCCAAAAAAATTTGATTTTATTAGAATTGAAGAAATTCGAAAAAAAATTAGTAAAAAGAAATCCTTAAAATAAATATTCTAGCTCAAACTAGCGGATCACTTTGAAATTCTGCGTTCCAGCTTAAACTTGTGTGCCCCAAAGAAAATGCACGTTCCTCTTTATATATATATATATATATATATATATAAAGAGTTTAAAAATAAAAAACGTATATTTTTATAGTTTTCTTATAAGAAGAAGACTGAAATGCTTTTTCATGTAATATAAATCTTATACTTAAATAATCTAGAATATTATTATATATTGAGCGTATATATGATAGATATTTTTTTTCAAAAACACTATTAAAAAGGTTATTTATTGTGTAATTTTAGTGCATTTTGAGAAAAATAAATTTTATAATAACAACGATATATTATAAATATTATTGCATATTCTCCTCTATTTGTTGAATAATTTAACTTAAAGAGGAAAATATTTATATAAAGATTGTAACGCCTAAATTATACATATAAATGGTGTCTTAATTAAAAGATATATTTTTCAAATATCATAAATCCTATTGATTATTGTAAGGAATTTTCCAATTTTGGTATTATGGAACTCAAATTTAGTATAATATTTAAACATAAGTTACTAGAAAATTGTTATTTTCCCAAAGAATTCGATTCTCTTAACTCAGAGTAGGAATTTTTTCTTTAAAAAATCTCAAGATATCCCTTACCTATTTTGATCCTATATACTACTTTCTTTGTCTCACAGTAGTTATCATATTTCTCTTTTATATATTTTTTAAAAAGTTATAAATAAAACATATTTTTATTAATTTACTTTTAACTTTTTTCAGTGTAATCAATATTAAACGTCATAAAAAAAGTTTTTTTTTTCAAATCTATCATTATTTACTCTATTAGTAAAATTTTAATTAGATGAGACGTTTAAGAAGAATCAAAGTGTTTTATAAAATAAATATAACTCGAAACTCATAAACAAACAAACAAAAAAAAATTGGACACAAATTACTTAATTAGATATACCGACTACTAGTGACTGTTTCTTAAGTTATTTGGACTTTTATTAGTTATAATATTTTATTATATATATATATATTTCTTAATTTGTATTTTAATTAATTTATCTATCCTTTCTCTTTAAAATTACATTTTAAAAACTTTTATTATGATTCTAATTTTGTTTTTAATGATTATATCTTAATATAGTTAGTTTTGGATATATCTCATAGAAGGTGGTATATTTCATAACATAGAGGTGTAAGTGTTTGTTTTTAAAATATCGAAGAAATATATGAAATTGAGTCATATTTAACATAATTTTACCTAAATATTACTCTTTCTGTTTTATTTTAGTTGTTAGGATAACGTTTGTGCAACTCTCAAGAAAAAATTAATTAGGAGTGTAATTTAACTGATATACCCGTAATTAATTCTTTAATCTTTATCTATTTACATATATCTTAATTTTAGAATAGTTAATGCTAAGGATGAAATTTAAAGAATATAAATAATTCTCTCTCTTTATTTTTTTAAATTAATAAATATTTTATTATATCTAACAATTAATATAAAACGGAGGAAATATTGCAAAATTCTTTAAAAGGAAATAATATAAATGAAACTTATCTAACATAGATCAAATACCCAAAAATAAAGACTCAAAAAGGCAAATACCCCAAGATAAATTCCAAAAAATAGCGTCAAGATCACAAGAAAACTACAAAATGATATGTCCTTTTGTCTATCCCCACATTCAACACTTCAATGCATTCCCACTTGAACATGAAAGAAAGGTCATGGGTCCAAACCCCCCACCCCACCCAAGGGCAAAATCTCATCCTTAAAACTATAGATAAAATTTACCTTTTTAACCTCAAATTGTATTACTTTTTTGGTCATTAATATATTATTTTTAATTAATTTCAATAAAATAATAATATTTATTAATATTTAATAGTATTTTAATTTTTTTATTGTATTAACAACAATATATTCAGTGTAATCTCACAAATTGAGGTCTGGAGTGAGTGGTGTGTATATAGTCTTATCTTATCTCGTAAAGGTTGAGAGATTATTTCGAAAAAGTTATCGGCTCAAGTGGCGCATATCAAAAATCAAGTATGTAAAAAAAATACAATAGCAAAGAAATCATACAAAAAATAATTAGAAAGAGAATAAGTAGCAATTAGCAAATAATACGGTAACTGCAGCAAAGGAAACAATGGTTAATATTAAAATCAAAGAATAAAATAGTAGGAGGGTAATAATAACAGTAACTGACCTAACAGGTAATACAATAATTGCATCAAATAAGGAAACTAGACAACGCTCGATTAGCTACTTCTTCTACCTTAGTTTTTATTTTATTTTATCCTTAATAGCATATTTATATTTATATAAATATCTATAATTTATTTTAATTCTCAAATTTATTTTATTTTTTAAATTTCATTCTTAAATATTATATCGTATGAACACCATTAGAAGTAGTGCGTTATCATGGTTAATAATAAAATTATGATCAAAATGTGAATTAATTTATCATAATCAACCAATAGTCCCTCTATGTAAGATCTTTTATTTGTTTTGTAAGGTTTTGAGCCAATTTTTTCAAACTAAAGTAACATATTAGAAAGATCAGCTGAGAAATCAACAATTTATGTAAATTCATATATTTACTGAAATAATGTAACCACCGATATTATTAATAACATCGTTTTATAGTTAGTTTGGAGGTGAATTATGTATGTATTAAATCAAATAGAAGTAATATCATGTTAAATAGCTGATTAATTAGGAGGTAAGTTATTTATGTATAAAATTAATACTCTTTTTGTTCCCTTTTACTTGATAGGTATATTAAAAATAGTTGTTCCAAAATAATTATCAGTTTCAAAACTCAAGAAATAATTGACCATTTGTTTTCAATTCTACCCTTAGGGGCGTTTGATGGCTAGTTTGAAGGTGAGTTATGTAAGTATTAAATCTAAATAAGTAATATGATATTTGGTAGCTAGTTAGAAGGTAATTAAGTTATTATTCGTATATAAAAATTAATACAGTATTTGATTTGCGATTTGAAAACCCGCATAACCAATACATGTATAATTATGACGGAATCTATGTATTATCTTATGCAGGATAGAAATAAGTTATGCACGAATAACTAATACATGAATAACTAATTTCTGCATAAAATAATGCATAAACTCCCTCATAACTAATTCATGTGTTGCTAATACCCGCATAGCTCTAGCCAACTACCAACAACTTCTTAGTACTTAATTCATTCTAGAATGTGAAAAGAATGACTATTACATATGTTCAAAAAGTACCTATCAATTAATAAGGTTATATTAATCAAATTGCAACCTCTATTAATTTTTTTAAAGAATGTGTAAGTCTTATTCCATCAAGTAAAAAGGAACAAAGGGAGTACAGTATTTGGTTTGTAATTTAGAAAATCGCATAACTCATACATGTATAAATTACGAAGGAATCTATGTATTATTTTATGCAAAAATAAAAGGAAGAATAATAAATACATAAATAACTAAATCTCGCATAACTAATATTTCCTCCGTCTATTTTTACTTGTTCAATATTGACTTGAAACACTCCTCGAGGTGCATTAAATAAAACGATAATTTTACTATATCGCCTATTGGATATAATAAATTCAATATTTGAAAACTGCATTGGAAATTTATTATACTCCCTACCGTCTACTTTTACTTGTTCCTTGTACTAAAAATTAAGGGTATACACAGGTCGGTTTGATTCGATTATTGGTCAAAATTAAAATAAACCCAAATTAATTTAAAAATTATTAAAACCAAACCAAACCAATTAAAACATATATATTTATCGATTTGATTGTCACCGGTTTCAATTCGATTTGGTTCGATTATTCGGTTATTCATCATACACGAAAATTTTTAAAAAAATAATAAGACTACACGATCAATAAAGAAACTCATTACTAGAATGAATAGATGAAAGAATAACCATAATTTGGTATATATCTGGACCAAATGTTACTTATACATTGCATGAAGAACCAACAAAACAACACCAACATCAGACATAACACAGTACTTCTTGGGGTTAGTTAGTTTAACCATTTCATCACAAAGACAACAACCCAAAATTTTATACATCTAACATAACTTTAAATTATTAAATCAAGGAAATACTTTTTCAAAATAGTAACCTTGCATGCAAAGTATTGATTAGTTTTGTTACTTAATTACAAAGAATATAAACTCTGCTTCCTCAACTCAACTTTTCAACATAAAAATAAACAAAACTCATGGAGGCAAAAATAATCATCTTCCTCAATTGAACTTCTCGTTGGAGAAACACTGCCTCATCCTCGTGAATTAAAGAACAAATAATTTGTTACGCTATATTTTTTAGGTTTTAGTGGAAGTGAAGTAGCTCAACAATGACCTTAGTGCTGAAACTTTATTTATTATTTTGTTGGGTTTGAACCCAATATGGGCCTTCTTATTTTTCTTTTGGTTGTGCATTTGCAGTCTTTTATTTATTAAATAAAATTTGATAGATACAATTAGTAATAAAAATGATATATTATGTATACATAATTATAAAAAAATATATGATTTATCGATTTCGGTTATTTCTTTGATTATTTTGAACAAAATCAAAATCAAATTAAATATTATCAATTTTTAAAAATATAAAAACAAACCAAATAAAAATCAATTTATTTAATCGGTTTGATCTGGTTTTCAATTTGATTCAGTTATTAACCAAACCGTGAACACCCCAATTAAAAATAGATGTCCACCTTTTCTTGTTCTCTTTAAAAACTCAAGACATAATTTATCACTTAATTCCTAATTTATCTTTATTATTAACTATAGTCATTCCTCAATATATTTCTCAACATATTGTATTAATTATATTCAAAAGGCAATATAGTAAAATTGCCATTCTATTTAGGATTTGTTTGGTTGGAAAATGAGTTATCCCGGGATAACTAATCCGAAATTGGGATAACCCGTTAAGAAATAACCATAGAAACGAAGGAATCCACTATTTTGATTTCTTTTATTACTAGCTTTTTGATATCTAAGAAAATACAATTTCTTATTTCGCAGTGAAATACCTATTGTTATCCCACCCTCAATGAGCAATTAATAAGAAATAAATTATCTTGAGATTAATATTTAGATGGATTTATCTCATGTTTAGTTGCAATAAAATCTCGGGATAACTTATCTCACATTGATGGTGGGATAAAATAACACTATAATTTTGAGATATCTAATTTCGGGATAAGTTATCTTGATATTTTATCCCAATCAAACGTGAGATAAACCCATCTAAAAATTAATTCCGAGACTATCGATTCATTATTTCTCATTGAGGATGGAATAACAATTTTGGATTATCCCAACCTGGGATTAATTATCCCGAAATAATTTATTTCTTAATCAAGCGATCCCTTATTATTTCTTAAGGGTATGCCAATTTAATACTAGATAAGTAAAAATAAATGGAGGAGTACTTAGTAATAAGAGCAAATTAGGAATTAAGTGAATAGATTTTATCTCAATTTTTTAATTTGGACAAGTAAAAACGAACATTTATTTTAAATATAGTGGATAAGTAAAAGTGGACGGAGAGAGTACCTGCATAAAATGATATTCCCTCCGTTTCAAAATAAGTGGTATTTTTAGCTTGAGCACACCCCCTTAAGAAATTACTTATTTCTAAAAAGCAAAATGCATTATTACTAACTTATTTTGGAACAAAATGAAAAGGCTAAAACACTACTTATTTCGAATCGGGGGAGTCCTCAAAATTAATTTCTATTTACTAATAGGCGCATAATATTAATTACTAGCTAAGAGTTGTGACGGAATAAATGAAATTCTTTATTGTTAATTAGAAATTTTCAAAGTCGAAGCCTAGTTAATTAGGTATGAAAAAATGCCATTAAAATTTCAAATTAATCGAGCCTCAATATAAAAATACGTAATCACTGATGTCAGTAATATCATTCCAAAAAAACACTTGCAGACAAGATGTAGATTTTTCTCACTATTTCACAGGAAATAACTTAATTTCCTAATAAGAACATTAATTTCTTTATTAAATACACTCATCAAATGCATCTACATCTTTCTTTCTTTTTTCTTTATTTAATTAACGTTATTAATAATGATAGATATCCTTCATTAATGAATTTCTTTTTTCTCTTTAATTAACATTATTTATTAATAATGATAGATATCATTCATTAATGAATTCCCATAAATCATAATATGTAGTAATTTGTTTTTTAATTTTCTAATTCTATGTTACAACATTTATTAATTCACCTTCTGTAATTTAATTTAAGTATTAGATATTTGATCAATAGACTATAATTAAGCGAAATACAAAACTTAATAATATTTTTATCTCGTTATATAATACTTTTAATTTTTATGTGTCAGAAAAGACTGTCTTCACGATCTGACATATTACTTTTGATGCGATCCCTAAAAAATCTTTGTTGAAATATTGTTATATGTTAAAATATACTAAAACTTAGCAAAATATTACATGTAATCATATAAAAATATTTTTATATATTTTTATCTTGACCATCAAATCCACAATAAGTACATGTGATCCATTATTCAAAATACATTGTTAGAACTTAACAAAGTACTAAGAAACATTTGCACATATGCTAATGAAAATTACAATTCTTATTGTAATTTTTGCCTCTCGAAGGCTCAAATTAAGTTCTCAATAAGAAAAACCATTGAATTCTAGTGCATAACAAAAGAATGTTTTCACATATTTACTAATTTTGATGCGATTTCTAAAAATTTTCTCAAAATATTGGAATTATATCAAAACATAATAAAACTTAACAAAATATTATACGTGATCATATAAAAATTTGCACATATTCTTATCTCAGAATATAAAAAAATATTATTTTCATGATCAGTACACGTGATCCGTAATGTTCTTCTCCTTTTGTAACCTTCTCCTCTCAAATACTCAAACTATGTTCTTATATTATTTTTAACGTTATCGTTGATTTTTCCCGAAAAACTGGTGCGTGTTCAAAATACACTACTAAAGTTGACCAATATGGAATGCCCCTAGTTTTCAAGTGTCAAGAAAAACTGTCTTCACAACCTGACATATTGCTTTTGGTGCGATCCATAAAAAATATCTTTTGAAAAATCATTATATGCTAAAATATAGTAAAACTTCGCAAACTATTATTACATGTCACCATATAAAAATATTTATATATATTTTTATCTTGACCATCAAATTGACGATCAGTAGATGTGATCCATTACTCAAAATACATTATTAGAACTTAACAAAGTACTAAAAGTAACTCTATGAAATATTTACACATATGCTAAATTAAAATTACATTTCTTATTGTAATTTTCCCCAACTCAAAGGCTCAATCTAAGTTCTCAATAAGAAAAACCTTGAATTCTTAGTGCATAACAAAAGAATGTCTTCACATTCTAATTTTGATACGATTCCTAAATTTTTTTTTGAAATACTGGTAAGTATCAAAATAGACAAAAACTTAACAAAATATTATGCGTGATCATATGAAAATTAACACATATTCTTATTTCAGACATAAAAAAAAAATTATTTTCATGATGAGTACATGTGATCCGAGAGTCTTTCGGAAATAGCCTCTCTATCTTTAGAGGTCTGCCTACATTCTACTCTACTCACATCCCACTTGGTGGAATTATACTGTGTGGTTATTGTTGTGTTGTTGTTGTTGCAGTACACGTGATCCGCAATGCTTTTCTCTTTTTGTAACCTTCTCCTCTCAAATACTCAAACTATGTTCTCGCCGAGGGAAATCTCGAATCTCGTGCATTAAAAAAATATTTTCACAATTAAATATATTATTTTTGGCGTTATCGTTGATTTTTCCTGAAAAACTGGTGCGTGTTCAAGTATACTACGTAAAACCTAGAAAAATGCTACACGTAACTATATAATATATTTACATATTTTTTTTAATCTCGAATTATAAAAAAAATTATTTTCACGATCAGTACATGTGATCGGTTATTCAAAATACAATATTTAAACTTAACAAAGTACTAAAAGTAACCCTATGAACTATTACACATATCCTTATGAAAAACACATACACTTTAAATTTGTAAAACCTCCCTTTTATAAAGCTCAAACTATATATTTTTAGTTTTTCATTTGACATTAAATTTTTATATTAAAATTTAATTAAATTTAAATTTCTTTCTCAAAAATCTCATATTAAGTGTAAAATACTTTTTAATAAAGATTATTCATCTTTAAAGCTCAAATTTAATTTTTTTAATTAAAAATAAAAAGAATATCCATCATTCCATCATAATCCTTTTATAATAATTGCATTCTCAATAAGGAAATCTCTTGAAAATTCACAAAATATAATATAAACTCCAAAAAAGAAAAAGAAAAAGAAAACTATAAAAAATTCATTTGGTTTGGCTTTTAACAGAGAAAAGAGTAAGACACCTTTCGCCTGTCCCCTATATTAATCCCCACCTCCACAACAAATAAAATACTATTTAGTACTATAAATTCCCTAGTTCTCTCCTTTCTTCTCTCTCTATACCTTCTATACTCTGGAGGGTCAATTGTTCTCGTTTGAACAGACTTTTGGAAGTAAAAAAAGAGACCCTTTGAGGTATTCTTCTTCTTCTTCTTGCCTTTCTCCTTTGTAAAGATGTTTTTCTGTCATCAAGTTGAGATTTTTATTGGGTTTTTGATGTAGATACATTTTGGGTTTCTTGATTTTTTGTGTTCTGAGATTTTGTTTGACTTCATTTTTAATCTTGGTTTTACTGAATAGCTTTCTCTGTTATGTTTTGACTTGTGATTCAGTATAAAAATTGGAGCTTTGGTTTCAAGATTGGATTTTTCTGTTATTTGACTTCATGTTTGATCATGGTGGTTTTGCTGAACAGCTTTCTCTGTTATGTTTTTTTGCCTTGTGTTTCTGTATAAAGATTGGAGCTTGGATTTCAAGATTGAATTTTTCTTTTTTTTTTTTTTGTAAATTGTTTTAGTTGAATTTGGTTTTTTTTCTTCACATCAAGTGATAAATCTAACATATGAAATGACTCTTATGGTTTCTTTAGTTCTCTGGCACCAGAGAGAGTCAGTTACAAGGTTTTTAAGAAACAACCCCCCCACCCCCTCATTTTTTCTGTTTTTGTTCTTGTGATTTCTGGTTGTGGGGTTATAAAATTTCTGATATTTCAGATCTAAAAGTTTGTCAAATTTTGCTATAAAGAGTTCTGGTAAAATGAAGTAAAAATCCCTTTTTTTGTCCTAAGATAAGCTTGGGTTTTTTAACTGATGTGTACAAATCTAGGCTTGTTTTTATAAAAGTGCTATATCACGGATGTCAGTACTACCTATCTGCTAAAAGGGCTACCTTTTTTCTCTTATAGCTTTTTGTTGAGCTCCATGTGGTTGTTGTGATCTTCACATGTCTTATCACTTCTCTTTTTTTTCTTTTTTTCTTTTTTGGTGATTCAGTTCTACAAATTTTGTAGGTGCTTCTGATATTGATGCTTCGTTTCCTTTATGGCCAGTAGTTATCTTGACTAGATGTGACTTGATTTATAGGCTTGTTTGTTTTGTTTTTTTGTTTGTTTGTTTGAATTAAAATAGCCTTTGGTTGTTGCTAGATGCAATCAATTTAGATTTTCTTATTTTCCTTATATTTGTATTTGCAGGAGGGAAGGTTATCATCTAATTGACCAACTACAATAAATTTTGGCCTATATCCCAATTTATGTGAAGAGGATAGGATAGCCTGTGGATTTTGAGGATACCTGTTAAATCCCATTTTGTTTCTTGAAGGTTGCTGCTTTTTTTTAAAACCCAAATTCAGGGTTTCCAAGATGATGATGTTTGAAGAGATGGGGTTTTGTGGTGATCTTGATTTCTTCCCTGCTCCACTAAAGGAGGTGGAAGCAGCTGTTGCACCTGCTGAGCCGGAGCCGGAGCCGGAGCCATTGATTGATGATGATTATAGTGATGAGGAGATTGATGTGGATGAGCTGGAGAGGAGGATGTGGAGGGACAAGATGAAGCTGAAAAGGCTGAAAGAAATGAGTAAGGGTAAGGAAGGAGTTGATGCTGTCAAACAACGCCAGTCTCAGGAGCAAGCGAGGAGGAAGAAGATGTCGAGGGCACAAGATGGGATCTTGAAGTACATGTTGAAGATGATGGAAGTATGTAAAGCTCAGGGTTTTGTTTATGGAATTATCCCCGAGAAAGGAAAACCGGTGACTGGGGCATCTGATAATCTCAGGGAGTGGTGGAAGGATAAAGTGAGGTTTGATCGCAATGGACCTGCTGCGATAGCTAAGTACCAAGCTGATAATGCCATCCCTGGCAAGAATGAGGGATCTAATCCGATTGGTCCTACCCCTCACACCTTGCAGGAGCTTCAAGATACCACCCTTGGTTCTTTATTGTCAGCTTTAATGCAACACTGTGATCCTCCTCAGAGGCGATTTCCATTGGAAAAAGGCGTTTCACCTCCATGGTGGCCAAATGGACAGGAGGATTGGTGGCCTCAATTGGGACTGCCGAATGATCAAGGTCCTCCACCTTATAAGAAGCCTCATGATCTGAAGAAGGCTTGGAAGGTTGGTGTCCTCACAGCGGTGATCAAGCACATGTCCCCTGATATTGCTAAGATTCGCAAGCTGGTAAGGCAATCAAAGTGCTTGCAGGACAAGATGACAGCAAAGGAAAGTGCAACTTGGCTTGCCATCATCAATCAGGAGGAAGTTTTGGCTCGAGAACTTTATCCTGATCGCTGTCCACCTTTGTCCTCAGCTGGCGGTAGTGGAACTTTCATTATGAATGACAGCAGTGAGTATGATGTTGAAGGTGCAGTTGATGACCCTAACTTTGACATTCAAGAGCAAAAACCAAACCATCTCAGTTTGCTGAATGTTAATGTTGAGATGTTCAAGGAGAGGCTGCCTCTGCAACAACAATCTCATCCAATCAAGGATGAAATTATTGCCAACTTTGATTTCACTCGCAAGAGGAAGCCGGCTGATGACTTGACCTTTATGATGGATCAGAAGATATATACTTGTGAGTGCCTTCAATGTCCGCATAGTGAGCTTCGCCATGGTTTTCCGGACAGATCCACCAGAGACAATCATCAATTAACTTGCCTTTTCAGAAATACTTCCCAATTTGGAGTTTCAAACTTTCATGTGGATGAAGTCAAGCCAGTTGTCTTCCCTCAACAGTATGTCCAGCCAAAGCAGACTTTGCTTCCGGTTAACTCAGCTCCACCCTCCTTTGATCTATCAGGACTTGGGGTTCCTGAAGATGGGCAGAGGATGATCAATGATCTTATGTCATTCTATGATAGTAATGTACAAGGAAATAAAAGCTCAATGGCGGGGAACGTTGTGGTGTCCAAAGAGCAGCCTCGTCAACAGCCTAGTGTTCAACAGAACAATTACCTACAAAGCCAAGGGATTATGTTGGAGGGAAGTATCTTCGGGGACACCAACATTTCTGCTAATCAGTCAATGTTTGTGCAAGGAGATCGGTTTGATCAGAGCAAGGTTATGACTTCACCATTCAATGCAGGCTCTAATGACAATTTCCATTTCATGTTTGGGTCTCCGTTCAATTTACAATCCACTGATTACTCTGAATGTCTTTCTGGGATTTCACAAGATGACATGCCGAAGCAAGATGTTCCGGTCTGGTACTAGCAAGGAGATTATGCAAATATATATCAGGTGGATTTCAAATTGCCTACAGTTCTCTCAGTTTGGTTTTTCTGTTACCATGTAGTTTTAGAGGTTGGAAGATCCTGCGTGGCGTAATAAACAAGGAGTAGTAAGAGATGTCCTCAGATATTCGCCTTGCTGGTTAGAAAGAACTTATAGTTGTTTTTTAAATAAGGTAGCTGTCGTTTCGTTTTCATATAATTCTGTATAGGTTAGCTTTATCCGATAATCAACCTTGTTTTAAGTTTCTCAAATAGCTGGTACTTCATGGTTGGTTTGGAGACTTTGTCAGCTCTTTTGTGCCTATTTCTAGTCCTGGCCATGCTAGTATAAAACTGTTACAATCCTCTGCTGGTGCAGGTCTTCTTGTTAAATGTTTTTTAAGTACTATTGTCATATGGTGGTTGTGTAATGTGGCCAAAGCTGTGTGATATGTTAAGGTTTGTTAATTTGATGATTTCCTAAGTTAATGTTTGGTTTGCTATACAATAGAATTAGTATCTGGTCAAAATTTGTCAGTGTTGTGGATTTGCTTCTTCACATGTTCTTTCTAATATTAGTGCTTTGTTAGGTGCTCTATTTTATTTTTCCATTGAGGTCTAATTTAGACCTGTGTTCGATAGATAGTTGTTCGTATACTGATGAGGGATGTCTGAATTCTCGAGAAGAGAGGAGCCGTGTAGTCCCCCGGACCAAAGTGTTTGCTACAAAATTAGTACTATTTTTGGTTTGGTCAGCCTTAAATCAATTATAGTTGTTTGAGGAAAGGACTAGATGGGGTTTAACTAGTGAAAAATGGGCTTTTGGCTTTAAAAGTAATTTATCATGCCTTAATTTGGTGGATGGAATAGTTGTCCTTGCATCTTAAAATGGTAACCTAATCAACTTTGAGGATTAATGGCGCCCAATTTGTAACTTAGTGAATGATAGGGTCGATGGTATTGTTAGCTTTAGATTTAGACGTTCTTGAATTTAAAACACATTACTAATCGCCTGTTTGGCTAAACTTCTAAAATTAGCTAATTTTGAGAAGTATTCTTTTTTAATATATATAAAAAAAAGTGCTTATTAAAAAAATACTTTTGATGAGAAACAATTTGTGTTTAGCCAATAAATTTTTAAAAAAAAACATTTTTGAGCAGCAATTAGTGTTTGGGTAGGCTTTTTAAAAATGCTTCTAAGTGTATTTTTTTCGAAAGTGCTTTTCAAATAAGTGTTTTCGAGGAAAAGCTATGTTTTTAGCTTCTAAAAAATAGCTTATGTTGCTCTCTAAAAGTATTTATTTTCTCCTAAAAGCTTAGCCAAAACACCTTATTTTATTAAAATAAACACTTTTAGTATCCGGAAAGCTTGATCAACCAGACTATAAGAGTCTGAATTTTACTTCCTATATATTCAATGGTCCCTCCGTGTTTGACCTATGTTAACTTTTCTTTTGTATAAAGTCAAACGACTTGAAATTTTAGGAGCAAACACGATATTTTTTCTGTCTCACAATTGAAGTTTAAAAGTTAAATCTTTTAAGTTTGATTGTATTAGAACAAGGAATTTTAAAGTATTTTTGAGATATAACTTAAATATTTTGAAGCTAGTAGAAAGTACTACTCCCTATGTTTCAATTTTTTTCGTCTTATTTTCTTTTTAAGTCCATTTAATTTTTTTTTTATAACTTTTTAATTCTAACATTTCATGTAACATGTTTAATACCACAAGATTTTAAGATTATTTTGACACATTCTATATAGTTTTTATTTAAATCTGCAAAATTTAAAAGTATTTTTTATTTTTCTTAAACCCCGTGCAAAATCGATATTAGACAAACAAATTTAAATAAAAAAATATAAATCATCAAATATAATTTAAAATATTTAAAAAATATTTAAAAAATATTACGATAAAAAAAGACTCGTTTGAATCGCGAAATTTGGAAGCATGTGAAAGGAAAAAGCATTAAGAAAACATTTTTCACCATTTTTAGTAAATCCTAGTTATTTCCCCAAAAGTCATTTGTTTTGCTTCAGAGTTTAGTTTTCAATAACAATAATAATTGGAGTTGACCATTGATTGTTATTTATTTCTTTTTAATTTTATTAGCAAATCAAGAAGATATGAAAATGGAATCTGAATAGGAAACCATTTGACTTGAGTAACAAACAAGCTGTATTTATTTATTTTTCTTCCTTAAGGAAGAATATCATTTGACCACACTTATATGTTGTTTTTATTGTTTTAATTTTTGTGATATATATATATTTTAAATTACTTAAAAAAATTTGTTTATTTTTAATGAATTTATAATTATATAAATATTTAATATTTATTTTAAGTTATAAATTTTAATGTTTAACTTTTTCTTATGTCAAATCAAATGATAAATAAATTAAAACGGGAAGAATAATTTTTTTTTCCTTCTCCTTTTTAAATTATTATATTTGTATTATCGTGAATCTCATCGTCAAAGTTAAACTAGCTAGAGGCACCTACCATAGGTTTATTTCACAATATATACGATGTTTCTAAATAGTTTAAGCCTAAATTATTTTTCATTTTTTTCTTTTTAAATTTTACTTAATTTGTTTAAGTTTGGACTGATTATTAATTCATTTATTTATTAATTCAATCTATTTTAGTCTAATTCATTCAAAATATAAAAGTAATGGATTGATATGTAGTCCAAATTATACCATGAGAAATCTTGTCAAATATTTTTTTATTTGATATGTTATATATAATCATAAAAAAAATAATTTTATTAGATACTAAAAATTGTAAAAGAACAAATAAAGCAATTAAAATTTAGTAAGAATTTAGCGAATTGAGTTATGACCTGTCTTTTAACTTATTTCAACTCGAGTAATTTTTAGATGAATCAATAATCCGCTAAGTTATTTAAATCAATCTATTTTTGCCTAAATTCAACTTATCCCGCTCATTTAACACCCCTATTCACGATCCTTATTTTAAAATCAAATGGGAAGTCAATGAATTAAAAAGAAGAATACTGTAATCTCCAAATCTTTCTAATATAATAATTAGGAGGGAACATAGTTTACACCAATTCGAAATTCAAATTCCATAAATATTTGGTTTTGATCTATGAATTATGAATTGGATTTTAAATTTTGGTTGTTCAATTGGTCAAAAAAAATTTAAAATTATTTTTTAGGAAAACAAGCTCCTTGAAAAATAAGGAAGATGATTTCTCTAATGAAAGTAAGAAAAATAAGTCGCATTGTCTCCTCTTCTCCATCACCCCCCAACCCCTACCCCCAAACACCCTGCCCACTCCCTAACCCAACCACCCCTGTTCCCAACAACCCCCTGCTCTCCCCTCCCCTGCCCATAATACCCATCACCCTGCCCACCTCCGACCCCATCTTAGTTTTATCTTAGATAAGTAAGAAACCACTTATTTTTTTAGAAAATATTTTCTTCCCGCTAACACATCCTTTATTTTTAAAGTTCCTGAATTTCGAATTGAACATCAGATTAAGAGCCCGTTTGGTTTAGCTGGAAAAAAGTGACTTTTAAGCATAAGTGCTTAAAACGCTTTTTAAGTGCTGAAACTTATTTTATAAATAAGTAGTTATGTATTTAGATAAAAGTGTTGAAGCTAAAAAAAAGTTATTGATGTGTTTGGTACATAAGTGTTGTTAAGCACTTATTTTGGATCAAATGACTGAAATACCCTTAAAGCTGTTAAAATAAAAAGTGAATTACTATGATATTTATATTTCTAAAATAATTAAAATTTATATCAATTTATATTTTTATTTATTTTTAATATAAACTAATTATTTAAGTTATTTTTAATTTTTTAAAATATGTAATTTAAATAAAATTAGGTAAATCTCCCCTTTACTTCTTATTAGGAGTATAGTTCTATTTTTTATTTGTAAAATTGAATATAATAATTTAAATGAATTAATACTACCTCGATTTTTTTTTCTTTTTTTCTTTTTTCAGATTTTAAATTATTTTTTTCTAATATGCACAAAAAAATAAAAAAAATTCAAAGATTTGTGAGGGTATTATTGAAATTAAGAAAATATTATGGGGTAAAAAGGTAAATAGTTTGGTCAAACTTAAATGACTTATAAGCCAAAAAATAAAAAGTTGGTATTTACCAATTTTTGACTTTTAGCTTTTTTAAAGCACATTTCAACTTTTTTAAACACTTTTTGATAAAGCCAAACACTATAAAAAATTAAAAGTGCTTATAAGCTGGTTTGACCAACTTATAAGCTAAACCAAACACCCTCTAAGTATCTGAAAATGGAAAATTTATGTGCCTTATAGTTAAACCTACCCATATCATATGTACCTAGTGCTAGTAACTAGTAAGTCCAATTTCTAAAGATTCAATAGATTAGTATCCAACAACTCTATCCATTATAGTATTAAGTCTAATATGAAAAATACACGGCCTAGGCGACAGGGTGACATCAATCCTTGTTAACTGTAGAAAGTTATATACATTTTAAGGAGCAAATTATTAAGTGAATTAAGCCCGTTAATTGTTATACCCGCCTTAAACACTCAAAAGAGAAAACTTGAAAATTTCAAAATATCCGAACCGATTAATCCAAAGTCGAATTTAAAAAATTCAATCTGAACTTACTTGAATTGAATTTAAATTATAATTTTTTTAATTCAAAAATAAAAACTTCAAACCAAAATTTTCATATCCAATTCAAACGACCCGATCATTTCCCTGTTAATAACTTAAGAAACAAATTCTCTTAGCTAACTCATTTATATCCTATTTTCTTGTGATTCTATTATTTTCTTTCAACTTTTTTTTTTCTTGTTTAAGAGTCAAAGGAATTGAAATTTTAGGAGCAATTTTGTGTAATTATTCTTAATCATATTTATCCCTACTAATTTCAATAAGCTTGCTGATGATTTAAACAATAATAATTATAGTTGACCTTGAAAAGTATTTTTTTAAATTATTTTTTTTTAATCTAAAACAAATCAAGGGAATATTGGAAATGGATGCTGAACGAAAACCCATTAAGTGACTTTAACCAAAAAAAGAAAAAAAAAAAAAACGTGAGTGTAACTTTTAAATAAACAAATGTTCTTAATTTAGGGTGTGTTTGATAGGATATTAATATATTGTTTTAAAAGTAGGTGGATTCTTATTTATTTTTCTGTATTCGGTTCGCAAATAAGTAAAAAATATTATTCTAAAAGTATTTATATATAATTTAGACAAATATTATAGGAGGTGAGATTGGGGGATTAGGGATGCCGGATGGTAGGGATACAGATCGCCTATGGATTGGGTTAAAAATGAAATGTATTGGAGGGTATAAGGGATAATCAATGTGAAATTGTCACTTATGAAATTCGTTTTTTCTACTTTCACATTAAGGAAGTCATTTTTCTCATTTTTAAGGAACTTATTTTTTTTAAAAGAATATCTTTAAAAAATTTTGACCAATCGAATATGAAAAAATTTAAAAAAAATTTTCAAGTTATTTATTTTTTTAAAAAAAAATTCTTACTCTTTATTTATGTTCATAATATTGTAAATCTCATTTTTCAAAAGTGATAGGGAAAATTAGTCAATGATTCTAGAAATTAAACCACATACCTTTGGTGTTCTTTGTCATCATCACGTATATAATGTGCTAATTAATAAGTATGTGTTGCTATATTGATGTTGGTTATATATAACAGATCAATGATCTATTAGTATTTAAGTATTCCTTATTTATTCTAAATATACTAAATTAATTTAAAATATCATATATTTGAAAATATAATTTGATAAAGAAAAAAGAAAGATCCTTGGTAAAAAAAAAGTGAACTGAAATTAAAATAAGTGGGATTGAGGTTATAATTTTACTACGTGTACTACTTGAGTGCAAGGGCGAAATACACCTATTAAGGTCGGACTAATTTGAATTTGTGCTAAAAAGTCCTATCTAGGGGATGAAGTGTTCTTTATTAAAGATAACCTCATTCACATGCTCAAACCCGAGACCTTTGATTAATTAAAGATAGAGAGGTACTTACCAGCTCATCATATCCTTTGATGGTGAAAAAAATGGGCATAACATATAGATAGACACTTTAACTTGACCTCAACTGACGACTAAACACTCTGACTTTGAATATGCACATCTAAACACCTCAAATTGTCTCTGATCCACTAGGTCAGTTGAACACTTTAACATACAAAATAATCATCTAGGCACCTCCAAAATTTATGTGTTACGTCATCTTCGGATATCTACCAAACACAATAAAAATTGGAGTGTTCAACTACCATTTAAGATCAAGTTAAAATGTCTAGCTATATGTATACGAGTCCTAAACCTAATCGGTAAAAAAGTTGAGCAAAAACGCCAAAAGGATAACCTTTGTGGGTTATCAAAGGGGATAAAGCGCCTCAAGCCTCATGCCCCATTTGTTATTCTGTTATACTAACAGGAGACGTCACACTTTTGTTCCTGGTCGTGCCTAGCCCAACTCCCCATTTATTTATTTATTTATTAAATTTTATTTTAGCGTGAAAGTTCCCACGACATACTTTGATTTATTCTCTTCTTGGTCGTACACATTTCAACGTTCCATTTATATATATATATATATATATATATATATATATTTAAATTTATTTATTTATTTATTAAAAAAAAGGTCATTTTGGGCGTGGGGACTCCACGACCCATATTTTAAAAAAAAATTGATACTTGCTCTGAAGTTTGCACTGCAAAAGGTTATATATCTATATTAACTGCCTCCCCGCTTCACATGAATAGAACGAGTTCGCTTCATGATTTCGCGACATACCAAATAAGGGATTGTTAGAAGAAAACTCCTATAGTGGACAGCTATAAAGCGCTACTTCTAAAATGATCGTTAAGGTCATTCACTCGATTCCTTCGGCGGCTCTGCTACCGATGGATCAATATATGCTGCCTGTCTATCATGTCAAAGGCGCTGCTGGTGGATATGCCAAAGATGTCCTGGCTCTGAACCGAGTCAAATGGAATTGAAAAGACTTTTTTGATATTTCAAGATGGCATCTCGAAAGTGCAGCTAGTCGGTTTAATCATGAAAACGTCCAAAAAGAAATTAGTAGTATAAAATACCTAATTTCCTCTGAATATATCAACCTAAGGTAGTTAATCACTTCTCTGTCTCTAATTAGTTGTCATATTTTGTTTCTTGAAAGTCAATTTAACTAATTTTTGAAGTAAAATTAATTTAATTTTGCTTGAAAAATTAAATTTTTTTATTTTTTAAAATTAAAAAAATATTATGTTAATTTGATCAATTTGACTAAAATTAAACTTTTTGCTTCTCGCGTCTGGAAAGGCAATTTGTTAATTTAACATAATATTTTTTAAAAATTTAAATATTATGTTGATTTAATCAATTTGACTAAAATTTAATTTTTTGCTTCTCGCATCTCGAAAGTTAATCTGTTAATTTGACTACTTTAAATATTTTTTAAAACTAAAAAGATATAATGTAGATTAATTAATTTGACTAATTTTTGAAGCAAAATTAAATTAAATTAACATAATATTTGTTAATCTAAAATTTAACTTTCAAGATGCTAGAAGCGTGAAGCAAAATTAAATTCACATGAAAACTTATACTAATTTGGGACGCGAGAAGCAAAATTAAATTAATTAATTGACTTTCGAGAAATGAAACATGATACCTAATTTGAGACGGAGAAGTAAATTAACTACCTCATAATTCAGATTGATATATTCAGAGAGAATTAGGTAATTTATACTACTAATTTCTTAATTGAGCTTATATTAGAAAAGCCATGTGATGTAGGGAGGCAACTAATATAAATATATAAATTTTTGCAGTGCAAACTTCAGAACAAGCTAAGTATCATTTTTTTTAAAAAAAAGATGGGTCGTGCGATTTCCCCACGCCCAAAATGATTTTCTTTTGAAAAAATAAAAATAAATAAGGCGCTGGGATGTGTACGGCCAAGAAGAGAATAGATCAAAGTATATCGTGGGAACTTTCACACCAAAATAAATTTTTTAAAAGATTCTTTTAAAAAAAATGGGGCGCTGGGCTAGGCACGATCAAGAAAAAAAGTTTGACGTCTCCCATTAGTGTAACGGAATAACAAATGAGGCGTGAGGCTTGAGGCGATTTATCTCTTTTGATACATAACCCACAAAAATTTACCTTTTTGACATTTTTGATCAACTTTTTTACCGATTAAGTTTAGAACTCATATGTATACTTTCAAAGTTAATAGTGCTATTTAAACTAACTAATTGATCAGTACAAAAATCAAACAAAATCAAAATGGTTTATGTCATGAAATTTAACCCTTGCTTCTTTTTTTTTTTAACCCTCATCCATTCTTTAATAATTCTTAATTAATATGGATCACAAATAGACTTTGGAAGTCAGAAATCTTCAATGTGAAGTTATACTTTCTGGCAGAAGAACATGTAAAGCTGGATCTAGCTGTTTTTGTTACCTATATATATGCATGTATCTGTACATTTTCTTTGATTATCAATAGATCCAATATCCTAAAGTAGAAAAAAAAGAGATTATCTATACATAAAACATGTAATAGATTATGTATATATATAAGTAGTGTTCAAGACAAATGCAATAGGAACTGTCCTAAAAATACAAGACAATATTTGTAGAGTAGGCTAAATGACTAACCACTGTTTGATATGTGTAAGGTAACTAGCCAAATGATTGTTAAGACTATATTTTCAGGGGTCGTTTGGCAGAGAAACAAGTTATTCGGGATAACTAATTTCGGATAGGAATTGTTATTCCACCCTCATTGAGTAATAAATAGTTCTGAAATTAATTTTTTGATGAGTTTATCTCACATTTGGTTGGGATAAAATCTCGGGATAAATTATCCCGCTACCCTAGGACCGTTATAGTTACGCCGCCGTTCTCCGGGGCTTCGGTCGCCGGTTCCCCTATCATCAGGTCACCAACTTCCTTGACCTTCCAGCACTGGGCAGGTGTCAGCTCCCATACATGGTCTTACGACTTTGCGGAGACCCGTGTTTTTGATAAACAGTCGCCCGAGCCTGGTCACTGCGACCCCCTTTATGAGGCGGAGATTGGCCCTCGAGTGCAAAGACAAAAGGTTTGTCTTGGTATCGTGTTCATACCATTGTATTGAATGATCCCGTTCGGTATAATATTGTTTTTATACCACTATCAATGTGGGATAACTAATTCTGAGATTAGTTATCCCAAGATTTTATTCCAACCAAACTTGGAATAAACTCATTCAAAAATTAATTTCGATACTATTTATTCCTTATTCGCTATTGAGGATGGGATAACAATTCCGATTATCCCCAACCCGAGATTAGTTATCCGGGATAACTTGTTTTCCTACCATACCACCTCTTAGTCTAAAATGCTAAACTAACTCCAATATTAATGATCACCTACTAGGATAATTCTGAAAAGCAAAACAGATTACAATTAAAGATCAAAAGACTCAAGCTTAACCTAACTCAAAAACTACGACAACTTCTTCTTCTGAAACAAGTTCTCTCATTGATCAGCTTGAATTGTTCACACACCTGCTTGCAATCAACTGCTATTTTATATGAAAAATTGAATAGGTTTCAATAGCAGTAATGTGGTGCTTTATATAGGAGTGAGGTTTGACTGAATTCTTTATACTTTGTTCTCCTCAATCAAAAGTATTTTGGTTAAAGAATTTAGTTCTATTTGGACTTGATTTTCTTATTTGCTTCAATTTCCACATATTTTCTCCTATTTACCTAGCTCATTTTATGCAAGTGCAACAAGTAATTCGTTGTTATCCACGAATTCCTTATTATAACGGGATATCTCATAAATCAAATTCCTCAAGAAATTCCATACTAGTTGGAATTAGCTTCACAACTTCTAATCAGTAGTCATCTTATAAGGACCTAGTTCTTTCAATATTTGCGTAACTATTTTATAACCCAAGTATAAGTATAACTAATTTTCAAGAGACCTGATTTTTTCAACAGTTGTTTGTTAATCAACAAAATCAATTTAAGTTCATCTCAACAATTAATTTCCCCATTGATTGCAACTCAATACAAGAACCAATTGGATCAATAGCATTGATTTTGCAAGATGTCAGATCTCACATAAGTCTAGGACTCACCTTCCGTTCATTGCAACCCCATATATGACCAGTTATGATAATACGATAGGTTCAGATATATTTTTTCTACAAATATCAATATCAACATAGCAGTAATAATATATAGGATCAATTTCTTTGATCAGTATACATATGCATAATTGCACATCCTTAATTTCTAGAGTTCAAATGAGACACAACAAAATATCAGATTAAAGATGAAAAAATTTCAATTACAATTTCATTCCATTGTTCAACCCCCAACCCAAACTCCACAAACCAAAAAGGAAAAAATGAGTCATAAATGTGATGACTAGTCTATGGAAGGCACAAATCTAGAATGTGAAGCAACATTTTCTGACAAGAGAACATGTAGTGCTTCTTACAGAGTTGTCTTTGTACACCTATATCATCTTTGCAATTTTTTTTTCATACTTTTTCTTTTTTGGTTTATCAACAAATCCAAATGGCAAAAAAGACAAAAAAAAAAAAAAAAAAAAGAGAGAGAGAAAGGGGTGGTAGGGTGGTGGGGGGAAGGGGGCAATTACATAATGCCCTTCCATTTATATAAAAACACAAAGGAGTTGTGATAAAAGACAAATGCATTATATATATAAAACGCTTAATATATTGATAATCGCTTAAATTTATTTATAAATTTTGTAAATATTTAATTGTAATTTATTTGAATTGAATATATAAATATATTATAAAGTATTTTTATTAAATATTTTTAATACAATTTTTTAAAAAGCTTTCGCATATATTTTCAAACACTCATAATATAGATAAAATAATCAATATATATAAACCTATTTTAATGAAAATAAAAAGGGGAAAAAAAACAAAAGGATTCCCTTCCATTTATTTTATATATATAAATGACAAAGTAGTGCTAAAGACAAAAGCATGTATTAATATATAAAAAAGATGCAATAGAAACTGTCTTAAATATACTAGACAGTTTCTGCTGTTATAGGCTAACTGCCTAACTATTTTTTTAAACTCGTTTTTGTTTATTCAATTAATTTATAAATATCTGCTTTAACGATCAATTAAAGTAATTAGGTTTGTTAATTAAATATATTAAAAATATTTTTTTATATATATATCATATAATAATATATAAAAAATATCTTGCAGAACTGTAGTCTATTGTATTTTTGTGATCTGGTTATTTTTAATCTCGCATATAGCGAGAATTTAATATATTACATTAACGCGAGAATTTAATATATTATGTTTTTTTTAATGAATAAAAAAATAATTATTTATTATTATTTTGATATGTGACTATATAGATGTAAGTACTCCCTTTTTTCTTTTCCAATCGTGTTCTTTTATTTAAATTATTGAAAATTAAATAAAAATATCATAGTAATAATTTGTTTTGTGTAGTTTTTTTTATGTAGGAGTATGTATGTTCCTCTTCAGTTATTTTAATCTAATTTATTAGTATGTGCTAAAGCATTCTAGATTATCGATGTCAGTTAATACCAATATAAAATTTAGAGGAAAAAGATATATTTTTCGACTTTGCAATTTAGAATGGGTATATTTCTCGTTAAAAGAGAAAATTAGATATTTTTTAAAATTGAATTGGATTTGAAGTATGAAAAAAAATGAGTAACGTAATTTTTTTTTAAAGTGACATGACATTCTTAAGACATTCCAATTAGAGGTTACAAAAGATATCATTTTCATTTATTTGTTAAGTTTCTGTGATGCTTAGCAAAGTAAAAAGAAGGAAATTACACAATTAGCAAATTTTATTATATAATTATATTATATAATAATACTTTTTAAAAATTATAAAAAATAGTAAAATAATTATAGAAATAGCGAATTGTCATTTTTTTAAAAATAATTACTATTGTGTCAAAATTCAATTTACTGTATTCTCTATCCAATTAATTTCTTTTTTCTCTCATTGTAACTGTCCAAAAATTTCTCTTCCAAATCTCTCAAAATTTAATTAGATCTTCTTCTGGAAATTGCCTCCTCTTCATCTATTTTCTTCAGCGAAATCCTACGGTAAAATTTCCTTCATCTCTCTCTCTCTCTCTCTCTCTCTCTCTAAATCCCAAGCCAAACTGCATACTTTATGACATGAGGTTGCCATGGACATCTAAAATTGCATAGAAAGATAATATCCCAAGAATTATTTTTTCATGGAACTTGTTATTTTTTCTTCTTACAAAATATTCTCCTTCAAGATTCTTGAAAATTTAATTTCGAACTGATACACAATTGATACAGGCTTTGTTTTCATATTAATGATACGTAGAATCGATAATAGACTGATTAAGAATAATATAGACATTGTTCATCTTGTATCTGAGTTATAACATTTTATGATACAAATTTTATTTTTATATTAATGATACAGTATATCAGTCTCTTCTCTTTTTTTTTGGATACAACCAACTACTTGAACAATATCGTTTTCATATTAATGATACCATACTAAATGTATCAATTAATAATAAACTGATACACAAAAAACTGTTTTAATTTATTTCTAATACATATATACATTGAACACATTACAATAGTATTCGTTTGTATCAATTTAAAAAATCACAGATGGCATTTTACTAGTAATACTTGTGATATATATGAAACATACCCAGTAAAATATCTTTCAATATTTTTTGATACATGCATAAGTATCAATTTAATTTTTACAATACAAAAATGATACACAGTGACATGTTTGTATATTGTTGATACATCCATAAACAAGGATATACTTTTCAAACGATAGTGACAATGATACACCAAAAAAATCTTTTTTACCAAACCTGCAACGACGATACACCAAAAAAAAAATTCTCCCTAATATTTGTGATTTTTTGAAGATGATAATTTTTTCAGATATGAATTATTGTTTTTTCTCCCCAAGATCTACGCCTTTTTTAAGGAGATAATCTTTTCTGATATGGATTAATTGTTTCAAATTTTTTAGATATGGTAAAAAAAGAAAAGGCCAAAATCAATTGGAGAATCATTAATTCTCCAAATCACGCTGGATCTATTGATTACTTAATAATTAGCACAATTATAGAAAGTTAGTTAGGGTTCAAATATTAAATACTCTAATCATGCTTTTTCTGTAAACTGTATAAAAAAAACTGTTGTTTTATGTAAATAAGATAAATCATGCTATTTTCTGTAATTATTTTACTAGCTAGTGCTAAATATGAAATTGCTCAGATTTTTATACAATATAGCGGCCCATCAAGATAATAGTTAAAAGTATATATTTTTTGTTTATTAATGTGTATATACATAATTTTATGTATAATCATTATTATGTGTATATATATGTATATATATTTTGTGAAGTAAATATATACTATTTATTAGATGATAAGGTGTGTGTATGTATATATATATATATATATATATAATGAATAATATAACTATTTTAAATTACAAAATTAAGAAATATATTTATTCATTTTCCTATTATAAAATTAAAGTAAGTAAAGAAGTGTAATACTTAAATCTCTTGGAGGAAGGCTCCTATTGATATTTTTATTTTGTTTATCTATTCTTTCCGGAAGCATGGATTATAATGTTGATGGAAACAAAAGTCAATTCTAATAATCAAAGGATGTGGTGCAGCGAATATGATTATTTCTTTCTTAGTTAGAGGTTATTTTTAAATTTTTGGAATGAAAAAAGTTTTGGTAGGGAGAACTACAGTCAAACCTCGTTATAACACTCATTCATTATAACAATATTTTCCGAAAACGATATGATTTTTCTAGAACCGATTTTTCATGTAATATTTTACTTCTTTATAATAGTATTATACCTATAACAGCAGTGACTTTCAATATACTGGTACACTCTTTGTAAAATTACCCCTCTATAACAACCATACTCAAATATTGTGCTATGATATTTTGTAAAAAATATATTACGTATAAAAATTAATATGAAAATATTTATGATAATCATTATTAATGTCATGCACATACTAAATTTCAGTTACACGCGTGTATGTATGTATGGGCCATAACTTCACGAGAAAAGGCTACATGTGTCTATTTTTTTACATTTATACTTTCTCTATTTTTTGGGGGGTTAAATTGGTTAATAAATACGTTCATCCTTCTTGGTATATAAAATTATTAAACTAGATTTTTGTGTACTTTTGTTTATAATAGCTACATGAGATATAAATATCAAATGCCAACCATGAAGTTTTCATACAAATGCTACTACTGTAGCGAGGTTTGACTGTACTCCTGATAGACTCTACCCCATGTGAATCTAAATTAATCAAACTTTAATATAAATAATCAAACACCAAATTAAAAACCAACAAAAAAAGTCATTTATGATATTGTAATGAATCAGACCCAACCCAATACAGTTACCAACAAGGGTGTCAGGTCACACAAATAGATATTGGGCTGAGAAGTAGCATTAGGGCCAGGCCCTCACAAAAGGCTAATTATTTGGGATCCAGGCTGAGGGCACGATAAATAGTAAAGGGCCAGCTTGCGCATACCTCAACTATTTTCATTAAATATTTGTTACCTTTCATCTACAACAGATATCATGTAACTCTGTCCATCAAAACTAGGACAGATGCGAAGAAATCACCTAATATTTTTTACCTCTGCCAGAATCTGAACCTTAAACCTCATACTTTTATCCCTCTCCTACTTAAATATTAGGTTTAGTTTGCATGGTGTAAGATTCAAACTCCTAATAAAGTGTTCTAATTAGACATTTTCAGGTTAAATTCTGAAAAAACTTTTAGGTAGTTAAATTAATCACATAAAATATGTCATCTCCTTTGATTATATACATCAACCTCAAGTAGAAAATGGTGTATGGTAGTCATTTTATGAGCATTTAATTGAAAAATAGTTGAAGTTTGTAAAGTAATTAATAAAAAATTATTTTTTAATGTGGATAATTTGGATAATATAACTTTTAACTAAAATAAGATAAAATTTCAATATATTATGTTGGATTTTGAAATTCCTGCATGTAATTTTAGCACACTATATTGGAGTTCAAAAATTATATGTGAATTCCAGTATTTTATGTTGTGACTTAGTTCGAATTTTTAAAAGTTAAATGTCAACATATTTTGCTGGAATTGCAAGGAAAAATATTGGTACTCAAATAACATACAATTTCATAATCCTGATTCAGCTTTCGCTAGAGTTTAAAAAAAGCGGAAAAGATAAAGAAGTATGTCTTTGTGCGCTTTTAACTTGAGATATCCTCGTCCAAATATTAGTTGCACATGAAAAAAATTGCTAGATTACATTTTGATTACATTAAATCTTAATAACATTTGGTTTTAAACACAGTTTAAAGTATTGGCATTGTACAATAAACAAAATATAGTAACCAAATTACATTAAAAATCACAAGTACAAAGAAACATTTTATGTGGGTTTGTAGATAACAATCAAAACAAAAAACATTAAAAGAAGTTTTAAAATGAAGGGCCCAACCGGGTTCGAACCGGTGACCTCTTGATCTGCAGTCAAATGCTCTACCACTGAGCTATGGACCCTTGTTGATATAAAAAAATATTATATCTATATACTAATACTCTATTATGAACTGATTTAGTTTTTTTCTTTTTAAAATACATTTTGGTCTTTAGTTAGAAAGACAACTGTATGTTTCTTCTTTCAATTAATATTATTGATTTTAAAAATATTTTTAAATTTTATTATTATCTGTTATAATTGAAATTGTCAAAATATTATCCAGTCTTTGGATATAAATATTTAAAGTCCACTAATTTAAAATTACAACTTGGGATTATCTTGGAAAAACCTCAATTTTAAGGTGGCTGTCATTAAGAGCATATACTAACTAAAGATCAACATGAATTGTGATGGGATGATTGAATCTTTTCACCCTTAATCAGAGATTTCGGGTTGGAGTTTTGGATATAAAGAAAATCTTGTTGGGAGGACTATTACTATAATGGGTCTTGTAACGTGCAATCTGAATTAATCGAACTCTAGTGTAAATACCGAACACCAAGTGAAAAAACAAAACAAAAAAGTATATAATAACCAAAAGTTTACTTCTCATCTTCGAGAGTTATGATTAGCGTTTATATTTTGTCAGTTTGTTTAATTCGTTTATATTTTAATAATTGAATAAGTAATATTTTAAATAAATAAAATTTAAACTTCAATCTATATTCAACCGGTAAAAATGTAAGTTATCATGAGTTAGCCTAATTAGTAATCTTTTAATTTTCTTTCACTCAAAACTCTTGATATCATTTAAGTGCAAACTTGTATAAGATTGCCATTTCTTCTTGAAAAAGTAAATGTTAAGAAAAAGAGAGTTTTATTTTTCTCACTTTTACCGCATCACTTTAATTTCAGATAAAAGTACTCGACTACGTTAAAAATTTGTATTTGTGCTGTTCTTATATTTTCGTGAATTTAAGATTGCTATACTCATGATTTTCTTGAAAGGTAATCAACTCAATCTATTTTTGCTCTATCACTAGATGTGATAAAGAAATTTCACCCCGAGCTCGATACAAATTATGTGTTCTGTCAAAATTATTACTCCTTCCGGCTATTAATTTTACTTATTTATTATATTAAAATTAAATATTTATTTTTACTCGTTCAATTTTGAATCCACTATATAAAATTGGTAGTTAGATTAGTTTGGTCCCATATGTAAGAAGTGGCCGAGTCCAAGGTGTGAGCGATTGCCAGACTGCCGAACATTGCCAGCAGGAATATTGACAAACGTGCGCACACTTTGATACAAAATAGGCCAAGAAATTCTAAGGGCCGCCGTTACCTACGCGGTTCTGCTCCTGTGGGAATACAAAATCCAATAGCAATTAATAGGGGTGTTAAAACCAAACCGACAAACTCTAAAAAGTTACGCTTTTGCTTTTTACCTTATTTTATTTAGTAAAACAACCTTTCATGTTAGACGCTCACTTTTTTGTCTGCATGAATTTGTCCGACAGAAACATCTGTTGCATGTAAAATTTTCTATTGAGAAAGCCTCACTTATTCACAGAGATTTTTATTGAGCATTCGTCTTTATTTTTTTATTTTTTTGGCTTAGTTGTAAGTAAATATTGGTAGGAGCAACGGTATGATGATGAATATATAAATCAATAAAGATTTAAAAAAAATAAATGATGAGATAAATTAAATATCTATGTAGAGAGGGATAGAAGAGGAGGTTGTTCAATCTACAGGGAGAGTGGTGGACATGGATTTTCTATAATGTCATTATTGCAGATCAATTGAAAGAGATGGAGCTCCTTTGTTTTGTAAAAAAAAAAAAGGGAAGCTTACATAGTTGCCCATAAAAAATAAAATATTTACATGAGCATGTCTCTTTACTTTTAATGGCCCTTAAAATAATTATATAAAATATCCATTTAATTTGATTTTTTTTTTCTGGCTGACGTCAGCACTGCACCTTTTCCTTTTTTGTCTCTTACATGTCACTATCAAGGTATTAAATTATTTCTTTTTCTATCTCTTCCTTTAATTTATTTCTTTTTACATTAATTTAAGTTTTTGTTACTACTTTTTAGTCTGTTCTTTTTATTTTTTTTATTTTACATTTTTAATAAAAAATAAATACAGTAGTTAACTATATTTAAACTAATAAAAATATAGAAAAATTAAATAATTTAATTACAACAATAAGTAATTTACAAAAAAAATACTAAAATCACTAGCTTATTTATTAAAATTAAAATTAATAAAAAATATTTTTTTTCAAATCATTATTCTTATTTTTTACCATAATCTAATTTCATGCTCAAATTTGGCTCCTTTTTTTATTGTTCAATTTTTTATTTTTCTACTCATTTTTTTCTCATTTTTCTTTATTCTTTATCTTTTTTCTCTTAATTTATTTATTTTTTTCTCAAATTATATTATTTCTTTTTTTCACCGTAATCTAATTTCACTCTCAAATTTAATTTCATATTTTTCTTTTTTTCTTTTCTTTTTTCACGTTATTTTTTTATTTTATCTAATCTTTTTATTTTTTTTCATAATCTAATTTGATTTATTTTTTTTGTCTCTTCTTTTATTCTACTCTTTTTTTTGATACCATTGAAGTATGCTCTAGTCCTCCAATAAACACTCTTCAGTACTCCATGATACAATCACAATATATTTATATATTGACATGGTATCATGGAGTACTACTCCAATCTTTCAATGAAACATTCTTTAGTACTCCATGATACCATCACAGTATATCTATATACTTGGTGGTTTAATTTGATGTTGTTTAAGAAGGAGTTCGAACGCAGGTGTGGACTAAATAAATCAATGGGCAGTCTTGGTCCTTGGCATGGTATCATGGAGGACTGTTTCATTCCTTCAATAAGACACTCTTCAGTCCTTCATGATACCATCATAGTATATCTATATACTAGCATAAAATAATTAAGGTCGGGTTTAGTCTTATAGGGAGAAAATCCTCAGTCCTTAGTGATACAATCATAGTATGTCTATATACTGTCGTGGTATCATTTAGGTCTACTTTAGTCCTCAATGATACCATCACAATATATCTATATACTAGTGTAGTATCATTGAGGGATGCTTCAGACCATCAGTAAGACTTCTCAGTCATCCATGATACCATCACAATATATATATATACACACTGTTATGGTATCATTGAGGTTTGCTTCAGTCTTTCAGTGAAACACTCCTCAGTCCTCTATGATACCATCACAACATATTTATATACTGGTATAGTATCATTGAGGTTTGATTCAGTCCTTAAGTGAGACACATTAGTCCTTCATGATACCACCACAATATAATTATATATTGTCACGGTATCATTGGTGTTTGTTCAGTTCTTCAATGAGACACTCTTCAACCCTCCATGATACCAACACAGTATACCTTTACAATATTGTAGTATCACTGAGGTCTGTTTTAGTACACAATGATACCATCAGAACATATTTATATAATGTAATGGTATCATCGAGGTCTTTTTCAGTCCTCCAGTAAGACAATCTCCAGTCCTCTATGATACCATCATAGTATATCTATATACTAGTATGGAATCATTAAGGTGTGCTTCAGTTATTTAGTGAGAAAATCCTCAATCCTCAATGATGTCATTACAGTATATCTATATACTGTCATGGTATCATTGAGGTATACTTTAATCCCCAATGATACCATCATAATATATTTAATACTGGCATGATATCATTGAGGTTTGCTTTAGTTATTCATGAAACTCCTCAATCCTCCATAATACCATCATAATATATCTATATATTGATATGATATCATTGAGGTATGCTTTCGTCCTTCAATGAGACACTTCTCAGTCAATCCTGATACCATTATAGTATATCTATATACTGGCATGGTAACATTCAGATCTACTTTGATCCATCAGCGAGGCACTTCTGAGTCCTATAGGCTATATGATACCCGCATGGTATATATCATAGACCCAGGGTATCATAAAATTTACCTTTAATTTTGATATTTTAATTTTATATCAATTTCAGCAAGTTAATTTTTGTAAAAATAATTACAAAAGTAGAGTCATATTTTAGATATAAATTTTATTTTCATTTGCACAAGCAAAAAAAAAAAATTATAAAAATAAATTTTTCATGACTTTATATTTTAATAAATAAACTAGTGGAATTTAGTATTTTTTTAAAAAATTACTTTCTACGGTAGTCTAGTTATTTATTTTTATTAATACCGAATAGTTAGTTTAATTTTTTATTTCTGTATTTTATTTTTTTCAAAAAGACAAAAATATAGAAATGGACAAAAAAAATAAGGTAACAAAAAAAAAAGGAATCAAGCGATAAAACAGAAAAAATAAATAAAATAAAATAAAAAATAAGAAAACAAATAATGAAAATATTAGCAAATAATATTTCTGATAAAGAAAAAAAAGGAGAAAAATAATAAATGAAAAAAGGACAAAGCAATAAATGAAAGGATTAAAGCAATAAATGAAAGGATAAAGACAATAAATTGAAGGACAAAAATAATAAATAAAAGGAGAAAAAAAGAGAAAAAAGAGACGTGCAAAGGAGAGTGCATTTTGGTTAAATACTTTGCTCCAAATGGGTATTAATGAAATTAGTATGAAAAGGGGCAAATCAGAGTAATTATGTTACTTTTATGAGGTACTTTATGTACTTTTTCAAAAAAAAAAATGGGGGTAGCGAAAAGAAAAACGGGTGAGGAAAGTATAAGGTGGGTATAAAACTCTCACCGAATAAAGTCATGAAAATTCAGGTAGTCAACCAATTAAGCTGCTAAGATTCCCCAAAAGAATACAATAAGTGGTTTAATATTAAAAAATAAATTTCGATCCTAATTGATTTGATTTGTTTTAATTAAGAAAAAGTCAAATCGAAATCAAATCAAATCAATATTATATTAATATTTATATTATATATTAAAATATTTATTATAATATAATTTGCTAGTGAATTTTTCATAATTTTATATTTTTTTAAAAATATACTATAAGTTTAGAATTATAAGTCTTTATAAAATTATAGCTCATAATTATATAGTAACTCCAATAAAATCCAATTCAAACCATATTCATAGTACTTGTTTTATGAAATTTAATTTTTTTATATATTATCGATGATATTATATTTTAGCATAATATCATGACTTAGTTTCATTTTTTTTTTCTTTCAGAAATGTCATATAATAATTATATTTTAATAGGATAAAAAAAGTTGAAAGTACTACAATTGCACATTGACATTATTTACTAAATTCTTTATTTTAATAAACTTTTATCTTATTAGATAGATTAACAAAATAAAAAAATATAAAATTAATTGCTGTACAAGAAATCTTACATAATAATCATATCAGCAAAGAGCCAATTGTTTAAGGTGAAAACATTTGTTAAATTTCAGGGGGTGCGGTAATATTAAATTTCATATTAAAATTAAAATTTTCGATACCGTAATTTTGCTGAAATATTAAATATTATATCACAATACATATATAATTATATATATAATTAATATATATTATTAAAATATTATATATATATATAAAATAATATTAGCACAAAATAAATTATTTAGACGTTGGAACATTTACTATTCTATTTTGATTGAAATGTTCTTTTTTATGCAATTGATTAACGAAGAGAATTATATGCTTATACTTTCTTTTGAATATTTCTACCGTATAAGTTATTTTTTGATATAATTGAACCGTTTTTTGAAAAGTCAAAGCCACAATTCTCTATTAAACGAGTATATATAAGCCGAAATCAAATAAATTATAATTACCAATTAATCATATTATAAAATATTGAAATCAAACTTTAAAATACCAAACTATACTAAATTAATTTAATATAATACTTCATAAATTAAAAATTAAATTTACTGAATCGAAATTTTCAATTCCGTATCCATCGCACGATCGAAATGGTCAGCTTCATCCAAGGCTCGTCAGGAGCGACTATTTGCCTTCCGTCTAAGAAAAAAAAAACAAAATAGCAGACTTAGAAAAACTCTATTATATTATATTTGTTATAATATAAAATTTTATTTTATATCATATACAACTAAAACTAATTATATTATAATTACATATATAAATTGTCTAACAAAACGGTGATTTCAAATCTTATATTTTTGAGTCTACAAACTTTAAATTTGGTTGAAATAAAAAAAAGGTCTCACGCATAATATCATCAATTAATTCGTGAGTGAGGCATAAAAAAAATGTTTTTCGTCTAATTTGTTTTGGCCCCTTTGTATTATTCGTATTGTCATTAGTAGTTGCAAATTTCATGGAGAAAAATATGGAAAGGTCATTTGACAAATGGTTTATATTCACATTCTTACTAGGAAAAATATAGATGTTATCCGCGTGGAGAGTATTTCTTTTTTTGGGAAATTTGCTAACGTTACTCTTTGTCCTTGAGTAAATTTGCTTATGTGTAATAATTCATAAATTATATAAGAGATATATAAAAAGTATCAGACAAATTTGATGTAACGAGCTTGAGGTCCTGACAATAAAACTCAATTTCTAACTTTTTTATAAAATATTATCACTTATTACATTAACTTAATTATTAAAAATGATCACGTGGAAAGTATTAATAACATTATTTAACCTCAAATTTATGAACATGCCAAATGTAAACACACACAAAAAAATGAATCTTGAATATTGAAATCGACAACTCCATTTGGCGATCGATGCTAGTTTCCTTTTAGTCCGCATTATATATTTGCTTCTTTTTCTTCTTAATTATTTTACTCCTTCATAAGACAAAGACAACAAGACATTCTATTGTCTATGTTTATGTTGTCTTTTTCATTCTGCTTTCGCCGTCTCAAATTATCTGTCGTATTTTTCTTTTACATATTTGTTTAAAAAATTATTAGTTAAAAAATATTTTGACCATCTTATCTTTATTTATATTTTAAAATATAATTTCTAAATAACCTCTCTACCTCTGAGATAGTGGCAAGGTCTGCGTATATTGTACCCTCTCCAAACCCCACTCGGTGGGATTATACTGGATGGTTGTTGTTGTTATTGTAAAATATAATCTCTATTTGTTAAATATTTATTCTATTTGTCTGTCATTATCACATAATTGAGATAAATAAACTTGAATATCTAAAATAACAAATAAATTTAAATAATTATTTTTAAAAATTATGATAGATAATTTGAGACCAAGAATATATCATTTTTAACTCAACTTGACAACATGAATTGTCCCTCTCCTTAGTTTTTTTTTTTTTTTGGTTGCTTTTTTTCCTCTAATAAATAAACAAATTCAACTCATTCCTAACTACCCTTACACAGAGATTATTTAGTGCAAATCTTCCTTCTTAAGAGGGTTTCGCCGGGAAGACTCCAATTGGAACAAAAGGACTAAGGTCTAGCTAACTAAGTAAGAACATTTTCTATAAATAGTAATTTGCTCGTTTTAATTTATTTATCAGATTTTGATATGATACGAAATTTAAAAAGTAATTTTTTTTTGAATTTTATGATTTTAAATTAAAGATATGTAAAATGTATCAGAATTTTCTTTAATCTTATTATCTTAAACATGTCATTTAGAAAGTTAGAATTAAAAAGTTGCTGAAAAGAAAAGAAACGCTCCTTTTCAAATAGATTAAAAAATAAAGTAAGACAAACAAATTGAAATAGAGGGATTAATTTCTTTACTTCTTACAGTTAAACCTCATTATAATGACAATGTTGGTCTGAAAATTTTATGATTGTGATATTGAGGTGTTATTATATATGTATACTGACATTTGATGTTTAGATCTCATCTAAGTAGTTGTTATAAAAAGAGTATGCAAAAGTCTAGTTTAATGATTTTGTGTATAAAGAAGAAAAAAATGTATTTGTTAACCAATTTAACCAAATAAATAAATAAATAGAAAGAATGTGAATATAAAAAAGGCAAACACTAGTAGCATTTCTTCGTGAAGTTATGACCATTACTAGTGACACTATTTTAATATATCTTTTTTTTGTTTAGATAATCGTACTTGAAATTTACTATGTGCATGACGTTAATGATGATTACTGTAAATATTATAATATTTATTTTTATACATAATATATTTTTCTCACAAAATATTACTATACAATATTTAAGTATAATTGTTATAGAGAAGTAATTTTATAAAGAGTGTACTGCTATACTAAATGTCACTACTGTTATAGATAGAATGTTGTTATAGAAAAATAAAATATAACATAAAAAATTAATTTTGAAAAAAATAAAATCGTTATATCAAAATATTCTTATAGCAAATAACTATTATAACGAAATTTGACAGTACATAGAGGAGCCTTGAACTAAAATTCTAAGTTGAGGGGCTCATTAGTTAATTTTTGGAACTTTAATTAATGCAAAATTACGCCGTTAGTTTGTGATTCATTAAATATTTGCAAATGTCACTTGTTTGGGCCAGGGTATTTGTGAAACTAGGGATGGACCATATATTAGTGGGAAATTTAAAATTTAAAGTTTAATTTATCGATTTTTATAATAATTTTAAGTTAATTAATATATAATAATATATAATTAGATTCATCATTAAATATTTATATATATTTAGAAGATTTTTTAAATATATATATATATGTACATGATTTGCATAATAGTTATTGAGTTCACGTGAATCTATAATAACAACTATTGTGGCCATGACCATCTCATATATTATAAGGTGACGAGTGCCATCAAATATGATCTTGCTAACGAAGATAATGAGATTATTCGTGAGGCTAGCTTATAAAAGCCCTTAAAACCAAATGTAGTAGATGAAGTTGTCAATGATAAAATTTATTCACACCTAATGTTTATACCTAATCATATATACTAATATATTATTGTTAAGAGATTAATTAAGGTGAGAATAATATGTATAATTAATTAATTACAATTTAATTTGTGATAACATGGAATGCAAGAACATATACATTATGTTTTCATTGAATTGATCTAATATTGAATAGGTTAATTAAAAGAAATATTCCAAGGCCAACTAATTAATTAACTTATTTTGCCATTTTTCTTGAAGTTCTTCACTAGATTGTTACCTATATATACTTTGCTATTCCCCTAAATTCTCACAAAAGTATTTATGATATACTCCAAATTTAGGGTACAAGAAACCCTCCAAATTATCTTTTCTTGTTAAATTAGTTATTCTATGATTTCTAATTATTTGAATTATTCATATTATTTCCTTGTCAATTCCCTCAAGTTTTTACTCATTCCAATTCAATTTACTCCTCTCTCACCAATATTACTCCTTAGAACTCAAACGTTTTCACAAAGGTTTGATAAATTCTACATACAAAGTGAGAAGTAGTCTAATTTTGTAGTCTATATATATGGCAATATATTGACTTACATGAAATTTTAACTATGAAAAGGGTAATTAAGTCATCTCTATGAGGTCATAAGATAATGACTTTGATTAATTAATTAAGTAGGAACTTATAAGGTAGCTAATGAATTTTTAAATTCAATGACTTAGTTTAAGAACAATAAATTACGGGTTTATTTTACTAAATTAACCTTTTTAATTATGTTTTGGAAATCTATATTTGATTACTAGCACTTTATGTAATATAGGACGTAGGGGAAGACGAAGAGAATTACATGGCAGGGAATCAAACTCTCACCAACAAGGTGAAAATTCAGGTAGCCAACCAACTGAGTTACTAAGATTTCCTATACTTTATATAGTTATTTAGAGATAAGGGTAGTATTCAAAGAAAATGATATATTTTGATTAATTTTCTATGATGGACAATTAGACAAAGACATGATGCATCTCAAACTTAACGAGAACATGATCTTAGATATGAGGTTTTGAAAGTCATGAATAAGGGTAGAAAGTTAGTTGGCAGTTGAGCTTTCTCTCACTTTCCTGTGGGATAGGATTGGTGGTCGTTGTACTTGGACTTTTTTTCTTGCCAGTGATATATATTAACACTATTCTCTTAGTTTCTTTCTCTTCGATTTCGATTATCACCTGTATTTTTTTGGTGCTTCGATTATCATATTATTTTATTGTCATTATTGTATTCCTCTGTATATTGTGTATTGCTCTCATTTCACACTATTTCATTTGTAGTTACTTTTCTCATTTCTATATTTTCTTTTTCAAACTGCTTGGAAATGCTTTATTTTAAGATAAGGGTCCATCGAAAATAACTTTTCTATCGCTACGAGGTAGGAGTAAGATCTGCGTACATTCTACCTTCATACTCCACTATGAAATTATACTTGGTATGCTATTATTGTTATTTATATAAAAAAGCTAAATAAATACCCCATTAAAATACCTATGGCACATAAAGATATCTGCGTCGCTTTCTATTTTAAATTGTCAATTATTATGACAAAGTAAAAGAAAATCTTATTTTTTTTAATATTTTATAATTATTTTAAATGATTTATTATTATAACTGAAATATTTTTTAAGTAGTTACCAAATATCTAAATTTAAATATTTCATCTTGAAATTTACGGTTACTTTTATAATTAATTACTTGCATTAATTCAATTTGTGCTTTACAACTAATATTGAATTGTACCAAAAAAAAAAAAAAAAAAGAAAAACCAAAGAAGTTCAAAGGAAAATACCTAACCACCATAAATAAATAAATAAATAAAATGAAATTAATTGTTAGAGAAAATAGCCGTTAACGTTGCGTGTTAAATCTCACGCGGTTTTCTTTTATTACACGGCGAACAGCACATATATATATATATATATATTCACAGTCACACACTTTGAACTTCCATTGCTGTATTACATCTCTTCACGTTCTCTCTTCTCTCCATCAACAACACAGTTCATATTTATTCTGAATTTTTATTTTTTTTGTATCTAACATTGCTGATGGCTGATCGAGTACACCCTGTCGATTTGCCGTCGTCGAGCAATCCATCGTCGTCGAACAATTCCGGCGAAGTAGGTTCGCCGAAAAAACCTTCATATCCATCGCCGGCGAAACCTGTACCACCACCACCGCCTGGTACTTACGTAGTTCAAGTACCGAAGGATCAGATTTACAAGTATCCTCCGGCGGAGAATTCTCGCAGGTATGAGTCTCTCACCAAACGCAAGCCTCGACGGAGCTGCTGTTGCCGTTGTCTCTGCTTCACTTTCTCCGTTCTCATTGTGCTCGTTATATCACTCGGAATTACCGCCGGTGTTCTCTACCTTGTGTACCGCCCTGAAGCACCGAAGTACTCCATCTCCAGCGTCAATATTAAGAATTTCAACTTCACGGCGTCTTCTAAGATCTCGCCGGAGTTTGACATCTCTGTCAGAGCTGAAAATCCTAACAACAAGATAGGAATTTACTACCGGAAAGGAAGTTCCGTTACGGTAGAGTATTCCGGCGTTGATCTTTCCACCGGCGCATTACCGGCGTTCTATCAGCCGGCGAATAATGTAACGGTTTTTCAAACGGCGTTGAAGGGTTCGAACGTTATACTTGGAAGCGCCGTTAAGTCTACGTTAAGGAATGAACAGAGCAAAAGGAAAGTGCCGTTCAAGGTGAACATCAAAGCGCCCGTTAAGATCAAGATCGGTGCCGTTAAGACTTGGGAAATCACCGTTAAAGTTAACTGTGATGTAACGGTGGATGCCTTGACTGTGAAGTCCAAACTCGTTTCTAAAGATTGTGATTATAGTGTGAGGCTTTGGTAGAATTGTTTAAACACATCTTTAATTTGATTTTATTTTATTATACTAAACATGTAGAAAATATGTAATACTTTTTTCTCTTTTGCTTTGAAAAATATGGTTGTATTTTATAGATTGAAAAATGTTAGTGAATTCATTTAGACAAGTTGAATAACAAATAAATTTGAACAATGGTTTTATTCTCCTCCATTTTGAATTAACTTGACTCGATTAACCTAAATTCATGTATAAGACTCATTACAGAAAATTACTTTTTACCTTAAATCTCACCATTCGTGCCGTTTGAGTCCTTTGATGTGAAGAAGGATGTCAGTCATCTCACCACCTCCCTCGATGATCTTTATGAAACTTTCCAGACGAGTTTTAGGGATTTATGCACACAACTTGATTTATTTATGTATATTGATTCAAATTAGCAATTGCAATTATATTCAATTTCTCATTCACAACAAACATAGTAAATGGTCTTCCATTCCACCCCTAATCAACATTGTTCTTTACCTGTATATTCTTCTACTAGCTTTTATCACTGATGTTCATCTCCTTCAATCTCCAAATTCAATACTGAAAACACAAGCAGGAACTTATTAGTCCCCGCGTTATTCTCTTCCGTCTTTTACTGTAAAGAAAAAAAACCATGGATCCAAACACAACTCCAAAAGAAGAGAATGGTTTATTCCCTCAACGAGTATTGTACACTCAACACATTTACAGAGAAAAGGGTTCAAAGGAAAATCCTTTAAAATACATATCCTCTTGAAGCTGCTATGTTGAAGTAAAATTTTAACATAAATCTACTCCCATGCGGGCTTTACCATATCAGAGCATCATGAGCTGGTTGCAAGAGGAGACTACTGGAGTGGAAAGTGTCCAATGCTCATACAGGAAAGTCGACCCTTGCGTCTGGAACCTGCGAGGTCGCTAGCTCCTAGAAATATTTTCTCTCTTCATGATAACATATTTGACCACTCACTATTGCGTAATGATGAAAAAAGGATAGTTCCTGTATTTCTTCACATAACCGATTCACTGGCTGAAGAATAACTCCTACAGCACACTTAGTTTCCTGTGCACGTGGACTCCTGAGGAACCTACTTCTCCATCATGATCGTGAAAAATAAGGGTCAAAATGCCCACCAAACACAGGACAGAACCAACGAGGAGCTTATCGTAGCGTTCCACCCATTGAAACTTGAGTTGACTTGCACCATAAAATGATAGAGCCACCAATGAGGTCATTACAGTAATAGTGCTGCAAATGAAGTATAAACTTATGTTACGCATTGGAAAATTCGGATACATAAAAGAAGTAAAGGATATAGGTGCGCAAATAATTACTTCGAATCCTAAGAGTGTAGATGTTCATGAATCCAACCTGCTTGAAAATGGGCTTTCATCGTGAGAAGGGAAAAATTACATATATATTAATCATCAATAAGATCAAAGCAGTCTTAAAGGCAATAACTTCTATAATATCAGAGATATCCCCTGTTGGCTTCTAGCCCGACTCCAGGTGATGCACAAGTTCGGAACTCCTAGGAGTATGAGCTTGTCCCTCTACTCATCTCCCAACTTAAATACCAAGCTTTGTCTTCAACATGCTATCCCCTCTTCTCTTTCTCCATATTCCAATAACTAATGCCAACCCTTTCAACAAATCACTCACATGGCACAAGCTTCTGACTTCAAACAGTGGGGATGAAACCCAATGCTCAGCTTGTCGAGATACACAAATGATTGTATCTTAAGGATGATCTCATATGCAACAAAATACTAGGAAAACTTGAGAAATTAAAATGAAGTACAGAAAAATATGATTTAAAACTTTTGGTACCATTTAGTAATAAGAATTGATAAATAGCTTAGCTTCTGAATATAAATCACCGTATTGAGTTGAAAATTTAAGTATGATTCTTGAAAGACTTAGCTTCTGGAGTATCATAACGGAAAATATTTGTATTTACCAAGGACCCAAGATCACAGAATTCACAAATATGGTAGCAAATGTGGTTGGCACGATACATCGCCAGTGGACTGGACATCTTCTTCCTGAACATAGCAAGCAGCCATAGAAGTTAAAGATTGTGTGGACTTGATTGGGAAAATCTGGTTAGTTTAGATTTAATTAGTGCCACGTGTCAATAATCAAGTGAAGTACTGGACAGAACTGGAGGGGAAGATATTGGAGGGAATCCCAACCCCAATTAAATAACTCTCTGAAGCCCAAATGATGGTTGTATTGGATGCCTTTCAGTTGACAAAATGCAACTGGAGTTAAACCCGACCAAGTATATCCAAGACTATCTTATTATTTAATACCTACCAAGTACCTCTAGAACTATCTTATTGACTAAGCTTACATCCAGAAAGAGAATTGTTCCATCCCAAAAAGCCCATCAAGATTCAAGTACAAGGTGCAAACTATCTAAACCCCATTCTCTGTTTCCTTCTCCTTTTCTTTCAAATAAGATCAAGTTTTGTAATATTATCAAGATTAACCATGTCTCGAAAAAGAAGACCGAAAAGCAGAAGGTTCAGAGTACAGGTAGATAGTGTGTAATGAAATTTAAATATCAAATTAGTACCTGAATAGCAAAACTATGATTGCAAGCACCATCATGGAGGACGAATTTCCAACAGCAAGAAACACAGGCAGAGTGGTCGCACAAGGAGACAATGCGGGAACAAGGATAAGCCCTGCTACAGCCATTTTCTCCATTGGTTGATTGTGTGAATGGCTGTGACCACCCTTTCCATAGAGATGCAAGATGACATAGCTACCACCAAGAGCTACGAGCAGTAGGGAAGCCAGTTTGTGCACTGTTTCCTCCCCAGCAATTGTGTTCGTGATTGTTATTGCCGTTATGCCAAGAAGTGAAGTGGATAAGACGTGCAATACTGCTCCAAATGCAGCTGCAATCAACAGTGACTAAAACAGTTACTATCTCTTAATTCACTGGACTTCAACTGAATTATAATTGCTTTTTAGTACTCTTGTGTGAAAATTGACTGATCTAATGTGATAATGAGGTTCTAATTCAATAACTTTTATGTTGAATTCTAAAATCAATTAATTATATTTTACAGTGAAACATAGATATTTGGAAACTAGTGGAAAGATACTACATTCCACCAATTTTAGAAAATTAAAGTTGCCAAAAAGAAATTCGAGAAAATTGGGGCCTAAGTAGACATTATTTTAATCTTAAAAATATCAACTAGGTCAAAGCACAAAAAGAATGGGAAAAGTGCATATAAAATTCTTGAACGACTTCAAAATTCTTAATATGGGAAAAAAGCCCATTGACTGGAGAAACTCAAATGATATTTTACCTATAGATGTTCACTAATTTCAAATAAGCATACAATGTGAAGATCCAAATTCTATTTTTTATTTGACAAGGTAATTTTTTTTGATAATCGTGGTGTGGGGACCAGCTTGTGACCTTGACTAATTCCACGTGATACCTGCCACCTCCCACCAACAATAGGTACTAGGTAATTTTGTCCATCAAAGCTAGGACAAATGGGAAGAAATCACCTAGTGTTTTTGTCTCTGCTAGAATTTGAACATGAGACCTCATGGTTCTCAATCCACTTCAATGACATTTGTCACACCCTTGGATGCATAAGGGAAGTGCAAATTTGTGAATGAGGGCCCTCCTAAGTAGAGGTGGCAAAATTAGCCTATGAAATCATAACCCGCCTAACCCGCTTAAGTTTGGGTTGATTATTGACCCACCCATTTATTAGCTAAGTCCATTTTAGCCCATCAAATTTGGGCAGATATCTAGCCAAATTGATCATGAGAAATCTTGTCAAAATATTTTCGACGATTAATTTTTATTTGATATGTTATATATAGCCATAATAAAGAAAAATAATAATTTTATTAGGTAAAAAATGACAGCCAAATGCACAAAGCATCTCTTTCATTAGCAAGGTCCGGGGAAGAGCCGCACCCAAGGAGTATGATGCAAACAGCCAATCGTAATGCAAGCATTAGTGGTTGCTTCCACGGCTCGAGCCCGTGAGGCCATGACCTATAGGTCATATGGAGGCAATTTAATCATTGCACAAAGGCTTCCCTCCCAATTTAAAAAAACAAATAAAGCAGTTAAAACTTAGTAATAATTGGGCGGGTTGGGTTTTGACTCAATTTTTAGCCCATTTCAGCTCAAGTAACTTTTGGGCGGGTTAATTATTAACTTAGCCTATTTTGACCCGACCAAATTCAGTCCAACCTCCCATTCGACACCTATACTCCTAAGGACTTGTTTTCAGCTTATAGATAAGAGTCAAAATTCAAAAGAAGAAGGTTTGTTATCCATGACTGAACCCTCTTCTTAATCCATACTTTTCCACCCAACTACCTGCTCAAGATTTCAAATCGAATCGTAAACAATTTATCCTCAAAAATGTCATTGTTGCATTTTATGGAATAAAACCTAAAAGCATTTGCAAACAATTCAGCTGTGTGAAAACTCCACCTCTTCTACTAAAGGCAAGAGGCTATGTGCCAGGCTTGTGTACGCCTTTGGGCGACAGTTGGCTTTTAAGCATGACTCACCACTCAAAGTAAGTTAATTTCCTAACTGGATCACACTTTATATCCACAATGCGCCAGTATCCGAGCTTCTTTAAACATCAGTCACGGTGGTTATTTTGGATGATTCAGCGAACTTAATAATTCACAACATATTCTTTAGACAGGATTTGGAAAATAGGATAAATGCAAATTTAGTCTAGACTCTAGACATCAGGAAGAAATCTCTAGAAATCTCAGATCTAACAAATTAATACCAATTAAGGAGCTTAAAGTACTTTCCCATCCAAGGTGTTTTCCAACCAAAGCTTCTTATAATCTTGTTTGTCATTTATGTTTCAAACTGCAATACCAATGATGCTCACTGATTCTCTCACCAGAAATCAACCCGACAATCAGAAGACAACTGGACGGAAGCAGTTACACAATTTATTCCATAAAGATAAAATATCAATCACCTATATAACAAACTCAAACTAGTAGGATCGGTTATATGAATTCTCTGTATCCATTCCTCTACATTCATGGGCCATTTCGTAATTATACTAATAAAATATAAAGATAAGATTAATAACAAGAATGGATGAGGTACAATTTCCAATTACTTTGTCAAAAAATAGGGCAGAAAATTCTTAGCTAGTCACACGATTGTGTTTTGGCAGTAAATAGGAGATAGTCAAATATACAATTGCCAAAAGAGTAACCACGTGTCAGTTAGAATGCAGTCCCTCTGTTTCATTTTATATAGCTATGTTTGAGTAAGCATGGAGTTGTCATTCTTTTTCAAACAGACCAAAATGGAAAGAGTATCGTAAAAAAATAGAATAGGGGAGTATCTTTGAAGCAAAAGTAGTTCTAGATTGTATTACACTGGGAAAAGAAATAGGATTACAATTTTTAGTGACAAGGTACAGCTGTTAATTAAATTTTCTTGAGAAAGGGTGAACAAAAAAAATATGAAAATATGTAAAAGATTAGCTGATCTATGACCTACAGAATAAATATAAATGTAAGTTGATCAATCCATCTTTTCCTCCTTATGAACTATTTTTATGGCGATAGTGTCTTGACCAGCTTGTATACACCACGACTAATCCATTATGTTGTGTGTTACAGCCTACAAGTACTTTTGTTGGGTAAACCTGCCCACAAAGGCTAAGACGGATGAGTTCACACTAAAAATTATGCATAGGTTTGAACTTAGGATCTCCAAACTATTTCTCAACCATTCCTTTTGGGACCTCCTTGTGAGCTAAAATTAGCACTCTTGTTCTCTTTTCTTCCGACCTATTTTGTCCTATTATAAAGTTAATCATTAATTATATTCGTCTATTGAGACAATTAACTAATTTAATCATTAAGTATTGCTGCCTAGAACAACTATCTTCCTTATAAGAAGATAGACTTCCAACATCTTTCAAGTACACAGTCCTGTATACGTATCAGTTTAAATGTCCTCAGATAGCAAAACATCTGCCAAGATTACATTTGGCAGTCAGTCAGAGCCTGTGAGCATATACATTGTAGCATAAAACAGAAAGAAAAAAAAGAGAACAGAGCCCACAATATGTCCCTCAAGGAGCATCAAGAATTATCAGCTACGTTGCTTGGACTCGGGTGCGGGTGTCCGATACGGGTGCGGATCTAGAGGTCGGATCCTTCATGGTCTAAATTTTAAGATTTGAGGATACGGATACGGGTGGGAGATTCGGCTAAAACTAATTCAAATATCTAAAAATAGAGTTATAAAACCTAGATTATGAGATATTATATGGACAACCGGAGGAGAAAATATTAAGCAAGAGAAGAATCTGGGAAGGAGATAAAAGAAAAAGGAGTGACATAGAATATATACACAGTCATTTTCTTCAATTTCACCTTAGCTTTTGTTTTGATTACAAAAATCATTGAATCTGTTCGGAATTTCTCGGTCGATTTTGGTCAAAGTACCCAGAATCGATTGATCAGATCGGGTATGGATCACACACCCACACCCACACCCACGTCGTGTGGACACGGGTGTGGCACCGAAAATGAAGAGTCTGAGCAACTTAGATTATCAGCATAATGAAATGCAATTATCTCTTATGCAAGCCATAAAATCCATTTCCAATCATCCATAATTACACCTCAATCCTAAATTAGTTTGGGTTCGGCTGTATGAATTCTCTATATTTATTACGCCATATGTGATATACAATCTCTTTTCCTATCATCCCAAGAGAATGGCTGAGTGGTTCACGCATAGGATTAACAGCCAAAAGATCTAGGTTCATATTCCAGCTAAAACATTCAGTGTGAGTATATTTGCTAAGCTTTGGTGGGCAGTTCTCCTGACACCTTTACTTACAGGATGTAGCATAAAATGGATGCAAATTCGTATCAAAATCACCTCAATTCCTACCACATAATGAAATTCACCAATTTCTCCAAATTTCCCTAATTCTTCTTCCTTTCTCCACCTAATGAGATGGTAAAGAAATCATCCCCATCAACAAAAAAACTCAATGTCAATCGCAAAATCAAATCCACCCATTGCTAATTTTCAGCTCATTTTTTTTGGGAAATTTGGGCAAGATCTTTACTAACAACAAACAATATATAATTAAATACAAAGTAAAAGAGAGGAGAGAGGTACTAACTGACGAAAAGGGTTCGTGAAAGAGTCCATTTCTGAGCACGACCCACAATGGAAAATGGCAACCAATGAGTTGGGATGAAGGAATGCAACAGAGATACGGTGGCAATACCTCCGATCTTGGATAAATCTTCTGCAGTGAACCCATTTTCCATCCTAAAATTTTTGCTGTTTTATTCAGAAAAAAAAAAAACTTTTGAGATTCCTTTTCTTTGAGAATTTGAATCCCAAGAGAAAATGCCTACTGGGTGGCAAATAGCAACATAGAGGAGTTAGTTACCTCCTCCCCACCCACCCACCAAAAAAAAAAGAGATCATTTAGGTAACAAACATAAACTAATATATATATATATATATATTTATTTATTTAGGCAAAAAATTTACCCATTCACGCCCCACCTTGGGAGGCATGACTGACACCTGGTGCCCTGCTGGGATCTGAACTGACTTAACTAGGCTTGTGCACTCCTGATGCAGGCTTACTCCTCAAATCAAGAAAACAACGGCTATACCTCAGCTGTAAATACAACCTCCGGCCGACAAGTCCTTATAGCCACCTATAAACGAAAATAGCTAAACAGAAACATGCAATAACAGGGAATCTTGTACGAGCCGAAAAGACCACCATGATGTCTACTTATGACTGTAAAGTAAATCCAGTGCTAAACTAAACTATGGACGACAAGGCCGCTAACTGACAGCTAAACAAGGTCCCACACGGCCAACATGTAAACTAAAACACATATGGGCCCCACACGACCATCAACAGCTAACCACAGGAAAATAGAAACAATCTGCAAGTCTCTAGGAGTAATATGATGGTCGGGACAGGGCCCCGACCTGCCCAAAACTGTACAATCAAAAGAAGTAAACCTTCTATATACAAGCTCCAGAGGAAAGGAGCTGACTTTTCTGATAATCCTGGCTGAAGGCTAAGAGGGACCAACTCCTCGTCTATTCGCACCTGCAGGCAAGTAATGCAGCGCCCCACGGATGGACATTAGTACAATATATACCGAATATGTAACACAATAACTGAAACTGACTGAATAAAACTTAAAATAAGCTGAAAATAACTGAGTGAAAGAGATGGAAATGTAACCTGAATACTTACCTTCCTGCTGTCTAATCTGCCAATAAGTAGTGCAAACAAGAACATTACCTGGCCCCCATAAGCCGGAAGGTACAACCGACACAAAACAACCCACTCAGGGCCCCCATAAGCCTTGGTGGGTACACTTCAATCTATATATCCCTAGCAAGGTCATACTGAGTCATCTAATAACTATAGCCGTCCTACCAGTCTCCTGGGTCTGCAACTGAGCCCGCTCGGCCCCTGAACTATAGTTGTGTCTGAGTACGGTGGACTCCTGCTGTCTGTACCCTGGGTACAGAACTCGACGGGGTGTGCCGGTACGGCATAAAAGTAGTCCAGCCATGGAATGGACCGTATGAGGACCTCGAACCTCATATTTGTCCCTCATGGATGGCATACTGCTCGTTGGAGCGACGTCATCTAGCCTCTCGGGGGCATCGACACAGTTAGTAACCCTGGAGTTGTTTATGGAGGGCTATACAGGGCGTAGTCAATCCCAAACTAAACATAGAATGCTGGTCTCAGCTAATAACAACAGCTAATCATAAATATAATTATGGTATTCTTACTGGGATTCAAACTGAGTTATAATACTGAAGAAGCTAACTTGCCGAAAAGGATTTGCCTTAACATACTTGGATTGGTGATTTCTGCTTAACTGGAAAGTATCAGATTATATTCAACAACTCTTCTCAATTGAAGTCGTACTACTGGGAGAATGAAACTAGTTTCAGTACTAAATTCGGCAAAAACGATAACTGTTAATACTAATATTGACTATACTTCAACTGAACGAAATACGGCCGAAAACATATAATTTTCTGAGAGTTTAGAAGGGAGAAATACTTACTTGAAGCCTGGGATCATATTGAAATCAGTTTGGAGCAATTCTAACAATTTACCTCGGCGAGGTTACGATTTCCAGATGAATTTTGTGAAAATAACTCCGTAGTAATGCTCCCTGCAACCTTAAACTTTGATACTCGAAGTTAATTTGAATTTAGACAGCGTTTCATAGAGTAAATGGACGAAATTTAATAGAATTCTTTGTGGGTTACCTTCTCTGGCCGTGACTAACATATGGGAAATGTTTGAAATGAAGGGGAAAGGGTTTATATAGGGCTAAGGGCGGTGGTGAAGGGGCGGCCCGTGCTGCCCAAAGTGCCATACTCCCTACACATCGCGCCCCTCAGTGTGCCAAGGGGGCCGGCGCTCTGCGCTGCCCAGGGCGCCAAGGTTGCTGGCGCGCCGCGCTGGCCGGTGTCCTACTGGCTGGCGCGTCGTGCTGGCCCTATACGGCCTGGTCTCGCTCGACCCGACTTTCGGGGCTTTGCGACACGCGTCGTAATCTCTTTATCTACCACAAACCCACACGTACGCTTACTAATCACCAACTTTTACGGGGTATAACATCCTTCCCCTCTTAGGAACATTCGTCCTCGAATGTCTACTTGATTTACAGGAGTTTAACTCTTTTAGGACTATTATTCTGGAAAAATTCTGGCAGAGTCTCCCCTATAATATGGACTATCCAAAAATCTTGAAACACAGAAAAGTCCAATACAGATGTCTCATGTGACATCACAACAACTCTTTCACCATCAAAATTGTAATCAACTGAACAATACATGCAACGTAAAGCATAAAATAACAATTGGATCAACATTTTTACCTTAACTGCATAATTTAGACTAAGACTGGAACAAATGAGGGTATTTGGATTTCATGTCGTCTTCATCTTCCCAAGTCATTTCTTCTCTATCCTTGTTTCTCCACAGTACCTTAACAGAGAAAACATCCTTAGTCCTTAATCTACGAACCTGCCGATCTAATATGGCTATTGGAATCTCTTCATAGGCTAACACTTCAGTAATCTGGACATCTTTAACTGGCACAACTCGGGACGGATCTCCTATACACTTTCTTAACATTGATACATGAAAGACCGGGTGAACGGATTCCAACTTTGAAGGAGAATCTAGCTCGTATGCCACCTGGCTTATTCTCCGGAGTATTCGATACGGCCCAATAAACCTTGGTCTAAGCTTACACTTTTTTCCAAACCTCATTATGCCCTTTATTGGAGAGACTTTCAGAAACACCCAGTCGTCTACATTGAACTCCAAGTTCCTACGTCGTATATTAGCGTAAGATTTTTGGCGGCTTTGAGCTATCAACAGGCGTTCTCTAATGAGCTTCACTTTCTCCTTTGACTGACGGATCATGTCTGGTCCAATTAACTCTGATTCTCTGACTTCGAATCAACCAACTGGAGATCTACACTTCCGCCCATATAAGGCTTCATAAGGCGCCATTTGGATTGCCGAATGATGACTATTATAATAGGCGAACTCGATAAGGGGTAAATTTTCATCCCAGCTGCCCCCAAAGTCTAGCACACACCCCCGTAACATATCCTCGAGCGTCTGAATTGTATGTTCTGCCTGCTCATCTGTCTGAGGATGAAATGTTGTACTTAGATTAACTTGTGTTCCCAAGCCTCTTTGAAAAGACTGCCAGAACCTAGCTGTGAGTTGTGCTCCTCTATTAGAAATAATAGACATTGGAACACCATGTAATCTAACTATTTCCCTGATGTAAAGCTCGGCATAATCCTCAGCCGAGAAAGTGGTCTTGACTAGCAGAAAATGAGCTGACTTCGTCAATTTGTCAACAATCACCCAGATGAAATCAAATATGCGTCTGGTACGGGTAAACCTGTCACAAAATCCATATTAACTGCCTTCCATTTCCACAAGGGCACTGCTATCTCCCGTGTCAATCCACCGAGTTTTTGATGTTCTTCTTTCACCTGTTGGCAATTTGGGCATTGCGCTACAAACTCTGCCACACTCTTCTTCATTCTCGGCCACTAGTAAATCTCTTTTATATCATGATACATCTTTGTTGAACATGGGTGTAAAGAATAACGGGAGTAATGTACCTCTGCCATGATTTGCTGGCGAAGTCCTGCCACATCCGGAATGCAGAGGCGACCCCTACATCTTAAAATTCCATCTCCGGTTACCTCGAAAGCTGATACTCCCGCCTGTTGTACCTTATCTCTGAGCTGTGCTAACTGAGGATCTTTATATTGTCGCTCTTTTACCTCCACTACCAGGGATGATAATGCTGTATTCTGAATCACCACCCCATTGTCACCTGAATCTATTACCCGGATGGCTAGGTTGGCTAATCGGTGCAACTCCCGAGCCATTTCCTGCTGCTCCGGACTTAGGTATGACAAACTTCCCATGGATCTGCGACTGAGGGCATTTTCCACGATATTAGCTTTCCCTGGATGATACAAATTATTCACGTCGTAGTCCTTTAGCAATTCTAACCAGCGACGCTGCCATAGATTCAATTCCTTCTGTATAAAGATATACCGGAGGCTTTTATGATCAGTAAAGATATCCACGTGCACCCCATACAAGTAATGTCTCCAAATTTTCAAGGTATGAACCACCGCGGCTAACTCCAGGTCATGGGTGGGGTAGTTTTTTTCATGTTTTCTCAGCTATCTCAAAGCATAAGCAATTACCTTACCGTGTTACATCAAGACATACCCCAATCCGACACTTGAAGCATCACAATATACTGCATAACCTTCTGAACTTTCAAGAAAAGATAGGACTGGTGCCGATGTTAATCTATTTTTAAACTCTTGGAAACTCTGTTCGCACGCCTCAGTCCAATGAAATTTAGCCGCTTTCTGAGTTAACTTGGTCAAAGGCACTGCTAAGGTAGAAAACCCCTCCACAAACCTTCTGTAATATCTAGCTAACCCCAGGAAACTACGTACCTCAAATGGAGTTATAGGCCCGGGCCATGTCTTTACTGCCTCAATCTTCTGTGAATCCACCTGAATTCCAGCATCTGATACAACATGACCCAAAAAGGCTATTGAATTCAACCAGAACTCGCATTTAGAAAATTCTGCATACAAGTGACAATCCCTGAGAATCTGGAGCACTGTTCGCAAATGATCTTAGTGATCTGCTTCTGAACAGGAATACACCAGGATATCATCAATAAACACAATCACAAACAAATCCAGATGCGGCCGGAAGATGCTGTTCACCAGGTCCATAAACACTACAAGAGCATTCGTTAGCCTGAAAGACTTGACTAAGAATTCAAAATGGCCATACCTGGTCCTAAAGGCTATTTTTGGGATATCTTTCTCCCGAACCCGAACCTGGTGGTACCCGGACCTTAAATCAATTTTTTAGAAATACTTCACCCCCTGTAACTGATCGAACAAGTCATCTATTCTTGGGAGCGGGTATTTGTTCTTAATAGTGACTTTGTTTAACTGCCAGTAGTCTATACACATGCGAAGGGAGACATCCTTCTTCCTCACAAACAGGACTGGCGCACCCCATGATGACGTACTCGGCCTAATGAATCCCTTATCTAACAAATCTTTCAACTGTTCTTTCAATTCTTTGAGCTCAGCAAGAGCCATTCGGTACGGAGGGATAGATATAGGCTGAGTGCCTGGTAGTAGATCGGTGGAAAAATCAATTTCCCGTTCTGGGGGAATACCAGGAAGTTCATTTGGGAAGACATCTAAAAATTCATTGACTACTGGGATGGACTGAAGAGTCGGGGGTTCTGCTTGCAGATCCTGAACTCTGACAATATGATAAATACAACCCTTTTCTATCAATTTCTTTGCCCGAAGATAGGATATAAACCTACCTTTTGGTGTAGCCGCATTGCCTTTCCACTCTCGTATCACCTCCCCGAAAAAGTGGAATCGAACTGTCTTGGTCCAACATTCTACATTGGCATAATAGGGTGCTAGCCAATCCATACCCGTAATTGCATCAAAATCAATCATGTCTAGTTCCACTAGGTCTGCAAAAGTCTGACGACCCACAACCTTTACTGTGCAGCCTCGGTAAATCCGTTTAGCTATAATAGAATCGCCAACGGTTGTGGTTACTGAAAAGGGTCGCTGTAGCAGTTCTGTTGTGGCTGAACTTTCGGGCCACTAACAGCGTGACATAGGACAAAGTGGAGCTTGGGTCTATCAAAACATAAGCAGAATGAGAGCAGATGTCTAGCATACCTATCATAACATCTGGTGACGACTCTGACTCCTATTGTCCTGGTAGAGCATAAGTGTTATCCGGATCGGTGCTGGAGTTGGATGCCCCTCACCTGCCTCGGGTTCTATCGGCTAAAACTGAGGGTCTACGCCCTGCTGGAGATGCTGGGGCACGTGACCCTGCTGAAGATCTGTCCTGTCAGTCCTGACCACTCTGACCCCTGGCTGGACAATTTCTCATCATGTGACCCTCTCGTCCACAAGTATAGCACGCCATAGAACCATACCTACAGGCTCCAAGATGACGGTGACTGCAAATAAGGCAAGGTGGCACAGTGAGCCTACTCTACTCTGACCCTCTCTGCTGCTGCGAACTCGATGGTCGTGAACTCTCGCAGGGTCCTGACTTCCCCCGACGACCAAGTCTGCCATCCTGCTGCTACTGTGGAAGTGCGGGTCTGGATGGTCCGTCTGACATTCGTGGCCTGGGTCCGCCCTGAGACTCTGCGTGAGTATCACTAGGTCTAGCCCTGCGGTGCTGCTCCTGGTTTCTCTTTCTACCCTTCACTGTCGCTGCCTGATCCCTTTTATATTCTTAGCAAATGCCTGGATACAAGTGATATCCATGTCCTCTCGCAAAGTAGCCATAACACAAGTCTCCACATACTCTGGAAGCAGCCCCATAATGAACCGATGCACCCTGGATGGCATGGTGTCAACAAAAGCTGGTGCATATTGGGCCAAGGAGTCAAATCTCATAGCATACTCCCTAACGCTCATCTAACCCTGCTCTAGGTGCAAGAATTGATCAACCCGGGCTTATTGGATTTCCCGTGGTAAATAATGATCCAGGAAGGACTTTGAAAAACTGGACCAAGTCGGAGGGGGAACATCTCTACCCCCGGACCTCTCCTAACTCTCGTACCATAATATTTCTATGTCCCATAATCGAAATACTGCAAACTCAACTGACTCCACAGGTGTGGTATGCATTACCCTGAAGATCCGCTGCAACTGGTCCAAAAAGTCTTGAGGGTCCTCATCTAGATCCGTCCCTGTGAAATGCGGGGGACTCAGAGCGAGGAACTCTCGGACCCTCGAACTGCCCAATCCTGCCGAAGACTCAACAACCACGGGCGCCACTGGCTGTCACTGCACAACCATTATTTGAGCTATCATGAAAATAGCACTCCTGACCTCCTGGCTCGAGGTCATTGGAATGGAAACTATTGGAGGCGGTGCCAACATATCTGCCGCTGTGGACGGCTCCTGGCGTGGCGGAGGAGACTGCGGAGACCGAGATGAAGTCTCCCTGTCTCCCTAGATCGGGCTGACTCTGACTAAGACACCCTGCTAGTGGCTTTTCCTGCTGCAACATCTAGCCTCCTGCCAGTCGTGGTATGTCGCGGGTCTGACATTTCTCTGTAAACAAAAGAGTATGATAAGCTTTGGAACTCAACCCTATATTGTACAACGCTATAGCATGACTGAAAGAGAAAGAAGAGTAACCATCCTATCGTGCCTCGTAGCCTCCTGCCTATAAAATATGGTGCACAACATGACTCTACTTAGCATGGCTTGCATACTCCCTAGGATACGACCTGCTCTGATACCAAGTTTGTCACGCCCCACCTTGGGAGGCATGATTGACACTTGGTAACCTACTAGGATCTGAACTAACTTAACTAGGCCTGTGCACTCCTGGTGCAGGCTTACTCCTCAAATCAAGAAAATAACGGGCTATACCTCGACTGTAAATACAACCTCCGACCGACAAGGCCTTATAGCCACCTATAAAGGAAAACAACTAACCAAAAACAAGCAATAACAGGGAATCCTGTGTAGGCCGACAAGACCACCATGATGTCTAGTTATGACTGTAAAGTAAATCAAGTGCTAAACTAAACTATGGACGACAAGGCTGCTAACTGATAGCTAAACAAGGCCCCACACGGCCAACACGTAAACTAAAATACATATGGGCCCCACACGACCATCAACAACTAACAATAGGAAAATAAAAACAATCTGCAAGTTTCTAGGAGTAATATGATGGTCGGGACAGGGCCCCGACCTACCTAAAACTGTACAATCAAAAGAAGTAAACCTTCTATCTACAAGCTCCAGAGGAAAGGAGCCAACTTTTCTCACAATCCCGGCTGAAGGCTAAGAGGGACCAGCTCCTCGTCTATCCGCACCTGCAGGCGAGTAATGCAGTGCCCCACGGCTGCGCGTCAGTAAAATATGTACCGAATATGTAAGGCAATAATGAAATTGACTAAATAAAACTTAAAATAAGCTGAAAGTAACTGAGTGAAAGAGATGGAAATATAACCTGAATACTTACCTTCCCGCTGTCTAATCTACCAATAAGTAGTGCAAACAAGAACCTTACTTGGCCATCATAAGCCGAAAGGTACAACCAACACAGAACAACCCACTCAGGGCCCCCAAAAGCCCTGGTGGGTACACTTCAATCTATATACCCCTGACAAGATCATACTGAGTCATCTAATAACTATAGCCGTCCTACCAGTCCCCTACGTCTACAACTGAGCCAGCTCGACCCCTGAACTATAGTTGTGTCTGAGTCCGATGGACTCCTGCTGTCTGTACCTCAGGTACCGAACTCGACGAGGTGTGCCGATACGGCATAAAAGTAGTCCATCCATGGAATGGACCGTATGGGGACCTCTGACCTCATATGGGTGAACTAGATTTAGAATGGAGGGTAATTTAACGGTACCTGTAGGTCGCTTTATTTCTTACCTCAAGGCCAGGAAAATGATCTCTAAGGATTGCATGTACCATCTAGTTAGGGTTAAGGATGTAGAGTCTGAGACCCCTATTATTCAGTCAGTTCAAATGGTGTATGAGTACCTGGAGGTTTTCCCCGATGATTTTCCAGGTGGCCCTCCAGAGAGGAAAATTAATTTCGGTATTAATCTACTGCCTGATATGCAGCCTATCTCCATTCCTCCTTACAGGACGGCTCCATCCGAACTAAAAGAGTTAAAAGAATGGTTGAAGGACTTGTTGGATAAGGGTTTCATTAGACCGAGCAAGTCTCCATGGGGTGCACCAGTTCTTTTTATTTAGAAGAAGGATGGTTCACTTCGGATGTGCATTGACTATCGGCAGCTGAACAAGGTCACTGTCAAGAACATGTATCCTTTACCCAGGATCGATGATTTGTTTGACCAACTTCAGGGTGCCAAGTGTTTCTCCAAGATTAATCTCAAATCTGGGTATCACGAGCTCAGAGCTTGGGAGAGTGGCATCCCGAAAATAGCTTTCAGGACTCGGTATGGTCACTACAAATTTCTTGTTATATCTTTTGGACTAACCAGTGCACCTGCAACCTTTATGGATCTAATGAATAGGGTGTTCAAGGCATATATGGACATGTTCGTGATTGTGTTCATTGATGACATCCTTATATACTCTCGGAGCAAGGAGGAGCATGTCGCTCAATTATGAATAGTGCTTCAGACCCTTAAGGACCGTTAGTTGTATGCAAAGTTTTGCAAATGTGAGTTTTGGTTGGACTCAGTGGCATTTATAGGCCATGTGGTATCAGGTGAGGGCATAAAAGTAGATTCTCAGAAAATTGAGGCAGTGAAGAATTGGCCTAGACCGGTGAGTCCTTCAGAAATTCGGAGTTTCTTAGGCCTGGTAGGCTACTACCAAAGATTTGTTTAGGGATTTTCATCAATTGCAGCCCCATTGACCAGGTTGATTCAGAAAAAGGTAAAGTTCCAATGGTCGGAGGCTTGTGAGGAAAGCTTCTAGGAATTGAAGATTCGACTCACTTCAGCACCAGTGTTGACTTTACCCAAGGGTACAGATGGCTTTGTTGTATATTGTGATGCTTTGAGGGTCGGACTAAGATGTGTGTTGATGCAGCATGGGAAAGTAATAGCATATGCCTCTTGACAATTAAAGGTTCACGAAAAGAATTACCCAACCCATGATCTCGAGTTGGCCGCGGTGGTGTTCGCATTGAAGATATGGCGGCATTACTTATATGGGGTCGACGTGGATGTATTCACGGATCACAAGAGCTTAAAATATGTGTTCACATAGAAAGATCTCAATCTTCAGCAAAGGAGGTGGTTGGAGTTATTAAAGGACTACGATATGAGTGTTCTTTACCACCCGGGCAAGGCTAATGTGGTGGCGGATGCACTTAGTAGGCTCTCTATGGAGAGTGTGTCCCACGTGGATGAGCGAAGGAAGGAGTTGGTGAAGGATGTCCACCGGATTTCAAGGTTGGGAGTTAGATTGATGGACTTGACCGATGGCGGCGTTATTTTACAGAATGGGTCAGAATCATCCTTGGTGGTCGATGTCAAATCTAAGCAAGATGAGGATCTGATTTTGAGGAAGCTGAAGGAAGCAGTGCAGAGTCAAAAGGTGGAGGTTTTCTCCCAAGGGGGAGATGGTGTGCTACGATACCAGGGTCGACTATGTGTTCCGGACATTGATAATTTGAGAGTTCGGATATTACATGAGGCACTGTACCAGATATTCTATCCATCCAGGTGCCACCAAGATGTATGACTTGCGAGAAATTTATTGGTGGAATGGCATGAAGAGGGATATTGCAGAATTTGTAGCCAAGTGTCCAAATTGTCAGCAAGTGAAAGTTGAGTATCAGAGATCGGGAGGTGTACTCCAAGATATCAACATTCCTACTTGGAAGCGGGAAGAGATCAACATGGACTTTATAACAGGTTTGTCCCGCACTCGGAGATAGTATGACTCCATTTGGGTTGTTATGGACAGGTTAACCAATGCTGCACACTTTTTACCAGTCAAGACCACGGATTCGGCGGATGATTATGCCAAGTTGTATATTCGGGAGTTGGTTTGACTTCATGGAGTGCCCTTGTCTATTATTTTAGATTGAGGTACTCAGTTTACCTCCCAGTTCTGGCAGTCCTTTCAGAAGAGACTTGGGACTCAAGTCAAGCTCAGTACAACCTTCTATCCGCAAATGGATGTCCAGGCAGAACGAACAATCCAGACCCTCGAGGACATGTTGAGAGCCTGTGTGATGGGCTTTAAAGGTAGTTGGGATGATCACTTGCCCTTGATCGAGTTTTCTTACAATAACAGCTATCACTCCAGTATCCAAATGGCACCGTTCGAGGCTCTTTACGGGCGGAGGTGTAGGTCTCCCATCGGATGGTTTGAGGTTGGTGAGGCAGCTATGATAGGGCAAGATTTGGTTCACGAGGTGATGGTGAAGGTTCAGTTGATAAGGGACCGGTTGAAAACCACTCAGAGTCATCATAAATCATATGTCGATGTGAGGAAAAGAGATTTGGAGTTTGAGGTGGACGATTGGGTATTTCTCAAGGTATCTCCTATGAAGGGAGTCATGCGGTTCGAAAAGAAAGGGAAACTCAATCCATGCTATGTTGGTCCCTACAGGGTTGTGAGGAGATTTGGTAAGGTGGCGTATGAGTTGGACTTTCCCTCAGAGTTATCTTCAGTTCATCCTGTGTTTTATGAGTCACTTTTGAAAAAGTGTTTGGGTGATCCAGCTTTAGTAGCCCCGGTGGACAACATTGGTGTAAAAGACATCCTCAGTTATAAAGATGTACCCTTCAAAATTTTAGATCATCAAATCCGTAAGCTAAGGAACAAAGAAGTAGCTTCAGTTAAAGTATTATGGAGAAATCAACATATTGAGAGGACCTACGTGGGAAGCCGAAGCAGATATAATGGCCAAATACCCTCATTTGTTCCCTACCAGCTCAGTTTCAGTTTGAGGTATCAGTTTTGCCCTAAACCTCTAATCAGTTTCCATGTTTCAGTTCATGTGTACAAGTTTTCTTTATGATATGGTAAATGTATGTGATGTTTTATGTAGTTCTTTTCAGAGGTAGTCAATCTGTCAGTTTTCAGCTTAAATGATCAGTATTTGTATATGGTTATAGCTTGTTTCTGAGTTTTCTACATGTTTCTAACATTCGAGAATGAATGTTCCTAAGAGGGAGATATTGTTATACCCCGGGAACCCAAGCATCAGACCCGAGAGTCAAAACATAGAAAAATTAAAAATTTGCACCAGGTCACAAGACGGTTCGTGAGGTGGCTCGTTAGGTGGGACCATGAGTCATGAAATGACTCGTGGTTAGGCTGGGCTTGGTAGAGTATTAGGAGGCCACGGGGGTGACCATGAGTCGTGGTCAGACCTCATGACTCGTGAGGTCACCCGTGGCGAGGATGGAATGCATGACTAGGGATTTGAGGCAGTAGGGACCACGGGTGGTGACCATGAGTCGTGGTCAGCCACCACAATTCGTGGGGTCCCCTGAGCTTGTTTGGGTAGTAGACATCACGGATCCCAACCACGAGTCGTGCCCCATGGCAACGACTCGTGAGGTCCCTCGTGGGGACTAGCAACCAGAAATTTCTGCGTTTTTAGTAAGGGTGTTTTTGTAATTTTTAAATTCCTAAGGCCTAAACTATGTCGTTTTAAGGTCCGAATGGTGTCTTTTAAGGGGGTTAAGTTCATGTTAAGCCTCATTCATGCATGCGAGAGTATATAGAGGAGATTAGAAGGTGATTCAAGGTGTTCTTTCTCAATTCCTCTAAATTCCATCTTGGGCTAGCAAGGGAAGTTAAGAACCAGATAATCCCAGGTATGTAAGGTCATCAATGGGTGAATTCTTCCACACCCACGCTCCTACTCTATGATTTTACTTATAAATTATCAAAAACTCATAGGTTTTGTATTTGATTATATAAAATCTAATGATTAATTATGAGTTTTGTGATTTTGAAATATTATCATAATCTGTGGATTTTGACCATCTTTTGAGATTTAAATTGATTATAATATTGTTGATTTTGATTTTCTAAGCAAATAAGCTTAATTATGTATGCCCCATGATGAATCAATTTATGATCTATTATCCCATCGATGTTCTTTACGAGCCCAGCATGATTATGTTTTAAATTATGAATCCATTATGTTACCCATTATGATTTTATGAAATATATGTTGTATGCATGATCTACAAGTATGTATGAATTTTATCAATCATGAATTATGTTTTTGGCGGACTCACGGGCCTCATGTCATGGCTAGATCACATATGTTCAAGCATGTTTACGATTATCATGATTTAACTAGCCCATGAATTCATGTATGTATTATTATGAGCACTATATATATTTTGAGAGTAGTATCGAACACCGAGTAGGTTCGGGGCTCAGGTTAAGCCCCGGACCTTATGAATTACGTGCCACCATAGGTATGTCAGGACCCTTTCATGTTAGTCCCTGGCCTAAATGGCCTCTTTTCATGGTGATATCACACTTTCATGGTTCTAACCTTGGCAAGTTATGAATACCCTCTCGACTAGGGTTACAAGTCGGGCTTCATGTGTGCTCATATGGGGTATGTCGGTTAAGAGAATCTCCTACTGTTCCTCATGATTTATGCATGTTATGATTATGTATGTTGGCTCAAGTTATGTTAAGCAAAGCTCTTCTATTATGATTATGACTATGTTTATGTTGCTAATGTTTTGAAAACCTTGAGCCATATGATGTGTTATTATAATTTACGATACGAGCACGACGTCCTACTCTTATGATCGTTTATGAACTTTATACATGTTTTAAATGTCCGTTTTACTTACCTTGCATACTCAGTACATTCCACGTACTGACCGCATACTTTCTATTCTTTATCATTTCATGATACAAGTCCTAGTTCTCAGGCTCATCCTCACCCGTAGATAGTTTCAGATTCTCTCTTAGCGCTCTTGGTGAGTCCTCATGTTTCGAGGGATGTGTGTTCATCCTTTATGTTGTTCTTTCAGTTTCTGGATGTTGGAATAGTTGGGGAATTGTCCCATCAATCCGTCTTCATGTTTAGAGGCTTATCAGACTGCAAGTGGTATTTATCCGTATTGTATAAGTCCTGTACTGATGTTTCCCTTATGCTATGCTATGATTACATTTTTTACGTTAAGTCTTCCGCTCATGTGATTGAATTAGATATATGCTCATGTCATGGGTCGACTTGGGGTCTCTTGAGGCTCCTTGTCCCGCGTTTATGATCCGGGTGTACGTTTGGGTCGTGACAGTAAAGCTTACCACATGGTTTGGAGTAGATGCTCCCACTTACATTTGAGCTTGTGGTATGTTTCGAAATAAAGCTTCTCATATGCATGAATTCATAGTTGAGATATATGTTATCATTGAGCTTCGTTTTCATACGATGTTGAGTTTATGCATGATTTCGTTATTGAGCTTTGTCAAAGGACAATGTTGAGCTTCGTTTCATATGATGTTGAGTTATGCATGATTTCATCTTGAGCTTCGTCAATAGATGATGTTGAGCTTCGTCAATAGACGATGTTGAGCTTCGTAATATATGATGTAAAACATTGCATGTTTTTGGGAGAAGAGTCTAGCACTGAGCGGGTTAAGGGTCGATCACCCTATGCCCCAGAACTAAGCGCCAACGTAGGATGATACTATTAAATTAATGGGGCCTCCCTTGTGAGCTATCCCCCGCCCTATTGGCCCTTGAGCTTGATATCGATATCATGGTATCGTCCATAGCCCTGGCAAGGTTATGAACGGCTCTACCCACTTAAGTGTAATAGTTGGGACCACGTAAGCTCTATCGTGGCATGTCGGTTAAGTGATGAGTCTCCCATTGTCTATACGATTCAGATTTGCATATTCATTACTCATGGTGATTACTTTACGCATGCATGTTCTAAAAGTAAGGTTTTACTCATTGTTCAGCTTTTCTTATAAATGTCATGTATCAGCTTTGTGTCATTCGAGTCAGTCATAATGTTATAAAGCTATGCATGGTCATGTCATGATAAGATTATGATTTCAGAATGAATGCATGTAGCCCTTCTTCTCAGACTTGAAAGCTTATGATATGTTATGAAATATTTTAAATGATTTATTTTACTTAAGCGGTTTTACTTAGCTTGCATACTCGGTACATTCAACGTACTGACTGCATACTTTCTATGTTGTATCATTTTATGATACAGGACCCGTCGCAGCTTCAGCCCCATTCTTAGTCAACTTTTTGGAGTTTGTATCTACTCAGGATTGGTGAGTCCTCATCCTTCGAGGACTAGACTATTATTTTCATTTATGTGCTTCCGATTTCATTATTGTTGAGTTAGTTGGGGTCTTGTCCCGTCAACTCGTTCAGATTAGAGGCTTTCAGACTTACATATGTGTTAGCTTCATATGTTAATCTAATGTGATGTTGAATTAGACTTCCACTGAGATTATATTATTGATTTCTTCAGTTTATTGAATGAGTTAGTTGTATGCTTATGCTATGGGTAGACTTGGGGTCTCTCGGGGTCCCTTGTCCCATTTCTATGATTCGGGCCTCCGTTTGGGTTGTGAAAAAACTGATAGAGAAACTATAAGAGGATTTTGGGGGACACAAGGGAAGAACTATTCCCTTGTTGAATTCCCACATACCTGTCTAATAATTCCCTTGAGGAGGAAACTTGAATTTCAGAGATGAATGAAGAACCCTGGACCTTACTCTGAAGGTTCTTGAGAGACTCTTAGATGTTTTTCTGAGAATGTACGTGGGGAATGAGGGGAGAGGCCATTCATTCCCACTAATAGGTCCGAGATTATGTCTATAATGACATAGTTTAAAGTTTAGGAGAGTAGAAAATTACTAAACAACCCTTAGAAAATTGCAGGAAAAAATTGATCGTCAGTCCTCGGGTGACCTAACGGACCACGACTCATGATCACACTCATTGAGTACACTTCTAAAAAACACTGATAGTCACCACGAGGGACCTAACGAATCGTGGTGAATGATCACGATTCGTGGTCACCTATCGTGGACCACACTGACCAAAACCCCTAAGTTCCCCATGGGTGACACCACGACTCGTGGTCACCCATAACGAGTCGTGGTGAGGACTCGTGGGGTGCACTGCCCAACTCTTCGAAAATTCTCCCTTTTCTAATCATGACTCATCTCACGACTCGTGGTGACTGACCATGAATCATGGGGTTCTTTCGTCAAGTACACTGCCTCCACCTCTCTATACTTTTCTTTTTCCCTCCCCACGACTGACTTAACGAATCATGGGGACTAACCATGACTTGTTATGTCATCCTTGGGGTATCTTTTTCTCAAAACTTAAAGCTTACTCTCCTGGCCTCCCCACGAGTCACCTCACGACTCATGGGCACCTCCAACGGGTCACCTAACGACCCGTTCTGTGACTAGTGTCAAATTTTTTAGTTTTCTACAAATTTTCTATTTTCAAGTCCCGGTTCTAACCTTTGAGTTTTCGGGGCATTACAATGCCCATCCATGGAAGTTTATGAAAAGATGAGATTATGATCTATGCTTCTAAGTATGATAAGATGTATATGATAAAAGCAAGATTTTGAACTACCCATGTCTATGTTCATGTTTTGAGTAATCAAAGTCTATTTCAAGTATGTTTAAGTATTGAGCAAGATCACATGATCAAGTATGTTTCTAGATTTATCTTACTTTCATGTTATTAGCTTACCGCCTAATTTTAGAGTCTAGACTCACACTCTTGTTCAGTTTGTGGTATGGTTTGAGCCAAGACTCTTCATGTTATCTTTCATAATATGTATTTCATGTCATGATTCAGCTTCGTCACTAGAAGACGGTCAGCTTCATTAAAAAACAACGGAGAGCATATGCATGTTTTTGGGAGTAATGTCTAGCACTGAGTAGGCTAAGGGCCAGTCAACCCTATGCCTCAGAACTACGTACCAATGTAGGTATGTTTAGATTATTTGGGACCTCCCTTGTGAGATTCCCCTGCCCCCAAGGGGCCTTCAACTTAATATCGATATCATGGTAGCGTCCTTAGACCTGGCAAGTCTTTGGACGGCGCTGCCCACTTGAGTGTAATAGTCGGGACCACGTAAGCTCTATCGTGGTAATGTCGATTATATGACAAGTCTCCCATTGTTCCTCATGATTTCAGTTATGCATGTTTATCAGACATGGTATTATGTTTTCAGAAGGTTTGATCCAATGTTCAGTTTTACATATGAATAATCAGTTTCAGCTTTGGGTCATTCGATTCGGTTATGATATTCAGTTATGTTTAACTCATGTCTCAGATAACAACATGCAAGTCCTATTCTCAGACTTTTATGATGAAATGTTATATGTTATGCATGATCTATGATTTTACTTACTTAGCGGTTTTACTTACCCTGCATACTCGGTACATTCCATGTACTGACCACATACTCTATGTTGTATCATTTCATGATACAGACTCAAATATTCAGGCTCAGTCCCACCGTTAGCCAGATCCTCAGTGTTAGCATTCCCTAGTCAGAGTTGGTGAATCCTCATCTTTCGGGTGCCCTTCTTATAAGTTATAATCAGTATTTTCAGTTTTAGACCTTAGTGATTTAGTTGGGGTCTTGTCCCATCAACTTGTCAGTAGTAGAGCTTATCCGACTTAGTATGTATTCAGCTTCAGATTTGTGTTATGTATTTAGTTATTTGATGTTATCAGATTTTCAGACTTCCGCTATGTTATATGTTAGATTTTCCGCATTTAGAATATCGAGCTTAGATGTTATGTTCATGCCATGGGTCAAATTGGAGCCTCTCGAGGTTCTTTGTCCCGTGTCTCAATCTGGGCCTACGTTCGGATCGTGACATAGTGATACATCAAAGCAGAGGTGCATCCACAATATGAAAAAAATTAGTCACTGTAAAGGAGCTCATTGAAAATTAAACTTATTGAAAGATTAGAAAGGGTGAATCAAGCTTCATGTGACAACTGGACATCATTGGAGGCCTTATATCACATATTACCAGAACCAAAAGAAGAAGAAAAAGAAGAAACTGAGGTATGTCAGCATGCAGACTCTCCGGGATGGGATCAACAAAATTTGCAAAAGAACATTTCTGAAGAATATGTGCAGCATATATTAAAGAATATATCACCTCCTAATGTCGCTAATGAGATAGACAAACTAGTATTGATGCTGGAAAATAATGGAAATTTCATTGTGAGAAGTGCTTGGGAGTACATAAGCCAGGAGGAAAAGGAAGACATTTTAAAATTTATTTGGGGAAAAAAAGTGACTTTCAAAATGGCTTTCTTTTAATAAAGGGCATGGAAGTTCAGAGTGCCAAGATGATGTTATGAAACATATGGATAAACAACACATGAAACACATGGATAAACAACACATGAAACACATAGATTTTCTAGATGTTAAACTGAATGTGAACATCGAGAAGAAGCAAACGAACTTCAGAATCAAGAGATATCATTTAACTCACTCTATAGCTACTATAACATTTACTAAGTAGGTTTCCATATAGACATCTAAGCCTAGCACATATAAATAACATAAAACTTAGAAACAGAAAGGATTTTCAGACTAGTATCAGAAGGTTTAAACTACAGGGCATTATGTTGAAGTTTTGATAAGGGGTATTTGTGTACAGAAAGATAGACAATACACTAAAAGTATATATTCACATGCTGATGTAAGAGAATCAAGAAAGGAGCCCAACATTTTTCCCCTTATATTAGATACTAGTCATGGACAGGTGCATCGCACGTATGTTCTATATAAATTTGTATAGATTAATTAGATGAGATATGTGGAATAATATATTGTAGATGACTGATGATAAATATAATTTACAATCAAATAAAATTAACAGAAAATTCAAGGTATTACTTTCTGACATTCACACAAATAAATCATATTAGTTGCTTATATGATTGTTATTTATCTGAAAATATTTTATCAAATGGTCATACTATAAATATATTACAAAAATGAGAATAATACTCTTTAACTCTTATTGGAGCTATATATGATACAACAGACTTCTTCATTGACTAAATTTGAAATTTGATAAAAGTAGTCATCATAGGTTTACGACTTCAAGTACACTCACAAAGTTTATTATTAGACTTAAATTAAGAGGAAAAAAATAGAAGGATAAAATAAATTTTGTACTTTTTTGCAAAATTATTTAAGCATGCATCACATACGTAAAACAATGAATAGAAACTATGTTGCCACAGACAGTTGCTCATCAAGGCTAAAAACTTCCAGCAACTTAATTAGGCAACAAAAAAGAAAAAATAGATAAAAGATAGGCTTAATCTCAAAAGCTATAAAATATGCTTCACAAGAATCCCCTTGCACAAAACCAATCAGATCATGAAAATAATCAAAATAATGCACACAAAAAATACATACATTTTTCAAAATAAGATATCTTTAAAATCAATACTGATGGAAGCTATACATCTACTTTTAAGGAATGAAGAAGGAAATACAACTCCCCCAATATATGGGGATTTAGAAAAAAATTTGACGATGTGAATTCAATCGAGTATGAAAATGTTCCTTTTGTCTCAAAGGAATATTTTCTGACCCAATTGCGTTCACATCAACTGATTATTTATATTGCTTAAAATCATATAAGGGGTCCATATTTTCATCCCACAAATGATGTGGGACTCCAAAAATAATGTTGTGCAATCTCATAAAGTAATGTTGCAATTTTGGCAAATTAATTGCTATGTTTAGGGCATTCTTGAATACTTTATCCTCCTCAGTCGGTGTTTGCTTCTTTTCAGATTTACAAGAAAGACTAGAGCATGAGAGGAAAATTTTTAAATATAATTAAATAGGTTTCAATCTCCATACACAAATACTGTTGCTAGTATGTCCACATTCAATAAAATATTTTTTTTAACCACTAACATTTGAAAAAAGAGCATACATACTTCTAATCTTTGTATTTAGCAGAGATTCAGGTGCAATAATGAGCGATAGATTAAGAAATTAATAGATCTTACACCGAAATAAAATGAGAATTTGAAACACTGCTAAACACATTCAAAACTATCGGAAGCCCAAGGAAAGCATTTATTTATTAACATGCAATTTAAGTTCATGCCTTATACACCACTGAAGAAGAGGAGGCGGACCCTATCAGTTCTAAACAGAACACTTCTATCTCTCTCTATTGATGTTACATAATATTTCTCCAATATTGAAGCTACTTGGCGATGAACAGGTATCAACTTACCTATTGTTAGCATTAGCACATAACACCTAAAAATATTTCTCAAGTCAGCTTTTTCATATTTCTCTAATGCTAGAAGAAGCAACCTATTCGAGAAATATGAAAGATGTGACTGGAGAGATAGATATTAGTTTAAATTCATGCACGCCATAATTTTTCAACAGTCTCCAATCATACGATAGATGAATTAGGCACCAAATATAAGTTTGGATCCGTATTCGAAAGGAAATTAAGAGAAATAGTCCACCACTAAAAAGTATTGCAATTGCACATCCATTGAAGCTAATTGTTGAAGTGACAAGTCCTATAGCATTAGCTCATTAGCACATAAAACCTAAAGATATTTATTCAATCACCTCTTTCATATTTCTCTCGTTAGTTGAAGAAGCAAACTATAATAAAAAAATATTATACATCTTATATATTCCAACACCAAGTAGAAATAATAATTATATACATTTTTTAAAGGAATTTCATCCACCATCTGATTTGAACAACCAAATTAGATCCACAACATTCATCAATAATGATGCCCCACACTCATCACAACATGTACTAGTATTAATTGTATATATATTTTTTATGTTTATTCTTAGAATTGAGATAAATGATTATTTACTAGTATGGCCAAATTTGAGAAGTAGGCCCTCTCCTTGGGGAGCTTATATAATTAATAAGTACTGCAAGAAGGCACACTCAATGGTAATTCAAAGCAGAGGTGTATTCACAATATGAAAAAAATTAGTCACTGTAAAGGAGCTCATTGAACATCAAATTTATTGAAAGATTGGAAAGGAGAATCAAGCTTCATGTGACAACAGAACATAATTGGGGGCCTTATATCACATATTACCAGAACCAGAATAAGAAGAAGAAGCAACTAAGGTATGTCAGTGTGCAGACTCTCAGGGATGGAATCAACAGAAATTGCGAAACAATATTTATGAAGAATATGTGCAACATATATTAAAGAATATAACACCTCCTAATGTTACTAATGAGATTAAAAAACTAGTATGGATGCTGGAACATAATGAAAATTCCATTGTGAGAAGTGCTTAGGAGTACATAAGACAGAAAGAGGAAAAGGAAGACAATTTTGAATTTATTTGGGGAAAGAAAGTGACTTTCAAAATGAATTTCTTTTTATGGAGGGCATAGAAGTTTAGAGTGCCAGGATGATGTTATGAAACTACGGGTATAAACATAGCTTCAAGGTATTGGTGTTGCAATCTACTAAAAACTGAGACTTTATCGCATATTTTTTTAACCTCCTCCACAGCTACAAGACTATGAAGACTGTTTGCCAGTGTTATAGGTATACAAATTAAAGGTTTACAACTCTCACAGGTAATTGTCAAATGGTGGACAACTGGTTTTGGTCCACAATTAGAACCAATCACGACAGGTGTACCAGTAATTATCATCTAGAATCTATAGAAGAGAAGGAATAATTTGAATCATGGAATAAAGCTCTCTTACAATAGTTTAGTATTTAAGGTAAACACTGATATATGAAAGTTAGGAAGAGTCTCACGTTACATTACGGAGAATATGCCTATGGGATGGGAAAACATAATGGAGTTTCTACAGAATTATACACCAAGAATATAGTATCTCCCAGTCAGTTGGTGTCCACCAGAGAGAGACATAATAAAATGCAACACAGATAGAGCATCCAGAGGCAATCCAAAAAGAAGTACATATGGTTTCTATTTGAGGAACCTTATAGGAGATCTGATTTATGTATAAGGAGAGGAAATTTACGAAGGCACAAACACAAAGATATAAGCTATAATTATAAGGGAAGCACTTGTGCACTGTGTGGCAGAAGGAATGGAGCTAATAGTTCTGGAAAGGGACTCTTTAATAATACACAATGTTTTAACTTAAGTGTGGGATTTTTTTTACGCCCAAATGCACGTGCAAACGCGATCGTGCAAATAATAAAGTGGTTCTTGCAAGCCGGATGTCGAATCCAAAGGGACTTGACTTTCAGCGAATATCTAACTTTAAGTACTACTATCAATTTTACAAGTGCATTTATATTCAAGAATTTGTGTTTTGTTTGAAAAAAATCTAAAATTAATCATGAACTACGTGTACACAGTAATTGAAAAGATTTCAGGGTCAAGGCCTACATTCATGCATAACATTAATCCATATTGGTCAAGTACTTATCTTGATTGTTGATTTATGGGGTTAAAAACATGATTATGATATTTTGAACCTCTAATCATTTTGCTCAAATTGATCTCAAAACTACATTGTTGAGGGGTGATGTAACAATCCAATTTTACTGCATTTAGATATCATCCTATTTTATAACCAAGTGTGGCGTGTTAGGTATATTTCTATCCTAAATGCAAATCAAGTTCAAGAACAAGATCACACTCCTTGCATTCCACATTCTATCCTAGGATTTACCTTTTCAAGTTTGCACTAAATTTTTGATGTATTTTGATGGTGATCAAGCATTAAAATAGTAAAAACAAGAATGCAAGAACAATCAATATAGTTAACTAGTCAACCCAATGTAAACTAAGCATAAATAATCATGTTTGTGGCCTCTATCCTAGAATGAGGGTTTTAGCCACTGATTATTTTAAAAGAACTCAACAATGTTTTTGAACTCATGTATTAACAAGAATGTAAAAGAGAAGAAAAGAAAAAGAATCCTAAAATGATGCCTTTCCTCCTACTAGCTGCGGCCGTTCTTTCTCCCAATGTGTATCGTGATATCTTAAAATAAAGGCCTGAGTGTTCTATTTATAGGTGAGGGATTTTGGCCAAAAGTTGCACTCAATGTGCGTTGATGAACGCCCCATTTGGCCTCCGTGACACAAAGCCATCGCAGCAGTGCACTGGATAAGGAATGTCGTGCATGACCGCTTGGCGTGGCACGATGCTGGACGCGTCAACGATGCTCCATGGCATGGCGTCAATATACAGGCCTATTGGATAAGCACATCTGTGCAGCAGCATGGCGTGGCACGTTGATAGTCGCCTCAATCTGCCAGCATGATACGGTGCCAATGCGCAACCATTATTTTTGGGCATTGACATGTCTTCAAGTTTGAACTTCACTCCATGACTCCTCCTTGATCATTCATCCTCACATTAAGCTCCTTTTGTTATCATTTTCACCTATAAAAATAGCTAATCATACTTGTTAGTCCATGAACACATTTATAAGCAAAATACATGCGATTATACTCAAATTAAGGTGCAAATAAGGCTAGATCATGGGTATAAAATGACACCTGACATGTAAATACTCCCAAGATCACCACCCCACACTTAAATCCTTGTTCGTCCCGAACAAGTCTTTCATATCTCATGCTACAGGAAGGCTTAAAGATCCCAAGTTGAAACAAGATCACTCAAGTTAAGGCTACAACAACTGGCCTAGATGACAAGGTCTTATCAAGCACGTTATCTATAGCACAATTAAATTCATGAGCAACTATGTTAAGACCTCCTAGCCACAAGAACTGACTCTATTAACTTGGCAAACTTATGCAAGTTAACCATTCAAGAGGTAAAATATGTAACCTATCTTTCATTAACCATGTGCCTTCACAACAAAAGATTACCCATTTTCACTCACAAATATACAAGTTATAATAAGCATGGGTACATGAATAACAATTACACTCACTCTCATAAAAGATTTCACATGCAACATATAATGAACCATACGCTTGCCCTTAGTGTACTATTCACCTAATATAAGAACATCAAATTGTAAGATCAAGTAGGACTTTCTAGATTGTAATGTAGGCTAAGGGATGGGTAGATACTATTCTGGCCAGTAATAGTGACTATCTTTCCCTAAGCGCTTTAATACATCACACTTTCTAATTAAGTAGGATCTTCAATCAATTACTTCGTCCCTTTCTCTTCTCATCTATCATTTTTCTTTCTTTTCCCATTTTTTAAGCGAGTTTACACTATTAGTAGGGAATATTTACGTATCAAATGCTTTTTTAGTTCTTTTTTTTCTTTCTCTACTCCCTACCAACAACATATGCCTTTTTAAATAATTACACCCTTAATCTCTTCTTCATACTTCCACACCCAACTATCTCCTCTTTTTTAATATTGTCACGACTCGAGTCTACACCCTGGACGCGATACGGTACTTAGAGTCACAAGTGACCCCAAACACACCTTGGTAGAGCATATTCTACTAACACCGACCTACTGAAAACAATAACAAAAAAGCGGAAGATGATAGAAGAAATAACTTCTACTGAATAAATAACAAAATCTGAAATAATCTAGAAATCTAGTTGAAACAGTAAATATTGTTTGAGAGCTTTCTAACATGAACTGATGAGTTGCTGGGAAAACCCCCATCTAACTCTAATGTCTGAACTAAAATAATAAAATAAAATTGGAAATGGAACTCTTGTCCTCAGCAGATGAGGACTTACCACAGAAGCTACAGGGATATCACTGAGAGGGTCTAACCGTGGTGCTGAGGCTGGGTACCTAAGTCTATATCATAAACAATATAGCATAAAAGTATGTGTCCGTACTTTGAATATACTAAGTATGCGAGAAGGAGCTAAAACATACATAAACTGAGTAATAGAAAGCTACAATGTAATACTGTTAAAATAGACTTAAAACTAAAGAGATGAATTGAATTAAAGTGATAACTGAACTGGATTGAACTATACTGTGCTGTGGTGAGGTGTGGGAGAGACTATAACCGACATGTAACTACGTGAGCTAAACGCGGAGTCCGATGTATACCCCCCATCGGAGAAGGCCCACTATACCTTGCTAGGGTATACTAGCTGAACTGGGTGATCATTGTCTGGAGCCCATTGGGGCTAATAACCTACAGTGACAATGCAGCTTTGGAAACCTGGGTGTGCTAAACCCCGACCCACTCGGTGCTAAGTACTACTCCCATTGAAAATCCTAACTATGTCTAACTGTGCTGATAACTTTAAATTGATTTCCTAAGACTTAAGTCAGAATTACTTATCTGGAAGTGTTTTGAGAGTCTAAGGACCTGAAAGAAATCATGTTCTAAGACTCGTCAGAGTTATTTTATCTGAAAGCGTCATAACAGTCTAAAGAACAACTAACAAACTGATAAACAGATTCTACTAAGTTCTCAAAGACTGCTAATAGTTAAACTGATCAGCTGACATTTCTGAAGAATGCTAAGTATACTGAGTATTGACTAGAACTCTAAGACTGAATACACAAAAGATTAACTTTTGTTCAAGTATCTGTACTAACATTTATAATTCAAATGAAATTTTCTTGATGAAGTAATAGTTATATCTGAGTTCTAGGTCATGCAAATTTAATTCACAAACATTTTAAAGAATAGGGCTAAAATACATATTATATACGTGACACTAAGGCATGAATTACAACTGGTAATAATCTTGGAAAAACTCAAGGAATTATCACCATAAAGGAATTCATAAGCAATCTGAAGAAAACCCTAGTTTCGGTCTTCTACAGGGCTGGAACTAATGAGATTGCTGTAAAGAATTTGGGACACAAGGGTGTGAGAAATTCCCTTTTGGAATCTCACATACCTGAAGAAGAATCCCTGAGAAAAATCCTTGAGAATCCGAGAAGAAGATTGAATGCCCTAACTTCTGCTTGAAAGAAGAACTCTGAAGTTTACGTAATGTTTCTATGAATTTGGAAAGAAAATTAGAGGAAAAAGCTGATGAACTCCCTAAATTCCTTTTAAACCGCACCCTAAACAATGTAGTTTAGGCATTAAAATAATGAAAAGTTACAAAATTGCCCCTAAAATTCTGAGAAACCACCTATCGGGACCCAATGAGTCACACAACGGGTTGTTGGAGGAAACCATGGCTTGTTCAATCTAGTCATTAGTACCGGGGTCTGGAAACCCTAGCTACTAGAACTGAACAACGGACGGACAGAATGACCCGTTACAAGAAACAATGAGTCGTTGGCACCAATTATTGCTACTGAAGGGATTTCTAATTCTTCTCCAACGACTCCTTATGACAAGTCATTGTACCCCACAATGGCTCGTTGTTTCACTCGTGGTTTGGAGGACTGTTTTGATCGGTTCCTGGACTGGTACCAACAGATCAAGACAACAACCCATTACTAGGAACAACAGGTCGTTGTGTTGCTCATTGAATCTAGGGAAAAATCTGTAGGGGCTGACAATGACTCACACATTGTTATTGACAACGACTTGTTAGTTGAGTCATTCAGAGGGAAAATTTTCTGGCTCCTTTCTAATTTTTTATTCTAAGTCTGGATTTAGTCTAAGAAACTTTTGGGGTGTTACAATATCTCCCCCTTGGGACCATTCGTCCTTGAATGAAGGCTAAGTAAGCTGAAACACTGGAAAAAGAACTACAATCCTGAATTGAAAGCTATAAACTAATTTATGAAGGAGTGACTGACTCCAAACTAAGATAGACATACTAACTGAACTTATGCAACTAGGGTGCACATTTAAAAATGAATAGGGTTGATGAGTATGGAACTGAACAGAGTACTGAGGAGAAATTTAGTACTTGATGTTGAAGCTGAACTAGAAAGGAGTAAGTGAGGGTATTTAGCCATTATGTCCGCTTCTGCTTCCCATGTAGCTCCCCCAGCTAGTTGCTTCCTCCATAAGACTTTACTCAAGCGACCTCCTTGTTTCTTAGCTTACGAACATGACAGTCTAGGATCTGAACGGAAACTTTTTCATAAGAAAGATTGTCCTTTACGACAACATTCTTTAGAGGTACTACTGGGTCGAGTCATCGATGCATTTCTTCAACAAGGACATATGGAAGACTGGGTGCACCAATGCTAACTTTGCAGGCAACTCCAGCTCGTAAGCCACATTGTCAATGCATCTTAGGATTCTATAGGGCCAATATATCTGAGACTGAGATTTTCTTTCTTTTCAAATCTCATCACCCCTTTCATAGGTGTGATTTTATAGTATACCTAATCATACACAACAAACTCCAACTCCCTTATCCTTACATCTGCATACGATTTCTATTGGTTTTGATCTGTTTTCAGCCGTTCTTTGATAAGTTGAACCTTCTGCATGGCCTCATGTACTGAATCAGGTCCTATCAAGGTAGCTTCACCAACCTCAAACCACCCTATAGGAGATCTGCACTTTCTACCATATAATGCCTCGAATGGGGCCATCTGAATATTGGAGTGGTAGTTGTTATTGTATGCAAATTCAATGAGAGGTAAGTGACCATCCCAACTGCCCTTGAAATCGATCACATAAGCCCTAAACATATCTTCCAAAGCTTGAATTGTCCGCTCAACCTGGCCATCTGTCTGTGGGTGAAAAATTGTGCTGAGCTTGACCTGAGTACCGAGTTCTTTATGGAATGACTTCTAGAAATGCAAGGTGAACTGAGTATCTCTATATGAAATGATAGACAAAGGAACCCTGTGTAGTTGATTAACACCCGGATTTACAGTCTAGCATAATCCTCTACAGAGTCTATGGTCTTAGCTGGTAGAAAATGTGCTGACTTAGTCATCAGATCTACTACCATCCAAATGGAGTCATGCTGTCGACGAGCACGAGGTAGGCCTGTGATAAAGTTCATATTCACTTCTTCCCACTTCCAAGTAGGACTGTTAATGTCCTGAGTCATACCCCTAGGTCTTTGATCTTCAATCTTGACCTGCTGGTAATTCGGACACTTAGCCACGAATTCTACAATGTCCTTCTTCATGCTGTTCCACTAGTAGACCTTTCGTAGATCACGGTACATCTTGGTGTCACCTGGGTGGATAGAGTACCGGGAGCTGTGTGCTTCCATTAACACCCACTGTCTTAAATCACCCACATCTTGAATAGAAAATCTGCCCTGATAATGAAGTACACCATCTCCCCTTTTGAGAAAGCTTTCACCTCTTTCTTTAGGACTGCTTCCTTTAACTTGAGCAAAGTTGGGTCTTCATCCTGCTTTTACTTAACCTCCACCACCAGGAGGATTCTAACCCACTCTGGACTATGACTCCACCATCTGCTAAGTTAACCAACTGGACCTCTAATCGAGCCAGTCTGTGAACATCTCTAACTAGCTCTTTCTTATCGTCCTCAACATGAGCAACACTCCCCATAGACAATCTGCTGAGGGCATCAACCACTACATTGGCCTTATCCGGGTGATACAAGATGCTCATGTCATAGTCTTTCAACAACTCTAATCACCTTCTCTGACGCAGATTCAAGTCCTTCTAACTAAACACATACTATAGGCTTTTGTGATCAGTAAAAACATCCATATGAATCCCATCAATGCGAACACCACCGCTGCCAATTCAAGATCATGAGTCGGATTGTTCTTCTTATGAACTTTGAGCTTTCTGGAGGCATAAGCTATTACCTTACCATGTTGCATCAGAACACACCCAAGGTCAATCATGGAGGCATCACAATAAATCACAAACACGTCTGAACCTTCTGGCAGAGTCAGAACTAGGGTTGTGGTGAGTTGAGTCTTTAACTCCTGAAAGCTCTTCTCACATGCATTTTATCACTGAAACTTCACCTTCTTTTGAGTTAGTTTGGTCAAAGGAGAGGCAATGAAGGAGAACCCTTCAACAAACCGTCAGTAATAACTGACTAAGCCCAAGAAACTCCTAATATCAAATGGAGAAGTGGAACTTGGCCAGTCCTTGCCTGTTGTTATCTTTTGAGGATCCACCTGAATACCCTTTTTGGAGACCACATGGCCAAGGAAGGCAATTGATTTTCGCAAGAATTCACACTTGTTTAATTTGGCGAACAACTAGCGGTTCCCAAGAGTCTGCAATATTATCCTCAGATGGTCTGCATATTCCTCTTCTATAAAGACAACTGGCGTTCCATACTTACACTTAAAGCAACTTGGTTTTACTCTCAAATTAGTGACAATGTGCCAAAATTCTCAAATTAGACATATCCACTTTTTAAATTGGTTTTACTCCATTTGCTATAACCACTTTCTAAATTGCTATTACTCCATTTGCTATTTGGACCAGGGCTAGGAGGAATGGATGTATAGGCTACATATATAGGTTATAGTTCCAATTTCCACCACTACCTTAACCTAATAATTGAGTTTAATTTTGAAGACATAAGGAACTTTTGAGATTCATGAAGTGCACATAAATTCACCTAATACCTACCTAAATTAGTACGGTTCACGGAACACAGTGAAAAGGCAATACAAATATATTGTTCACTAGAGGAAGGTTCCTTTGCATCAGAAATGTGAAATTTTTAGAGCATACAAATTTATAACAAGTGGGTGTTTACAGGGAAAGTTAATCCAAATGGATTTGCGGCAAGAATTAAGGCTAGATTCGTGGCTAAAAGGCATGTTCAGACATTTGGGGTGGATTATTCAGACACCTTCTCTCTGATTACCAAACTCAATTTTGTTCGCTTGTTAATTTCTCTAGTTCCCTCTGAGCATTGATCTTTGCATCAATTGGATATTAAAAATGCATTACTTTATGGTGATCTACATGAAGAAGTGTATAAGGATCAATCACCTGATTTTGTTGCTCAGAGAGAGTATTGGAAAGCCTGTCATTTAGAGAAATTCATGTATAGCTTGAAGCAGAGTCTCGGAGATTGGTTTGATAAGTTTAGTGAGGTAGTTCAGGACCCTATGTTAAAAAGGGGTAACTGTGATCACTCAATTTTTGACAACTTTATCCTCTTATTTGTATATGTCAATGATGTTGTTATTATAAGGAGTGGCTTTGTTGGGATTTCCTCTCTTAATTCCTTTATGCATACTAGATTTCACATGAAGGATTTGGGGTCATTGAAATACTTCCGGGGAGTGGAAGTAAGCAGAAGCAAGAAGGAAATTTATTTGTCCTAAAGAACGTGTATTCTTGATTTGCTTGCATAAACAAGAAAGTTGGTGGCCAAAACGTGCACTAGTCCAGTAGTTTCTAATGTGCATCTTATGAAAGATTTGACAATCCAGAAAGATACATGAGATTAGTTAGTAAACTAAAATATCTCATTATAACTCGTTTGAATATTTCTTTATTGCAAGTTAGCCAATTCATGTCCGCTCCTATGGTCAAACATAGAGAAGCTCTGGAACATATTCTATGTTACTTAAAAGGAGCCTCTAGACTTGGCATATTATATAGCGATCATGGATTAGATTGATAGAATGTCTACTACTGGCTATTGTGTCTTTGTGGGTGGAAACCTATATCATGAATAAGTAAGAACAAAATGTTGTATCACAGTACAAAATCCGAGTATAAATCTATGGAATAGACTATGTATGAGATTATGTGGATACACTAGCTTCTCATGGAAATTGAATTAAAACATAGTACAACTTTGGTGTGATAATCAAGGTGCTCAATTCATATCACCTCAAATTTGATGTATCATGAAAGGACAAAATATATTGAGGTGAACTGTCACTTTATAAGATCCAGAAAAACTTAATTTCCATAGGTTACATGAAGACAAGAGAGCAAATGCTGATTTGCTCACAAAAACGTTGAATGAAAATCGAGTCTATTACTTTTGCAACAAGGTGGACATGACTAATATTTATGCTCCAACTTGAGAAGGAGCGTTAAGGAGTGAATGTAGTCCCATGCATTGTAAGGTTTGATATCATATTTCTAGAATCTTCCTTTTATTCTTTTCAAGTTAGAATTTTATGTACAAGTATATATATTTATTAATTCATGGAACAATATACCGTGTATTCTCATACCTAAGATTTGAAAAGGAAGTCAATAATAAATTAAGACAAGCAAAAAAACAAGCACTAAGACCCATTTTGGAAACCCCTTTTCATTAAAATATGAAACTCATTCAACCAATGAGCCATGCATGAATAGAAATTTAAACACCAAGAACTAAATTAGTGGCAAAACAATTTAGTCCTTTAAGAAAATAACCTTTGTTCCTCTGTACAATCATCCCCTCTTTGTTGTTCTATTTCTTCTCTTCAGATTCCAATATAAATGTATATAGATTGCAACAGATCATACATCACAGTAGAGAATTAGTTGAAGATGTTAATGACATTGAGTCTGCAAATGTTCTGTTGCCTCAAAAAATATATCCCACATTGAGGCAACGGAACATTTTCAAACTGAATAGCATTTACATCTTTGGCTAACTTTCATAATGCTGTATAACTACTTCACAGAGCGAGTTAATGGAACAGTTTCCGACTCAATATCATTTATATCTTCAACTAATTCTTTATAGTGATGTAGATCACATACTCGGAGCATTCTCAAATACACTGCCCTCAGTCTAGGAGGAGCTTTCCACATCTACATTTCGAACATTTGCAAAGGGGTGATTTTCAATAGAATAAAATGTGACTAATATGTCGGCGTTCAATATAAAATGCGACCAGCATTTTTTTTCCTTATATTAGACATCCAAGAAACTATATGCAAAAAAAGAATTCAAGCCTTGTTTATCTAGGCATAGGAAAGTTATCATGTTTGATAAGTAAAATGAGGATATTTCAGTGTTTTGAGTTTTTGCTCTGTTGAATTGAAAGAAAAGTCGAGCTATATTGAATCTATTGTGCTTACATTTTTAAGAGACATTATTTTCAAGACTTAATAAAATTGTGATCTCCTGACTATAGAACATAACTCTTAGCGTTGCGCCAAAAATTATAACGAGATTAAAGCCTTTACGTCTAATATCTATATTTATTTCTCCACATGTTGGTATATAAGAGTGTGTTTTGTATAGATATTATTTGATAGTTTTTTCATGTTTGGTTGGTCAAAATTTTCTAAAAAACATGTTCTCTAAGAAAACATATCCCTTAAAAATAAAACATAAAACAACTTACCTATTGAAAATTGGGACAACAAATTTCATAAGTGGCACTATAATCCTCCTCATCTTCTAATAAACCCATCTCCACCACCTCCACGCCCTACCCCACTCCCACCTCATAGTATTTGTATTGATTATATATAAATACTTTTGAAATAAGATTTCTATTTATTTATAAAACACTAAAAAGTAGGTAAGAAAATCACTTATTTTTTAGAATTTTTTTTTTCTTCTAACAAAAAACACCCACTAAAAGATAAAAGATTAGATTGGGAAAGGAGTCAAAGTAAGGTACCTTTAAAATGAATATTGATGGAAGCTATGCATCTACCTTTAGGGAATGAAGAAGGAAATACAACCCCCCAATATGTGGGGATCTTTTTTTTTTTTTTTTATAAAAAAAAAACTTGAAGATGTGAACTCGATCGAGTATGAAAATGTTCCTTTTGTCTCATATTGAGCCAAAGGAACATTTTCTGACTCGATTGCATTCACATCAACTAATTATTTGTATTGCTTAAAATCATATAAGGGGTCCATGTTTTCATCCCACAAACGATGTGGGACTCTAACAATAATGTTGTACAGATCTCCCAAAGTAATGTTGCAATTTTGGTAAATTAATTGCTATGTCCAGGAAATTCTCGAATACTTTATCCTCCTCAGCCGTTGTTTGCTTCTTTTCAGATCTACACGAAAGGCTAGAGCAGGAGAGGAAACTTTTGAAAAATAATTAAATAGTTTTCAATCTACATACACAAAAAATGCTACTATGATATAATATTTTCCGTAACCACTAATGTTTGAAAAAAGAGCATCTAGACTTCTAATCTTTGTAATCAGCGGAGATTCATGTAAAATAATGAGCAACAGAATTTAAGAAATGGGCAGATCTAACACTGAAACAAAAGTAGAACTTGAAACACTACTAAACACGTTCAAAAGTGTTAGAAGCATCCGAGCAAAACACTTATGAACATGCAATTTAAGTTTATGTGTTATACACCACTGAAGAAGAGGAAGGGAGACCCCATCGGTTCTAAATAAAACACTTCTATCTTTGTCTATTGATGTTACAAAATGTTTCTCCAATATCAAAGCTACTTGGCCATGAATAGGTATGAATATATCAATTGTTAGCATTAGCATATAATACCTAAAAATATTTCTCCAATTACTTTTTTCATGTTTTTCTTATGCTAGAATAAGCAATCTATTCAAGAAACATGAAAAAGGCGATTGGAGAGATATCACTTTTAAATTTAAATTCATGGAAGTCATTACTTTTCAACAATCTTTAGTCAGACGAATTAGACACTTGATATAAGGTTGGATCCATATCAAGAAGGATAAGAAGAGAAATAGTTCACCACTAGAAAGTGTTGCAATTGCATGTCCTATTGAAGTCACTTGGGCACTTGGATATGGGCATATCAATTGCTGAAGTGACATTTCTGTAGCATTAGCGTAACACAAGATTAAAGATAATTTATTCTTGATTATTAAAGTGATCGCATTTTAATTTTTTGTGTTAGTACACTTGTGTGTTGAACGAATCAAAGAGAGATGACTGTTTATGTTCTGAATTTTTATGAAATAACTTCTCTAGATCATTAAATGTACTTATATTCTTAATCTTGATATAATTATAATGGCCGATGTAATTTATTTGTTATCTTGATCAATCAAAGGGTAAAACTCTTTTATGAGTTAAAATATTTCCGATAGGTTGGATGATAACAAATGACATTTGTGAAATAATAATTAGCTGATGGAATTCATGTCTCAACCTTGAGATTGATGATACCCTTTATGGTTTCTTATAAGTTTTCAAGTGAATTTTGTATTAATCATAGGAAATAAGTTAAGCATATGAATAAAGAATTAAATTAACAATGAATTAAATAGTCAGAAATTTAATTCAATTAATTGGTATTTGTAATCTATTATAAAAATTTGTATCTGAAACTGCCCCCGGCCACAAGCGCACACAGAGTGTTCTGCCCCTGTAAACAGGGTGGACTGGCTCTGCGCAGAGTAAACTGAGCTACCCCTGCAAGCAGGGTGGTATGGATCGTATTATCATGGTGGTCGGCCATCATCGTCCTCTAGGCGGACGACATCGCGCAGCTGGTGGCGGTATCTGAATCTGGTATCGACACAGCTATAACCCAGGGGCGGTGGGGATGCTAAAAGGGACACCCATATGCCACAACAAGTCTCAACAACCAAATAACACATAAAAATAGCAAGCATGTATAACTGAAAAGACTATCTGGAATCTAACTTCTTATTCTGATCTGTTTCTATACTGAACTGATTCTTACTAATTATACTGATTCTACAACCTCTGTTTAACTGTACGGCTAATCTGTAGCCATGATACTATCTGTCTGAATGGCTAATCTGTAGCCATAACTGTCTGTCTATCAGATCTTTCTTTATTGACTGTTATTACGCAAATCTGTTCCTTTTTATTTTACAACATGCTTGCTATCCACATAATAGGCTGTACTGAATCTGAACTACTAACTTGCCCTTGGGCACATGCTTTTCTAACTTTCAGACTGAATATGATATCACAACGCAAACTAGGTTTACTGAACTTGCACAATACTTAACATTCAACTTCCGGGAATTCTACTACGGAGTTTATTGTACTATACAAGGCTAAAGCTACTAACTTGCCGAAGGAACTAGCTTTACATACCTTAACCTCGAGTTACTCGACTGTCGGACGAGGCTCAGTCAGTACGCCAGCTATTTCTCCCAACTGCATTCATATATACGTCAATTAGTACTAAATATAACCTTATTCTGAAGAACAACATCACTTTCGATAAAATTATAGCCTAAACTTAGGCTTATCGAAAGACGGTCGAAAACTTGCTATTTTTCAGATGTCCAGAAGGGAGAAGTATTCACTTCACAGTTAGGAGCACATAGACACTAGTTTGGAGCAATTCCACTTACCTTAGCCCGGTAGCACGACGATTCGTCGGCTGTATTTCGCGAAACAAAATCCGTAGGAATGCTCCCTGCTGCTAAATACCTCGGTACCTGAGGTTAATTTGAGTTTAGACCACGTTTGACGGCGTAATCAGACGGAAATTATCAAGAAACCTTCGTTCCTCTTCCTCTCTGATTTTCTCTCTATTTTAGCTGGAAATTATAAGAATTGCAACTTTAAAACCGAAGTGGAGGGGCTTATATAATAGACACTGTAAATCGCATTCAGAGAATGCGATTTATAAGTCTTAATCTTGGAATGCGATTTATAAGTTGCATTCCTGGAATGCAATTTATAAGTCGCATTTTGCCTTGCGACGCGCCAACTTGGCGCTGGTCCGATCTTTCCCCGGACTTTTTTCTAGCATGTATGGTTTTCAAATACTCTTAACCAACATGCGATTAGGCCATCTATATGTCGGGAATTTACGGGGTGTAACAGGTACGATGCCGTTACTGATATCAAGAGGGTCCCTGACTGTCCAAGGAGAGTTCCTGACAATCAAAAGGAGCGTCCCTGACTATCAAAGGGAAACATTCTCGATAGGGAGAATCCTTAACTATCAAAGGGAGAGAGATGCTCTGATATAGAAAGTCACGGACGAGCTAGGGATGTTAGTCTCGACCAACTAAGGAAAAACATGCATGGCTAGTAACTAGGAATGTGAGTCTAGGGAAATATTCTTACTAACGAGAATCCTGACTTGCTAGGGAAACATTCTTACTAACGAGAATCCCGACTGACTAACGTAATCTAAATTGCAACAGCTAATCAGAGACAAGAACCTTTATTGATTTTCATCATCCAACATTCCTTTCGACAAGATTGGGGCTACTTTCTAATAACAGCAAGCCCAACAGTTGCAAAATCATTTACATCATCATGTAGCATATGGTCATGCACGATTAATAGATTCCACTCATACTTTATCGAAGATGCATGACTTCATTTATTTCAAAATATACCACAAGATAACATTTTATAAAATTTGGGAGACTTCGCTCCAAACAATGTGGTAAGCTTATTTAGGAAAGATCATCATTTAAAATCGACATGCGGGTATTACCCAAAGCTTTATCACACTTGGATATAATCAATTCATTTTGAAAGTAACAACATAATCATGGATAGTTTTAGGAACGCGCTTTTCATCATCAACCTCATCATCATTTCACATTTATCATGAAGCACTTCTTTTACGAACTTTTCATCCATGGGCGTTTTAGATTCAAAGATTTAGAAGAAAAACAATTTTAGTAAGGAAAATAATTTAGAATCCGCCCAAGCTTCATAATCTTTCAATATAAGTATAATCCAATCATACCCAATCAATTCAATCAAAACATGGCGACAACACATAATTTACTTCAATTGCTCAAGCCCACAACTCCAACTCAACCCAACATATTCGTCAATGTCATAATCAAGTCATTAGGATTAATTATATAATATTCCCATAATTCCATCATGTTCATGAATTACTACGATAATCAAGGGAGAAATGAACAAATCCCATTCAATACTCAACCTAATTTATGAAGAATATACTACACTCATTGACATTCTCAACCTATATATCGTAATTCAAGATGACCTATCAATTAATAACCCAATTAAATTCACAATCGCAATAGATATTAGCATTTAAGAGGAATAAAGAAGAATTTACCCTTTTTACAAACCCTAGATCATGTTTTTCTAGATTCATTGAAATCGGACATTTAATAAAAATATTTTTGGGACACAAGGATGGGAGAGTATCCTTGTTGAAAGACCCGCATACCTGGTAGGAGAATAATCCACTCGAATCTCACCTTGAAGTTCTTGAAGAAAATCCTTGAACTTGGGGGAAGGGAGGAAGAAAGGTTTGAGAGAGTATTTTTAGAGAATGAGAGATTAGGCTTAGGAAAACCCCTTAAAACGTCCCAAATAGTACCCACAACAACGTCACTTTAAAGGTGAATGCATGGGATTTTACCAAACTGCCCCTGAGAAAACCTGAAAATTTGCCCAAACTGGAACACATAACCCTCAGGACGAGTCGTTGTCTCACTTCTATTCGTTGAATGCATTGGGCCTCTTCAAACTTTCAACTTCTCAAACAACGACCGACAGGACGGGTCATTGTCACCTATAACGAATCGTTGTATCCTCCCATTGATTATACTACTTCCTTGACTGGTGGCCCAACCACGACTGATATGATGAGTTGTTGCATGGACCAACGACTCATTGTATCCTTCCATTGCCACCACCGGTCCTTCCTTCACCCTCCTACTATGATCAAAACAACGGACCGTTACAAGTTCCAATGGCCCATTGTCACCATCTGTTTCCACCACCAAGGTAACCCGAGGTCCAACCCACGACCGCTTACGATGACTCATCGTCTGCACCAATGAGTCGTTACATGGCTCGTTCCTTCTCAGTAGCCCGGTCTGACCATTGTTGTAGAAATCTCTCATTGTTCCTCATGGTTTTAATGCATGTATGATTATGTTCTTTTGGATCAAGTTATGTTTTATGAAATTCTTTTCTTACATATTGTGACTATGACATGTTTACGAATATTTTGGAAATCTTGAGCCTTACAATATACTTACGATTTCAGTCTTATGATCATGATGTTCCCACTCCTATAACTTATATGATTTTAGTATTTTTTTTGCATACCCTACATAGTCAATACCTTCCAAGTATTGACCCACATATTTTCAGGATCCGGTTCGCAGGTTCAGCATCATTCCTAGCTTGCTCCCAGTTCTGCTCTCAGCTTTCAGTGGTGAGTCCTCTAATTTGAGGGCTTCATGTTCGGACCTTGTTTATCTTTTGTTTTTAGAATGCTGGGGTTAGTTGGGGTCTTGTCCCTTCAACCCGTCTATTATGATTAGAGGATTTTAGACTAAATTGTAGTATTCCACTATTTGTGCTTGGATTATGCATTACCCTTTTTTTAATATTTCATGTCACGTTTTCATTTAAATTCATGACTTTTAAGCTAAGTCTTCCATCTTATGTGTATGAATTAGACAAATGCTCACGCCATGGGTTGACTTGGGGTCTTTCGGGGCTCTTTATGCTGTGTCTATGATCTGGGTGTACTCTCGGGTCATGACGCCATACTCCTGGACAGTCATGTCATTCTACTTCAAGTTAATGAACTCTGCCGCCTTTGCCTCTCTCAACCCCCGAGGGAAAAACCTGTCCAAAACGTTGTAATAAATTCATCCCAACCTATGGGATCCGCTCCAATTCCCCGACTATCCCTCCACTGATAATACACAATATAAGCAACTCCATTTAACTGGCAGGAGGCTAAGTTTGTGCTCTCATTCCCTGTCACTATGATGATGTGAGTAATCTTTTGGATCTCTTCCAAAAACTCATAGGGGCCCTCATCAACCTTTGACCCTAAGAATTCATGTGGGTTCATCCAAAGAAAAACTCTTATCCTTGCCGCCGCTTCATTTCCATTCTGAGGGGCACGGGACACCGCCTGCTGGTTAATCTGAGCAGTCCGGGCCTGCGCCAACATGTGGAAGGTTGCTCAGAACTCAGCATGAGTAACATGATCATCCATTGGGTTCACCTGGGTTGGTGGTACCCGTTGGAGGCCATTACCACATCCTCTTCCATTCGCTCGTTGGGGAGGCATTATCAGCGAGCACGTAAAGAACGAGTCAGGGAAAAGAACTGTTTAGAGCTTCATACTCTACGCACGATAAGAATCATGAAGAAAAAGGAGCATTCCTAAAATGTCTCATAGCCTCTTCGTCATAAGTGTGGCGCGGTTCACACCCATGAAGAAGACTCTACGTAACGCGGCTTTCAGATACCCTAGGACACTCTAAACCTTTGGTCTGATACCAAGTTTGTTACGACCTGAGTTTACCCCCTAGCCGTAACACGGGACAAGGAAACCCGAAAGGCTCCAAGTCGACCCATGACATAATCATAGCATATACTTAACATAAGAGACGACTAGAAACATGAATAAGCGGAAGCTAATAACAAACATCTAATATAACCCATAATAGAAATTTCAACAACACTGAGATACAACGCCGAATCTGTCTAACAAGTCTGAAAGCCTTCTAATAACTAAGGAGTTGCCGGGAAGAGCCCCTAGCTAACTCCCAAATTCTGAAAACTGAAATATAATAAAAATAAGAACATAAGCCACGTCTTCGGAAGATAAGGACTCACCACTAGCAGCTGGGAGAAGGAGAAGCGTATCTAGCCATGCGGCTGAACCTGGAGACCTGAATCTATATCATGAAACGATATAGCACAAGAGGCGCGCGGTCAGTACTTGGAATGTACTGAATATGCAGGAAGCTTAATTGAACTAAACATACAAATATACGAAGAAGAAGTAATTTAACCACACATTAATAGTAATATAACTGAAATGAGATACAACAATCTTATATGAGATCTACATATACATATTAACATAATCACTTATAGAGACATTCATTAACATAAGATTTACTGATGCGCAACATGTAACAAATGAAAATAATACAGAGGTACGATACCGTCCCTGATAATATCAAGAGGGTCCCTGACTGTCCAAGGGAGAGTTCCTGACTGTCAAAGGGAGCGTCCCTGACTATCAAAGAGAAATATTCTCTCTAGGGAGAATCCCTGACTAACAAAGGGAGAGAGATGCTTTGATATAGAGAGTCACTGATGAGCTAGGGATTTTAGTCCCGACCAACTAAGGAAAAGCATGCATGGCTAGTAGCTTGGGATGTGAGTCTAGGGAAACATTCTTACTAACGAGAATCCCGACTGACTAACGCTAATCTAAATTGCAACAGCTAATCAGAGACAAGAACCTTTACTGATTTTCATCATATAACATTCCTTTCGACAAGATTGGGGCTACTTTCTGATAACAACAAGCCCAACAGTTGCAATATCATTTACATCATCATGTAGCATAAGGTCATGCATGATTAATAGATTCCACTCACACTTTATAAAATATGCATGGTTTCATTTATTTCAAAACATATCAGAAGCTAACATTTTATTAAATTTGGGAGACTTCGCTCCAAACAATATGGTAAGCTTATTGCGGAAAAATCATCATTTAAAATCGGCATGTGGGCATTACCCAAAGATTTGTTACACTTGGATCTGATGAATTCATTTTGAAAGTAACAACATAATCATGGGTAGTTTTAGGAACGCGCTTTTCATCATCAACCTCATCACCATTTCACATTTATCATGAAGCACTTCTTTTACAAACTTTTTATCCATGGGCGTTTTAGATTCAAAGATTTAGAAGAAAAACAATTTTAGTAAGGAAAATAATTAGAATCCGCTCAAGCTTCATAATCTTTCGATATAAGTATAACCCAATCAATTCAATCAAAACATGGCGGCAACACATAATTTACTTCAATTGTTCAAGCCCACAACTCCAACTCAACCCAACATAATCGTCAATGTCATAATCAAGTCATTAGGGTTAATTATACAATATTTTCACAATTCCATCATGTTCATGAATTACTACGATAATCAAGAGAGAAATAAACAAATACCATTCAATACTCAACCCAATTTTTGGAGAACATACTACACTCATACATTCTCAACCTATATATCGTAATTCAAGATGACTCATCAATTAATAACCCAATTAATTTCACAATCGCAGTAGATATTAGCATTTAAGAGGAATAAAGAAGAATTTACTCTTTTTACAAACCCTAGATCATGCTTTTCTAGGTTCATTGAAATTGGACATTTAATGAAAATATTTTTGGGACACAAGGATGGGAGAGTATCCTTGTTGAAAGACCCACATATCTGGTAGGAGAATAATCCACTCGAATCACACCTTGAAGCTCTTGAAGAAAATCCTTGAACTTGGGGGATGGGAGGAAGAAAGGTTTGAGAGAGTATACTTAGAGAATGAGAGATTAGGCTTAGGAAAACCCCTTAAAACGTCCCAAATAGTATCCACAATGACGTCACTTTAAAGCTGGATGCATGGGAGTTTACGAAACAACCCCTGAGAAAATATGAAAATTTGCCCGAACTGGAACCCACGACCCTCAAGACGAGTCGTTGTCTCACTTCCATCCTTTGAATGCACTGGGCCTCTTCAAACATTCAGCTTCTTAAACAACGACCGACGGAATGGGTTGTTTTCACCTACAACGAATCATTGCATCCTCTCGTCGATTATACTGCTTCCTTGACTGGTGGCCCAACCACGACCGATATGACGAGTCGTTGCTTGGACCAATGACTCACTGTATCCTTTCATTGCCACCACTGGTCCTTCCTTCACCCTCCTACCACGATCAAAACAACGGACTGTTACAAGTTCCAATGGCCCGTTGTCACCATCCGTTGCCACCACCAAGGAAACCCGAGGTCCAACCTACGACCGCTTATGACGACTTGTCGTTTGCACCAACGAGTCGTTACATGGCTCCTTCCTTTTCAGTAGCCCGGTCTGAGATCTCACCACGACTGCTTCCAATGGGTCGTTGTTTGTCACAATGACTCATTCCTCCTCCCGTCCTGCAACTTTTTCCCAGCTTTCAGCAAATTTAATTTCTTAACCCCTAGGTATACTCTTAAGCACTTCCGGGGTATTACATATTATTAACAACCATTTCCATATGAATAGGTGAGTGGTCAGAAAAGAAAGTTTTCTTAAAATGAGCAGTAATATTTCCATTGATCATTAAAAATGATTCAGCAGTAATACTCCATTGATAATTATAAATGGCTCTATCATTCCAACTCTATACATGAGAGTTTTGTCCATGTGAAGCACCTGCCATTAGATTTCATGTCAGTTAGGGCAAGAGAGTCCATAAAGTGATGGAAGTCCTGGTCTCAGCATCAACAATAGTGTGTCCACCAATATAGAGAAGTAAAATATAACATGTGAATGTTACTATTCTTATAAGTAGACATTGTTATAGAGAAGTAAAAATATAAAATGAAAAGTCGATTCTTGAGAAAATCAAACCAGAAAAAACTTAAACTACTATAGTGAACTGTTGTTATACTGATGATTATTTATGATCAAAAGAATTAAATTATGAAAACTCCTTTGTCATATTTATATTCTTCTTTAAAATCTACATACTATATGATACTAGGGATTTGTAGCATCTCATAGAAAAAGAGTATGTAATGTAGAATTTGAAGACGAGTATTGACTTTCATTATTTTGATTCCTTAGAAGGATTGTCAAGTTACCTATGGTTATTCAGGTATCCTTCCATGGATTATGTTAGGTATCAAAGAAAATAATTTGGTCAATTAAGAAAATATATATAGGAAATTCACCTTTTGTTTCTCCTTTGACTAAACATCCCCCTTTTGTTGTTTTATTTTTATTCTTCAATATAAAGGTATATCGATTGCACTAAAGAATTAACTGAAGATGTAAATGATAGGATAAGATTTGCATATTTATTGAGAAAAAATTAGTAGTGATGGTAATTTGACTAATATAACCCTATTAATTTTTTTGGAAATATACAATAATAATTCTTTTCACATTTATTAGAATGACTTTAAGTACTAAGAGTAGAACTGAAAAAAAACATGATCAATTATCTTTTGAATTTTGAAACTAGCAAGTATTTTGAAACAACTATTTTTAGTATACCTAGCAATTAAAATGGAACAAAGGGAGTACCTACCTTTAAGAAGTTTGATATCCTTATTCTAATTATTCATATAACGAATGGCTATTATAATGAGGTTTTCCTGTAGATAAATATCATTCACCAACCCAAGTTTAAAAACATTACCCGAAAAGGGTTTTTTTTATAGAAACCAATTGTGCAATTTAGGGATGAATTATATGGAGTAATGAGGAAAAATTCAGCTAGTGTGGCCCAAATTTGATGAACTGGGAATGCATTTGCTTGAGATTCACCACGCAGGGGTGTGTATTCGATTTTTTAAAAGAAGCTCCCAATACAGTCAAAATATTTGAAACCAATAACACAAGTTCTCCTACTTGAACACATTTTTTTGAAACTACGACAAGAGTTAGTTGAAGTTAATGAGCAAAACAATGAATAAAATGAACTAAGCTACTTTCTTGTCTAATCAACATTTTAATACCACTGATATCACCTTGATTATTTCTTGCCCCATCATAACATTGCCCACGTACATAAGATAAACTTAATAAATATTGAGCAAGTACGTTAACTATTGCTTTCTTTAAGGATAAAGCGCTGGTATCTTTAACATGAACAAGTCCAATAAACACTTTCATCACAAATACTTTTCTACCGACATATCATAAAACAATAGTCATTTGCTCTTTGTGTGACACATCAAAAGATTCATCGACTAATAGAGAAAAATACTCATCATTTAGATCCTCCATTATAGCTTTTAATGTTTCTATTTACATGTGCTCACTATTTCTTTTTGAATATGTGAAGAAGTCATTTTATTATTTCTTGGAGCATTTTCCAACACAAAAATTTAATATTTTCATATCTATCTTTGTACCATGAAAGAACTTCAACAAACTTGCCTTTGTTCAAATGATGATTTACTTTCATCATGATCGCAAAGTGATAATCCTTGATTCAAGAGAAGTCTTATCATATCAATTGAAGCATTTAAGCTAATCCAATATTCATGCTTAATTTGATCAGATTGTCAAATGCAGCACAAATGAATTATTGTTGTTACATTAGATCATCACAATTTCTTTTTGCTTGATTATGAATACTATTCTGCCCACCAATATGCTCGTTAAGCTTGTCTTTTCTATGCCAATTTCTAAACCCTTTTCTTGAAAATAAATTACCTACACCCTTGATGAATATTATCACTTTTAAATAAATAATAGGGCAAACAATATGCTTCATCAACGCTCATACCATACCCCAACTAATCATACTCTTCAAACCATTTAATATTAAAATGACGCATTGATCCGAAATATCAGATTGAGGAAATTCACAAAGCTTAAGTTAGCAAGGACCAATTTGACGATATGCCGTTCTTATTTTATCACGAAGGTTTGTATGATAATTTAATATTGGAGTTCTTTCATCTGGATCAAATTTTAGAGCATTAAAATCAAATCCTTGTCTTTGAGACGAATGTGATGGCATCACTAATTGGTCTACCATTTCTTCTATATTAGGTTGATTTAGAGATGTCGAGCTTATTTTTGGTACTCTATTGAAATATTTTCTCAAGTCCATTGAAACTTCAAAGTAAATATTTGCTAAGTTTCTTTTGTTGTAAAATAAGAGATAAAAAGAAATAGAGAGAGAATTATTGATATTTGATTCTCAATAATATGATGATATAATTGGGGTAAAGGAGTTTGCTATTTATAGAAGAAGAAAACCTTTTTTTTACAAGGAAAAGATATTAGATTTTAAGGAAGAAAATCATATTCCACAAAGAAAAGATATCATTTAAGGAAAAAATTCAATCTATCGCAGACCTAACCATAATTGGAATGAAAGCAAAATAGGCAGGCCATAAAATAATTATAATAAATAACGTGGACGCAAAGGTTTGAACTTAAGAGTCCTAAAAGATAGAGAATATTCTTACTACCGAGTTACTACTTCCAGTTATGCAAAACATGCATTTTTTATTGTATTTTAATTTTACATCACAAAATAATAATATAAATAGCGTTGACGCGAGGAATCAAACACGGGACATCCGACAGCCTTCTGCACACCCTTATCACTGAGCTGCGGGAATTAGTGAAATATTATATATACGAATATAGAATAATATTGAACCTATATATATAATGTAATTTTCCGATGAAGGGTGTTCGACTGACCACCCTTTCCCAAAAGTAGCCCTGCCCATGCACATGTCTCATAACTTAATGTACTAGCCTCTATTGAAAAAGCATCAATTTCAATCAAATTATTCTTTTTAGCCATGTCAAGAATTATTGGAAAATCATTGGATATTATTGGAGTCCTCTATGCAATCAAAGATATCCAAATCACAATAAAAATTACCTCTACCTTCACTTGTTTTCTTCAATATTTCTGAATTCTGGTCTTCTTTATCTATTTCTGCCAGATTCAATGACTCTTCTTTTTCTTTTCGAATGATCATACTTTATTTGCAATGGCTTCTCCACTATCTCATTTGTGTTTTGATTTAGGGATATCTCATATGTCGCTAATTCATCTTCTAGATCATCAAGTCTCAAAGTATTAGGATCTTGAGTAGCCTCACGAATTGTCTTCTTGGTATGAAACTTTAAACTTAGAGATTTCAATATCTTTTCAACAACTTTAACTTCTTCTAGTACTTTTCCATTGATCTTCATATTATTGAGATTTTCTAAAGTTCTTGTAAAGAATTCTTTAATAGATTTTGTTGGTTTCATCTAAACCAACTCATACTGTCTTCTAACCTCTAAAAGTTTTTCTCTCTTCACGTCTACAACGTGTCAATGTGATTTGATCAAAATTGTCCGAGCTTGCTTTGTTGATTATGCATGCAAGTATTTTGTATATATACATATAATGAGACTTTGCTATTGAGGTAGTAATAATGCCTTAAAATTTAATTGTCTATTTTTCTCCAATTTTATATCTTTTTCGACAACCAATAATGTGTATTCCGGGGGATTCCACGAATCCTTTATTAATAATGGACCATGGACCAATAGCATTGAAAAAATTCTTCATCTGGTGATACCAGCTAGTAAGATGTATTTTTTTCATCAAACACAAAAATGAGACAATCGGGTAAATATAAAATATCCATATAGTTTTTGATTTGTGTAGGATCTCACATGAGACTCTAATAGATCTCACACAAGCTCTGATACCAATTTGAAGGAAATAAAAATGTCCAACAGAATAATATCCCAAGTGAAAATCCAACAATAATTGTATAGAAAAAAATTATCAAACTAGAGAGAAAGGTAAGAGACTTTATCCAATAATTCATAAACTCTTAAATCATGCTACAAGAAAATATGTGAGAGAGCATCCCTATTTATAATACTAGTAAACCAAATTAGACTAGGACCAGAGAACCTATTCCTATATGACTTTGATAAATAAACCCTAACTAGATACAAATTAAATAAATTATCGAATATCAAATCCTAAATAACTTAGATTTCTTACTCTTGATTTATTTCCTATATATATATTTTCTCTTTTTTTCCTAAATTAAATAGTAAAACAGTGAAAATCTCACATTTATTACTAAAAAATTTTGAAAAAGCAAAGTAGCAATGTAGAATGCGAGTCTAAAATCTAGAGGAACTATTATATAATTAGGAAAAAGATAATTATAATATTATTTTATTGGGTTATCGGTTTAACCATTAACTTAAACCTTAAGATAGAGAATCGAACCGATAGCCCAATAAAAAAATTTACAAAACTATTAACCCATTAACCCGATATCAATAAACAAATAGCATTTTTTTATTCAATTTATCAATTAAACCGGTTATTGCACACTCCTACTCGATCATATCTAAATATATATATGTGTTGAACTCTTAGAGGTCGAAACTTTGAATGTTTGTGGTTTTCATTTCTTGACACTGGACGACTTCATGGTAACCTGTTGAACTTTATCAATGGGTACCTGGTCCTCATTATTGCTAGACGCACTGTGTGACTTCCCTTCAATTGCTCTAGGAACATGGTTCTCATTAGAACTGTCATCCAGATAATGGTCTCAGATACTGCCACATCCTCATTCACCAGTTTGAATTTTCCTTTTCTTCACGTTTGCGTTTGTTGGTCAGGGTTACTTCGTCAAGGTCTAGATTTCTCTTGCTCCTAGTAAGAGGGGTGCGAACATATCTAGAGGGTGTCCTGGACCCTGATCGAGTGAATAATTTGGTTTTTGCAGCAATGTGTTTCCTGAGTCATTTATGATAAGAATCCTTTAATAATTGGTAAGGTGAGACCTATAAGCCTCAACAACTTCTGCAGCAAGATCATATCCAAAATTCTTGCAAAAAGACTCAATCCGTTACTGGATAACTCATATCCTAGAATATTAAAGTGGTTTTGCAAAAGGTAGAATGATCACTGAGAACGTACTTCTTGAGCAAGAACTAGCTCAAGGCATCTCTTAGAACAATATAGGGGGAACATGATCAATAAACTCAACATGGCCAAAGCATACAATAGGATGTCATACACATTCATTATTGAAGTCATGAAAAAGTTCAGCATCTTTGGAGATTGGATAGACATCATCTGGAGGCTCATCTCTACAGTTTGGTACTCCATTATCGTTAATGGGGAAAGGAAAGGATTCTTCACTTCATCTCAAGGTCTCAAGCAGGGGAACCCACTTTCACCCTCCCTCTTCATTATTGGAGCAGAGGTTCTCTCCAGGCTACTTAATCAGCTCATGGACAATCGTAGATTTATTCCATTCAGCATGGATACCACATGTACTATCATTAACCACTTTGCTTATGCTGATGGTATTGTTATTTTTACAGGTGGAAAGCTAGATCTATTGAGCTCACCATGAAGAAAATCAGGAGATATAAAAAAGCCTCAGGTCAGAAGGTTAATAATGACAAGAGCTTCTTCATTACTGCTAAAAACACTGCTACATCTAGAATTAATAGGATGAGGAGAGTGTCTGGCTTCATCAACAAAGACTTCCCCTTTACTACCTAGGATGCCCTATTTTCAAAGAAAGGAAGAAAATCAGCTACTTTGATCCTATGGTTGCCAAGGTAATTAATAAATTAATTAGCTGGTGAGGGAAAATGCTTTCTTATGGCGGCAGACTCACGCTCATCAAGAGTGTTCTACAAGCGCTACCCATATATACCCTATCACCTATGAACCCTCCCAAAGGAAACCTTGAGTTACTAGAGAAACATTTTGCTAATCTTTTCTGGGGCTCCAAGGAAAGAAAAAACAAGTACCACTGGTGTGCCTGGGACACCATGTGTAATACTAAGGAAGAAGGAGGTATTGAGCTCAAGACCATGAAAGATATTTCTGATACGTTGATTCTCAGAAGATGGTGGAGATTCAGAACTCAACCATCATTGTGGGCTACATATCTAAGAGCCAAATATTGTAAGAGGGCTCATCCGGTGGCAAAAGTTAGTGTGTCTCAAAAGATTCCAACCAATAGAAGAGTTTGATGAAGATCAAGGTTAAGGCTAAAATCAACATTATATGGAAAATCCAAGTCGGCAACTCAACCTTCTGGTGGGACAACTGGAAAGTAAAGGTGCTCTAACTACTGTTATTCCTGGATCAGGTAAATTCGCTGAACTACTTGTCAAGTCTTTTATTGAAAATAACATGTAGAATCTTGAATAACCTAATGCTTCTCCCTAACCATATAGTTGTTGATATAAGAGATATTGATATTGGGGATGCTAGTGAACCCCCATTTGGGAACCTACAGAACATGGTACTTTCTCTATCGCTAAACTACTTGTCAAGCAGAGAAACAATTTTCTCTATAATGTTTGGCATGCTAGAATCCATTTCAAAGTGTCCTTTCTCACTTGGCGGATGATTAAAAAGAAACTGCCTTTCAAGGACACGATTAACAAATGTGGCACTAATTTCTTTGATGAGTGTTCTTGTTGTAGGATACCGCAGAGTGAGACAATGCATCACGTCTTTATTAATAGTGAAGGAGCTAGCAGGTTGTGGGGCATTATTGGAAACCTACAGGAAACTCAACATCATATGAATGAACCTATCATATCGGGGCTAAATAGATGGTGGACTTTTAAATCTCTACATCATAATTCATGGGCTGATTATGAAAACTTCCCCAATTTTTTATATGCTATGAAATTTGGAAACAAAGATGCGCTTGTAAAGATGGAAATTAAAAAAGATTTCACTACTTGAAAATGGAGCACCAAAGTATCTGAGCTATAAAATTAGCTGAGTCTAGCTTGTATGATCAGATTGATTACAATTTGAACTGGGATGATCTCTGCGAACTGATAGAAAATCTGCAGACTATCAAAAGGGTTAAGAAGGTACAATGGAAGATGCCCCAAGGTGATAGGATCAAAGTAAGCATTGACGGAAACTTTATTTTAATAGCACGAGGTTTGGCATTGAGGGTATAGTGAGGGACAGGCATGGTGACCTCATAACGGCCTTTTCCATTCTCATACTATATGATAGTAACAACACAGCAAAAGAAATAGCGGCTGAGTTTGGGGGAAAATGGTGTATTCAACATGGATATACTAATTTCTCGCTAGAACTTGACTCGTTGATAATCATAAATATGCTGATCATGAAAGAAGACAAACAATCTTAGGCTACAACAAATTATAAATAGGACTGTCAAGATTTTGGAACAAGGGAATGTGAATATCAATCACAATTTTAGAGAGGGGAATCATGTTGCGGACTACTTGGCCAAATTGGCATCTACGTCTGGACAAGCTGAGTTCTTCAACAACTTTGAGCAACTCCCTAGAAATGCAAAAGAAAAAAAGAATATTTAAAAACTACTTTTGAATAATAATTAGTATTTGGACAAGCTTTCCTAAGGTAACAATAACATGCACATTATTGACATACATAATATATGCAGACTTTACCTCTATTTTTATGGGGTAGAAAAGTTGTTTTCAATTTTCTAAGATTACTAGTAAATGACATGAATGTTGAGATAAGAGTAGAACAGGTACTCAATTACTCAATGTTGGGATGGGATTTGATTTTTAAAGCAAAAAAATAATACTTTCACCCAAAATGTACATGATACTTTTAACATAGATATGTACTTCGAATCACTATAGTGGGTTGCGAATTTAAGAGTGTGGCTTGATGATCAACGAAATAAGTTGAGAATTATAGTTTCAGGTTTAAATTCCAAAAGGAGTCCATGATCCCATTCCACAAACGATGTGGGACTCCAATAACAATGTTGTACGATCGTGAAGTTGCACTCTTCACAGATTGATTATTCTGTCCTCCTCAATCGGTGCTTGCTTCTTTCCAAATCTATAAGAAAGGCTAGAGTATGAGAGGTAAGTTATCAAACAAAATTAAACATCTATCATTTTCCATCGACAAAAACTTTTAAACATATTTGGCAATGCGTCCAGCTCAAAGAAAGAAATACGGGTCTTACAAATGACAAAAAGCATTTGGCGCTCTACTTTTTCTATAAGACGTGTTATTACCAAATACTAAATAACATAAACCTTACCATGATTTCTACAGCCCAAGTCCAAAATGTTTTACAACTACAAACTCATTAAGAGAGATGGAGGAACATAAATTTGGCAACAGATTGGAAATGGATCTCATCAGTTTTTCAATTAACAACAAAGGCTTCTTGGCAATCGGAGCAGCTAACAGTTATATCAAAATTTACCAAAAGGGCTAGTAGAAATTACAAGAAATAGAGTGTTCCTCCAACAGAAGAAAGCATGATAGGATGACAGTATGATTTGAAATAATTTTCAATCCGGAAGATACATCTAATAAAGTAGGTATGCCGGGAAAACTTATTATTTTGACCCTCACTACTAAAGCAAAAGAAACTCATAATGCAGTCTTCCAATAAAGGTATTTGCGTAAAAAAAAAAAGAGCGATACAAATAACAACCACACGTTAATGACTCAAAAATTATACAAAAAGATCATTTTTTTTAACAATTAATCATACTAGCCATGGTGAGCATACTAACTTAATCCACCGTGACACCGTAATTTAAGCATCAAATATTTCCAGCATGACCTAGATTAAAGGCTTTACGTCTAATGTCTATGTTTACTTCTCCACATGTTAGTATATAAGGGTATGACAAACAGAAATAACTGACAGTATGACTAATCTTTCTTTTCAGGAAAACTATGAGTGTGTTTGGCAAGGAGGAAAACTTTTTTCAATTTTTTTATGTTTGATTAGTCAAAGTACTTGAAAAACATGTTCTCTGGAAAAATAAATTTCTTAAAATAAAGCTAAAAGATTTCGAAGATCATCCGCAAATATTTCACTAGCTACTTATTTTCGAAGTGGTGAAAACAAGTTCCATAAGTAACACTACAGTATTCCTCTCCATCCTCCATCACACCCCATCCCATCCCAACCCCTATAGCCCCCTCTACCACCTCCACACCCTACGCCCACCCCCACCTGATAGTGTTTACTTGTATAAATACTTTTGGAACAATATTTTCTGCTTTTTATCGAACACCAGAAAAGAGGTATAAAAACCACTTATGTTTTGTGAAAAACATTTTTCTTCAAACCAAAAACACCCTAACAACTAAAGCTAAAAGATTAGATTGCCAAAGGAGTCAAGTATTTTTCAAGCATTTAGTAGCAGAGACAATTTTGAAAATGCTTTTTCATTAAAATATGAAATTCATTTAACAAATGAACAATGCTAATTAAACACTAAGAAAATTAGATAATAAGTAGCAAAATAATTTGATCCTTTAAGAAAATATATAGGATGTTCACCTTTGTCCAATCATCCCCTCTTTGTTTGTTCTATTTCTGCTCTTGATAGTCCTGGTTGTATGCTCATGGGGTAGCAATCGCAAATGGGTGGGTGATTTTTCATGGAAAAAAATGATCAACTAGACTTCTAATCTTTGTAACAAGTGTAGGTCAGGTGCAGTAATTAGTTACAGATAAGAGAAACAGGCAGGTCTCATGAAAAAATAGAACGAGCACATGAAACACATAAGTTTTCAAGATGCTAAGTTGAATGTAAACGTCGAGGAAAAGCTACTGAACATCAAAATCAATAGTTAATCGATGAAATAATTAAGCGATATTAGTTCTCTGGATGTCAGGTCAAAAAAAAAATTAAAGAAAGAGTACAGAGAGTATAAATAACAAAATTATTGGCATTCATTTTTTCTACATAAAGGAAGAAACAAACTGAATAAGAAAGAAAATTGCTAAGAAAAGCTTAAAATTGCCTCAAGCTAAATAAATATTATATAAATGAAACAAACCTTTTCATTCTAGTTATGGCGACGATGTGACAGAAATCTAAGCCAAGCATCACTAAGGAAAGAAATCAATCAATCCAACATATATCATGAACGGGGTAAAATACAGTCGTGAATCACAAATACATACTGCATTACTCATCAATACAACAGTTAAACCCCCCCCCCCCCCATTCAAATCATAGGAAAATCCCCAAGTTCTCCTCCTCCCCCCCTCCCCCCCCCCAGACCAATACATGTTCTAAACATAGGCATCAATTAACCCAATGGAAATAAGCATAAATCAAAGAAAGTAAGAGAGCACAATATCCAGGGTTTGAAGAATTTGTGCAAGGTGCATGCATTGAAGTAGCAGTTGAGTCTTGGACAAAATGAGCCCTAGCTTGTGCGAAAATCTGTGCCTGATGAGACAGAATGAAGTGTGCATATAAAAGTGAATGTAGATGTGATGAGTCCAATTTGTAAGCTTTGTATGCTCAACAAAGGCAATTTCAAAGTGTGAATGAAGAAGAAGAATAATTAGCGGACAATTTGCCCTTTTCAAAACCACACAGAAGTCGCGTCGGGTTAGTGGGTCCAGTCGTGGATCCTTAATTACGGATATATATATGAGCTGTAACTTAAGTCGCAAATGACACAAATGAAAATTTTGCCCTAGCTTATTGAAAGCACTTCACAGTCCACAGAATGGACTATTCACAGTGCGCAGAATAGATCATATTTCAAAATGAAAGTGCATAGCTCATTGTCTTAACCTACGATTCAATTTATGACTCATGAAATGAATTCACAGGCCATTTGTTGCCTCATGGATCAGACTTTAGAGATACAAGTACCTGTCTTCCAACTTACGATGCGATTCACGTTTCGCACATTTAATTTGTGGCTCGTGACTACATCCGCAAGTAGGAGGCTAAATCCCTTTTTCTTACCTTTGGCTTTCTTTCCCAGCTTTCTTAAGTGTCATACCTGCACTCATCAACACCCATTAGAACAAAAACACTTGGGTTACCTCCTAAGAAATGCTTGATTTAATATCGTGGCACAACGTGGATAATACACATTGTGTAACATCTCTTGAGTTGCCTCCTGAGAAGTGCCTAATTTAACGTCGCGACATGAAACAAGATACCTGAATCAGCCCATGGATGGGTCATCTCTAGGAAGGGACTTCCTTCGCTTGGAGCCACAAAGGTAGTGTTTCATTTGCTTTTGGCTTGCTTCTTCTTGGGTGACACTTGCCTTCCAAGCTGGTTTGGATCCTTCCCACAATCAACATCCTCAATCACGGATATGTTCTCACAACTCTTGGGCAACAAATGTATCTTACTTGCCTTGAATGTAATTTCATCATCATTGACACAAAACTTGATCTCATGCTTCTTCAAGTCCACTAGTGCTCTTTTTGTGGCAAGGAAAGGACACCCAAGGATTATGGAAATGTTAATATCCATCACACAATCGAGAACAAAAAAATTCGCCTACGGCACAAACCTTTTCACCTTAACAAATACATCTTCAACAATACCCACCGGCTTTCTTATGGACTTATTAACCATTTGAAGCCTAATGAAGGTGGATTTAAACATAGTAAGACCAGATCTCTTGTAGATGGAAAGTGACATCAAGTTTGTACTTTTCCCACTATCGCGTAAATCTTTTAAACAATCGCACTGTGTGAAGTTGCATGAGATAGTGAATTCACCGGGGTGTTTTATCTTCTCCACAAGCATAGTGGCAATTATGGCAACCCGCGAGTCATTGATCCTACATCTTCAATATCCCTCTTTTTTTATAAGAAACTCCTTAAGGTACTTGACAAATCCCAGCATCTCCTTAAGAGCATCAATAAATTGGACCCATAACATGTGTCCATCAATCTCTCAGTATGTTTATAAATTTTCTGCTAGCCCAATATTCAAGGAAAGGGAGGAAGTAGGTTCACGACCCTCAACTTTATCCTGAACCTCTTCGTCCCTTTCTTCAAACTCTCAAGTTTATCCTGAACCTCTTCGTCCCTTTCCTCAAAGATTGGGCTAGCTAATTCTTGATTCTAAAATTGATAAACATATTGAGAGATCGAAGGAGGCAATGTTGTGGGTTCCGTTTATTGATGCCCTTAAGAAGATGCCTGGGTTTTTCAAGTATCTTAAGGAGTTGCTTATAAAAAAGAGGCCGATTGAAGAAGATGTAGTCCTAATCACTCACTGGGTCAGTTCCATAACGCCGGTACTAATGTGAAGAAGAAAAAATAACCCCATAAATTTACTATCCAATGCACTATCAGTCAATATGATGGTTTGAAATCTTTATGTGATGATAGGGCAAGTACCAACTTGATGTCACTTGCTATTTAATATAGAGCCGGTCTTACTATGCTTATACACACCTTCATTAGTCTTCAAATGAGTGATAACTCCATAAGGAAGCCAGTGGGTATTATTGAAGACGTGTTGGTTTAGGGGAGAGAGTTTGTGCTTTCGGCAAATTTTGTTATGCTAGATTATGTCATTGACATTAACATTCCCATAAGCCTTGCACATCATATCAAAGCTACTTGGCCATGAACAAGTATGGTCATACCAATTACTGAAAAGTCCTTTAGCATTAGCTTATTAGCACATATAACCTAAAGATATTAATTTTTGCAATCACCTCTTCCATATTTCTTCTGATGCTTGAAGAAGTAACCTATAACCAAAAAGAGTTAAACATCTTATATATTCCAATATTAAATAGGAATAATTATATACATCTTTAAAGTGTTAAACATCTATTAGAGCTACTCATTTATTGGCAATATGCAAGTGACTCAAACTATACAGAATTCACTAAAAACAATAGCAAGAACCAACAATAGACTAATAAAAAGATTTTTTTAACTATTAATTATGCTATCCATGTTGGTGAAAAGTGACAGAAACCTTATTGAGCTCAATAAGGATAAGCAAGAAACTAGCATGTAGCAGCAGAGATAATTTCAAAAACCCTTTTTCATTAAAATATGAAACTCGTTCAACCAATGAACAATATAAATTTAGAAATCAAATAATCGGGTACTTTAAGACAATATATAGGATATTCACCTATGTTCCTTCTTTGTCCAATAATCCCCTCTTTGTTGTTCTATTCTACTATTGATAGTCCAATATAAATGTATATATGATGTTGGGGTTTTATGACACATTTGTAATTTTTTTCATAGGGTTTTACATGCATTTGAGTGATAATTTAAGTAACTACTAATGTTATTTTACTAAGTTTCACAAAATCCAATGAGTTGGAGGAAAGGCACAACTCACAAACTTCATCCCGAAAACTGAA